>JAKOOJ010000008.1:20400000-21000000 GCA_022577455.1 Arizona elegans | reverse complement strand
TGTGGGAAGAAAGGTTGCAAAATGGAGCAAAACTCACTTAACAACTGCCCTGCATAGCAGTGGAAATTTTAGGCACAATTGTCGTACATTGAGGACTATCTATATAATAATTTATTGCCTTCTTTTAAAATATAAGAAACTATCTCTTCATCCCATATTTATCTCTTATCTATAAAAGATAGTTAAAACTTCATTATTCAGTCCTGGTCAGCAAGCATTCATTGGGTTCCCAGAAATAGTACAATATGGAGTGTAACCTTGATCATATAAAGCTACTTTATATTCTTTTAACACTCTTAATCTTTAATCCCTTCAAATAATATCCCAAAGATTGTTTTCTTTTTGTTTTTTATTTGTCTCTTCTAACAAAATCATTCAGAACTTTAACAAGTCTCTTCGGTAAATCCAATAGAAGAAAATTATTCAAATCACTCTTGTGGTTTGACCTTTGTTATTCCTTTTAATGAAGTCATCAGCCTGTTTCATTTGTATATCCAATGTAGCATCGTTTTTCCATATCATTCTTATATTTTGTCATTTTGAAATTCACTTTCAGATTTTTCTCAGACTTGCCTGGTAAAACTTGCTCTTCTTCCAAAACATCTTTTAAAGAAAGACTATCTATAATGGCAGACAGTGTTAAGATTTCTGAATCCATTATACGAATATCATTCAATAGTTTCAACATTAAAAGTATTTTTCTCCATTTTGAGCAGTCAAATTTAGCTGTTCTTCTCCCTTAGTTGCAATCTTTAGTTCCATCTACTGCCCAATGTTCACTTTCCCATCCTATCATGTTTTCTGATAAGAATTCAAAACAACAGCATTTTCCTACAGGAAGAATAATTTTGATTTATTTCAAAATCTTACTTCAAATTCATCCAGACCCTTATTCTGTTTATAAGTTTCAAAAAATCAATGTTCTAATCACCCTTTTACTGTTTATTCCCCCCAAAGATGCTGGTTTTTTTTTTATGTCTTTAAACTTATATTTGAAACTTTTTTTGGCTAAGAAATAAAATAGATTCCCTAGGTACATATTATCAAACATGTCAATCAGAAAATTCGTAATAGTTGAGATGTAATTAAAATTAATTTCTTTTTTAAAAGACTAAGAAATTGTGTATCTGTATGGCTACATTGTGGCTGTGAGCTTGGTGGAAATCTCTGAACTCCCAACCTCTCCACTCACAAGCTGCAGAAACCTAACACTAACTTGTTTACTCATGATGAGCAGCTGTCCAGAGTGCTAGTCGGCAATCTCATCATCGCATCATCTTTACCCAGAGAGGCATGGCTGGCCAGAAATCATTGATTTCACCACAATGCCATCTCTCTTTCTCCAGAGTTGTCTAGTTTGCCATGAATCATCACTGGAAGTCTACACAAAAAAGAAAGTTGTTGGGTATATGCCAACATATATCCAATCCAAAGTCATGGATATTTTTAGGGAAGGCAGTTGATTCACCAAAAGTCCAAAAGCACATCAGTAGATAGGAGAAAATATTAGAATGTATATATACAATAGCATATACATCTCCTAAACTAGAAAAACCAGGGAAAGCAGGGAAAAAGTTTTTTTCCCCATTGCACAAGCTACAGGTCTTGCTGCTACAAAGGATGCCAGTTGGCTAACACGGGGAGGACTATAGAATTACCAGAAATTGGGCAAAAAGAGGATATGGTGGTTTTTGTTTTTGTGTCTTTTGTTTTGGTCTTCATGTCCTCTTCATGTCCAGCAAGCATAGTCTTAAAATCAAATATTGTCTAGCTTTATGTAGGAAAAGGACTAGCAGCAGTGATGAAATTCAATTTTTTTTACTACCGGTTCTGTGGGTGTGGCTTGGTGGGTGTGATGTGGCTTGGTGGGCATGGCTTGATGGGCGTGGCAGGGGAAGGATACTGCAAAATCTCCATTCCCACCACAATCCAGGGGAAGGATACTGCAAAATCTCCATTCCCTCCCCAATCCTGGGAAGGATATTGCAAAATCTCCATTCCCACCACACTCTGGGGCCAGCCAGAGGTGGCATTTGCCAGTTCTCTGAACTTCTCAAAATTTCCGCTACTGGTTCCCTAGAACCTGTCAGAACCTGCTGGATTTCACCCCTGACTGGCAGAATCGAGGGAGTGTGAAAAGAGGGATCAGTCTAGAATCACTATTTAGTCACAAACAAGTCAAGTCTAACCCCCCTTGATTGCTGTTGACTCTTATCTAACTCTAACCAGATGCTGCCCATTAGTTGAGAAGATTCCTGTACATAGAATTTTAGCAATGAATCAGTTAAATTAAACCTTCACATGTGGACCTGGTCTTTCAGGCCTGAAACTTTTTGAATGCCTCAGACTTTTTCTTTTTTCTGTTTTCACGATGGAAGTCATTGAAACTTTCGTGTATTTTGACATTGTAAATTGCCTGTTTCTTTCTTTCCTTCATCCATCAATAGTCTTGATAGCTTAAATTTATATTATTTAATTTATTTCTTTTTTCCACCTATCAGCTTGAATCCAGCCCCTTTAAATCTATGATCACTGTAGTCTGTAGATTACAGGATTCGTAATCTCACGTTTCTATGGTGAAATTTGAAAAACATGTTGTCATTGATTCTATATTCCTATGGCATATGTTCTTGAAACTAAAGATTTGTTGGAAAAATATTGCAACTGAAAAAAAAAAACGGTCTTTCTGATGCTGGAAAATAAGTTTCATATACATGTAGGCCTAAGTACAATTTTTTGCAGGCGTTCGGTTGTTTGTAATTTTTATCATGGATGCCAAGAAAGTTAAATAATCAGTGTGTGTTATCCTTTTGTTCACATCTGTTCACCTCTCCAATTCTCCATGTTCTCCTTTCCTGTTCTGATATCCGACAACTCTAGAAGAATAAAACTTATGACCACAATTGAACCTGACTGCCTTGATGTAAGTTGAGGCTGCCATGTTACAACAAGTTTTATGACATTTTTTTCTGGAGGTGTTAAGTGAATCATTGTGGTTGTTAAGTGAAGACTGAAGTCATAAGTGTGAACTCATTCTTCCAAGTGGACAGTTTTTTTGCTGGAAATTTGCAAAACATGTCATAAATTGCAGCCACGTAAGCATGGGATTCTGCAACCAGTGGTGGGTTCCTCCCGGTTCAGCCTGGTTCCACCGAGCTGGTAGTGGTGACGATATGATGTCACCGAACCGGTTCTGTCCCCTGATCAGCTGCCCACAGCTGATCAATGTTAAAAGAAAACAAATGAGTAGACCAGTGCCTGCAAAAATAAATGAGTAGACCAATGCCTGCAAAAATACATGAGTAGATCAGTGCCTGCAAAAATAAATGGGTAGACCAGTGCCTGCAAAAATAAATGGGTAGATTGGTATAGCTCTGCAAGCAGTTAAAAGCCTGGTAGACCAGTACCTCTGCTAAATCCTAAATAATTGTCACATGACCATCAAGCCATGCCCACAAAATAAGCCATGCACACAGAACCGGTAGTAAAAAAAATTAGAACCCACCCCTGGCTGCAATCCATGATAAAGGTGAGCAAGCACCCAAAATGCAGTCATGTGACTGTGTGGGGAGGGGTTGTGGTACCTTTTACCATAGCCAGATGTGCTTTGGGGGCCATAAAGCTCTCAAAGACCTGTTTCATTTTCCGGTTGCTTCCTTGGGCATCAGGCCAACCAACAAGAAAGATGGAACTGTTTAGTTACACAACTAAAGGGTCCTCTGTAAGTTATTAGTGCCAGTGGCTAACAAAGAAGAAACAGCTTGAAAGGAATACACACAGACAAGACAAAATTAAGTGCGGCTTGCAGGTCCTAGGAAATTGCATTTACTAAAGCAAGGCCTTTCAGAGCCTGAAAATGTGGTGCTTCCATGAGATGGCCCAAATACTTCTCTACGAGAACCACAGTGATGACCTTGGAGAAGGAAAGCAGTAAAATATGAATTAAATCCAGGAAGGGGAGGTAAGAGTTACAAAGAAACTTCCAGTATCTTTGCCTTGATTATCTTTGCTATAAGAGGGAGAGAAGTGTAAACACTGTCAGAATCTTTCCAGATTTTATTGCTACAGCATTTCAGTTGTAAATGTAAGAAAGGGGAAAAAACCAAGAATTTTAGTAGGGCTACCTCCCACAAGCCTATTAATTCCCACATTTGAAGCAATATGCAAAGATACATGGATCCATTCACAATCTACAACCCCACCCAACTTTACTACTTCCAGTAATTCTTAGTCATGCTTAACTAACATTTCTGGGAGGTGGGAGAATCCATGTTACTTCCCCTCTTGTCCCAACAGGTTTGCTTAGGATGACTGAGTTTCTACCAACTAGTCATCCTCTTACCAACTAATCAACAGCTTTCTGCAGAATGTATGCTATTATGTTGGAGAATTTTAGGGATATGATAATGCTTTTTGATATCCCATTGATCCATTGGGGAGCTTGGGACCATAAATAATCACAGGATCAACAACAAGCAACGAAAGTAGCCTCTATAGGCCATCCTCCCCTTTCCTTTAAGTTGTATATTTACTTTATTATGAAATTTATCTCATATCCAACGACTCTGTTTCATAGCTTTACTCATGCCCTTAAGCTGGGAATCAAAATAACCACTCCTTTTTCACCACCTGTGAATTGGGATGGTAAAGTGAGTATAATTGCTCCAGTTCTTACTAAATGCACATACTGTATATGCATATGCAAATAATTATTATAACTGAATGCTTTTATAGGTAAATGATTATACCCATGGGGTAAAGGCCACTAGGATGACAATATAACTAACATAAAAATAATAAGCTCAAGTACCTTGGAAATATACATTTCCAAAGTTCCTGGGATTTAAATAGAACTAAGAAGAAATTTCCTGACAGCTGGAACAATTAATCAGTGGAACAACTTGCGTCCAGAAGTTGTGAATGCTCCAACACTGGAAGTTTTTAAGAAGATGTTGGATAACCATTTTTCTGAAGTGGTGTAGGGTTTCCTGCTTAAGCAGAGGGTTGGACTAGAAGACCTCCAAGGTCCCTTCTAACTCTGTTATTCTGTTCTATTCTAAATGCTCTTGATAACAGCAGTAAAAATATCAGAGAATGACGGAGCAAGGTTTAAAAGATCAGGTTAAATGAGAACTAGGACTAGGTCAGACTGAAATAAGATAGAGAAGAACATGAAGCAGCTAAACACTTTGACCGAATTCCAAGTCATGTCAGTGTAAACTGAGATAATCTCCCTAGTTGCCAAATATTGTATGAGAATAATGAGCTTTTGTATGACATGTGAGACTCTTTGTATTCTCACATGCATGGAAGCATAAATCAAGTTGTCACCAACACACCTTTAATTTGGAAACATGATACCAGTCCATATTGTCCAAGTAAAAGGGTAAGCAGAAGAATGTGCTGTGTGACTGAGAGAAGACGGAATATCTGTGGTTCATTGTTCTTCTCTGGACCAAAGTAGGAATGCTATAATATTTAAAGGATGGTGCCACTTGGAGAAATGGAGTGCAGTTGAAGAAAAGATGACCTAGTTTTGCTGTGGTAGATGAGAAACAATGCAGAGAAAGAGTGAAGCCCATTGCCTTCTATACTCAGTCCAATGTGATATATTCTGCTATGGCTGGAGGTGGCGCAGCAGACTAAAGTGCTGTTAAGTAACACCAGCTGCCTGCAATTACTGCAAGTTCAAATCTCACCAGGCTCAAGGTTGACTCAGCCTTCCATCCTTCCGAGGTAGGTAAAATGAGGACCCGGATTGTGGGGGCAATAAATTGACTTTGTATAAAAAAGAACACCGCTTAGGGGAGGCCGAAAGCCCTACTAAGCAGGTATATACAAAAGTATGAAGGCTATTGCTTAACACATTGTAAGCCGCCCTGAGTCTCCGAAGAAGGGTGGCATATAAATCAAACCAATCAATCGAACCAATAAAATATATATTGCAGTGACATGAGAAAGCTAGAGGAACCTGGTGGCTTTGCTGCTCCCAAGCAGTTGACCAAGTAACATAGATAATGCTGCTACTGTGCAGCAAAGAAGGGGGTGTAAGACAAAGGAAGGATTACAAATAGAAGAATTCCAAAGAACATTTAAGAATGTAAAAGATCTGTAAGAAAGCAAACTTCTAACACTGTTAGTTAGCTTGCTCTGATGGAGCCTGTGTCAAAGATATACAAGAAGGCTGATTGAGATGGCTCTGGAGCAAAAGAGCTCAGATCACGTAGTCATCCTTCAGAGAAGATTATGAAGGATAATAAGTTCCTACATGTATGTGTGCCCTGAATTGAACCTCTGGTGGTGCCCCACTCCTCCAGAATCATCTCTCCAATATCAGGCATGACGTACAATTCTATGCATTTAGGTGGAGAAGATTGCAACATCTGATTTCATGTTTCTGCCTGAACATCTCTTTCTGCGTTCCCACCCTGGTAGGCATGTTACAGAATGTAGATGGGCCTATTATCTGTATTAAAATCTATCTATCTTCTAAAACACTGCCTGATCTTTGATTCTGAGGCCACCTCTTTCACTACTGATATGAACACAAAAACCAAGTCCCCAGGGCTACAAGTGGCCTCAAGAACCCTCTGGAACACAGAAATTACAATTTTGAATGTGGTAGAAGGGAAACATCTATTAACATAGGCAGTAATTAGGATAGCTGTATTTAATTACTTTATTTTGAATTACATTGCAGTTGAACCAAGTTTTGGTTCAAAAACAACAAGACAAGTTATTTTTGTCTTGTCCCACCTAGATTTTGGAATGAGGCCCTTATATAACATGCCATGAGCTCCATCCTCCAAAGATGACCACTCCTGGGTACACATCCCATCATGTTATAGAAAGTAGGTGGAAGCTACTGTAATAACTAGATACAGTCTAATTCCCCTATCCTGAAGAAACAGGAAGAAGAAAATCTGCAGGGATCCTACTAGTGAAATACATTACTTCAGAAGTTAAAAAAAAAAACAGCCAATGATTTGTGTACATGCTATATTTCTGAAGCACTGATGCAGGGTCAAAGAATTATCACTTGGCACAATCTGAAGTGTACGAGACAGCTAGAAAACATGGATGGCTTCTCTTTATATATTACACTTGAAATTTGCAAGCCAGAAGTTATATATGTACCTTACAGTGGTGAGTTGCCCCCAGTTCATACCGGTTCGTAAGAACCGTTAGTAAAACCAGTGGGAGGCTCCGCCCACTGACCCGGACGTCATCAGAAGTGATCTGCGCGTGGGCATGAGTACGAACTGGTAGTAAAGATAAATAGAACCCACCCCTGGTACCTTACCTTTTTAATTCATGTACTGTAAAGAGGGTGAGGACCCTGCCTTTGTCTGTCTGTCTATCTATTAGCAGGCTAAGTGTCTGAAAACAAAAACTCAACAGGAGTTGGTATGGGTGGGAAGGGAGAAGCTAATGGAGGACAGATTGAATTTAAAACCCCAGAACTCAAACCCCCCATATCTTCCTATCAGCAAAGCAAATGGGCAGTGGCTCAGAAGGCTGTTCAATTCCAAAATGGGGTTTGCACGGTCTCCCTTGGTTTATTGCTATAGCATGAAACCTATGAATAATCACCACAGAATTTCTGATACACAAAGAGACCCATTCCGTGTTATCTTTAACACATTTTCACAATAACAGAGTTGGGACCTTGGAGGTCTTCTAATCCAACTCCCTATTCAAACAGGAGATCCTATACCAGGGGTGTCAAACTCAAGGCCCCGGGGGCCAGATCTGGCCCATGGGGTGCTTAGATCTGGCCTGTGAGGCTGCCCTGGAAACAACAAAAGACTGGCCCATGGTGCCTCTGCCAGTGGAAACAAAGGGCCACTCACGAGGGCCATGAGTGGCCTTCCCAAGCTCCATTTTCACTGGCAGAGGGTTGCAGGACGCCGCTGCAGCTGAAAATGGAGCTGGAAAATCTGTTTTCAATGGCAGAGTTCTTGGACTACCATAGGCGCCCCCGATATGAGTGACATCGAGCTGGCCATGGCCACCTTGGCCATGCCCACCCAGGCACCCTGAGGTCAAACACTAACCCTGATGCAGCCCTCAATGAAATCAAGTTTGACACTCCTTCCCTATACCATTTCAGACAAATGGCTGTTGAGTCTCTCTTTAAAAGCCTCCACCTCTCAGAGTAATGAAGCAAAAACCAATGTCTAGGGCATTTAAAGACCAATTACATTTACTCTGAAAGGGGCAATTAGCCAAATTGCTCCCTAGAAAGCAGGTGCCATCTCCAATTTTGATATGGAGTTTTCTTCCTTCTACCTTAAAGCGTTTTCATCTGTTACTTCCAGGGATCATGGTTTTGTATGGATAAATTAGGAAAAGCCCTACGCAGAAAATTTATCCTTATGCATAGAGCCTTTATAGGCACCTTCCTCAACGTTTCAATGGGTGCAATAGCAATAGCAAAGCATTTAGATTTATAAACCAATTTATAGTGTTTTACAGCCCTCTCTAAGCAGTTTACAGAGTCAGCATATTGCCCTCAACAATTTGGGTCCTAATTTTACCCACCTCAGAAGGATGGAAGGCTGAGTCAACCTTGAGCCTGGTGAGATTTGAACTGCTAAATTGCAGTCAGCTGGCAGTCAGCAGAAGAAGCCTACAGTGCTGCGCCACCGTGGCAATGGGTTAATAATGGCAAATGTTAATGATGTAGGTGGTTTATAGGTTTTTTTTCTTCCCATAAATTGGCACTGGGCTTGCCTTGATTACAGAACCACTGATACTCAATCTTGCCCTTAATGAAACACCAGAGAGAAACATATCGCATTTATTCTTTTCTGAATAAGAGAAGTACTGAATGAAGGATTCTATGTTGTTTTCTTTACTGTACATTACCAGATGGTAATCCAAGTTAGGATCATATCATGGGATCAAGGGAGATATTTACATTTTGCCCCGCCTCACTGTGCTTTCATTCCAAATTAGCACATCATGCATGCATTTGCACTGGCAATAATACTTCATTGGCCTCAATGGATCATTTGCACCAAGGATAATTTGAAGGTCCAATCTAGATTGAAGGTCCAATCTAGACTGCTATCCAAACACTAAGATCACAGCCCAACTGAGGTGCTTAAACTAGAAATCTTGGAAGCCCCTAAAGAAAGCAGAGGTCTTATAGAAAAGGTAGCATCTAGGATAAATGGTACCCACAATGTGGAATTTAGGTCACCTGATTACAGAGAGAGCAATTTCAACAGAGTCCAAAGAGTTGATTTGTTTTTCTTTGTGCTATGTACCCAACCCAAGTGACATGCATATGACCTTGAGAGTATTATTGCAAGGAAAAATAGACTTAGGGAATATCTGCACTCCCGAGTTGCCCCATTGCAGGTATGTGAAACCAACCCACCCAAATGTTTGGAGGGCAGGAAAAAATGTTGTCATTCTTTCCTTGATCCTGGCATACTGTAAATGAATGTTTGCGTCTGTAATTTCCTACTCCAAGCTGAAAGTAAAGTAGTGTTTTCTGGCTTTTATCTTCTCAAGTGTTGCTCTTCAGTTTTCCTGCTGTGTTTTACTTTCTTCAAAAGTACTTTTGAAGCTACTGTACAGAGGCAAAAAAATTACCCCTCACTTATTTTTTTTTTCCAGCTTTACTTCAATATGATCTGTTCACAGATCTTTCTTAGTAGCACAGTGGCTATAACACTTGCAGAATATCCCTCGTTCAAAATTTAGCAGAAAGCAGAAAGTTGATAATGATACAACCAGAAGTAGTATTCAGCCGGTTCGGACAAGTTTGCCCAAACCAGTAGAAGAAATCAAGGGTGGGCCTGCCCACCCACCTACCCGCCCCGGCTCTATGCCATCCTATTTAAGTATGTTTTTTTTATTGCAAAAGTTTTACAATTACATTTTCACCCCTTCTCCCCCCCCTCAACCCACCCCAAACTTCCCAACCTCCCTAACCCACCCTAACCCTCCCCTCCCCCCGGACTTCCGCACAGTATACTCATATCAGATTTAAAAAAAAACCCTCCTTTGTATAAAACTTATATAAAACTTGAACCCCTCCCTCCCCCTTATAAATTTTCATCTTCATTACATTAAAATATTTCTACTATTTAAGCATGTTTTTGAGGCGGGGCGCATGCGTGGAAGACACACGCACCAGCAAAGCACATGCGCTGAAGGCCAGGTGCATGCATGGACAGGGGTTCACTTGGATGCGTGAGCTCGCATTTGTGAACCAGTAGGAAAAGTAAGTGAATACCACCCTGGATACAACCGACTTTTCCCCGCAAAAGAAATAAGTCCACCAATAGATAATTTTACTGTTTTGGATTCACTTGAAGTAGAAAGGTGACTGGAATAACTCTGAAATGATGTGCTAGTGGACTTATTTAAGAAAAGAAAAAGTGGTACAGTGGCTAACTCAGGAATTTAAAAAATAGTAATTAAAAACTGTCCCTGCTAGATTTCAAAACAGTAAAACTCTGGGTTACAGCTAAGTGTGTAATCACTACACTGCTGACAAAGATTTGTAATACACGCTGCAGCAGCTCTTATTAAGTCTTATCTAGACTTCCATAACTTAAAATATTTTCTCTTCCTGTTTTCCCCAATGTCCTTCTTCCCTTCTCTTCCTCTTCTCCTTTTAAATATATACATACTTCTTGTTGTTGTTAGTTGCGAAGTCATGTCCGACCCATCGTGACCCAATGGACAACATTCCTCCAGGCCTTCCTGTCCTCTACCATCCTCTGGAGTCCATTTAAGCTCACACCTACTGCTTCAGTGACTCCATCCAGCCACCTCGTTCTCTGTCATCCCATTCTTCTTTTGCCCTCGATCTTTCCCAGCATTAGGCTCTTCTCCAATGAGTCCTTCCTTCTCATTAGTATTTGAGTTTCACCTTCAGGATCTGGTATTCTAAAGAGCAGTCAGGGTTGATCTCCTCCGGACTGACCGGTTTGATCGCCTTGCAGTCCAAGGAACTCGCAGGAGTCTTCTCCAGCACCATAGTTCAAAGGCCTCAATTCTTTGATGCTCAGTCTTTCTTATGGTCCAACTTTCATAGACATACATTGCAACTGGGAAAAACAGGGTCTTGACTATACGTACTTTTGTTGGCAGAGTGCTGTCTCTGCTTTTTAGTATGCTATCTAGATTTGCCATAGCTTTCTTTCCCAGGAGCAAGTTATACTATGCTTTATTTTTGATATTTTTTTGTTATAATTTGCTGAAACATAGTCTTAATTCCAACAATCCTAGCAGGGCTTCAGCAAATCTTAGATTTAAGATAATTTAGTATACATTCTTGTAGTGTTTTATAGATTCTGCTATTATTTATGGCCTTTTATAGCTATCTGATTCTTTGTAAAATTAATTGTAATTGTATAGGATTTTTTTGTTTTAATACCTCTACTCCATAATTAATAATTGTATCTTGACCTTATTTTATTTCATCAGCCTTTTTGACTTTTTATTTTTATTTCTATTTTAGCAAAATTGCTATGCTATTTGTACTAAGGTGGTCTATGACCAAAATAAAATTGATTGATCAATACAAGCTGCAGCAGACGTTATTGAGGAAAATTGAGAAAATGCAAGAAAGGAATTTCATTCTGAATCTGCCTGTTGTGTATTATATATGCGTGCTCATGCTTTAACTTCATATTTAGGTATTTTATTTCACTTTGTATGCCATACATTTGTTTGTGTATCTTATAAAGTATATTATATAATGCACATACATCTCAAAAGATTTGGCCACAGAAAGAACAGTTCCAGCAATTGCTTTCCTGGCACAGAAATTTGGAAGGGCACAGCAGTGTGGGAACTGTCTAAGACAGTGTTTCTCAACCTCAGCAACTTTAAAATGTGTTTCCCAACCTCAGCAACCTTAAGAATTCTGGGATATGAAGTCCACACAATTTAAGATTGAAAAACTGTTGGAGAGAAACTGTCAGAGAGAAGCTGTCCCATTCGGGAGGAGTGGTCAAACTGGGGATAGTCTGGAATTGTAGGTAGACACAAGAGGACAAGGTCAGACCCACCTTGAATGTTGTTAAATCTTATCTAGTCTTTGTCAGGGGCAAATTGCCAGTCTGGAAAGATTTCTATGAAATAGGCAAAAGAACAATAAAGTAGCTAGTTTAAATTCCTCACATGTGGATCTGGTTGTTCATGCCTAACAGAAAAACTGATCTAGGGGGGCAAAGAGGCAGTAGCCAGTATTCTGGACTAAACCAGAAAGAAAAAGAAAAGAAAAGAAAAGAAAAGAAAAGAAAAGAAAAGAAAAGAAAAGAAAAGAAAAGAAAAGAAAAGAAAGAAAGAAAGAAAGAAAGAAAGAAAGAAAGAAAGAAAGAAAGAAAAATTCAGAAACAGGAAAGTGATCTGAAGTGCTTTCCTCTTGACATCCCCTTCCAAAATTGGCAGTAGTTGCAGATCCATAAATCTAGCAAGAGACATGCAGAGTGGCCAATGCATATTTACAGAGCAGATTCCATAATCTTCAGTAATATTCCACAATCTTCAATACTTCCTCAAAGGAAAGCACCTCAAAGACTGCAAAATTATATATAAGTTTATGGACCTTTACTCAGAATTAAGACTTGTAATAGATGTAATTTATTCATTGTGCTTAATGTTGAACTGAGTTCCTAAATTTTTATCTCTCCCTTCGAAGCTAACAGAAGCTTCTGGGAAAATGTGATTTAAGTAAGGGAATTACTGCAGATTGAAAGGTAGGCTTTCTTTCCAGCAATCTGTATCACACTACCATCCTCAGCATTTTACCAATTAAACAGATATTAGGGCTTTTATGAGACTAGGCCAAAGCTGCAATACATAAAGATGAAGCTGCCATGTAAGCAGACTGGATAAAAAGCCAGGAATTCTATCTAAAATATACCTTCAGGAGATAGATAAGAAGAACCAAGTCATTAAGGAACAAAGGAATAATGTCAGCTGAACCAGACAAAAGAAGTTGGGCCTGAGCTCATGGGCAATCCCATCAATAACTATGAGACTTGTAAATTAACAATTAAATTAACCGTAAATTAAATTAATTGTAAATTAAATTAACAAGGCAAGAGTAGCTGCCAATCTTGTCAATCAACAAAGCAAGCAAGGACTTTGAGAGATAAAAGCCCACTCTTTGAGTCATCTTTAGATCTGGATTGATGGCTTCCAACCCTCTGCCAGCCTAGTTGAGAAGGCCAAAGATAGGTGTGTGTGCCCATGTGTGAGAAAGAGCGAATGTACATTGTAAGAAGTAAAGTTTTGCTGTTACTTTAAATTCACTCGGTCTCCATGTACAGGTTGTACTTCAGTGGTCAGTTGAAAGTGATTCGAGTGTGCTATTTTCCAGAGCTCTAAGTCTGTGAGTGACCATAAACTGAACCTGCTAATGTATGTGTAACACAGTGGTGGGTTTCAAATTGTTTTATTATGGTTCTGTGGGTGTGGCTTGATGGGTGTGGCTTGGTGGGCATGGGCAGGGGAAGGATACTGTAAAATCTCCATTCCCTCTCCAATCCAAGGAAAGTTACTGCAAAATCCACATTTCCTCCCAATCAGCTGGGACTTGGGAGGCAGAGAATAGATGGGGGCGGGGCCAGTCAGAATTTTCACTACCGGTTCTCCGAATTACTCAAAATTTCCACTACAGAACCTGCTGAAACCCACCTCTGGTGTAACAGGTGCTTGCACATCACGTATAATTTGATGCTGATCTGAAAGAAGGAAAGGAAAGGAAATTTAAAGGAATTTAAACCACTTGCTTAGATAGGTAGTAATCTCTCTACTATCTGTAATATAACAATAAGCCTACCGTGTTATCTTGTTTTCCACAGCAGTTCATTTCTTTGTGGGGTATATTTTTATGACTTCCGGTGGCATTTAAAACATACTTGTCTTTTCTTCTCTTCAATTCTAAACGGCATGCCTTTTCCCCCATATTTTAGGAGTTTTTAATTTAAGCATTCATTTTTTCTCTGGAAACACTTGTATATCTACCTCATCATCACCCACTTTTTAAAGTCCAGCTCATAGTGTGACATTTGTGGTCAAAGTCCCCCCCACCAGCTTAAAAAAAAATCCATCCTATTTTATATGATTGTCATCAAGATTATAGCAAGATTCTATATGTAGAATGCTTTAAAAGTTTCACAAATGCTAACTGCATCAATGATAAATTAACTAATAATAAATTACTTGTATGAAAATCTGCCAATGCCCAAAGCTTTATGTAATGATCAAAAGTTTAAAAATTTGGTGCTTGAAAAAATTAGTACACCAAAGTAAAATGAGAATCTTATTGCAGTGTGTAGCTCACAAACCTGTAGGACTAGTAGTAGTTAGTGAGACAAACACTCTTGCAACTATTTATATATTGCAAATCCTTCCTTCAGTTAAAAACAAAAGTATTACGTTCAATAAATAAGAAGACTACAAAAATGCTCAATAGCTTTTAAAATTACAATAACAAAAACTGCTATTGAATTATAGTCAATGGATCCTGTTTTGGCAAGTGGCTGGAGGATATTCCAAATATGGTATCAAGAAACTAAGAAGTTTGTAGAAATGTTTATGTAGGGTTATGCTGACCTTGGTTATGCGTAGGGCATGCTGAGGTCCTGATAATGGGGTTGGAATAATACAAGTGGTTATTTGATCAGTCTCCTTTACAATTAAGTCCCATCAAATGGGATTGGTCTTGGCATGAACTCCTTTCCTAGTAGTTCATAGTTACTTTATTTGGTCATTATTGCGACCAATCAGATTTGACTCCTATCCTATCCAGTGGGGGGGAAAAAGGTCCAAAAAATTTCAGTCAGCATTTGGCAACAAATCTTCTGCCAGCGTGCAGCCTGCAACATTCCGCTACAAAGCTTATTTTTATGAGATCTTGCAAGCATTCCATCTCGGCTCATTCCAAAGATAATCAATTTGGGGTATATATCAGTGGCTCTCCTCATCTTATTACATCAGATGTGGCTTTAGCAAAAGAATGGTTAATTTAATCAGGTTCAGTCTTGACAGCCTGGAACTTCCCAGGATGATAATTTGCTCTGGCACTAATTTTTCTCTTTTTCCTCTGTCATCCTATTTAGCTTCTTTACTTCAGCAATGAACACAGACTCTGGACAATTTTTAACATGATCATGGTCAATATGATCAAGCATCTTTCAGTAGACCTGGGTTCAAAGTAATGTGGACCCCAGAAACTCATTGAACAACCTTGGATTGACCAATAATATTTGTCCTAAAGCCATTTTGTAGGATTGCTGTGAGTGCACCCGTCAGCGCATGGATTGGCCGCCGGGAGACGCAACTAGTTGTCCCGTGCAGTGAATCGGCTGGGGACAAGGGTGCCTTGGTGACTCACCTGGGAGAAGGGAGCAGGGGAGGAGAGATGGGGGGCCAATGGAAGAGGAAGAGCACCGGTGGAAAGGCAGCTGAGGATGAACGCTCACAGTGGGTCAGCTGAGGCGGGGAGATTGGGGGGAAGCGGCCATGGCCAGGTGGCCTTGGCCAATTGTCCCATTCCAAGTTTAATAAGGGGTTAATTCAGATACATATCTGCCAAAGATCCTTGCATGCCACAATGGGAATACAACTCATGAGAAGTTTTGTACTCTACAGTAAGAGAAAATATAAACTAGCATTACAAAAAATACAGACAAGTACAACATGAATCAAGACAAAGATCCATTTTTGTTTATTGGTCCTCCTTTAGAATCAGAAATATCAAGATTGGTGGTTTATCATTTCTCCAGGGACTGAGTCCGCTGATTCAGACACTGTAATAACCAATGAAAGCCTATGCAGATATTCGTAGGATTTATGAAGGTATTAGGCCAGATAACACTCATGCATAAAATATGATAAATGGGGGTCATCCTAGAAATAGCAACAATAAAAAGAAGCACTGTCTACTGGCCGGCCTTGTTTGATTGGTCAGTCTGTTATTTCAGCTTGCAGCTCCTTCTTCTTGACTTCCTGTTGCATCATATTTGCCTAACATGTTCTTTGTCCATCTGCAGATCCTGGATATGCTGGGAGCCCATCTGCAGGTCTTTTAAATTACTTCAGCTCAGCCCCATGAGCCTCAACTCTCATTTCTCCCCACTTTCATTTGCCACCATTGCCCATCCTGACTTTGCTGTCAAAACTCCAGCAAAAGTCCCTCTCCCTCCCCCACCCCCAAGGAATGCATAATAAGAAATTGCAAAAGTTGTACTAAAGAGATTTAGTTGCTACAAATTAAATAACCTTGTGGCTAACGTTTTCTTCGTGCTGCCCAAAACGGCTGCCTTAGAGATTAAAAATAAACAAACAAGACCATGAAAATGAATCCACCAGATATTCGCAAAGCACTCACAACATTTCTGTGCCCAGAAGCCTCCAACCTCACAACAATCATTTAACTCTCTTCTAGTGGCATGGCTCCAGTTCAAAATTAAAATGGGCTGCATGGCCGTATACAGCAAGAGTTAATCTAAGGCTGCCATTTTAGTAAATTAGATTGTGGACCTCTCCGCCTGCACGTCTCTCATCTGCAGATAAATGATACCAGATGGAATTGTAATAACTCTCATTGTTGTGGAAAGGCTCTATTAGATTCAGAAAAGAGCTTTCTAAGAGAACCGCTTAGTCAAGGTGCCTATGCAGCTTGAAAAATTATTGCTTGATTTCCAGAATTATTTGTGTATTCCCTGCTATTGTTATTATCTCTATTAATTGTTGTGAATGCGATCATTATTGTTGTGAGTACCCTAGCTGGCCATGGACTTGGACTAGGTCTGCTTTGGTTAAAAACTCCTTATAAGCCTAGAATCAAAGATGGGAAATGGAACCAAACAACAGGGGCAAACTGTTTTTTGCTTTGATACCCAAATTTCTCCCCTGCTCCTCCTCATTTGCACGCTGCTTGGAGGAAAGGGAAGTGATCCCTGCAGTACATTTCCTCTTGCGCAGAGGGTGGGCGAAACAGCTGCCTCCACAGCTGATGCCACTGTTAACTCCCTAGGTCTGCTTCACTAACCCAGAGAGTGTGCAATAAGCCCCTGGATGGTGTACAAGATTGTGCCTCTAGCTGAGTGCCAAGGTTTCCTGGTGCCTTGAGCCATGGTGCTATTGCCACCAGACGTAATAGGCATATAAAATGAATCTTATGAATAATTCATTCTCAGGATAGCACAAAACAAAGACAGACTATAAGTGTTGGCTGATCACACCAACAGTGTGCTTTTTAGATACAGCAGGAGCTGAAGTCAGCATCAATCTGCTTGGGTCCCTGGCTGCGCTTGTTAACGAAGAGAAAGTGATGTGTTCTCATAATGGCTGATTCTCCTTAATTTTAAGGGGAAGGGGGAGTCCTTCTCTAAAGCTACAGCAAGCTTCCACGCATACTTCTCTGGGTAGGTAGAGGTTGCAGATATGAGCATTCCTAACCAACATGGTTTTCTTGGAATGACAGCCTTAACCCATGGAAAAGGCATCAGGTTGTGGGACACCACTGCTCTATTCCTTTCCATTGCTTTTCCCAACCTGATCTTTTACAGTATATTGACTAGGACCGTGATGGCGAACCTATGGCACACATGGCAGAGGTGGCATGCAGTGCCCACTCTGATGGCACACAAGCCATCGCCCAAGTTCAGTGCTGCTGCTAATGCGTGTGTGCCTCCCACTGGCCAGTGGTCTCTGCCACACACTTATTATAAAAACCCAGGTGGGATGGAGAGAGAGAGAGAGAGGGAGAAGAAGAGAGAGACCGTAGAAGAAGTGTTGGCAATAGATGGGCTGAGTAGCTAATATTGCCTCTTCACCTGAAAAAGTATATTAATAATATTAGTGTAAGTAATAATATTCAATTAATATTTACACATTTGAAAAGACATGTTCACATATAACATACAGTGTAGCCTTTAGTCAGAACTAAGTGACTGAATTTTGGCCTGCATAATAATTGTCTGCAAAAGTATTTATATCAACAAAGTAAATGTCATAATACCGCTGTAGGAAGTTAGCACCTACCCCTTTCCTAGAAGAATGAAATATTTTAGGAAATATTAAAAAGGCAGAATATTATGTTTCTCTGGTTGAGAAATGTTTTAAAGACAAAGCAACTCCCACCTTCTTGCCACCTGCCCCCCCTTTGTTAATGGGCCAGAGGCAGAAACTCAATCTTTGTCAATGGACCTTTATTTACAACACAATAGGACCCATCTAGGACAGAAATTCACACATGGCACCTGGGAAGATTACATCAGCCAGCAAGTCTAGCTAAGAACCCCACCTCCTGGGAGTCTGACAACCAATCAGGATACTCTTTCAGAACCCCAGGAAATTCAAGGCCAGAGAGCATAAAAACCCGGGGACTTGCTGTATCTCACCCCTTTTCTGTTCAGGATCTCAAACCATGTGATCCACCATTAAACCGTCTTTCCAAGCAGTCTCCATGTTTCCAGTGTCTTTTTCCCCACTTGGAGCTGAACCCAGAAGGATATTTCTTCCTACACCACGTAGTGCCGGTGTTACAAATTAAATCTCTCTTCATGCACACAAGATTCCCTGGCCCGTCTTTTTCTTTTTTTAAAAGATTCCCTTTGTTTAAAAAGTGGGAGGCTGACATGTTGCAAAGCACCAGTCCATAGAATAATCAATATTTCCCACAAAGCATTTGGGCAACCCTTAGACTAGAGGCCTTGGGGGGTGGGGAATCATAAAATGTTGGGTGCAGATCAATATTTTTGCTTGTAAATGAACCTACGTGCTCAGAGGAAAAAGGAAATATGGGCCGCTATCACCAATTTCTTCTCCGATAAGTGGCTGTTTTGTAATGGGCCATGCTCATGATTGTAGACATTTTGGGAATAATCCCTCTTGATATTTCAAATATGCTTCCCAATTTTGAACATTTAGGGACCTGTGAAATCCATATTGCCAAAGCTGGGCCCCAGAATATACAGATGAGACAGTGAGTTGCTTGCATCAAAACTGATTTGGGACATCCTGACCTGGCAACAAATGGTAAATATATATTTTATTAATGTTATTAAACAGTATCAGGTAAATACATTAACATAAATCCAAGGTACATATAGAGCAGTAGTCTCCAAACCTGGCAATTTTAAGACTTGTAGACTTCAACTCCCAGAATTCTGGGAGTTAAACTCCACAAGTCTTAAAGTGGCCAAGTTCGGAGACCCCAGATATAGAAAAACAAACAAAAAATATAGAAAATGTAAAAGATAGCTACAGCAATAAGACCGGCACTGTATATTTGAAAAATTACACTATATATAAAGAATACCAAATTAGAATCTGCTGCAATTGAGATGAACCAGCCTTGGGTTTCCTGGAAATACAATCTTTAAAATAAATATTAGTTAAATTTAAATTTGGGGTTGGTTTTTGTAAGATGATTGCACATATTTATGGACCAACTAAAGCTCAGATAAAATAGTTATGATTCATATTAAAGCACAATTTTAAGAGGTTCCAAGGTTGTCCTTTATCACCTTTATTATTCAACCTAGCTGCAGAACTGCTGTCAATAGCACTTAAATCCAATAATTAGATTAACAGGATAAAAATGGGAGATATGGCATTATCCTTTCAATCTATTTGCAGATGGTATGATCTTGACATTCTCATATGCTTCTTATTCAGCCCGCTACATTGATGAGTTAGAGGAATGGTCACAGGTGTTAGGAATATCAATTAATTTTTATAACTCACATTTGATGTTTTGTCATACATACCCAAAAACCTCAAAAAAACTTCTACAGTTTTAGGGATTCCAAGATCTTTAAATCTTTATAAAATTTAGGCTATTATTATTATTATTATTATTATTATTATTATTATTACAAATATTTTTTTTAAAAAAATGCAAATAACTAATATGGAAGGAATTAAAAAAATATGGAGAACTAGGCTTAATTATGTAAGTTTTTAAAAGGCTCAGAGGAAAAAAAAGAAAGAAAATAAAAATCCATAAAGAATGAATAACGGAACAGAATAATAGAGTTGGAAGGGACTTTGGATGTCTTCTAGTCCAACCCCCTGCTCAGGCAGGAAGCCCTATATAATTTCAGACAAATGGTCATCCAGTCTCTTCTTAAAAACAACTTCTGGAGGCATCCACAACTTCCCTCAGGATATTTTTCTGATTGAGCTATAGGGCATCAGACAGCAATAATGTAAGACTACAATCACAATTAACATTTATTTATTAAGTTGATATCCTGCAATTCTATTTTAAAAACCTGGAAAAAATGGGTTATAATATTTATTTTTTTTAAAAAAAATTGTTGTGACCCAGGCCCAAGTAGGTATTATCAGATATAATCAGTTCAAAACAAACAGACTTTATTAGAACAGCTGAGAATTAACTCATTCTCAGCGTAGTCTAAACTAATTCAAAATAAATTCTTCATAACACAATTCTTCAGCCTTATCACCAACCTTGGTCTAATTAGGCAACCTGCCAAAAGATTTTCTTGGCAAAAATTCAGAAGCAGAAGATACCACAAGAAATAAATGCAGCAAGACAAGAAACAAATTATCAATGTTGTTTTCCGACAAAGAGCCTAAGAGCTATTGCTGGTCTTTTAAACCTTATGGGAGGGGCCAATAATCTCTTGGCCTTTTCCCGAGTCGTCCTTTTTGCTTTAGCTGCTCTTGCCTTCTGGCAGCTCTTCTCATGCGTGCACTAGGAACAGGCTCCTCCTGTTCCTCTGCCTCTCTGCTGTCAGCCTCTGGAGGCTCCAGAGTCCCCACATCACTCCCAGATGGCCCTGGCCCCATCACTGCCTCCAACGCAGAGCCCTCATCCAGGCCTTCCCCAGCCTCCAGCACTGGCCCATGTTCTTCCTCAGCCTCCTCACTGTCCGACTCCGCTGCCAGCGCCGCAGGCTGCTGGCGGACCACAACAAAAATGCAATGTTAAAGTTGTTGCAATGAAAAACCAATCATGACTAAAATCATGGCAAAAATTGCACACCAACTCAGTCCAAGGAAGTGTAACTTCATCCAAAGTCAAGGATGACAATCACCAGATCCTGGAGGGCTAAAAACTCAAAACTACCCTGTCTTAACAGGGCTGAACCAAAGTTAGTTCCTTGCCATCCAGACCCTTACAGCCTCCAGGCACTTGAGCAGCAAGTTTAGTTAAGGATCTGTTTGAAATGCCAACACTTTCACAGCCTTGTTTACCTTGTATGGAGAGAGGACTCCCATGCTTTGGATTTTTCATATATATATATATATATATGCGGAATATGCCCATACACACTGCTGTGAATCTTACTACATTTAATATTCCTGAGTAAAGTTTTAATTGAAATTAGTTGGCATCCTGTTAAAGACACTTGCAAATAATATGGCATCAGAAAAACAAACAGGAGACGACACACCAAACTGTTAAAATGCAAAAAGAACTGATGGTTTGGTGAATAGGGCCCTAAATGTTTTAGTAACACTTAAATAACCACCAATTTAAACACAAGTTAAATTGGCAATCAAAACACCCCCAACTGTTTTGAGCTGTCATCCTATTTATATATTTTAAAAAAAAGCTTCAAGGCTTGGTATTAGTCCTACTAAGAAATGACACACGGATGGAAGCAATGGTGCGTGCTCATTCGTTTACTCTCTGAATATGTTACAAGTCAACTCAAACCAACTTTAATCATTATTTTTATTTTAAAATATGCTTTACTGACTCTGAAAACATGCACAGGAGGAGACAGGACTTCCAACTGCTTTTTTCCAAACTCAGATTTCATTTGCACCTTCAAGCTCACCCTTATCGATTGCCAAATTTTAATTAGTAGACCTTCTTCGGTTTTTAATTCAGATTTCTGTTTTTTAAAACATACAATAATACTGATATTCTCTAGCTTAAAAAGCAAACCCATGATTCCGGGACAAAAGACCGGAGGAAAAGTTTTTGGTTTTGCTATAAATCTTTTTTGGTGAAATTTTAAGGCAATTTATTTTTTTATTTTTATTTTTTTTGCTTTCCTTCTGCCCCTTCTCCAGAAAAGAATGTGAACAGATCTCTTTGCAGACGTCTCTATTTCATAACTATGGAAGTTCTTAAACAAAAGTGCTCCCTTTTCTCGGTTTTCAATCTCTTTTCAATTAATAAAATTGAAATTATAATATAAGGTAACTAATGCTTGGCCTTGATGTTTTGAGAGGTGGAAAACCTCTTACTATCCACTTACTCCATATATCATGCATGATTTTGAAGATTTCAATCATCTCTTCCTTTGGCTACCTTTTTTCCAAGCTAAAATGTCCCACGCATTCTTTTTTTCTTATAGAATCTATTTGAACCACTGATCCTTATGATTACCCTCTTCTGCATTTTTTAAAGCTATACAAGTAGTCCTCAACTTACAACCACAATTGAGCCAAAAATTGCCACAATTGCCCAAAATAAGTGAGGCATTTGTGGTTAAGTGAGACATTTGAGTTTTGCCCCATTTTACAACCTTTCTTGCCATAGTTGTTAAGTGAATCACTGCAGTTGATAAGTTGGCAACACGGTTGTTAAGTGAATCTGACTTCCCCATTGATTTTGCTTGTCAGAAGGTTGCAAAAGGTGATCACATGTCCCTGGGACACTGTAACGGTCATAAGTATGAACCAGCTGCCATGCATTTGGATTTTTGATCATGGAGGTGCTACAAAGGTCGTAAGTCTGAAAAATGGTCATAAGTCACTTTTTCAGTGCTGTTATAGCTTCAAAAGGTCACTAAATGAAGAGTTGTAAGTCGAGGACTACTTGTATTATATAGTCCTCAATTTACAACAACTTGGGATGAAAATTTCCATAGCTAAGCAAGGCAGTTGTTAAGTGAATTACACAATTTTACAACTTTTGCCACAGTTGTTAAGCGAATCAGGTAGTCATTAAGCAAATCTGGCTTCCCCCATTGACTTTGCTTGTCGGAAGCCAGCTGGGAAAGTCACAGATGGCAATTATATGACCCTGGGATCAGAGGTGGGTTTCAGCAGGTTCTGACCAGTTCTGGAGAACCGGTAGCGGAAATTTTGAGTAGTTCAGAGAACCGGTAGTAAAAATTCTGACTGGCCCCACCCCCATCTATTCTCTGCTTCCCAAGTCCCAGCTGATTGGGAGGAAATGGGGATTTTGCAATATCCTTCCCCTGGAGTGGGATGGGAATGGAGATTTTACAGTATCCTTCCCCTGCCACGCCCACCAAGCCACACCCACAGAACCGGTAGTAAAAAATTTTGAAACCCACCACTGTCTGGGATGCTGCAACCCCCATGAATACATGCCGGTTGCCAAGTGCCCAAATTTTGATCATGTGACTGTGGGGATGCTGCAACAGTCATAAGTGCAAGGACCCTATCATACCATTTTTTTCATTTCCATTTGTGACTTCAAATGGCTGCTAAACGACTGGTTTCTAAGTCAAGGATTACCTCTATACTTTTTTCCAATGCAGCGACAAAAATGAGCCGAGGTGGTGCAGTGGTTAGGGTGCAGTACTGCAGCTACTTCAGCTGACTGCTAGTTCAGCAGATCAGCGGATCAAATCTCACCGGCTCAAGGTTGACTCAGCCTTCCATCCTTCCGAGATGGGTAAAATGAGGACCCAGATTGTTGGGGGCAATATGCTATTTAGTATACTGTCTTTGCCCAGAGTCCTCGGAGAGTGGGCGGCATAGAAATATGAATAATAAATAATAAAATAAATAAAATGTAATTGTGTCCCAAATGTTTACCTACCACATATTTGTATAACAGTATTGCAACTGTGACGTTTTTATTTTTAGTCCTTTTCTTAATGATCCCTAGCATAGAATTTCCCTTTTTCAAAGCTGTCAAAAACTAACACGGCAACCTCATTGAGTTAACAACCAAGACTTTCAATAACTTTTAGATTAAAAGTTAGCAATACAGTATTCACCTTTATGGAATTCATACTGATTGTCCTTCACTAAAACCTGTTCCTCTCTGTGGGTACATTTATATTCATTGATTACCATTTTTATTTATTTGCCTGAAACAGATGTTGAGCTGATTTGCCCTATTTCCCAAACATCTCTTGGGTTACTTAAAAAAACAACAACTACTAGGTATCTTCTAGTCTTCAGGCATGTGGAAATGACAAGTTACATATTTTCCTAGGAGCTCAGTAACTTTTTATTTGAGTTTTAATTGAGCTCTTAGCTGAATGTCATCAGGTCTCAGAGGTTTGTCGCAGTATAGTTTCAAGATGTCTTAAAATATATTCTCATTGTCTCAATTTACCTTAGATGTTCCAATTTCCTTCTTAAGAAAGGTAATAAAAGCTTAGGCTTCCACTGTAAAAAAAATATTGTTCTAATGACAGACACAAAATATTCCTTCTATTTTTCCTCAATCTCCCTATTTTAAGGGAACATGCCTTTTCTTCCTTTGCTTTTTAATGGCCTAAGTGAGAATGTTCTGCTATTTAAACAACTTTGTGTTGCCTTTTTTAATATTCTTACCATATGGCTTCCACATTATTTAAAACAATTCTTTATTACCATTATCATGATTTTGCCACCTTAGTATCCTTTTTTTTTTGTACTTTTTTTGTTAGGTTTTCCATTTCCTGAAGGAAGCCTTCTTAATGCTGACAGCTTCCTGGACCCTCCTAGAAAAGCCATGCTGGGTGTCTTCCTGGATTTGGAAAACACTAGACAACTTGTGACCTTCTGGGTCATCCTTTTGGATATATTTCCTTAGCTAAACAGAGAATGCTGGTCCAAAATGCTTGCCGGGCTCCCATCATCAGCTGCGGTCATGAGAACCCCACAGACATTTTTCCCTCCAGGTTTCCCAGGTTTCTTTGCTAAGTTGTGGGAAAACTTCAGGGAAACTTGTAAATGAGGATCGCATGACTGCAGTAGCATGTTGACAGCGCTACACCACAGCAGCATTGAAGTGGCAAGAACTTTTCAAAATTTCATTCTGTAGGAAGAAATATCCTATAATCTTCCCAGGTGCCATGTGGTGAGTTTCTATCTTAGATGGGCCCCATTGTGTTAGTTTCTGTTGCTATTGTGTTGCAGATTATGGCCCATTAACAAAGGTGTGTGCGGGGGAGGCAGGAAGCTGCTTTGTCTTTAAAACAAACCGATTTCCTCTCAGGACGGCCGTGCGAGACGCAATCAAAACACAGCAACAGCCTTATTCAGCTCTTTTTGGCACGCTGGTTTATTCGCATCCGCATCCGGCTACATACTGTGATTCGTAAACACGATTGAAATCGGTGCTACGTTACACCAGGAACGGAGCGTTTATATAGCCCATCTTTCCATTAACTCATTTAAACCGGGCCCTCGTTTATTACCACACCCTCGTTAGCACGTAAGTGGCCTCAGCGTGTTCTGGAAGGTGCTGTTTGCTGTGTCATCCGGAAAGGACCTAATCCCGTCGCACCCGATACCACCACCCCACACTCTGCATATGACCGCCTTCACCCAGTGCCACCACCACCAAGTCCTTATATGTCCCTCAATGCTTTCAGCACGCATTAGCGATGTCGAGCAGGTTGCTAGGCTCGACAACATGTTTCTCCATTTCTCATCCAGGGAAATATAATATTCTGCCTTTTTAATATTTCCTAAAATATTTCATTCTTCCAGGAAAGGGGTGGGTGCTAACTTCCTACAATTCTTATGAGAATAATAGGTCCTGGTATTCTATAAAATAGTCCATTTGAGAGAACAGTGGTTGGAAAAGTGTTGTCCTATGAGGCACCGTTTTGCCCAGTTAAAAGTCACAGACAGAAGAGTTTTAGAAGTATATAGATTCTAGATGGCCTACAATTATTGTGATTTTAAATAACCTCCAGGCAGGCAGTATGAAAAGACTAGCCCTCTTTTCTTCTCAGTATCTTTCTCACTAGCCTGCTATTTTTTTTTAATTCTCCTTTGGGAATTAAATGTGATTGGTTGGATTCTGTTATCAGGTTTGCCTTTATAGGTTTGTTAAATGCATCTTGCACCAAATCATGATTGTTATTTAGGATTAAGTCTTCCCTCCCCTCTGATTGGTTCCAGGACCAAGTTTTTGGCACAACAGGTTATCTCCAAATTTAGTTTCTTTGGCTTGGCATGAACATAATTGTACTTAGTCTACAAGAAGATAAAAGACTTACATAATTACAAGGACTTCTTCTTGTCATGCTTCCCTAAATTCTTTCAACATCACGGGATTGTCCTAATATTTTTATCAGTTGGCAATTGTACATTCTTAGAGCTAATTTACACCCATCACAAGATATTGCTAGTTATAGTGGTTCTATGTAGAAGTTTAGTCTTCTGACATGTTAGAATTTGACTTCCCCCAACCCATCAATAAAAGAGAAACCCCTCCATCAGTGCAGCCTTTCCTAGTTTGTCTATAAACTTTGTATCTAAGAATTAGCATATTCCTTTGATTCATTTCACCTTCCATTAGACTCATTATATCTATCTTCTCATTGACAAGTACTATAATTTTCCCATCTTGACATAGAGGTTTCCTGTACTGGATATATAGATATATTGATATCTACACATCTTACCCTTTTTAAACTGCTGGCTTGGGCCTTTTTTATGGCCTTCTTGTCTTCTGATTGCTATTACTACCTCTTTTTCCAACATTTGTCCCATAGGTAAAGGTAAAGATTCCCCTTGTACATATGTGCTAGTCATTCTCGACTCTAGGGGGCGGTGCTCATCTCCATTTCAAAGCTGAAGAGCCAGCGCTGTCCGAAGATGTCTCCGTGGTCATGTGGCCGGCATGACTAAACGCCAAAGGTGCACGGAACGCTGTTACCTTCCCACCAAAGGTGGTCCCTATTTTTCTACTTGCATTTTTTACATGCTTTCGAACTGCTAGGTTGGCAGAAGCTGGCATCAGTAACAGAAGCTCACCCTGTTACACAGCACTAGGGATTCAAACCGCTGAACTGCCGACCTTTCGATCGACAAGCTCAGCGTCTTAGCCACTGAGCCACCATGTCCCTTGGTCCCATACATTATACTATTTCCTGAAAAGTTTACACCCTTCAGAGCTGTGTGCTGTTTAGAACCTGTGAATTTTTCTCAGGATCGGTTAAAAAACTATTTTGCCGCTTTTTTATTTTATGCACTAGCAGTCTGGTTTGACGACGGTTCAAGTGGAGACCATCTCTCTTTTATAATCAGCTGTACCAAAATATTGTCTAGTACCGTAAAATGTCTAGATATATCTATCTGATATGACAGTCTCATTCATGTATTAAGACCCCACTGCTCTACCTGTCCAGATGGCCAACCCCATCTTCTACTCTACTTAGATGGAGCATGATGTGTGCAACCTTTGCATCATTTACATATCCATCACAAATACATCTGTTTCTAATGATCAAATCACCCACAGAGAGAAAACCTCCCTCTCAAAGGATGCACAGTACAAAAGGAAATGAATTCATTACAAAAGGATTGGGTCCATCCTACAAGAACATCTCTCTTACCCTCAATGTGATGCCTTCCTTCCCCAAAATTTTCATTTTCCCTGATAGCAAAGGAAAGGTCATGTGGGAATGCAATGCGGATATTACATAGTAGAAAGTCCTTGCTAAATTTCTTTTTGGTTGTTTGAACATCTCCAGTTTGGTCACCTTGGTTTCAGAGGAATTAACCTTCTTTCTGAAAACTGTGGAGAGGGAGGGAGGGAGAGAGAGAGAGAAAGAGAGAGAGAGAAAGAAAGAAAGAGAGAGGGGGGGAGGGGACTATTTATTATGCAATAAACTGCAAAGCACACTGACTTTCTCTTTTTATGGTTGTTTTTTATAACATTATATTCTTGTATGGCCCAATCTGACCTAAAATCTCTGTAGAGCTATCCTACAGAATTTGGTTTCCCTACGTGTCTTCACTACGTAGCTAAATTCACCTTGAGATATCTTCTAGAAATGGGTGATAAGTGTGCTCTTCACCAATTTTCCTTTCTTATTCACTTCCGTAAAAAGAAAAAAAAAGATCCCTTGATTCTGTTTATTGACTCTGGTCATAAACTTCCAACTGCCTCTTTTCTCCTCTGCTTCTTGGCATAATTGGAAACTACAATTAATTTACAGCATAGCACATAATTCTTAACATAAGCACATAGGACACCAAGAAAGATGGGGTTTCATTTCATGATTCAGTTACAATTTAAAGCACTGACTTAATTTTGTAAAGTCCCAGTATATTTTAGAGCAGAGTTTCCTACCTCTACTCTTTTATGAGCTATTTTGTCACTAAGAACCAAATTAAATGTCACATATATAGTTATGAAGTTTGCCTTTGCATGGTTCCTGTTTTGCTTGGCACAAAGGAGGGAATCTAGCTATACTGTTTTCATGGGATAGAAGAAGGAAGTAAAAACATTTCTCCTTAAAGGTAAAGCTAAAGGTTCCCCTCGCACATATGTGTTAGTCGTTTCTGACTCTAGGGAGCCGTGTTCATCTCCATTTTTGCATGCGCAGAAGCGTAGTGTGTGAGCGTGCACGTGAGCGAACCAGTAGCAAATGAAATTGAAACCCACTACTGCAAAGGTAGTCCCTATTTTTCTACTTGCATTTTTTATGTGCTTTCGAATTGCTGGGTTGGCAGAAGCTGGGACAAGTAACAGGAGCTCACCCCGTTACGTGGCACTAGGGATTCGAACTGCTGAACTGCCGATCTTTCGATTGACAAGCTCAGCATTTTAGCCACTGAGCAACCACATCTCTATTCTCCCTACCATAGTACAATTCAAGCTCCCCCTCCCCCAGCAAATGCACAAGTGTATAATGTACTTGTGTGTGTGTGTCCCAAAACCAAGAATGACAAGTTGCAGTTCTTCCAAGCTGACTTCTTTATTGTTTCAAACCTATAAACAAAATCTTGCCAGACTGAGGACTCTTATTATCTGCATCTACCACATACTATGTCAACTATTAGGGAGGGGCTGTCTTGGTCCTCTTTCTCTCACACACGATATTAGGCCTGAGGTAAATATGAGTCCTCTGGAATGCATCCCTCCCCCTCCTCACTACATTCTATCGCAACACACACACGTAACTTTTATTAAGAATTTGGATTATAATAGTAAAATATAATAGAAACATAGAAAAAATAATAATGCAGACTAAACTTAAAGGGGAAAAAAAGAATAGGGAAAAAGTAAAAAAGTGCAGGGAAAAAGAAAGAAGAAAAGAAAGAGCTGAAGAGAAAAGTAAGAATAACTTCTTACTTCTAAGGAAAAAAAATGATATGATTGTTCAACTTTCATCACAACAAAGAAAAAACAAATTTAGTAATTCACAATTCCATTTCCTTTGTTCTGAGCCCCTTAATCTCTGGGCCAATTAATGATCAGCAAATCTGTATATCCTACCAATAGTATAGGATACCAATTGAGAGACACCTGTGAATGAGGATAATCCAACATCACCAGTAAGAGCAAAAACTGCTAGAAACAGGAATGAACGAACTGTAACAATGGCTGTAAGCATCATTGCTGTGAAATGTAGATATCTTTGAAGACTAGCGTGGAGATTAGCTGTTGTTTGAGTGGAGTGGTTTCCTGGTGAATTTAACCCACTTGTAAAACCCTACATAAGGTTTTCTTTTCTTTCAGGCTCAGTTACCACCCTTATCAAAACTCTATCCATTTTTCGCTTTCCTCGTTTCTTCTCGTATCTGCTTCTTGCCTTTTTTATTTGCTTCCCCCCCACCATTTCTGCTAGAAGGAAAGAGGAGATGGTGTGTCTCTATGTCTCTTTGTCCAGCAGAATGGTTTCTATAACAGAGAATAGTTACATTTAATCAGTTATTTGTTCAATAAATATAATTTTTTATCTTGACCCTATCATTTTTGGCCAGGGACTTCCCCAGATATATAATCAGGTATGTTAGATAGATACAGTAGTGGGTTTCACTTACCTTTGCTACCGGTTCGGAACTGTGAGCGTGCGTGGGCTCGCTTCGCTTGCACACAGCACTTCTGTGTATGCGCAAAGCGTCCATGATGATGTCCGGGTGGGTGGGCAGAGCCTCTGGCCGCTGCTGCTACCGGTTCGCCCGAACCGGTGCAAACCAGTAGAAACCCACCACTGGATTGACATAGTTTAATTGGGGGTCCAAGGAAATGGTGGAGTGGCTATCAAGGGTTGGTTTTAGCTGTAGTTGACAATTCATGGTTGACAAAGTGGGGAAGCCTGCCAATGCAAAAGACTTTTGTTTAGATTTATAATAAACTTTCTTTAGGGAAATCATCTTAATTTCATGGCTGTTTGCTTTTTGGTACACACACAATATGTAGTTTAGCCTTGGAATCATTAAAGGCAGCCTGGTTAAGCTAAGGTAAGCATGCATTACCTTTGTGACATGTTGTTAGTGATTATGAGCAGAGTGGCTTAAGTTTTGGAATTTTGTGTTAAGCAGTCTCACCAGTGGTCATCTTGATTTGGTTTAATAACACATTTAGGCAGTTTCCCTCTTCTATTTTCCCATTCCTACTTCATGAGAATTCTTGGTTCAGGCTCTTTTTTCTCAATACATTTAAAGTTCCAGTTCTCCAGACATCAAATTCCTCCTTCTGCTTTGTACCAAAGATGGGGGGAAAAAGATCATAGTCTTCCCATATTATTGTTCTCATATTTCCATGCATTTTTTAAAATTTTGGTGGAATTATACAGATACAGCATTCTACAAAATAAACATAAATATGTACTGTCATGTTTAGCTACAGTATCTAGCTCTACTGCCTTCATTTTCAAAGCTATAGAAAACATGTGCAGACAATATTCAGAAAACATGACATTCAACTACAGGCTGCTCTCCACTTACAACCCCAATTGAGCCCAAAATCTCTGTTGCTAAGGGAGACATTTGTTAAGTGAATTTTGCCCTGTTTCACCAACCTTTTTGATACAGTTGTTAAGTGAATCACTGCAGTTGTTAAATTAGTAACATGGTTATTGAGTGAATCTGGCTTTCTCATTGATTTTGCTGGTCAGAAGGTTGCAAAAGGTGATCACGTGATCCCCAAAACAATGCAATTAACATAAATATGAACAAGTTGTCAAGCGTCAGAATTTTGATCATGTCACCATGGGGCTGCTGCAACAGTCGGAAGTGTGAAAAATGATCATAAGTCACTTTTCAGTGTCGCTGTAACTTTGAGCAATCACTAAATTAACAGCTGTAAGTTGAGGACCAGTGGTGGGTTGCCCCCAGTTCAGACCAGTTCTATAAAACCGGCAGTAAAACTGGCGGGAGGCTCTGCCCACCAACCCCAACGTTATCCGGAAGCTTCTGAGCATGCGCAGAAGCGCGCACATGAGGCCGCGTTGCAAACCAGTAATAAAGGTAAGTAGAACCCCACCCCTGTCGAGGACTACCTCTTAACATGAAATGCATTTTGATAGAAAAATGAAATGCATGTTAAGAGGGATGGAGCTAACCATTGCAGTCCATTAAGATTTCCCTACAGTAGTATTTTTCTGGATGCTTTCTCCATAAACTTCCAACTCAGGCACAATTCATGTTTGATAGTTAAAAATGAGTCTCTTGACTTGATTTTTCACTTCTTGGGATCTTATGTCTTTCTAGGCAAAAATAGGATGAGACTTGTCACTGACTTCTCTTGACAGTTGATGGTTTTTTGCTTGTTGTGTTTTTGCTTTCTGGTGTCCTAGGATTTCCACTGGTAGTCTTCATCTAAGAACTAACCAGACCTGACTCCACTGTGCTTTTTCAAGATAAAAAAGATCAAGCTAAGTTCGGTCACGTACTATGCAATAAAGTTCAGTAGAGATGCATTTACCTGTGCAGTTATATCAGGTCATAAATACATTGATGGAGTTCTGATATTTCTAGTAACCATTTTTTAAAAATAAACTATTTTTAATTTTCTATTTTTAAACAGTGAAAATTTACGGTACTGTATATGAAATGATAATCAGAAACTAGTTTTATTCAACATCATTCTTTTAGGTTAGCAAATATCTACTGGAATTTTACTAAAAGATTATTTTCCATTGATAACTATGCATTTGTTATTACCCTAGCCAATGTGTCAATGTATAACTTCACTTTACTGCTTTTTGTTAAGAGTTTTTAAATAATACCCCACAACTTTAAGAAAAACAGATCATGATACAGTAGTTGATCTGTGCTTTGATCACCAAATTAACACAATTACAACAAACTTTTTTCTTCCACTGGATCCAGAGTGAAACAGCCGAGACGTTGCTATCATGGGTGTTCTGGTTTCTGTATTTCCTTCCCACAGCTGTGTTTTTACTGCAATATACAAGGTTTTAGGAAAGTGTAGAATGACATGCCACATAATAACATTATTGTAAAAGGAAGAAAATCTCGGCTTACATTCGCTAAAAGTAACATTTTAGTTACAGATATAGACAGGACTAAATTATATGCTGTGCCAAATGTATGATTTACAGGGTTGTTTGTCTCTCTAGTCAATCTTTTAAGACAAAAAGGGGAAAAAAGAATCTTTGAGGCTACATGGTCAACAGGAAGTCTTCAGAATGGCTGGCATTCTTCATATCGTGATCATCAATGCGGGCTCAAGAGAATATGGCAGCCCAGGACACATCGACTAATCTTCACATTAACACACATTTCCACCAATGTGAAGATTTGCATGTTTTTAACCTTTATTTTCGAATGAATGAATAGCATTTATGGCTGTTAAGCTTCCATGCCATTACCTTCTCACCCAGTCCTGATGATCATAGTTTATGATCATCCTCCTTTAAAAATCATACTGTCCACCATCAGGTCATCATCCTAAGATTGGTCTACTCCGCCGCAGAATACTGTGCCTCTCTATGGTTTAACAGCCGCCATACTAGTAAGTTAGATGCCAGACTCAATGATACCATGAGGATTATTAGCGGATGTATTAAAACCACTCTGACTTGCTGGCTTCCTGTTCTGAGCTATCTAGCACTACCAGCTTTACAAAGGCAAGATGCACTAGTGAGAGAATACCAAAAAAATTATGAACAATTCATTCCTACCACTGCACGCTGACTTTTCTCGCTTATCAGCCAGAAGACTGAAATCCAGGAACATCTGCCCAACAACTTGAACTCAATTCCCAATGGAAAAGCCAAATGGGTCGCTGAATGCCCAGACATAGGAAGACATATAATTGGTGCCAGTCTTTGAACTACCACTTCAGCAATGAACAATCCTGAATAGGATTTGCACCCCATACAGTGTTTGTCAGAACTCTCTGTATAAATGAGGCCTAGTATCTTTCCCTCAGTGCAACTATAGGGCCCCACATCAAACTGTAGGTCACATTGTGAGTGCCTGTAAATTGAAGCAATATACCGGACCAGTATTTGATTTTTTTAAAAAATATAAATGATGCTGCCCTTCAGTAGTTAGATGGCCTAGACATCGGTATTTGAACATAGATCTTTTTAACATTTATATTTTATAGTGTTATACTAATACAGGTGAAATGTTACTATATATTACTAGTCAATGTATGATATGCCATATTCTAAATAAATAAACTGTCCAAAAACTCAAGAAAGTCAGGTACCATCAAATTTTTTTTGCCCTTGCTTCTTCTTTGCTTATTTAACATGTGAAACTTCAAGATAGAGATAAAAGAGAAACAAAACATAGTGATTTAGGCAATAGTTTTCACTAAGAAATTTTGAGATTTTTTTTAAAGCAAATAACTTGCACATTTGAGGAAACATGGCGGTCAGGAAATCCTATGATTTTTTTTATGAATGACATATTCATAATATGTGTAATATAAAACAGATATTAAGTTGTGGGCATTTTCATTGTTTTATCACTCTCCATATTTAGCCTACTTTTTGTCATAGTTTTTGATTGTATTGAAAATACCATGTTTTCCCAAAAATAAGACCCTGTCTTATATTTTTTTGAACCCTGAAATAAGTGCTTTGCCTTACTGCCATGTGCTCAAAAGCCCAATTGGGCTTATTATGAGTGGATGTCTTATTTTGGGAGAAACAAGGTACATTTCATAAAACAATACTGCCATGTAATCTTTGCCAGAAAGCTACCTCTAGTCTCAGTCACAAGTTTCATCAGGACAAAAGTACAAGTAGTCCTCATTTAGTGACCACAACTGAGACCAGCATTGGTTATTAAGTGAATCATCACATGATCACAATTTACGACTTTACTTCTGCCTTCTCTATTATCTTTGCTTGTCTCAAGCCAACTGTGAAGCACACAAATGCCAATCACATGATGTGGAATGTTGCAATGGTTGTGAGCGTGTGCTGGTTGCGGAGCCCCTGAATGGCTATCCTGTGATTGTGGGATGCTGCAATAGTTATAAATGTGAGGATTTGTCACAAAGCTCTTTTGTTTACACCATTGTAATTTCAAGTCATCCGTTGTTAAATGAGGCAGTTGTCAAGCCAGGACTATCTGTATGGGACTGAAAAAAGCTGAACAGAAAGACCAAAGAACTGAAATGTTGTGAGGACAAAAAAATTAAAAAAAAAAAAAATAGAGAAAGTGAATAAAAATGCAGATCTGCATAAAGTCACCTTTTTTTCAAAATGAACAGAAAATAACTACCCACATGTTTCTTTTATTTATTTGTTTGTTTGTTAAATTTGTTTGCTGCCTATCTCACCATGGAGCTATGCTAAATGACTATATCTTTATATTTATTATGCATATTTATATTAAATATTTGACTTGGTTTCCTATTGTATTCAGTTCCTATTGTATAAATATAAAACACTGAAAATAATCTTCACAGCAAGCTGTGTAAATAATACCAAAAAAATAGACTCGATTCTAATCTTCATGAAGTTTTATATCATTTTTCCAATAATCCTTGACCTTTGTTCAGGCTACAGAGCTAAAATAAGAAAGCTGAAGGCACTGCAGAACTACTTCCTTGCTCTTATCTTCCGATCACATGCAAAAAAACTTCTCCAGACTTGATAATCTTATTCACCATAATGCTATCCTTCCTAACCTAAATATTTTGAATCGGATGTTCCAGCTGGAAAGAATGCAATCCTATACAACGCTGAATGTTGTTTGTTAAACAAGAGTAACTCTTTTTCCATAAGCATTTCAGACTTGTTAACTATTACCCTTGGAAGTAATTTTCAGCTAGAGAAGCTCATTTTACAACATTCTCCCCTGACCTTAAGCAGCAGCAAAGAGTTTAGTGGGAAGAAAATCAGTTGTGACTTCCTTTTTTTTCTCCATTTCCTTTCTACAGCTATTTTTTTTTTTATTGAAAAAGTTTTCAAATACAAGTTTTTCCCCCTTTTTCCCCCCCCCTCTTCCCTAACCCACCCTTTCCACCCAATTTTCTACAGCTATTTTTGATTGCATACCTGCACAACTGTACAGCTGTGAATAATCACACAATCATTATTTTTAACTCTGCCTTGATGCCCAACTGCCAAATTGTGCTAGCCGTTAAAACAAAGCAAAACTAAACTAACAACCTGACACAGCCATACAATGGCATGGAAAAGAAGCTGAAACAATGAACTCATTAAGCATTACCAGAAGTTTGACTTCCTAGAGAAGAAAGCTAACTTCGAAAAGCAACTGCATCAGCGTTGGCGAGATCTGGCACGACTGTGTTGTAAATGCAAAAAAAAATAAGGCATGTACAGGTAGTCCTCCATTTACAACAGTTCATTTAATGACCGTTTGAAGTTGCAACGGCACTGAAAAAAGTGACATGACCGGTTTTCACACTTATGACCGTTGCAGCATCCCCGTGGTCACGGGATCAAAATTGAGACATTTGGCAACTGACTCATATTTATGACAGTTGCAGTGTCCCAGGGTCATGTGATCACCTTTTGCCACCTTCTGACAAGCAAAATTAACGGGAAGACAGATTCACTTAACAACCATGTTTCCAACTTAACAACTGCAGCAATTCACTTAACATTAATTGGCGCTTTCCAATATGTCTTCACAATGAGAAAAGCAGGCATTGGTGTGTAGTATATAAAGATGGGGATGACGGGCTGAATATATGAATATTTGCTCATCAAATTATGTTTGCTGATTGTAGGGACAATGGGCACAGTAATTCTACAAAAAAAAAGGGTGGGGGGGAATACAAAGTAAATCCAAACCTGGATGAGAAACAGATGGAGATCATCTCTACTTTTCTACCTCAGTATGTTCTATTTTTAGGCCTGCTTTTGCTTGTCAAAAGTTTATATCCAAAGCAGTGGTGGATTTCAACCTTTTTTACTACTGGTTCTGTGGGTTCCGCTTAGTGGGCATGGCTAGGTGGGTGTGGCAGGGGAAGGATACTGTAAAATCTCCATTACCACCCCAATCCAGGGGAAGGTTACTATAAAATCCCCATTTCCTCCCGATCAGCTGGGACTTGGGAGGCAGAGAATAGATGGAGGCGGGGCCAGTCAGAATTTTTACTACCGGTTCTCCGAACTACTCAAAATTTCCGCTACCAGTTCTCCAGAACTGGTCAGAATCTGCTGAAACCCACCTCTGATCCAAAGTCTTATTCCCCTTCCCTACCTGAAATCTCTGAGTGGGACTATTCATATCCAACCTAAAGAAGCTGCCTTCAACCGGTTCTCGTGTTAGTTACTCCTAGATCATGCATAGGTGTACATATAGTTCCTGCTGGTATTTCATTTTAATCCCAAAGCCATGAAAACCTCACCACTTTGAACTCATTGGTCAAGAACCAAAGAAGCATGGAGTTCTTTCTGTATTCCCAAGAGCTTCTGGTTTCTCAAATAAGAGGCCATTATATCTTAAGTCATCCTGTTTCGGAAGTGAGGAAATCCACGGTTCTTCCCTAATGGATAATGAAAAATAATGTTTTGCATATAGCAGAAAGAAGAGGAAAACAGCAAAAACGTCTCAATAACTTTAAGCTGTAAAACGGATATTTTAACTTAGCCATTGCATATATAGTTTTAAAATATTACTTCATTTATTTATAAATGAGTGCCAAGTTCTAAAAAGTAGCTTTTAAAAAAAGATATATTTGATATATTCCATTTGTTTGCTTGGGTCATTTTTTTTCTGTCTGCTGCACCTATAAAAAACTGAAATTTCTTCATCTGAATTTGCAATTCGGTATTGCAGACTTTCTTGACCTACTACAAATGTTAGAAGACATAATTGTACATCTCCAGGTACTACACGGGAGATGTATACTGTACTAATTGTCAGCTGAACTTGAAATGAATAATTTTTTCTCTCTAAATTTTTAGGGGAAACCATTAAAGCAGATTCAAACAAATTCAAGGATTCTCTTTGTATCACACATCATGCAGTGCCTGCTTCACTAACTCACGAATTAGAATGTTTAACAACTTATAGATTTTTTGCATTTTATTATTATAAGCTAACCAGGGATACAACATATATGTTAAATGGGTGGGGTTTCAATTGTGTGGTTGTGACTCTCACATCCTGACTTTTTTTGATTCCCATGAAGCTGTCTTAACATGAATTGCAAGATACAACTGTCAGCCAACGGTTTACAAATGCCTTAAGAAGGCATAAACTTGATCAATCCCTTTGAACAGGAAATAATTGAAAGTCTACAACTAAAGTTACAGCAATGAAAAAAGTGACATACAGCCAGTCCTTGCACTTACAAACATCATAGCATCCCTAAGGTCATATGATCACCATTTGCAATCTTCCCAGGGGGAATTCCAACAAGCAAATTAATGGAGCAAACCAGATGTGTTAACTCATAGTGACTGAGATTTTTAAAAAGTCATAAAATTGGATGTGACTCATGTAGGGACCATATTTCTTAACAAAACTTTGGGTTCCAGTTGTGGTTGTAAGTCGAAGACTACCATATTTTTTAGAATATATGACGCATTTCCCCCCCCCCCAAAAGTGGGTGAAAATTTCGGTGCGTCTTATAGACCGAATACGGTCTCCGCATGCATGGCGCGAACCCTCCGCATGGCACGTTTTCGCCCTCCCCAGCCCCCAAAAGCACTCTGCAAGTCAAAAATGGGTGCATTTTTGGCAAAAATGGGACACGTGGAGGCTTTAGGAGGCCAAAAATGGGCCTGGTTTTTGCCTACAAAGTGTTTCTGGGGGCCGGGGAGGATGAAAATGCAACGCACAGAGGCAAAAAACTTTATATTCTTGTTTTCTTCCTCTAAATCTAGGTGTGTCTTATAGTCCGGTGGGTCTTATAGTCCTAAAAATACGGTACATGTAATAAATGATTAAAAAATGAACTGGATATGACTGGATAATCAACCTCTCCTGACTTGAGACCAGTACTCCCAACAAGAACAGCAATGAAGTCATAGCCCACTTCTTTCCATGATAAATGTTGCAACTCTTGGAGATACTATGCTCTGGCTCCAAATGGTCTACAAAGCTGGAACCTGATCCTCACAAAAATCCCTTCACATTACATTCCTGGGTGATTCCAGCTCCTGTAGTTGAGGATTCCAAATTGTAGATTCCAAATTCTCCTGTAGTAGTTTCCATTTCAACCAAGTAGTCGTAAGTAGAATGTGTTTACTTCATTTGGTTTGCTGCTCCTTCTAAAGAAATTGAAGGGAAATCAGCCAATTGCCTTGAATCCAAGAAGGAACCCAGAGCCATGGTCATAAAGGTTTAAGAGTTGTTTCCCTTGATTTTTTTTTTTTCAGTTTCAACAGGGGATATATTGAACCCAATGGAGTTGCTTTAAGGCTAGAGGGTAGATGGATAGCATATTCTGGCTTCTTCCATCAGCCAGGGGATCAAGGGCATGGAATTGCTATTTAAGAACTCTGGCAAGAGAAGACTGGTTTGGCCCAAACTAATATAAATGTCAACATAGAGTTCATCAATTTATTCTGGCTTTGAAGAACTGATGTTCCTTCTTTTCTGTTCCCTTCCATTCCACATTTCTTACGTGTTTTCTCTTTTCAGGCTGAAAACCCAAGAACAATGGTTTCTTATATTGATACAAGCTGATTTCAGAAAGGTCAGAAGTATAGATAAAGTACAGATATGAGTACTAATAATATTGTATTAAAAGGAAAATGGGAGAAAATTACTAGAAAAAAAGGAATCCAGTTTACACAAGACTCAAGAACAAATACAGTTCTGTCTCTGATTTCTATAGTGAAATTTCATAAGACTGATTGATTGATTGATTGATTAATTGATTAATTGTAAAGGCATGCTGGAAAGTTCAAGGGGATTATTATGGTGTAGGCTTTTTGTTCTGGTTGCTGTGGAGATACCAAGATACGGGAGGTAAATATCCCATATAGGGCTTGTAGATGATTAGTGTTAAAACACTGAGCTCTCCCACCATTATCAATCTTCCACTGTTTACTGCTAGTCTTCAGCAAAGTAAAGTTTTTTGAAGTCCTCTGAGTACCTCAGCATTAATCCTCCAAAGAGATGTAATCTATGCATAATAACACTTAAATCAGCATGACATTTACAACACACATTAAGTAGTCTGTTATTTATTTCAAGACTTTAATTGGCACAATATATTAGCAGCGTTGTTGCCATTCCACTTAAGAGCTTCTTTTCCCAGCTTGTAATAGTTGGACCATCTTTTTCCCTCTTTAAGAATCTTCTATTTTTCCACTTTTGTTGCTGTCTTGAGGGGGGAAATTCATTAAAATATTATGAAGCAAACAGCATAATTATACATAGCAATCTCTGCCAATGAGTAACATGTATAGAAATGTAGATAGACACATATACTATATCTGTGTATTTGGGTGTGTGTTTGTGTGTGTGTGAATATATACACATGCACACACACACACAAACAAATACACACTTAAACTAACCCATTTTACTTAGATTTTATTTTTTGTTGCGACACACATTTTAAAAAGCATTTTGTCTAAAGCTATGTGTAAGGCCAATAACAAACCCATAGAAGTTACACAGAACCGCCATTGTAGCCATGTTGAATCTGCAGTTGTCTTATGCCAACTATTCATTGTTTAGACGCCATTCTGCAATGAGACTGTATCTAACATCTGTTAAATAAGCCTCTCTTCTCTCATTTGAAAGAAAATCTCACTTTTTACAAGACCAGCAAAAACAGTAATATATTCACTACCGTGTTTCCCCAAAAATAAGACCGTGTCTTATATTTTTTGAACCCCAAAGTAAGCACTTGGCCTTATTTTTGGGGAGGTCTTATTATTTTGGAGTGCATGGAGCAAGATGGGGCTCCTCATGCTGTCTTACCTGATTTCCAGCTCTGTCTCCCTAACCTTAGCAAGAGGAAATGGTGGGGACTGGCTGCGCATGCGTTTAAATATTTTCAGGGAGGGCTTATTTTTGGGAGGGGGGGCTTATTTTAGCACATGCTAAAAATGTTTAAAAAAAATGTTGCTGGGGCCTGCTTAAGGCACATTTCCCTAATCACCATCACCCAGTACATAGTGACATTTAGCTGCCACACATTTTTCAATTTTCTGTTGTTTCTTCTTCTTCTTCTTCTTCTTCTTCTTCTTCTTCTTCTTCTTCTTCTTCTTCTTCTTCTTCTTCTTCTTCTTCTTTTTAAAAAAGCATAACATGTTTTGCACAGTTAATCATTAGATAGTGATCCAAAGAAGACAACAATAACAACAACAACTTCACTGTAGGAATGTTTCCTGTTAATTTAAAAGAAAAATCAAGTGACTTCCAAAGAAGTAGCTTTATGTAGATAAATCTTATCCTTTCATCATACTTAGCATGGAGGCTTTTTTTCCCCCTAAACAATACTTTAGGTTACCAAAAAGTACTATAATATTTCAGGCAACATTCCAGATGGTTCAGTAATTCTGGAAGCAAGCATGAGAAAGAAATGTTTGTGTGTTTTTCATTTGGAAAGTACAAGGGAGTGGTTCCCATGGAATTGAAAATATTCTTTATCACTCTATCTGTACTAATCAGTTCATCTGTGTGTGTCATATCTAAAACCAATTATTGTCTATCAGTAACTTTCAGTGTGTGCACTTCATATAGTTTATGTAACTATAACTTCCTTTTACTTTTCTATCCCTCTGTCCCACAACCATAAATATGTAGTTAATAGTCTTCTCTAAGTACAATAGAACACAACCCCCTGGCCACAGGCCACTACCGGGCAGTGGCCGATTCAGAATGGGACTATGAGAGAGGCAGGCTGTCATGCACACAACGTGCGACTCAACTCGTGCAAGTGGTGGGACAGCGCTCATAGTGTGCAGCTCAACGTACTTGCATGCCCGCTGCTTGTACAGCCTGGTTCCCCTCTCCCCCCATTCGGGCCACCAAGCCACAAAGGTTGGGGACCGCTGCAATAGAATGTGCTCTGCTGAAGTGCACTATATCCACAGAAGCCTATTCTATAATAAATGTTTTAGACTTCAGGATACAGTACTACAAGATCCTTGATAATTTTTTACAAAGCTACCCTTCACTGAAGAGTGATTCATTGTGCCTATACAATGTGAATAACAAAACCAAAGCAGTAAAGCACAAATCCTTTCAATATATGTGTACAATATCATGCTTCACTCAAATAAAAGGCATACACAAACTTACACATAGCACACTTTGTTCCTGCTATTGTACCACAGTGATATAACTAAGATTCACATAATTTTGTGGTTGGAATAAGGTATTTTTAGAAATGTATTCTCTTTCTCTTTCAATCTCTTTCTTGTAACCACCCAAAAGCTGCAGTATGAACAGTTTGCCAAGAATCTGACATACACCTACCCTCTCATTTAAAGCTGCTTGTCACTTCAGTTTTTAAAAATAAAATCCAGCTCAAAATAATTTGGATTCGAGAACAACCGATACAAGCGATAGTTTGCCGTTCTGGTTTAAGCTTTGCACATTCTCATGTTGTTGTTGTTGTTTCCACTGTAGCAAATGCTATCCTTTGGGAAGTCTTTTAGAGACTGGACTGTTCCCAGTTTTTTCTCATTTGTTTGACGGTTGTTTATAGCCATTTTGCTCTATGATTGCTACTACCTATACTTTACTTTTAAAAAAGTTTGTAGAATAAAAAAGAGACGCCTACAGGTAAACTTGTGTATCAGCCATCATTCCACATGTCTCCTAAACAATTTATAAAGCTAAATGGGGGAATAAGAGAGAAAGTATTTGCCATTATTCATAATCATGTTTTTAGAAACAAACCTTGCAGCTCTGACTTAAGTGATTTGGTATTTTTCAGCCAAGCTCAAATTTCAAACTTTTTTTTTTTTTAATTCCCATCACCTACTTTCTTAAAAATCATCACTGGAATTCCCTGCTTGATCCAGTTGGATTAATTTTGAGCCTTCGGGGGTTTTTTCCCCCCTTTTATATAACCAACTGATTTCTCCCACCTATCTGATATAGAAAAAATGGTGAATGTACAATAGCACAAAAATTAAAAAAAAATGTTGCTGTGTTATGGATAGAAAGCTATAGATTGATGCCTGATTCAGAGAATTTAAGAGTCTTTTGTGGGACTATGCATACTTGAAGATTATCTTGTTCTAAGCAGAAGAACTCTGTTCCCACAGTGAAACAGATAATTGCATCAGGAGGACTAACGCACAATTGACAAAAAGCCGACTACATTAGCCTCCTTCTCCTTCCAAAATGTATGGCCTGGACCTGTCTCTGGAGCTCCCCAAAGAGCAAAATGGTTTGGCTATGCTATGAGCAGCTATGGCAAACACTGCAAATCCGCACATGTGGTTTTCCTTTGTGCTTTCATTCAATTCTTTTGGATTGCGGCCTAATGTCTCCTTCTGCTTGCCTCCCATTCCATCCACCAAAAATATAAGAATATTTCACTGCATTCTCTGAACTTCAGGCTTAGTCTTTTTGTATAAGCAGTGATATGCTGCTGATGACCATTTTTCTGAGGAAAGATTCATTGGCCCACGAAGTACAGAGGCTCCCTGACTGCTATTTTCTAACCTCGTTACTTCACTGAATAGACCTGCAATAGATGGAAAGTCAAACTATCATAGAGTCAAAATACTGTAATGATAAAAACATTATCTGTGTCGACAGTAGTTCAAATGGGTGAACAATTTTTTTCCCTGTAGCATAACAGAACAAAGGCTCTTACCTAATTTAACCCACTTGCAGTGGGTTAAATATACAGAATATACAGAGTTGTACTCTTCAAAGGCCCGTTTCCAAGTCCTGTTGTTCAAAGTAAATCTGGGTTTGAAGGTCCTTTCTCCACGGTGAAACTCTATTTCCAGTCCCTATTAGATAAACAAATATATGTTTGAAAGGATGGATGTATCTCAAAGAGGGAAAAACTATGGCTCATAATTCCTTCTCTTGGCCTGATCATTCTCAGTCTTAGACTATTAGGCTTATAAAGCTGACTTCTCTGTAAAAGACCAAGTAGACATACTTTTTAATGTATGTGTGTGCGTATCTATCTATCGGATTTAATTTTGTGACCTGTCTTGTTCCTAAAGGCTGATTGTCATTCTTTCAGTACCCTGTTCTGATACTAAGCAATGGCTGAACGACAAATGGGATGGATGGGAAGGATGATCATCCTTCCATTCCCCACCATCCAATCAGAGCTGAAGAAGCTTCTCGGTTGAGAAGCGAAATGTCTTCAAAGAAAAACCAGAAAGTCCATCTGCCTCTTGAAAAAGCACCTTTGGGACATATTGTGAGTACTCTTACAAAAGGGCTGACCTGGGTGAGCCATTCTTTTCCTCCACCCAAAGTGGGTGTCACCAATCAGATTATGCCCATTGACCAGAAAGCAATGGATAAGAGTCGCCTTATAGGTGAGAGCAGTGCAGGGGTGAAATGTAAAATTTGTTACTACCGGTTCTGTGGGCGTGGCTTGGTGGTGTTGGGGGTAATGTGACTAGGTAGGCATGGCCATCTTTTTTTAAAAAAAACTTTTCAAAGCATTTTTTTAACTACCTCTTCCCCGGAAGAGGTTGCAGAAAAAAATGCTTTAAAAGTTTCTCTGATGATCCCAGCTGAGTTGCCTGATTGGCAGAGAGACTTTTAAAGCATTTTTTTCTGCAACCTCTTCCGGGGAAGAGGTGGTTAAAAAAATGCTTTGAAAAGGCTCTGCCAATGAGGCAACACAGCTGGGATCATCAGAGCCTTTTAAAAGCATTTTTAACCACCTCTTCCTCTGAAGAAGTTGCAGGAAAAAATGCTTTGAAAAGCCTCTGACAATCCCAGCTGAGGCGTGCAATCACCAGAGGCTTTTTTTTTAGTTTTAAAAGCATTTTTTCGGCCAAAGATTTTGTAGAAAAATCTTTCTTTTAAAAGAAAAAAAGCCTCTGCCAATCAGGCAACTCAGCTGGGATCGTCAGAGCCTTTTGAAAGCATTTTTTTACAACCTCTTTGCCAAAGAGATTGTAGAAAAAATGGTTTTAAAAGGGAAAAAAAATTGGCCACGCCCATCCAGTCACATTACCCCACCACCAAGCCACACCCACAGAACCGGTAGTAACAAATTTTAGATTTCACCACTGGTGGATAGCATTTTAGTTTGGCTATGAGGAAATGGCTCACTTTTTTGTCCATATGTAGCTGAAATAGATATGGCTGTATCAAAAAGCTCAAGGGAATATGAAGGTTTGTTAAGAAAATCCCTGAAGGTGGCAGGAGCCTAGTAGCAACAAAATATGCTTGTTAGCTGTGGGGAAAAACAAGAGATCGGGTAGGAGAGGAAGAGGAATAATGTGGCCAAGGCAGTGGTGAAATCCTCCGCGGATTGCCACCATTTTGCTGCGTGGTGTGCACATGCACAGTGCACGCCAAAAGCATGCTGCGCATGCATGCACACTGCATGTCAAAAGCACACTGCGCATGCATGCACACTGCACACCAAATGTGTTCTTCACACAGAAAAAGGATGCTTGGGAAGGTAAGTAGAACAGTGAGAGGGAGGGACAGCTGTGCCACGTGATTTAGCTTTGCTAGAAAGCAGAATTTCCTGCTTTCTAGTGAATATAAATCACGTGGCACAGCTGATCATCGGAAATACCAGTTCAGACGAACAGGTAGCTTTTTTAAATTACTGGTTCACCAAACGGGTAGGTTTTTTTTACTACCGGTTCACCCGAACTAGTAGTTTTTATCACTACCGGTTTCCCTGAACTGGTGCAAACCGGTAGCATTTCACCCCTGGGCCAGGGATATAACAAAGGGCTTTGTTTGAACTGCAACATGCCACTGCAGTAATGCACTTAAAATGTTTATGGGTACTCATCCAATGGCCATTTTAAAGTGTTGTGAAGCTTTATTTCTAAATAAAACAATAAATAGAAAGTAAACATAATCTATAAACACTGCTAAGCAAAACTAAAGTGTTTTTAAAACTCCATCTGTTTTTTTATGTAGCACGTGGCTCAGCTTCTTTCTGAAAGTGCCATAGCTAACAGCCTTCCTTGGCTGTCCTTCTAATCAGAAATACTATAAGCAGTTTAGATGGAAGTAGACATCCCCTCAAAAACCTGGATCCAAACCCTTTAAATAAGCACTAGCATATTGAATTGGGATCCGAAGCTGACAGATCGCCACTGAAATGTTTTGGATTTCTTCTTTCTTCACGATAAAATATCTAGGAACATCATCAAAGGCAGTGATAATATAAAGTCAGCAGAACCAACTGACAGTACAGTCCAAAAATTAAACAAGGAAACCAAGCAAAATCAGTTAACAGACACACCACACCGTCGAGCAATAAAGATGGAAGGGGAGTGGGAGGGAAGCCTTGCAAGGAGAGATTCAAACCCAGTCTCCAGGCACAAATCGTCTACCTAGTAGCTTTTTTGTCATTTTTAGGTTTTGATATATAGCCCCGCACCTGCTTAGTTACTGAATGCAGGCATTGATTCAACACTTTAAAGGCCTTTTCTGAGTCAGATACCAAGGATAAACAAATTGAGTCACTTTCACAGCCTCCTGATGGCATTTCACTTCTGATCCACTGCTGCAGATTTTTGAAGTCCATTTTATGAGAAAGGCCAACACAGCACTGGCTGGACAACTACAATCTCATCTCTAGCCATGAATTCACAAAATAGCTTCTGTATTTTCCAGAACTTGAGACTAATAGAAAAAAATGATGTGAGGATGGGAAGTTAGCTTTCTCACAAAATGGCTGCTAGAGTGATTATAACACCAATTTATCACATAGCAAAGTGGGGAGAGGGAGTTGCTTTCTTTCACATCCTTCCCTCCCCAGAATATGTTTCTTTTTCTCTGGGCATTTTGGCACATTTCCAAGCAAAGTGCTGGACTAAATAAAGATAATTCTTGCTTATTTGTTCTTTATTTTTTTTATCCTGTTTTTTTTTTTACCTTAAAGGTAACTCAAGGCAGCAAACATACCTAATACTCCTTCCTCCTCCTATTTTCCCCACAACCAAAACTCTGTGAGATGGGTTAGGCTGAAAGAAAAATGACTGGCTAGCTTTCATACTTAAGATGGCACTAGAACTCACAGTCTCCTGGTTTATAGACCAGTACATTAACCACTACAACAAACTACACCAAAAAGCTTCTTTTTAAAAAAGTTAAAGATAAGAGGAGCAGGAGCTGATTGATCATCAGGGCATATTAGTGCCCAGGGAGAATATGTTGCCTATGCCTCTTTTATTCTGAAGCTTTCAATTGCAGTACGCCTACATACAGCAATGCTGATCAGTCTTGTAGGATTATTGAATCATGAGCTAATGATCTCCAAATGCATAAAATGAGCTACAAAAATGCTAAACATTAACTTTCATACTGTTGAATCCTCTAACTCTCTATAAAGCATTGATACATGTAGATAATTTTAGGAAAACAACAGTTATGTGCTTTTAAAAATTAGCCTCCCTATTAAATGATTCATGAAAGTCAAGATTGAGCCTTCTAGGCGCTTGCAGATCAAGCTTTAAGATCTGCAGATTTCACAACAAGGAGACCCAAGGCTGTCAACAGCTTTGAAGAGCTAAATACACAGCACCATAAGAGAATGCAGTTATTGTATGCAATTTGTTCATTTCCCACATCAAAACCATGTCACAGTGAGTAAGTTCCCTACCGCCAAAGGGAAATGATGTGGAAGTGGATAATGTTGGCATGATGCACTGAGCCACCGCACCAGATCTGTTGAAACAAAAAAAGAAAGAAAGAAAGAAAAAACACAGGAAAAGGGAAAGTGATAGCCAACTGACACTGCTAGAAAGAGTCATTTCTTCCAGGGGTTGTACATCTGGAATCTACAGCTGCCAAGTTTATAGTGACTGACTGGTTCTAATCTGGAACAATCAGCAGCAAAGCGAGAGCTGCCACACAACACAGCCAATGACATTTAAAAGGTACGCGGCAAGGCTGTTTACTGCTGTGTTGTAAAGACTCCAATCTGGCATGAAATTATGCACATGTGGGACTGCACCTGTGTGGGAGAAAGAGAACTGTGAACAGATTTTTTTCCTACAACTGTGCACACTGGCATATTCTTTGGGGAAGCTGATTTCTGCTACAGGGCTAATGAGCTGGTCCCAATGCCCATTGTCTTAGCCATTTGTGAATTTAGTGAATTTAATTATTATGCAATACTGAAATACTGCTTTAAGCGACATACACTGAAATCAACATGCTTTAACTAAGTTAGTGCTTTGGAAACAGTTGCAAACACTCATCGCAAGCAGTGGGGTAGGTTTTTGCATATTGCAGGTCGTTCTCGACTTAAACCATTTTTTTAATGACTCTTCAAAGTTACAACAGCACTGAAAAAATGACTGATTATGAAATTTATGACCGTTGTAGCAACCCCATGGTCACATGATTAAAATTAGGACACATGGCAACTGCCATGTATCTATGACAGTTGCTGTCAGGCCTGGAAGCCATCTTTGCATTGGATCTTCAGGCTTGCCACATTTAGTGCTGTGGGAAACTGGGAGGGGGGGTTGTATGGAGCAGGAGAGGTATATAGTCATAATAACATTCCTTTCTCTGAGAGTCAAGGACATATTGCCCTGCACCTGGAGAGGTGTGACTGGGAGGCATCTCTAGTAGGGACGGTGCATTGATTGGGCCATGTGATGGACATGTGGGTGCTGGGCAGGGACCTGGACTTTTCTATGTGTGGGGAAAACCTGGAAGATTTCAGATTTGGGTTTTCTCAGATGTGCCACTTTAACATCTCTAATAAAAAAGAACTTTGAGGAACTTCGAGCCTCGGAGTCTTCTTTCATTGGGGGTGTTACTTGGAACCCTGACAGTTCCACTGTCCTGGGGTCATGTGATCACCATTTCTAACCTTCCCAGCCAGCTTCCAACAAGCAGTCAATGGGAGAAGCCAAATTCATTTAACAACTGCATGATTCGCTTAATAACTGCAGTGATTCACTTAACAACTGTGGCAAAAGAATTCATAAAGTGGGGCAAAACTCACTTTACAACTGCTTTGATTTGCAATGTAAATTTGGTGTTCAATTGTGGTCATAAGTCAAGGACTATCTGTGTATAAAATCTGGGATTTGGGATAAACTCATGTTTGCCTGATTTCAGCACAGCATTTCTGGAATGATAAACTGTAATTTATTAAGCTATAAACTAATTCTGGATCCCATATGTTGTGTTGCCTCTTCCTGTTAAATGAAGGGTTCAATTTCTTTTGGGTCCTCCCATCAATTTCTCATCATACTTAAAATTGAGAACTGAGGTTAAGTGTCAGGTTATTAATAAACCATAGTTTAATTTTTATTTTAAAAGATTCCAAAATAATAATGCCGTTTTAAATATGATGGTAAACTTTTATTGATGAAGGTCTGAATCAAAATGCTGCAGCCAACATCCAATGGAAGAAGATGAGGCAAAGTAAGATGAGGGCTGTGTTGGTTTAATACTCAGTCACAGTTTACATGATCAGTGAACTCAGATCATCATGTACATTTTGAAGATTTCTTTCAGGCAAGCTCAACTTCTGGAGAGTTTGCACATGTATGAAAGCAGTCTGCCATTGTCTCTTTTTAAGATATATAGTTGACTTCCCACTTTAGACTTTCACCTTGGAATGACCTGGTGATCTCACCTGTCTAAACTAACCCAGTCTTACCCTGCTTTGCTTGTTGAAGATCAGGCAAGACTAGTTAAAGGTAAGGGTAAAGGTTCCCCTTGCATATATGTGCTTGTCGTTCCTGACTCTAGGTGCTCATTTCCATTTCAAAGCCGAACAGCCAGCGCTGTCTGAAAATGTCTCCATGGTCATGAGGCCAGCATGACTAAACACCAAAGGCACACGGAACGCTGTTACCTTTAAAAGCTTTTGAACTGCTAGGTTGGCAGAAGCTGGTACAAGTAACGGAAGTTCACTACATTATGCAGCACTAGGGATTCGACTGGTTAGGTGTGGTCTCACAGTAACACGGTTGGAAGGGACCTTGGAGGTCATTTAGTCCAATCCCTGTATCATAACATATAATCTAACAATATCCTAACGTAACAGTGTGCATTGTATTACTGTAAAGTTCTGTGAATATTTCAGAATCTATTTTCAGAATTCACAAATGATACATGAATGCAGAGGTGTTCATGAGAAGACTAACAATGAAAATTATTTTCATGTTGCATACGCTGCCCTTTTCAGTATATATGGATTGATACTGCATGTGTTAACAAAAAGGCAGGACTTGCATCATAATGACGTAAAGCTGCTTTCATCACTTTGAAAGATATGAATGCTTTGGACAGTTCCAATGCTTTGGGCACTGCTGCATGACTGGTTGATAACATATTGATATAAAATCTGTCCATAAGCATCATCCAATAATCTATTACAGAGGAAAAATACCAGAAATAATATTTCAAAGAATGAGTCACAGATGGTGAAGCAAAGTACGCTAAATAGGAAATACTATGAAATTACATTTCACAAAAGTTGAAAATAGAACAAACTAAACAATATAGATATTTACAAAGTCAAGTTCCATGAGAGAGGAAAAATGATATAAACAAAAAGAAAAAAAATCATTGCTGGGATTTTGAAATGGCTGCCAAGCATGAATCTAAAGAAAAGTTAAAACGTAAACAAGATTTCATATACTGAAAAATATGGATAATGACAGCATTATTTATGCTATGCTACATAAACCTAGAAGGTAAGAGAGTAGAATACTTTTGTCTAATCATTTAGTCTATTTCCTAGGAAGATTATTAAGCCTCCAGTTCTAATCAGTTTGATTGGGATGAGCAATCTTACCGCTGAGCAAATATATACAGGATTATACCACTTGAGGGAAATTCTTTCTCTAATTTTTATCTTAGAAATTCAGATGTTTATATGTTCACCAATAATCCTCATCAAGTAAGAGTAAGGAAAACTATAAAGTGCAGTGCTGCATTCCTAACACATCATGGCTCATGGTAAGTGACCAGGTAACAATGGTTTATCAGAAAATGCCCAAACAAACAATCTAAGCCACTGTTTTTTCAAATTTGGCAATTTTCAGTTGTATGAACTTCAGCTCCCAGAATTTCCTAGCCATCATGGTAGCCATGGAATTCTGGGAGTTGAAATCCACAAATCTTAAAAGTTGCCAAGTTTGAAAAGTTCTACTCACTGAAGGAACATTGAGCATTTTTCTCTCATAATTTTCTTCCTTTTTCAGAATCTTCTATAGTGACTTATCAAAATTATGAAGAATGTGTCAGATTTATTTTTCACGCTTATTCTACATTTTTCTAATATATTTTAGCTGGTTAAAAAGGAGCTTCTTAAGATACTCACAAATTACATAAATGATTCTGCAATTATCCAATGATCCCACAATCAACTGAATTGAAATACCTATGTGCTACATTTTGCCACCTAGTTTACCAATGTTGGTTGTTTTCTATCAGAGGTGAATGGCTCATTCTGTATTTCTCCTCTTCAGACAGTTCTCCATTTTCTGGACATATCATTTCATTGATTCCTTTTTTCCCCAAAAAGATACCTTGTTTGCATCTAAAACTAAGATTTTACTTTCAGAAGGCTTCAAAAAGATTAATTTAAAGTATTTATGAGCAGAGCTACAAAAGGGTTATAAATAATCACAACATAATTGTGTAATTGGATTGGATCTCATGCAATTAAATATATAATTTCCTTTTTTTGCTTCCTGAAATATAAAAATGGGCTAAATGACAAAAAGCTACTATTCAACTTTAGCAATTGACCTCAAGAAAACAAAATTCAAGACACTTCATAAGTTTATGGCCTCTGGCTTCAAATCACCTCATTCTTGTCTCCCAGTTTGTTCCATATTATTATAAAACCAAAAAAACAATACCTACAGAAATGTACTGTTGTGACCATTTCCAGCACACATCCACGAAAATAAAACCTTCTTTAATAATTTATTTATTCTTATAATTCCATGCAAGAAATTATAAATATGAATATCTGAAGCTGCCATAAATATGTTATTTTTTAAAAATTACTATTTAGAGTTGCCATTCAATGTGTTTTAAGCAACCCACTGTGTTTAAGATGAGGCCAAAATATCAAACAGTGATTATCACTTCAGGTTTTCCTTATAAGGAAAGCTGGTTTACTTATATAGGCTGTCACTAACCAATCAAATATGCACTTACACACTCTAGTTGTATAATATTTGAAAAACCCTTGAACAGACAAGACCAATAGCCAGAAAAGCATCTTTTGGGCCTAGTAAACAAATTTGGAATTTCCTGTGCTAGGCTTCATTGTAAAGTGCCATTTACCACAAAAAAAACGAATGAACTAGCTATTATGATTGTACCTCTATCATCCTATTCTTATTCTGGGCAGGTATCCAATTTTTTTAAACAAAAACCCAGATTGCAACATATAGCACTATTACCTTCTTAGAATGCTTTTGTATTGTAAATAAAGATCCTGAAGGAGGACATTTTGCGTTACAGTATATCAGCTTAATTTTTTTTAATAATTAAAATCAAGTAGTCAAAGAAAGTCTAACAGAAGCCAAGAAAGTTCTCAATGGGCACACTTGGAATCACAGTCACAATCTTGCCGATCCCAGCTCATAATATGCACTAATATAGCGTCATTCAGATATTGTCTGGAGGCCACTGATGGGGTAACAGCCAGCAGGATTTTTTTGGGGTCCCTCCTGTCTATATAGTCACTGAGGCAAACTTTGAAATGGGTCTTTAATGGCACCTATGCTTGAATGTGTTCAAAGGGATCATTTAAATTTAGGAAAAACAAACATTCTTTGTGAATATAAATCTCCTCTGTCCTGTCAAAAATAATTCCCTGGAGCTATTTTAAAAAGCATAAAATCTCTTCCATTGAAGTGAACGTATATTAATAAATGTACATTAAAAAGAAAACCCCCAAAACCAGTTTGACTATTTATATAAGTAAATCCATCTCACGCAATGCTTGGAGCAATTTAGATGGAAAGATTTGTCTGAAAAGGCCATGTCGTTTCAGAGAGCTAATTAGTAACTAGTCAGAAAAATTGCTTCTCTGTCTATCAGAAGCTTTCTCTAAAGTCAGCATTTTCTACGGGATTCTGTCCATCTTTGCTCGCATTACGTTTTCAGCACGTTATGCTAAGGGCGGGATGATGCTTGGCCTTATTAGTGACAGCTTTTTCCTCCAGGCAAAACTGTTAGATGAATGTTTCCCTCCAAGTTGTGGTGATATTACACCCTGTTGCTTCACTATTTGGGCCTCAACTGAAAAAAAAATAATAATGAGGGAAATATAAGAGACCTCTCCATAAGTAAGTCTTCCAGGTCGGATTGAGCACATCCAATACTTTGCATTTTGTTTTTCAAAAAACAAAAAAGGTGAGCTCTTGTTGACAGTTCAAAGACATGAAGAATATGTACTGAAAATGCCAACAAGAGGTAACGTATTACAAGCACTCACTCTATCTTGTTTAGGAGAGGAGAGTAAGTGGTAGGCATCATTGCATAAACTGTAATTACTTAATTCATGTTTCCCCACAATAATTTCCCTTAATATCTTTTTTCCACAAGCCAGTTCCTGCTATTTCCTTTTACTGGAGGCAGAGGAAATGTTCAGAAAATATGTATTCTTGCCACTATGGTTGCCATTCAGGGTGTATCCTTTCATGGCACAGTCAAAAAAGGATGTGGCAAGAAAAGGCTGACTTTTACTGCTGTAACTGGCCACTGACAACAATTTACAGAACAACATACAGCATGGTTTCCCAACCTTGGCAATTTCTAGGTATATGGACTTCAACTCCCAGAATTCCACAGCCAGCATAGCTATTGCTGAGAATTCTGTGAGTTGAAGTCCACGCACCTTCAATTTGGAACACTGATATGTAGACTGTAGAGAGGATTCTATATACAGCACTGGTGGTACAGTGGTTAAAATGCAGTATTGCAGGCAAACTTTGCCCACAGCCTTGAGTTCAATCCTGACAGGGTTCAAGGTTGACTTAGCCTTCCATCCTTCCAAGGATGGTAAAATAAGGACCCAGGCTATTGGGGGTAATATGCTGACATACAGAGAGTGCTGTAAAGCACTATGGGGTGATATATAAGCCTAAATGCTATTGCTATTTGATTCTAAGTTATATTCCCTAGCTAACAATTCCATTCTACTGGTAGCATCTGGGTACTATTATCTCATTTCTGGTTTACAAACATTAACCTTCAGGGATTGCTTCTTTTAAATTTAAACCAGCAGCCACTATTTTGCTTGAGTTGGCTCCTGCTGTTAGAGACAACTGCTTGTTTTTGATGTAGAAAAGAAGTAATAGGCAAGTCTCCCTTTTTTTGTTCCTGCCTGTTTTGCCATATTTTATTCTTGTTCATTCTCACATACTTGTAATTTTTTAATGCTTTTTTTAAACTTGTGAATACCTCAGACTGGTTGGGAGTCAGACAATATACAAATTTAATAAATAACTAAAGTAAAGAATGCATTAATTACTTTGAGGAGTACTAACACTCCAAAAGATGACTGTTGCAGACTATTAGTTATTACTCCTATTTATCTTCTCCGTGTTTTGCCAATGTAATTTGTTGCTTTAGGTTTGATGGAATATAGTGTTGGATCCAATTAGCTTCAGTATGTGAAACGGGAAGGAAAAAAGAGTTTGTCTTTCATCTCTGGAATAAAAATTATCTTTTTCTAGTCCTAAAAACAGCCATTTGTATTTCAGCCAAAAAAAAACAACACATTATTATTATCAATAGTTTAGAGAAGTGATTTTGATCAGGACTATAACAGGAAGGGAATTACATTTCTCCAGCCTCCTTCTTCAAGCTTTGCTTGCTTCTGTTTATATTTTTTTATTGTCACATCTAATTTGGCCTTTTGTAGAACTAAATTTAGTTCTACACTAGATTTAAAAACTGAACTTTGGTGGAAATGGAAAGATTTTTCTAAACATCATCTTCTTGGTTACTAATGTTTTTACTAATGTGTAAATTTATTATAAAAACAACATACTGGCATTTACCCTCCATTGTATACCCGAATTGGGAAATAAGGCTTAGTGATAAAAAAAATTAAACATGTTCAAACAATAGAAAGTTTAAGGTAATAACATATTGCATTCTTGCTAGAAAGATTCAGTGATCTAAAAATGTAGGAATATTTTGTTAACAGTATAGAAGTTGTAATGTCTCCGTTCAGACTATCTTTCCCAGCAGCAAATGCAACTTTTAAAAAAGTCCAAAGTAATAACATCTGGGAAAGTATTTCTGCTCACGGCTTGGTACCTCCCTTTCTTATCAAAGGCAGGATTTAATTTCATTCTCTCTACTTCCAAACACAGAGTTAACATTCAACATGCAATAAATTAGCAGAATCCAAACTATGGTATAAATGTCCATTACAAAAAAAAAATAAAAATCCAAAGCTGCACAAATGTGCAGTCAACTTCAGATTAATAGGCTCAGACTCAACAAACACTTCATAGCCAATCTACTATTTCCACCGAGTTTTTCCCTGCTTGCTGTAGCATTATTTAAAGTTAATGAGCTTTTTCAATTTAAGCATCAGATAGTTAGGCTTTGGATAACATTTAGAGGAGCCAGAGTGTATCTAATTATGGGTGAATTCTTAAGAGGTTCAGCGTCTACTCCATTCAGAGCAAGCACATTTTAAGTTGCAGACACGTACTGGACATCATTCCAAAATTAATGCAAATCACCCTTGTGAAAACAGCATTACTGGCAGGTCTGAGAGTTCGAGAAATGACTGCACTAACAAACACCTTTGAGAGTACGTCTAACTTCAGCTATTCAACTGGCAGGAAAACTGGTGTTGCCATTAAGTCTAAACTTAAGGAAGGAAAAGCTGACTGGACAAACTCAAAGGACACCATCTAACTTGGACATAACATGCTTGAATAGAACTGTGAAAAATGTCCCCCTTGTTTTCCTTATAAAAATAACACAAGCACTGAGGCCAATTAAAGATTAAAATGGAAAGACATGCAGTTTTTACAAGCTCACAGGATGGAGATTCGGGGGGGTGGGGGTGGGGAATGAGATTCAAGCCCTTGGCTTTCTCCTCAACTGTTCCTGTGATTCAAACTCGTGTCATTCACTTTTTGTGCCCATTTCCCCTTCGTAGGAAAGGAATTATAATATTCCATTTCACCACAACGATGATGTCAACAGGATAGAATTAATCATCAGGCTAAGTTTAGTAATGAGCAGGTTAGCCAATAAGTTTTTATTGCAAATCCCAAGCTGGATTCTCCATTAACAATATGAGCAAATATGAAGGAAATATTACGTGCCACTCAATATAGTTTGATCTATCTTTTTTTCCTGCATTTATATAAAAGCTACCTCTTTCCCTAACATATGGAGACTCTGTGTAAAAAGCTTTCTAACGTATGCAATTTTTAATAAATTCCCATCCAAGTGCTTTTAAAACAAATCTCCCTCAAGGTGTTTTCTTAGTCTGGCTGTAAAGGTTTTAAGATAAATGTGTCTGATTTTAGCTCTCTTTTTGTATGTCATTTTAAGACAAGTGTATTCTTTTTCAGGTACATTTCTAGAAACAAATTTCTTTTGGAAAAGTAACAGAAGAAGAATCCATTTAGGGTTGCTGTGGGGATGTCTGGAAGAGCTCATTTTGGCAGATCTCACAAATGTGTTTTTTTAGAAATCCGTGGCAGATTTCTTTCACATATACAGAGATCCATATCATAACCTTCTTTCAAGTATTCTAATAATGTAATATTGCCATTCATTCCCACTTCCTTCAGAAAGGGTAGCAAAATATTTCTCTTTTAACTTTCACACTTTTACTGATATACTTCCTTTATATTCTTCATACCTTATGCCACCAGACTTGAAATTCTGGGCTTAGAAAACTTAGAACTACACCACCTTCAGTATGACCTAAGCGTAGCTCATAAAATTATCTGCTACAATGTCCTACCTGTCAATGACTACTTCAGCTTCAACCACAACAATACACGAGCACACAATAGATACAAACTTAAGGTAAACCGCACCAAACCCGATTGCAGAAAATATGACTTCAGCAACAGAGTGGTCAATGCCTGGAATGCACTACCTGACTTTGTGGTTTCATCTCCAAACCCCCCAAATTTTAACCTAAGACCGTCTACTGTTGACTTCACCCTATTCCTAAGGGGTCTGTAAGGGGTGGGCATAAGAGCTCCAGAGTGCCTACCCTAATCCAGCGTCCATATCCTAATGTTTCTTCTATTTGTATCTATTTTATGTATCCAATCCATGCTTACACTTATTACCAAATACGTTCTTGACGAATAAATAAATTAAAAAAATATTCCAAAGTATTCAGTAGTGAATTGAAAATATAGGATTCAGCATTTTGACTAGGGAAATCAAATGCAAAATATGCTTCAACACATCTTTCTGGTCTTTGCCAGTCACCAAAATAAAATTATTTAATACAGAGAATTGCGAGTTAATATTATATTCACTCAGTATTTCATAAGGTCACTGTTCCTAATAATATTTAAGGATCAAAATACTCTCCAACAGTCTTAGTACTGAGCAGCTGAAAAACATACTTCATAACAATTAATAGTACAGTTTAACACATGACTAGAAATGTAAAGTTTTTCAAAGAAGTATATAAGTATCAGAACAAAATGTTCCCGTTTCTATTCAAGAACATGACTTTCCTTGGGGAAAAAAGGAAAATTGCCATGCTGTAGACCAAACAACAGGGTATTTTTCTTAGGAAGTAATTCAGTATTTTCTCAAGAACATAAAATAGCTCCTGACTCAAGGTCGGAGTTTTCTTTCTATGAAAGGTCCCTTGGATTAGATGTAAAGCATTTAAAAAATACCTTATGGAAGCCACAAGAATGTTGAGTGAATATTTTCCACACAGTAACACACCTCAAACCAACATATATCCCTTTTCACCTCAACATCACCCTTTACTAAAGTTTTTTCTTCTTTTTCAGTGACCGTTGTATCTGCATGTATAATAAAGTTTGTAGAAAGAACATTTTGTTTTTCAATATCTTACTTATATCATCCTATATTTTTATTTGGACTTTTATCCCTAGGGTTATTTCAATATAACAATTCAGTTAGTATTATAGTTGAGGAAAGAAATAAGTTGTAACTGAATATTTAAAAAAAACAGTTTGGGATTTAAAATGTTGTGGGTCACATTCCAGCCACCTAATTTAACCTCAAGTCTAACAACTTTTACTTGTTTGAAGAAATAAGAGAGGAGGAGGAAGATTAGGAGAGTACTTTTGAAGGAAAAGGGCTTAACTCAGACCCTTGGGACCTTATCTGAGCATCAAGTAATGCAAAGATAACGCAACATAGTTTTTAAAAAAATAAGACATACACCAACTACTAAAAACACTGCAGATGATATGCCATTTTAGCAGGAATAGTTCTCTAGTAACCCATGAAAGTTCGTTTTCCGACATTCAGTGAGATTTATTGCTTTTATGGAACTTCTTGGCCTCCTCTGCGTAGGAATCACATAAGCTAAACTGCAAAGACAACAGGAGGAGGTTTTTTTGGGGGTGGGGGGTTTTAAACACCCTGGAAAGGTGCTTTAGGAACTTACTTTTGTCATTCTTATTTTGGGCTTGTATCCCAATGACTTCAGCCTAAAAGCATTAAAATTAGTTTCTTATACAGGCACTGCAGGTGAGGGTTTAAAAAAAAAAGATTTAATTTGCTGTTTGATTCGCCCCGGGATTTTCAGGTGTTGCACGAGGGAGTAAAGAACAGAAAGTTCTCGGTTGTCAGCTGTTGGATGATGGCCATAGCATTATTAAATCAGCCAAGCACGCTGGGTCTCAACCACAGAATTTAATTTTCCCTACTGCAGGGGCTAATCAACTACTATAGGCTCTAAGTCTTGAGAAGACTAATTTTGTCTGTATGCGTGAATACACACACACAAACACACACATGTATATAAACTTTCAAAGTTACAGTAAAGTTAATTTTTATAGCTTTGCCTATCCTCAGGGTTTTAGTGACAGCACTTTAATTTGTTGGGAGTTGGATAATCATGGAATTAATGCTTAGGCCAGGATGTAAGTTGAACAAAGATGAAGGTTCTGAGAGCGGCATAAAATGGCCTCATTTCTTCCATCTAACCAAGAGAGCCCATGTACATCAAATAAGACCACACAGCCACCGCTGCTCCCTCTATACAATTGGGTGCCAAGCCTTTCTGTAAAACAATAATCCGTCTATGAAACAGCAGCCTGTGATGAAATGCCAGATTAGTTGCTATGCACTAGTTTATTGAATTCTGGCTCCTCCAAGTGGGTCCTGTTCCCTCGCCATCCTGTTACTATTCAAAAAGGCTCTCTATATTGGGTTTAAGTCCAGAGTCTGCAATTTAATTGGTTACTGTCAAAAATCTCCCTTTCTATTAATATGTTTCCCCATATTAGTAACTGAACCACGAGGATTTATTTGTAGAAAGCAGTAGATTGGAAAAGATGGGGCAAAAGGGGAGAAGAGGAAGAGGGAGGGGTGTGAAAGAAAAGAAGTAAACGGATACCACAGCCCAACACTACTGCAATATTAATCTGCATTGTTTTCAATCATAGGAGCTGTTTCTTGGACTTCTCCCAAGTGGAAAGAGGCAACCGCAATGAAATAATGATACCTTAAATCGTAGCAGTACGAGTGATAACGGCTGCATTACGCATCAGAGAAATTTATCTTTTTAAAAAAAGGTGGCTGCAGCCGCAATTCGCATGAGCAAGAAAAGATTCTGGCAAAATAACGTCTGCCACAGATTTATAAGAAACAGTTGCTTGAAAAGCAATTGGGAAATGGAAGACAGAATCCATTGGAGAAAACAATTATGAATAATCTTAATTATATGGAAATAATTTGTCATACAAAACTAGTGAGAAAGAAAGACAGAAAGACAAAAAGACAAAAAACAAAAAGAAAGAGAAAGAAAGAAAGAGAGAGAGAGAGAGAAAGAAAGAAAGAGAGGGAGGGAGGGAGGAGGGAGGTTTCATAATCCCTGAAATCATTTTTTAAATCAGTCTTTTTAATTGAAAATTGAAATAAATTGGATTTCTTCAATCTGATGCCATCCAAAATATTTCAGTGCACATATCTGCTAGCCAGATCTGATGGAAATCCTGGCCTTCTACATCTGGGGAGAGCCAGTTTGGGAAAGACTGGAGTAAACTTCCCTTTAATCATTGCTTACTCTCCTCCTCCCCACTGCTGCCTTTTTGGCCCTCCAGTTTTCTATTCTTCTTTTGTTCAGAAGTTGGGGGGGGGGAGAGAGAGAGAAAGGCAGGGAGGGAGGTACTGTATAAATTTTTTTTGGAAGATTCGGTAACTGCGCTTGGTCTGTTTTATGATTTCCAAGCTCTGTTCCAAGCACTGCTGCAATTACATTTAAACATAGAGAATAATGGCCTATTGACATGTATATGGTTTTAGAAAATATGAGGCCTCTTTTACTCCACTGGAATTTCTGCCACAGTTTACATTTACATTGCATTAAGGATGCTCTTTTTTAAAGGCAGCATCCTATACATTCAGACATTTTGGTGTTATCTGGGTCAGAGGTAACGCCTCAAAGCTATAGGCCCTGGGTCTCCCGGGAATCTCTCAGAGGCAGACACAATGCATTAATGAAAATGAGAAAAATACCATGAGAATTTTTTTTCCACGTTATTAAGTCATGCTTTATGACATACCTGCTGCTCTAACATTTATCTACTGGAGATAAATTGTCATGGTCATGCTCTTTTGCTCCATCCCAACTGCATTATACATTACCAAAATTGAAATCTGCATTGTCTCTCCCCCAACCCATCCCACAGTCTCATGTACAGCGCGATGTGACTGTACAAGAAAGGGCAAGGCGCATGAAGGCGCCCCATTCGTCCTGCAAAGTTTTCTCCATGCATTTACCAGTGCACCGAGCAGCTGGCGGGTTTTATTTGTAGTTTGACAGGGGGGGCGGGGGATGGTGTGTGTGTATGTGTGTGTGAGAGAGAAAAATTATTCCTGGCTCCTTTGCCGAATCTTAACCAGCTTGTCAGGGTTCAGAACTGCACAGCTTGGGCCAGGTATGTAAGCAACTCAGCACCTTTCTTGTTTCCAGCAGTGCCCAAGACATAATTGAAGCGGAATGCAGAAATATTCCACCTGTGAGAATGGAGAAAGAAAGGGCTCTTTGTCATTCTCCAAGAATAGGTCAGTTGTAAACAGCAGCTGCTCAAGGAGTCTGGAGGCTTGAAATGAATAGCAAGCCCTATAAAAGTAGGACAGGGCCTATCCCAAATCAAGTATGCAGCCTTACGTCTCCTTACTAGAATGCCAGCAAGAAGAGGGGCATTTAGCACAAAATTCTCCGAGACTGAGATAGAAGTCCCTGCCCTAGTTTCCACTGTTAAACGCAATTTTCTAAAAGCAGCACTTTCTAATGCTTACAGCTGTACAGTGTATTTTTCATGGTTTGTTTTATTATTCTAAAGTTGCAACCAATCTAGTTTCATGGGGTCAAGAGTAAATAATTTCTCCTTCTGCTTTGCCCTTTTTACCTTTTCTCATTGTAAATGCTCCTTTTCCTAGAAAACAGTCAGGCATGGTGAAATATCCCTCACTGTGCACCTTGCCTCTTTTTAAGGCCGAATTGTAGAGTCAGTAGAATTGCCTTATGTAATTATGGTATTGGGCTGTTCCACTTTTGAATTCAGTGTGGGTGGGGAGAATTTGGGGTTTGTCGCCCAATGTTTAGACAGAGAATTAGCAGGTCAACAGAAAGCGTCCTTCCGAGGCTGATGTTTCCCCTGACTTCATTCCATCTGTTTTAGCATTTAATTTAAACAAACATGCCTTCACCTTCACTTCTCTCTCTGCAGTGCCATTTATACAGGAAGGCCAGCGTGAGTCTGTCTGTTCTAGCACCATAAATAGTGAATGAAGATGAGATGGTTTGGAGTGATTGAGAGTGGGTCTTTCAGCCGCTGAAGTTGCCATTCCGCTGAAATTGGTAAGTGCATAATGAAGCAAACACTGAATTACATTTATTTAGCAAAGCTTGCAAAGCTTTGTAAACTGTGAAGTGAAAAAGGAAATGAGCTATATAATGGGCTTACAGAAGTTCATAGGAATGCAGTTTGTCAAGAACCATCAGGTGGTATTTTATTTAGCTATCAAATTGACATACAATTAACACAGTGACTATGGAAAGAAGTATGATATACGTTAGGCAATTGTTCCTAATAAATTTTAATCTGAAACGTTATTTTATATTGAGAAAAGCAACCCTCGACAGCAATTCCACCAACCTTTATTCTCAGTAACTTTTCCAATCTTTCTATTCTAAAAGAAAGCATGCAAATTTTGATCTGCGAATTATGCTGATTTTATTTCAGTGGGCCTGCATACTTGTCATAGGTAACATGATATGCAGTTTTATTACATGGAAACTTTTTAATTTATTTAGATGGACGTCACATTGCCTTGAATGACTGGGAACAACAACAAGGCCTTGTTCCAAAACATAGACCACAGAAGGTATAAGTCATCTTCCCTAAACTGGGCCCCTCCATTCATACAGAGACTAAAATTCTGAGCATTCCTACATAGTTGTTGGAAATTCTGTTCCTGGATAACTGGAGGAGACTGGTACAGAATCTTATTCTGAATAGCCACACCAAGACCAGACTAAAGACTGCAGAGGATTATTTTTTAGCTTCCTCACATCTTATTGAGGCCTGGACTCCCTGACTGGGAACCTTATCGGCTGTGTCTTCAAGACAAAGGACTAAATCTAAAGAGAATAATTTATAAAACAATGCAGCAACTTTACACACCGATTAATAAACAAGGAGTTTGCCTCTAGGTGATTTTTAGAAGCCAAATGGCCATCCAAAGTTTTAATAAGGCATACACAGAAAGATAGTAGGCCATACCTAATTTATGTTTTGAATTAGAACCGTATTAAAATTGAATGTATTAGAACCGTCATTCAGGATACTTTCTACCCGTTTATATTCCAGAGCTCTTAACAAAAGTCAGGCTTGTCTCAGCCCTAGAAAAACCCATTTGTCAGAATGACAGGTTTATGAACATATATTTAGTGTCAGTGATAGCAAAGATTGACAGCCTTTAGACAGCATTGTAATATTAAGGGATCCCGCAAGGTTAACTGCGTTCTGGATGCCACCCATATTTACATTCAGAATATGCCTGATATTGCATCGCTCCATAGCTTTATAGGCATTCTTAAATAATTTGTATTAGTTGTATTAAGTCTATGAGCATAATCACTGATTCTGGATAGGGCAATGGATCATATCTAAAGCACAAACAAACACTACTTTGTATAATGGGCACTAAAATGGAATCCATATATTCCAAAAAACAAAGGTTTCAAAATAAACTCTTTGGTTTATGCTAAAATTGGGATGATCAAACTACAAACATGCTATAAAAATTCTATATGACTTATACAAATCCTGGATACCTACATGGGCGTGATATCAGAAGACAATAGGAGCACAGTGTCCTGGGCCTACAGTATGTGAAGCAGCTTCAATTTCCTTCACGGATCACTTTATTCTGATTCCTGATTTTTAAAAATGTCCCTCAACACGAAAAAGTGAGGTGCTATTCCTCCATGCCACAAAATGAGCTGCTTCACTTTTTCTGGCTGCTTTACTTTGCTGGAAGTGCAGTCAGAAATTTACAAATTCTATGCTCAGGCATAGAAAATTACAAAAGGACAATGAAGGAGCTTCTTTGTTAATGCTCTCTGATAGGCTGAGCCTCTGGCAATTTCCAATCACGACATTTCACAGTGCAGCCTCAAAGGGGCACTTTAATCAAGGTTTCAAGTTGAACCCACCTCCATGTATTCGTCTTTCTTCCTGGAAAGGCTTAAAATCTCAAAATAGTTGAAAATTAGTATAATAAGGTCTCAAATTTAGTTGATAGATATGTAAAGTATGTACTATTCAATGGTGCCATTCATCAGCATTTCCTTCCTACGTCCCATTAATAATATTCACTCAATTAACATCAACTTGAGAGGCATATTTCACTTCTTAACCATGCTATAATCAGTCTTTGTACCAAAACAATAACTGCGGTAATTTTCTGAATTGTAAATCTAAAACATGCCCTGTCAGAAACCTGTTAAATTTACAATGAATTTGTCAGAAGTATTCCAGCCAGAACTACTTTAATGCACAAAATGCCTACCTTGTTAACACTACTGCTTTTTCTGTTAAATATATAACAGAGAAAAATATAAATGAATCCATGAGATGAATATAAGTACTTCACAGTATGCTCCTTTCCCTTTTAAATTTCTCCTTTCCACTCTAATTCCCGCCCCCCGCCCTCCCTTACATGGTTGTGTCTTTGCACAAACAAACTCAGAATCTATGTGTGAAGATATGGAAGTGCAGAGACGGTTGAGGTTATCTCTGATTTTGAAATATTGCTTAATAAATTCTTTCCACCCAATATGCCTGTCGAGGCAAAGCAATGTGGTTGCCAAAGAGGCATTCTAAGGCACGGAGTTTGCATAGAATGCCACACATATTTGTTGCCACAGAAATATTCAGAGTGCAATCAAGCGCAATGCTACTCAGCCCACCAGGAAACATGCTGCAGATTGGACTCAGATGTACTTTACATGAGATTCATTGGTCTTCAAAATTTTAACTTTAGAATTTACCATAAATATAAAAATAACAGAATGCTGCAACCATAGTCTCTCTTTTTTAAGGTGGATATTTTGCATCTCTCACAAATCAACATAGTGTTTGTTAAAATTTAAGGTGCAAAAGGCTAAGACAGGGCTGTCTGCAGCTTGTGGTCAAAAAAATCTAGATAGTGGCCAAGGCAGGCTGATCAAAGTTTTACCAGTTTTTTATGTGTCATGGCTGCCATTTTGACTTATATATATATATATATATATATATATATATATATATATATATATATATATATATATATATATATATATATATATATTGTAATTGTGAACATACCCCTAAAAGGGTAGGAGCGATGTTTCGACAGAATCTCATCTGCCACCATCAGGCTTATGTGAGGGTTGTTGTTTTTTTTTTTTTGCAGTATATATTGGTAGTCCTTGGTTAATAACAGTAACTGTGAGCAAAATTTCTGTTATTAAGTGATGCAGTCTTAAAGCATGATGTCCTATGACCACATTGCTTACCAACTGTGATCTTGTCATTTGCATTTGCCATTCTTAACCAAGGACTGTGAGTGGTTCAGCAAGTCCCAGATGGTCACAAACAGACCAGCAGGCAAGTGAGGGGCAGTCTGGGAATAGCTTTGCCAAGTACGAAAGGGTGCACAAATGGCACAATTATGGAAGGTGGCTGCTGCCTGTCAGGGGAGGGTGCAAGTGACTAACTGAAGTGACTTGCAACCTTCCCTGCCAGATTCCTCATTGGCTTTGCTTGTAGGAAGCCAACAGGAAAGGTTGCAAAAGACGATCAAGTATCCATGGACAATGCAACCATTGTAAGTGAAGACAGTTGCCATTCCCCAGCTCACAATCATGTGGTTGCAAATGTGCTGGGATGGCCAGAACTTTGAGGACTGCTCATAAGTCACCTGTAGATGATATTGTGTTTCCCCAAAAATAAGACCCTGTCTTATATTTTTTTGAACCCTGAAATAAGCGCTTGGCCTTATTGCCATGCACTCAAAAGCCCGATTGGGCTTGCTATAAGGGGATGTCTTATTTTGGGGAAAACAGGGTATTTTGGAATATTCTGGCAAATTTTAAGGAAATCTTTTTGATAGGAATATTATTGATAGAATTTTTTTCACCACTGATGAATACTTAAATGCTGCTTGTTTGCCTTTTCTATCTACTCTTCTGCCAAGAAAGGAGGCTTATGGAGAAAGGGTATCTCTGTCTGATAGATCTATTAAATGCCTTAGAGACCCCTATCATCAAACGGGCCTAGGGAGTAGCCTCTTATTTTGAGCTAGGAATTTAAAATGACCTCTATTGCTTTGCTGGTAAAGATTTTTATCTAACTGTCTATCTATCTGTTTATCTATCTATGTCATCTATCACTCTACTGTAGAAAGAAGGTGGCATATTGTTTATACCAGTGTTTCTCAACCTTAGCAACATTAAGGTGTGTGGACTTGCCAAGATTGAGAAATATTGGTTTATATCACAATTCATTCACATGATGTATTTATTCTCCTTAATTCGCTGGCAAAGCAAAAGAAAATATGAAAAGAGAATGAAAGAATAGCAGAAAGCCTTGCTAGATGGCAATATCTATCTAAATTTAGATGAACTTGAAAAATCTAACCACAGTCAGATGGGAGACCACCAGAACATCTGAGAACTATGGGCTAGACTTGGAAGTTGAAAAAACCTCTGAGAAGAAGGCACGCCACTGGCAAGCCACTTCCATTATCAGTGGCAAGAAAACTACATTTCCATAGCCATGAATTATCTGAGACTCAAAAAAACCTTATCTTGATCTGGGAATCTGACAGATTCTATTCCCTTATTCTTTGAATCTGTTTACTTCTTCATTGTGTCACCGAGGCCATTAGTATATTTTTTCTGCTGTATTTGAGAAATGGTCTTGCAAAACAAAAAGGCATTGATAAGGTATCTTTCTGTTTGCCTATTATTAAGCAATGATACTCATAGTTGCAAAAAATAGTCTGCCAAGTTTCCACTTGATATTGTTAATTACTCTATGAAACAACAATAGTAATTAATCAGCTCAACATACTAGTAGAAGTTTCTGTCACTCCCATGTGCGTCCTGAGACTTCCAACTTTATTTTAGTCTGTAGATCAGAGGTGAGTTTCAGCAGTTCTGACCAGTTCTGGAGAAGTGGTAGTGGAATTTTTGAGTAGTTCGGAGAACTGGTAGTAAATATTCTGATTGGCCCCGCCCCCATCTATTCTCTGCCTCCCAAGTCCCAACTGATCGGGAGGAAATGGGGATTTTGCAGTAACCTTCCCCTGGAGTGGGGTGGGAATGGAGATTTTACAGTATCCTTCCCCTGCCATGCCCATCAAGCCATGCCACACCCACCAAGCCATGCCCACAGAACCGGTACTAAAAATGTTTGAAACCCACCACTGCTGTAGATGCTACTTTCTGCTGGATGTCCGAGCCTGGGATACTGCAAATCACGCACCGGACATACATCCACCAATAGGAAGTGCTTATTAAATAGATTGTGAAAAGGCATAATTACTATAGCATTAGGGTAAAAAAATAATCAGGGCAAGTAAATTTTGATCAGGTAAATTTCTGGTCAATTGGTCTGATCAACTGCACCTATTAAATATCTTCCTGGACAATCTATCCTAGTGCAGAGTTTACCCACTATATTAACTGCATTTAAGCAAGATACAAACATCTTAACTTGTAAAGCTACTTAGGATGCCTTGCATGAGAGAACAAAATAATTTAATATATATATATTATATAATTTATACTCCAATTTAAATCCAGATCATAATTCGGACTCCAGTTTCATGGGCTTTGGAAGCACAGGTAAAAATGAAAGCCATTTTCATAAAGTCAACAGAAAACAAGGTTGAGAAGCAGACAAATATTTTATTATGATTACTGTTGTTGTCCATGATCCTTTGAAACTGATGCTCTTACAATAATAACTGTTGAAAGCACCATGAGTGGCAGATTGAGCATTTTACATCTATTATTCTATTAGTACTAGTCAAGAATTGGGACAGAAATAAACTAGCTTCTTTTTCCATTTGTCCCAGTGGAAAGGAAGCTAGAAGAAGATTCATGGATTAAAATAAAGGAAACAATGGAGAGAAGCCCTCCATCCCGCCAAATTGTCATTGTGAATTTATGCTCACTTATCTGAGAGCAAGCTCCACTGATTTCATTCTTCCAAGTGAATGTTGCGAATCTGTATTGTGTTACTATTTTATTTTTGCCGTGCATTTATGTTTGGCCTTTTTGCTCTTTGCTCAGAGCTCAGTACTGAGTACTTTGAAGTTTTCTTTCATTTTATTCTCAACACAGCAACTCTGTAAGATGAACTGAGAGAGTGATGAGTAGAAAATTATCCACAAAATTTCCACAAGGTTAAATGTGGATTTGAACCATTTTATCTCCTTCTAATATTTTAACCTCTATACTACGTTTGCTTTAAAATTTGATTGAAGCAATAGGTTTAGAAAGGGGATATACCTGATAATGCCCAAATATGCATTTTGGCTCAGAAGTACATCCATCCATCCATCCATCCATCCATCCATCCCCTTCCTTCCTTCCTTCCTTCCTTGCTTGCTTGCTTACCTTATCTATCTATCTATCTATCTATCTATCTATCTATCTATCTATCTATCTATCTCCCACCTTTATTATTTTTTATAAATAAGTTAAGGTGGCGATAAGTTAAGTTACTCCTTTCTCCTATTTTCCCCATGACAACAATTTTGTGAGGTGAGTTGGACTGAGAGTCTGGCCCAAAGTCACCCAGCTAGCTTTCCGGCCTAAGATGGGGCTAGAACTCACAGTCTCCTGGTTTCTAGACTGCTGCCTTAACTACTATATTAAACTGGTTCCTTTAAAAACACTAAAAAAAAGAGGGCAGACTTTTCTAGATGTAGCACGAACTGAACATTTTGTAGTATTTGCTGTGTTAGGAAAAAAATCATTATTTGCAGGAATAAACAGGAATACCTTTTTATACAATAATATCTGAAGGCAGTAATAGTTAAAATAATTCAGTAAAAGAGACTGCTTTATTAAGTCTGAGTTCCTAAATGACTGAAAGCAGGTTAACTTTCCTTTTAATTAGAAGGCTTAGTAACTTCTTCAGAACTGACTTCCTTCTCTTTGACTGTAGTAAATGTCCAGCCCATTTCAGCACATGTGACTAAAATTCACATCTCTGATATAGCTGCTGTCATAGAATTTTATGGAATTTATTTTTTTCTTCCCATTTAACAGAGAACATACTAGTCACTTCAGTGAAGCAATAACATCTCTTGCTCCACTAATCAAACGAGAGTACTTCATGAGTTTTCAATCTTTTATGCTGACCATGTCACCAGAATGTTTTAATAACTTTGTCTCTCTGTAATAATTTTTACATGTTTGGCCTGCCACTGACATATGTCTTTGGAAGCTTCTGGTTGAAGCTGTAAATGGAACAAAAGATTATATATCAGAGTTTGTAAGATAATGCACTTGGACAGGCAAAATAGAATTCCAACAGCGATTTTAAGAATTATTAACAATTATTAATTTTTTTAATGTTATGTATCCCATGTTACATTCTTTTCCTATAGTTATATTACAGTCACTATTTTCCCAAGATGATTCATAATTCTCAATTAGCACCATTGGGATCTTTAAGTATGTTGTTCAGCAAATAAAACTCAATTGTCTTTTCCATTAACTTTTCTGAATTAAATTGCAGCCACTATCCCAACATCAGAGTTTGGGAGCTACTTGATGTTGATATTCACCTGATATTTCCTTTTAAACTCCCTTCCCTTGTTAAGATTGTTTTTCCTTTAAATTATTCCTTGTTTATCTAATAGATTTAATATTTAGGTATTTATTTATAAGTATTTATTTAAGCCATGTAAGATAACCCCAAAGAATTTATTATTTTTGTATTATTATTTGTACTATTTATTTTTTAAATATATAGAGTCTATCATATAAGGCAGTTCCAGATGGTAAAATACATTAATGGCAAAAACAGGCAAAAGGTTATGTAAAACAATGTTACAATTGAAGTAACAACAATAATCAGTGGAATGACTTGCCTCCAAAAGTTGTGGCTGCTCCCTCCCTAGAGAGTTTTAAAAAGAAATTGAATAGCTATTTGTCTGGAATGGGCAGCTATTTGTCTGGGCAGTGATGGCTAACCTTTTTGGCGTTGCGTGCCAAAAGTGGTGGTGGGGGGTTGCACGTGTGTGCCCACACCCATAATTCAATGCACCCTGTTCCCCCGTGCACAACTCCCCTGCACTCCCCCCGCTTGGTATGCGATGGCCCGGTGGGCCCGTTTTTCACCCTCCCCAGGCTCCAGGGCCTTTCTAGGAGCCTGGAGAGGGCAAAAACAGCCTTCCCCAGCCCCCCGGAGGCCCTCTGGAAGCCAGAAACAGCCTGTTTCCTGACTTCCAGTGGGCCCAGAAGGTCCAAAAATCAGCTGGCCAGTGTATGCATGCGCACCAGAGATGAGCTAGGGCAATGCTCGCATGCCCATTGATATGGCTCCACGTGCCACCTGTGGCACGCATACCATATGTTCGCAATCCCGAGTATAGGGTCTCCTTCTTGAGCATGGGGTTGGACTAAAAGACCTCCAAGGTCCCTTCTAACTCTGTTATTCTGTTATTAAAACAATTGTACTGATACAAACATTCCAGCAGTGTCATCGTATGATATCAAAATGCTGAAATGATTAAAACATGTTCAGCACATATCTAAACCATAATATATCTCAGAAAAGAGTGTTTCTCAGAATGGCATTACAGTAGAAAGGGATATTTTATTGGTTGAGGGCAAATAAATATTCACAGGATGTGACCCAGCCAATAGAGTCTGTTATGATAACTGTAACATTCAAATTCATCTGAACAATTTCTTTGCTTGCTGTATCAGTCCTATACCATGTTGTTAAGCAGTTGTTAGGTAATTGTTGCAAAGTTAAACCATGATTGTATCTTGATGAATGCCCTGGGACAATGACTAGCCCTAATGTATTAGTGTAAAGAAAATAATTGTGAATTTACATGCTTTCTTCAAAAAAAAAAATCCTCCATTATAAAAGTTTGTTTCTAGCAAACAGGGCACCTAACTATTCTTAGAATAGAACAGAACAGAATAGAATTCTTTATTAGTCAAGTGTGATTGGACACTTGTCCACAAGGAATTTGTCTTTGGTGCATATGCTCTCAGTGTACATAAAAAGACAAGATACATTTGTCAAGAATCATAAGGTATAACACAATGATAGTAATAGGGTACAAATAAGCAATCAGGAAACAATCAATATCAATATAAATCATAAGGATACAAGCAACAAAGTTACAGTCATGTAGTCATAAGTGGGAGGAGATGGATGATAGGAACGGTGAGAAGACTAATAGTAATAGTAATGCAACCTTAGTGAATAGTGTGACAGTTTGAGGGAATTATTTGTTTAGCAGAGTAATGACGTTCGGAAAAAACTGTTGTTGTGTCTAGTTGTTCTGGTGTACAGTGCTCTATAGCGTCACTTTGAGGGTAGGAGTTGAAACAGTTTATGTCCAGGATGTGAGGGGTCTGTAAATATTTTCACAGCCCTCTTTTTGACTGGTGCAGTATACAGGTCCTCAATGGAAGGCAGGTTGGTAGTAATTGTTTTTTCTGCCGTTCTAATTATCCTCTGAAGTCTGTGTCTGTCTTGTTGGGTTGCAGAACTGAACCAGACAGTTATGGAGGTGCAGATGATAGACTCAATAATTCCTCTGTAGAACTGGATCAGCAGTTCCTTAGGTTGTTTGAGCTTCCTGAGTTGGTGCAGGAAGAACATTCTATGTTGTGCTTTTTTGATGACGTTTTTGATGTTAGGTGTCCATTTTAGGTCTTGCGATATGATAGAACCTAGAAATTTGAACCTAGAAATCTTAGTTAGGACTAGTGTTATTGTTATTGTTGGTCACAACAGTCAGCCAAATGTCCAAATGGATTTGACATTGTTATCCACCTATGGAATCCCAAGGACCTGAAATAAGCAGATGTTTCTGTTTAATATTATTAAAGGTAACATCACAGGATGTAAGATGTTCCATGTAAAGCTGCCTTTTGCAATTGACTTATGATGATTTTGATTATTATTATTATTGTATACATAATAATAATAATAATAATAATAATAATAATAATAATAATAATAATTTTATTTCTATACCGCCCTTCTCCCGAAGGACTCAGGGCGGTGTACAGCCAGTTTAAAAACACAAGACACAACAATAATTAAAAATTAAAATAATTAAATAAATTTGGCTGATTTAAAACTCTAAAAATTAAAATACCCCAATTTAAAATGATTATATTGACAGCCCTGCCTGGCAGAACAACAAGGTCTTCAATGCGCAGCGGAACACCCGGAGGTCGGAGATCTTGCGTATTTCCGGGGGCAGTTCATTCCACAGGGCTGGGGCTCCCACAGAGAAGGCCCTCCCCCTGGGTGTCGCCAGCCGACATAACTTGGCTGATGGCACCCTGAGGAGACCCTCTCTGTGGGAACGGACTGGTCGGTGGGAGGCTATTGGTGGCAGGAGACGGTCTCGAAGGTACCCGGGTCCTATGCCATGGAGTGCTTTAAAGGTGGTAACCAACACCTAGAAATGAATAATGTGAAATCACAGCTGCCAGTTCTTTAGCTGGTATTGGTTTTCATATGCATTGAGTTCTTTCTAAAAATTAAGGCTGTCGTATGATATCAGCATATTATTGTTTAAATTTAAATCCCAGCGACTCTGCTTTGTGTGGTCCTGACAGAATAGTTAGGTGTCCTCTTTGCTGGAAACAAATTGCTTTTATAATGGAGGTGTTGAATACTCATCAATAAACAGAGTAAAGCCGAAGAAAGGAAGGCTTCACTCAGGTCCGCCATCCAGCCAGGAAGAATAGTTTGAACTGATTGGTCGACTTGTCTGGCAGTCCCTATAAAGGGGCAAGCTGCCAGACACACTTTGCTGGAGTTTCCTTGTGGCAATAAAGAGCTGAAGTCACAATTGCGCCTCTGCCTTTTCCCTCCATCCACCACACAACAGGATTATTATTTTTTTAAGAAAACAAGTAAATTCACAATTACTTTATAGATCCAGTATTGACTTTAAATGTCATTAAAATAGCAACAATAAGAGGAGATAATTATAAAATTTCCTTTTGTACTACTTCTTATAATAATGTATATGCATTAGCTTTTACATACTATCCAGAATCAGCCTTTATCTTCCTTTCAATTTATAATGTCATTCTTGATTAACTTCTTTCATTTAAGTGGATATGCTTTCAGCCTATGTTGATTGGATATAATTATATGTCCCTTATTAATACATACACTTGTCCCAACAGGGTCCTTATTATACGTGCTTCATGTATAATTAGTATTAGTGATTGTACCATGGAGAAAATTTTCCAAAAAAGACTAAATTTATCAGTGCAATTTTGGGACAGCAAAGAGAACTGGAAAATATACTTTAGGGAACAAACTTCGGAAGTGCTATATTGTTACTTTAGTTACTAAAGCAGGATAAGATGCAACTTTTCTATATCTGGAAAAATATCTTTAGTGTGAAGCACTAATAGGAATTAACTCTGTTTTTGTTAAAGACAAATTATTGCATTAATTGTGTTCTCCATTTCCTTGTATCATCCTTGATTCTCTTTGTCTATTGGGGGAAAAAATCGAAGGAAAAATGAAGAGGATATGAAAAGACTAATGAAAATGGTGAATCATTGAACATCTCTGGATGTTACAAATGCAAAGGCAAAAAGAGAACTATGATATATAAATAATAGAATTTTGATAAGCATAGGATGAGGTTTAAATTTTCCATTAATTTGGGGTGACATATGGTAGATTTGAGCGGGCTCAGAAGTATTTCACGAGAAAAATCTTGCACTCTTCTGTACACAATAGAATTCCCTATGCTACGAGGCTCGAAATTTTCAATTTGGATAATTTAGAACTGTGTCGCTTGCGGTCAGACCTAGGTATTGCATACAAAATTATACGTAATAATGTTTTACTTGTAAATGACTTTTTTTGTTTTAATGGCAATAATGCGCAGGCTAACAACCACTTTAAACTCAATGTAAATCGTTCTAAACTTGACTGTAAAAAATATGATTTCTCTAATAGAGTTGTCAAAGTCTGGAATGCTCTACCTGATTCAGTTGTTTCAGCTACAAATTTTCACAGTTTCAGTCACAAATTGACTTCCGTGGAGCTTACATCATACTTAAGTGGTCAGTAGAGGGGATGTGCATAAATGCACTGACATGTCTATAGTCCCTGTCATTGTATTTTTATTCTTTTATTCTTGTTCTCATTTTTGTTTGACAAATTCTAATAAAAAAATAAATAAATTTCTAAAGAATGTGATTAATATGAAAAACAAAGAAAAACAGGAAGTTCATCTTCCTGTTTCCCTTTAATCAAAAGAAGGAAGGAAGGAAATCTTCATGCTGATATCAACAAACTGATAAGAACCAATCAAATATATGAGAAAAGGAAGTGAAGGAGGGGTAAAGAAAATAAACCAAACTGAATATAATTCAATAAAATAGGCTGTTATTATTGAAAATTCAAAATATGTATTAAAAGCATTCTAAATTTAACATTCAATTTTTAAAGTTTATTATAGCAAATGAATTAAAGAAAGGAAAATTATATCCACAATAGTATTAAAAATGTACTGTTCTGACAACACTCATAATAAAAATGCAAAAGAAAAAAAGGCCCTTGAAATTAAATTAAAAACAGAAAAATGTTTTACAATCATACTGGCTGAAAACCTTCTCTCCTGTCTCTTCGCTGAAAAATTCTTCATTCAACTGTGCAGTTGTTGATGGCTTGATAGATTCAAAATAACAGGGATATATAGCCAAGAAGAACATATATGCTTTGGTCTATCAGGGTCTTTATAAATTATGAAAGTCTGAAATATGAAAACAGTAAAGACAAGTCCAAACATTATAAACAGATATTCCAGCCAGAATAAGATTTCATATTACTTAAAGTAACCCTGCACTAGTTTACTTGGACAGCAAATTCAAGTGTTGTAAAATAATTCAGATATAACCTTGGGAAAAGTATGGAGACTGAAGCAAGTATGAGAAAGAAACTGAAAATAATTCTGCTGTAATTTTGTCCCTTACAAGATGGGACAAAGACGGGACAATCTTTTGTAATTTTGTTATCAAGCACTATAGTTAGCATTTCTGAAATCCTGCACTGTCTGTTTCTTGGTGTGACCTATTCCAAAGGACTGATATCAAGCTTGAAAGAGTTTCTCTGCCCATCTTATACTTTAAAAAAAATCAAGATGTGGTTATTCTGATTTTCTTTCAGGGGTGAAATTCAGCAGGTTCTGACAGGTTCTGGAGAACTGGTAGTGGAATTTCGAGTAGTTCGGAGAACCGGCAAATACCACCTCTGGCTGGCCCCAGAGTGGGGTGAGAATGGGGATTTTGCAGTATCCTCCCCTGGAGTGGGGTGGGAATGGAGATTTTGTAATATCCTTCCCCTGCCACACCCACCAAGCCATGCCCACCAAGTCACGCCCACCAAGCCACGCCCACCAAGTCACAACATGCCCGCCAAGCCACGCCCACAGAACTGGTAGTAAAAACAAATTGAATTCCACCACTGGTTTCTTTCACATGCTTGCTGCAGTCTTCGGACTGTGTAATTGCTTCACTAAGTCCCTCCCTAATGATTCGTTCCTTTCCCACCTTAATAGCCCTTCCATATTTTCTCCAAAGTCATCTCTAAATTTCATTATAACCACATATTTCAAAGATCATGAAAATAACACGTCAAACTACCAACTGACAATTCAGACTGTGGCAGGATATACATGTAATAAGTAAATAAATACATTCTTATTTTTAAAAAGATGAACTTGCTTAAGAAACATATTTTAGTTCCTCCATCACTTCCAAAAACAACAATAGCTTCTGGTGAAAAAAGATGGAATAAAAAGTGGAGAATAATAAACTACCAAGAAGTATTCTGAGGGAAATAAAACCTTTAAAAATTATGTAAAATTATTTTAAAATTATTTCTTTAGAATTGAGTTGATCCTAGGTAATAGTATTAGTAATAGTATTATGAGAAACCCAATTTCCTTAAAAACAGACCAGTGTTGAAAGCCAAATACCATCAATAAATAGGAAATATTGAAGGTTAATTTCACCTTTCCCAACAGGTAATTATAATTGTACAATAAAAATACCATAACATTGCTATGAGAAATCATTAAATGTTCTGGAAATTCATTTTAAAATGTAACAAAATGTGATGAAATAAATAGAGGAAGATTGTCAAAATGTAAATCAACCATGGAGTTAAACTCATCTTAATCAATATTTTAAGGAATTCTAGACTATCTTTCTCAGTCCTATTTCATGTACCTTAAAATGGGATTATTTCAAATTTGCCCATTGTGAAAAATTCCTGGGAATTCTCATTTCAGAGTAAATAATAAGCACAGAACTTAAACCTCCAACTCCTGTAAAAATTTTCATATGGACCAATGACATCAAATCCAATTCATTCTAATTATAGAATAATCAGACAGGATACCAAACTTATTTATTCATTAGCCATGATTAAGCATAGAAATTTATGGTCTACTTATAAACTATAACATCTGTGTACAATAAAAATCTATGCTGAGGGTCCCTGCTATAATTCTGTCAATGTTTTCAAATTTCTGTCTGTACAAATAAGCTTTCTAAAACCAATTTAAATTTATGTATTAACTTGACATAAATTTAATACTGAAGAAAAAAATATATTCATTATTTAGTCTTAAATGAATAGGTTTAAATAGATTTTTCCCCATTCTCCAAATTTGAAATTCATTATCCACAATGCAAAGCAGAAACATCCGTTCATTCTGGTCTCAAATCTGGGCTTACATTTATGAGAAAATAAAAAGATAGGTTCAAAATTAAGGATAAAACTTTATTGACCATTTTGTTCACAACACTTAGATTTTTTTCATTAAAATAAAGGCAAGGAAATAGAAATGCAGAGAACAAAATTAGATGGCTCCATTGTTGAGGTAGCCATTTTTATCCTCTTTTTGCATTAGGGTCTATATATTTATTTTTACACTATAATCTAAATGTAGATTTTTACATTTTTTTATATATGCCATTTTTATATTTGTATTTTTATCCATTTTATCCAACTGTTGTGTTTTGTGACCAACACACTTTTTGTAGTCACTTTTTGCAAGAGGGAGGGGTCTATACAAATTTAATTAACATATTAAAAAGTATCCAATGGAGTATATAGATAAACCAAATCACATTTTGTTCATTTCATATAAACAGTTCTCATTTAATAGGGAGTTTGAGAAGCTTTTCCAGGTTTTAAGCCTCCAAGTGACTTGCTTGTTGTTGTTTGGGTCTTATTAAAATAAAATATGAATGAAATTGGTTTGGACAGCCTTTTTGTGGCTAAGGAAGAGCCAAAAACAATTTTGGATTGGACAGTACTTGGAACCGTTATTGAATCATTTTCAGTATTAAAAAGGAAAAATCTAGTTCTCTTCTGAAATGAGACATATTGCTGGCTTTTAAGTGAATACAGATTAAGTCAGCAGTGCTGACAGCTCTTGTTTTAAGTAATTTGAATTTACCATTCAAATAATATATATATATATATATATATATATACTGATAATATCAGTACTAGAAAACTCCAAAACAAAATATCTACTTTTAATTTGAATTAGAGGAATTATCAAAGGTTAGCTTCAATGAGAAATGATGCATCATTCTGTATTTCATAACCCTACAGGATTCATATTAGTTTCAACACTGTATAAAATTCTGCACATTAAGTCTGTAGGTTTAATATACTAACCCAGTTATATTACAGGAGGATTTTGGCCTTCCATCAAAGTTTGACAAAACACTGCAGATTATGCGAATGTGAAACACATACCGTATGTTAAAGTTCTTGATTGGATCTGCCTTTCTAAATATTTTTAATTTTTATTTGATTAGTATAGAATGCAATGAACACTGTTGTTCACCAATTCATTTCTTTATCAATCCAGTCTATAGAAGTATTGTGTTCATATATTGGAAAAGATGGGCACTATCATAAGAGACAATTTTCAATCAGGGCTGGCCATTGCTATCAGTCTAAACTGGTTTGAAACATACCATTGATTGTCTTTTTTTCTGCTAGATTCAGTTTGCTGAGATCAGGTAAGAAAAATCATGAACTAATTAAGACTCCCTCTAGCTGACCAATAGGAGAATAGGGGTGTCAAATCGAAATTTTCCCCTTTCCTGAAAAAAACAAATCTGTTCAGTAAGTAATTTTCTTAACCTTCTCTCTTTTCAGTTTCCATCTTACATCAATGTTGTAGTGATTTATTTGATTTATTATTAAAAATTTGAGGGGGAAAATGGCTATCAAAAGAAAAAGAGAAAGGGAAACATAGCAGATGAAATAGTAAAATATCAGTAAACGAACAGGGCATTTGCAATGTTTATTGCAGTTCAGATTGTAATGAAGTAATTGTATAAAACTACATTCATTGTATCATTAAAAAAACTAGAAATCTTTATAAAAGACAGAATAATATTAACGTCACCACTGTCTTAGTTGGTGAAGATAATGGAATTTTCTGAGATGGCTAAACTGTCTTCCTTGATTAGACAATTTTTATTGTCATTGGTAACTGGAAATTCCCTATAGATTTTTTTTGTGTGAAACAGGAAAAAAATGAATTTATGACTGTTATGATTAGAAAAAAAACAGGTAAGAGAAAAAAGAGACTTTGTTTTTGTAACCACAAAGTAAGACGTAATTTTGTATTTGTATTTGTAATTATAATTGCAGAAAAAACAATTACTACCAACCTGCCTTCCATTGAGGACCTGTATACTGCACCAGTCAAAAAGAGGGCCATGAAAATATTTACAGACCCCTCACATCCTGGACATAAGCTGTTTCAACTCCTACCCACAAAATGAGGCTATAGAGCACTGCACACCAGAACAACTAGACACAAGAACAGTTTTTTCCCGAACGCCATCACTCTGCTAAACAAATAATTCCCTCAACACTGTCAAACTAGTTACTAAGTCTGCATTACTATTAATGTTCCCATCATTCCTATCACCCATCTCCTCCCACTTATGACTGTATGACTGTAACCTTGTTGCTGGTATCCTTAAGATTTATATTGACTGTTTCCCTATGACTATAATTAAGTGTTGTACCTTATGATTCTTGACAAATGTATCTTTTCTTTTATGTACACCGAGAGCGTCTGCACCAAAACAAATTCCTTGTGTATCCAATCACACTTGGCCAATAAAGAATTCTATTCTATTCTATTCTATTCTATTCTATTAGTCAGAAGCGACCAAGTTAACAGAAGCAATCATTCAATCTTGGTTTCACATTATAACAGCTACAGAACTAAAAGACTTGGTTCACTCCATGGGAACACATTGTAAGGCCGTAATTCATGCTAAAGGTTATCCAACTAAGTATTAACTGATATGATAATTTTTGTATATCTCGTTTTTTCTACGTGTTTCATTTTTCTTCTTTATACTGTAACTGCTATTTTAATAGTAAATCCTTCCTAAAAATTATTGCATTACATTCTACATTAAATTATCTTTCCATTGATATATAATTTTATGGTTGTTGTTGTTAGTTGTGAAGTTGTGTCCAATCCATCGCGACCCCATGGACAACATTCCTCCAGGCCTTCCTGTCCTCTACCATCCTGTGGAGTCCATTTATGGTACTACTCAAAAAAAAAGTGGTGTTATTAGCTAGTGTTAGAAAATGCACTTTTCCCAAAAGGTTTCCACAATTTTGGCCATTATTGTATATAATAAATTTATGAAATCTTTTTTGACATAGCCACTTTCATTAATGCAATGTTCTGATATAGCATTTAAAATTTTCCTTTTGGCTTCTCTTCTATTGAAAATATGACTCTACTTCTACATAACTTTGCTAACAGAAAATTATGGCTTTAGAATTTACACATCCTGTTTGCATTATTTTGCTTTGTCCATAGCATTTCAGTTTGCTACAGAATATACCTTGGGTTCTATTCTCCCACCCACCCCGCTCCAATCGTTTTTTAAAAAATATTACAAACACCAGGTCTTGATGAAATTCTACAATGTAAGAACAGAAAGAAATCAGCTTTTTAACATACATAAATGTAAAAGAAGGCATTTTTTCAGAATATTTGACGTGCAAAATTAGCAAGTCTCGTTGTACAAAATGTACAGAATTAAAGCCATATTATCTTTTGGTAGGAAGCCAAAGTGAAAGCACAGAAATGGGGGGGAAAAAGTTTTATATTGCCATACATAGTCTCAATAAGTATAAAATCAGACTCTCAGCGAAGTTTCTTTTGTCTAGTACTTTGAGTAATGCACAATTGGACATTTGTTTTCCATTGCGCTGCTCCTCCAATCCAAGGATGGGTAATATCTTCTAGTTGCTGGGCAGAACTGAGTGCAGATCACTTCCAATTGGCTGGCCACGCCCACAGCATCCAATCATCTCCAGTCTTTCTCACTCAGTTGCTGTGAGAACTGGAGAAATTGAGTGCTCCCTTATTTCTGTGATCCTTCCAACAATTTATTATTTTAATTTTTTATTTTTGTGCTATTTCTGGGCTTGATACTGAACGGGAGGAGTTTGGGGCTCCAAACCGTCCCGTTTCTCTCCCTCTCCATCGGGAGAAGAAGGACACCGGATTCTGACCCGGCTGGGCAGATCCGCGTGGCAGGCAGCCTTCTTTGCCGGAACCTGGACCTGGGGGGCGTTTTATAGTACTGCAACCCCTCAGCTCTCCATTGCCGACTCCGGAGCGCTTGCCGGGCTCAGAGGCAGCCTCTGAAGCTTGCGCTCATCAGCTGGGAGGCGCAGCGTGCTTTCCGCGACCTCCGCCTCGAGCGCCAACAAAAAGGGCCATTTTAAACTGCAGGGCCAGAAGCCACCAGCCGCGAGAGCTCTCTCCGCGCCATTTTGTGAGGCCCAGTTCACCGCCGATCTCCTCAAGCTTCAGAGGTACTGTGGGGATCAGGGCCACCATTTTGTCTCCTTGGTTTGGGCACGGCCGCCATTTTGTGGGCGCTTGATGGACAGCAGGCTTAACGGGCCTTAGAATTGCGCCGCTTGCCTCCAGGGCCCCATCGATTTCTGGACTCTTGGCATTGGGCCTTTACTGGAGTTTGCCCTGTGATCCTGGGCTTGTGTTCCTGGCTAGCGCAACTGGCACAGTCATCGTTCTGTCAAAGTGGAACAAAGGCCTGTAGTACAGCAGACTAAAGCAACTGCATAACTGCAATCACTGCAAGTTTGAATCTCGCCAGCATCTAATTTTTTTATTATTATTATTATTACTGGGGTTGAGCTCAGCAGCTTCTGAGCCAGTTTGAACCCTATCCTTCTGTGTCCTCACTGTGGGCAATAGTCTGCTTAGTGAGCCTCGGTGTTGACAATTCTTGGGACTGCCTTCCCTGATCCAACTGAAGGGATGGCTGATTTAGCTCTGTCTTCCGACTCAGAGGGCGCTGGCACTTATCCTTCTCCTGAGCATAAGTCACGGCCAAAGAAGGTTAAATCCAGGCCTCACAAGACCCTGTCTACTTCCAAAACGCCTGTCTCTAACAAAGCTGAACAGAGGAGACATCAGGCCCTGGAGAGACAATTTGAGCGGGCGCAGCAGCGACAACAATCATCGTTGCCAGAACAACCGCGTTGTACAGAGGAACGACCGGGTCCCTCCAGGGATCCTCAAGTCAGGGCTGTTTCTAATCTCCAGCGTTCCAAGGGAGTCTCCATGTCACTGCCTGATGTTTCCATTCCTTCGAGATCGGATAGTCTTGTAGGCCGCAACATACCTGAGGCTACCTTTACTCCTACTGCAGCAGGGCTTCGCCCGGAGGTGCCGGCCAATCCTGCAAATCTTCACTCCATTTTATCTGACGCTTTGGCTAAGATTTTGGCAGCAGGCATCCAACAGGAGAAGGCGGATTTGGGTTCCGAAGCTGAGCCTTCGCAGGCTCCAGCCCAGGCCTCAACCCAGATTGCTGCTTCCGCCAGACGCCATTACCATGACTCTTCTTCGGAGGAAGTAGAGGAGGGGGAGATCTGCCCGGAGGATATCGAATTCTCTGACGACGAGGACCTCCCACCTGAGAAGCCAGCTTTCAAAAATCTTTTTCGGCCTTCTCTCTTTAAGTCCTTACTTCATAAGGCCAAGAGAGCCACCAAATTTGGCCTCAGTAATGTGGACGCGGACAAGGGCCAGTCCTCGGCTGACATTGACCCCTTATTCCAGGTGTCAGAACAGGATAGGGATGTGATCCCTTGCCCTCCCCTGTTTTCCAATGTCATAACTTCAGCATTTGGCCAACCGGGTTCGCTTACATCCCCCAGTGGTCTAGACAAGCGTCTCTATGCTGTGGACAAGGAGTTGGAAGACATCCTTGCCATGCCTTCAGTGGACTCTCCGGTCGCTAACTTGTCCTCTTCTGCCCTGATGACTTCAGATGTGGTTGATGGCCTCAAAGCAGACGACCGTAAGATGGAACTGGGTTTCCGAAAGGCACATCAGGCGGTGGCTTGGGCCATCAAGGCAGCCACAGCAACTTCATTCTTTAACAGGGCTTCCCTGATCTGGCTCCGCCAGCTCCAGGAGAGGTTGCCACCCTCGGATACAAGACTACACCAGGATATTAACAAATTGGTGGCCGCTACTGAGTATTCGGCAGATGCCTCTCTATCAGTGGCTAAGTTTGCTTCAAGGGCCATAGCAGCGACGGTGACAAGCAGACGGCTCTTCTGGCTTCGTGGTTGGAAGGCGGATAACAAGGCGAAGTGGAAGTTGGCTGCAGCTCCCTTCTCGGCCCCTTTACTCTTCGGTGCCTGTTTGGATCTGATTCTGATTGAAGATAAGGACAAACGCAAAGTCCTGCCTTCCTCCTCCTCTTCCTACCGCAAACCTGAGCGTAGATTTCAACCTTATGCTCCGCGCCAATCCTTTCGATCCTACTCAACGGGCGGCAACCAATACTTTCCGAGATCGTATACCCAGACCGCTGATGGAACCTCGAACAGACAGTCCTTTCGGGACAGAGGTAGGTCCCTCCCTCAATCGAAGCACCCTTTCAAAGGAGCCGGGTACCGTCCAGCTCGCAGAGGCAAGTGACTCACCAAGTCCAGGTCCCATTGGAGGTCGTCTCCAGCATTTCCATCTCCAGTGGGACCTCTCAACGACGGATGCTTGGATCCGCAACCTGATTCGTCGCGGTCTCTGCATCGAGTTTCATACCACACCACCGAATCGTTTTCAACGTTGTCCTGTCCCTCGATGCCCAACTCAAAGACGCCTCATGGAGGCAGAGATTTCACACCTACTCTTGATCAATGCGGTGGAACCTGTTCCCAAGGGTCAGGAGCGTACTGGATTCTACGCTACCTTGTTTCTGGTGCCCAAGTCATCCGGGGGCCACAGAGGAATACTGAACCTAAAACGACTCAATCAGTTTGTACTATATCGAAGGTTCAAAATGCAATCGCTCAGGTCGATTCTGTCTTCCATCAGACAAGGGGACTATCTTCAATCGGTGGATCTCCGGGAGGCTTACCTCCATGTCCCGGTTCACCCCCTGCATCGTCGCTATCTCAGATTCGAATACAACAATATGCATTTTCAATATTGCGCGATGCCCTTCGGCCTTTCCTCTGCGCCCAGGACATTTACGAAGCTGGTAGCAGTGATAGCAGCCACCATCAGAGCTCGCTCGATACGTCTACTATGTTACCTAGACGATATTCTCGTCCTCTCTCCATCCCCCTCCCAAGTGAGGAACGACATAGAGATAGTTCTACAGACATTTCAGGCCCACGGTTTCTCTATCAACCATCAAAAGAGTCACCTGATCCCCACGACCCGCCTCCGGCATTTGGGAACGGTGATCGACTCAAGACTGGGCCAGGTGTTCTTATCACCAGATCGAATCCTAGATATAAAGGCATTGGTGAGACAGGTTCAAACCCAGAGGAAAGTATCACTCTTCCTTCTGACACAATTGTTAGGGAAGTTGATCTCGTGCATATCCGTGGTGCCTTGGGCACGCAGGCACTCCCGGCCCCTTCAATGGCTGTTACTACCCTTTCAAAAAACAAACCGCAGTACATCCACTTTTCAGATTCGGCTACCTCCGCAGACACGCCTGTCCCTCACGTGGTGGAGGTCCCCCGCGATTCAGAAAGGGTGCTTCTTCCTCGAGACCCAACGCCTGGTGCTAACCACCGATGCGAGCCTCGTGGGTTGGGGTGCCCACCTCCAGAACGACGTGGTTCAAGGTCAGTGGTCCACGACAGAACAGTCAAACAGCATCAACTGGCTGGAGTTGAGAGCGGTTCGTCTTGCTTTGTGCCATTTCAGCAAGGTTCTAGAGGGACAACATGTGCTAGTCCGAACGGACAACGTTACGACCAAGGCGCACATAAATCGGGAGGGGGGCACACGATCCAGACCCCTGATGCTGGAATCAGAACGGCTACTAGCTTGGGCGGAGCGCCACACGGCATCTCTGGTGGCGGATCACATATCAGGGCAAGCCAATATCACTGCGGATTGGCTCAGCAGGGAACACATCGACCCTGCAGAGTGGTCACTGAATCCGACCATATTTCGACAGATAGTACGACGATTCGGCCTTCCACAGGCGGACCTGTTTGCGACTCCCGAGAACGCACAACTCCCAAGATATTTCACGCGCTATCCAACCGCTGGAGCGGAAGACTTCGACGCTCTTCATTGTCAATGGCCTCCAGGTCTCTTATATGCGTTCCCTCCATTCCCCCTGATTCCACGGCTCATTCGCAAACTTCTGCTCGAAAAGGCCGAGCTGATCCTCATTGCTCCCCATTGGCCTCGCAGGCCCTGGTATGCCGACCTCATGGACCTGTCCCTTGTACCATCCTGGACGATTCCTCCCACAAAAGACCTCCTCAGCCAGGGGGTCATCTACCACCCAGATCCGCAGTGGCTCCGATTGAGCGCTTGGCGCTTGAGCGGCTCCAAATGCGGAAGGACAGATTGTCGGATGACGTCAACCGTGTGATTCAGTCTGCCAGGCGGCCGTCGACCACTAGGATTTATGAATCATCGTGGAAAACATTCGCTTCCTGGTGCTCTGTGCATCATGTGGATCCGACTTCTGCTGATATACCAGATGTCCTGGACTTCCTGCATGAAGGTCTGGCTAAAGGCCTAGCCCCCGCTACACTTCGACGCCAAGTGGCAGCTCTTTCAACAGTCCTTGCTTGTGAAAACCACCGTACTCTTTCGCAAAATCCACGAATTAAATCATTCTTGCATGGAGCCACCAACCTCTCACCACCGGTTGTGCATCGGTACCCATCGTGAGACCTTCCTCTTGTGCTTCAGGCTCTTACCTCCACGCCTTTCGAACCGTTGGCTTCGGTGTCTCTAAAGTTTCTGACACTGAAGGTTACCTTTCTACTAGCCATTACGTCTGCGAGGCGTGTTTCTGAACTCACTGCTCTTTCAGTGAGGAAGGATTTGTGTACCTTTTACAGCGATAGGGTGGTGATGCGCCTGGATCCGACTTTCTTGACTAAGATAAATTCACATTTTCACAGGGCTCAAGACTTAGTCCTTCCTAACTTTTGTCCGAATCCTCATCATCAATCTGAGTCCCTCTGGCATACTTTGGACGTTAGGAGGGCCCTTCGCCATTATATCAGACGCACTGAATCATTCCGTCAGACGGAGTCCTTGCTTGTGTCGTTCACTCCTTCCTCAATGGGACGTAAAGTTTCATCGGCTACAGTAGCCAGATGGATCAAAGCATGCATTTCGATCGCCTATCACACCCAGGCCCGTCCTCGGCCAGCTAAGATCTATGCACATTCAACACGCAGTGCAGCAGCTTCAGCTGCCTGGGCCACTAATGCTTCTGTCTTGGAGGTTTGTCGAGCGGCATCGTGGGCCTCATCTTCCTCGTTTATTAGGCACTATAAAATAGACAAGTATGCTTCAGCTGACGCGGCCTTTGGGCATAGGGTGCTACAACAGGTGGCCACGATCCAAGGAGGAGCTGACAGTCAGTCCCCCGTCCAGGGCAATTGAACTCGGGTATATCCCGTCCTTGGATTGGAGGAGCAGCGCAATGGAAAACGGACGTTGCTCACCTGAACGTCCATTTTCAGGGTGCTGCGACTCCAATCCATACCCACCCTGGGCCTGCCTGTTTTATTGTTGTTTGCTTGAGTTTCGTTGACTTGTATTATTCCGTAGTTCTATCTCTTCGTGAGAAAAGACTGGAGATGATTGGACGCTGTGGGCGTGGCCAGCCAATTGGAAGTGATCTGCACTCAGTTCTGCCCAGCAACTAGAAGATATTACCCATCCTTGGATTGGAGTCGCAGCGCCCTTAAAATGGACGTTCAGGTGAGCAACGTCCGTTCTCGTAAGAAAGGAAAGATAAGAAATATTTCCTAATGTTAATATTTTTCATGACTATATGTGATTTGCATCTATATGTGAAAGCATAAATGAATATAAGAGAAGTTACAAAATAAAGTGGGTTAAACCTCTTTGGAGAAACCATTTCTGACAAAAGGAGGAAAACTGAACTACAGAGCAAAGTGTTCAGTGAAGCAGTCATCTTTCTTTTTTCTTAATTCATCTCCAGGCATTATGCTCTGTTCCAATTGCTGGCATCTATCTATTTATGTAAAATATTTATATAGCCACCAATCTTATAACCAACTCTGGGTGGCATTTCTAAGGTTCATAAAGCTGGCCAGGGAATTCTGGAAGTTGAAGTCCATACGTCAAAATTGCCGAGATTTAGAAACCCTGGCCTAGAGGATTGGAACTCCATTGCCACTTCAAGATATTTTCTGTGGTTGCTTCTTTTTGTTTTTCTTTTTTTAAAAATACAACTTAAACTCTTCCCCTCAGATATATAAAATTTATTTCCTCAAAAGAAATTTGGGCTCCAGATGCAAAATTATTTCTTTCATCACCCCACCCCATGACAAAAAAAAGAAAACCAAATATTTTTCCTGTATACATACAAAGAGATACACAGACTAAGGATAACATTTCAGGCACCTCCTTAAAAATCAGTTGTGACCTAGGGAAGTCAATCTGTTTCTGTTGAGGTTAATATAATTATATTATATTTAATTAATATAATATTAGTTAATATAATTTCCTTGAAAGTAATGTTGAAACGGGGAAAAAGGTATTTGTCAAGGTTCAAATTTATTTATTTTATTTATTTATTATTGCGATTTATATGCCGCCTTTCTCCCTAGGGACTCAAGGCGGCTTACAATATGACAAATTCCAAAACAAATCACAATGAAATAAAATTAAAATCAGCAACCCTATTAAAAACAGTTTAAAATTATGACAATGTATCCCCAAACGGATCAATTGAGTTGACGAAAGAGCCATGTCTTTTATTTTATTTTTTATTTATTTAATCAAATTTCTATACCGCCCTACTCCCGAAGGACTCAGGGCAGTGAACAGCCAAGATAAAATACAGATAATACAAATATTAAAAATCCCTTAAAATTATTAAATATTTTGGCCGAAACACAGATTAAAACACCCAATTTATAAAATCACGAATTAAAAAATTTAAAATTTAAAAAAATTTAAAAAAATTTAAAAGAGGGGAGTTAGGCCAGGTCAGCTTGCTGAAATAGAAAAGTTTTGAGAGCATGGCGAAATGTGCGCAGGTCCGAGATCTTCCGTATCTCTGGGGGGAGCTCATTCCAGATGGTAGGTGCCCCCACAGAGAAGGTTCTCCCCCTGGGGGCCGCCAGTCGACACTGTTTGGCCGATGGCACCCTGAGGAGCCCCTCTCTATGGGAGCGTACTGGTCGGTGAGAGGCTATTGGTAGCAGAAGGTGGTCTCGTAGATATACCGGTCCGATGCCATGGAGCGCTCTAAAGGTGGTAACCAAAACCTTGAAGCACACCCGGAAGACCACGACGGAAGGAAATCATAACCAAAATACCGTGTTTCCCTAAAAATAGGACCATGTCTTATATATTTTTTTTAACCCCAAAATAAGCACTTGGCCTTATTTTCCGGGAGGTCTTGTTATTTTGGGGCACATAGAGTGAGACAGGGATCCTCTTGCCGTCTTACCTGATTTCCAGCTCTGTCTCCCTAACTTTAATCAGAGGAAATAGCGGGGACCAGCTGCGCATGCGTTTAAATATTTTCAAGGAGGGCTTATTTTCTGGGGAGGGATTATTTGGGGGGAGGGATTATTTTCAGGGGAGGGATTATTTTCGGGGAAACACGTTCATTAGGATATTAATTCTCTTTCTCTTTCTGACATATTTTAAAATAAAAACATGAGGGGACAGAGCAGGGGTGAAATGCTCGCGGTTCTGACTGAATCGTCCGATCCGGTAGCAATGGTGGTGGGTGATTCGGAGAACCGGTAGCAAAAATCCCTGTGCCCTCCCCCCATGCCCAGCTGAGCTGCACGATCATCAGAGGCTTTTTTTTTTTTACTTTTAAAAGCATTTTTTCTACCACCTCTTCCGACGAAAAAATGCTTTTAAAAGTAAAAAAAAAAAGTCTCTGATGATCGCGCGGCTCAGCTGGAATCATCAGAGGCTTTTCAAAGCATTTTTTTCTGCAACCTCTTGGCCGAAGAGGTGGTAAAAAAAATGTTTTGAAAAGTCTCTGACGATCCCAGCTGAGTTACCTGATCGGCAGAGAGGTATTTTTTTAAAAGCCTCTCTGACGATCCCAGCTGAGTTGCCTGATCAGCAGAGGCTCTTCAAAGCATTAGAAAAAATGCTTTGAAAAGTAAAAAAAAAAAAGTTGGCCATGCCCACCCAGTCACATTACCCCACCACCACCATCACCAAGCCACGCTCACAGAACCGGTAGTAACAAATTTTACATTTCACCCCTGGGACAGAGAAATATATGAAACCAAATTTAAAACTATGTGAAAATAGCCTTTGGATTATTTAGTTACAGTTGCCAAGTGTTATCCATAATATGTTTGTTAGCTTTTAAGATGTCATAAGGCTTCGGTTTGAACAGATAAATGCAGTTAATCCTTCCATAACAATAATCCACCATAGACTGCTAAAGTACATTGCCCATTCTTTTGTTAAGATTCCTTATTAGGTATTGCTTTGACAATAACACACAGCAAAGTTAATACTGTGCTCATATCATATATTAAAAACATTTCCTAGCACCTCAAAAGGGAATGGAAACATTCTACTACCAAAGGGATTGTCTTTAAGTAAAAGTGTGTTCTCTCTTGCTATGCATGGATGCACACACACACAAACTTTAGTGAAGAATTAGGAAATAGGTGCCCACACAAGTAATATCATAATGAGAGTTAAAGATGAGATGATTAAGGTTACTAAGGCTTAGTTGCAATTAGTTGGATTAGAGCTTTATATATATTAATCATCTACTGCAACATGCATACAAAGAGAGATAGATGAGATATTATGGAATACATGAACATCCAGTGCAAAGCATATTGGTGACTGATAATTATGCAACTGACTATTCAGTCATTAGCTAGGTTCACATGTTGTGTTGAGCTAATTGTACAAAATCTGCCAGTCTTACTTGCATGGGCGTACCAGAATATGACCTATTATTCTTTCCTAACCATATTACAAATTAAGCAAGTTAAATGCTACCTTATGATAAAAGGCAGTGGCATCTCTTGAAAAGGTGAGGAAAAATAACAAAGTCACTGTAGTACAATGCAAACATTTTAAGAAAACCAAGTTTGTGTAAAATAAATGGACATTAGGCTTTTTATGCATTCTTAGTTGGGTGCAAAATGCACACCTCCTTTCAAAGAATAGTGCAATATGATTTCCATTCAAGAAAAGGACAAACTGAAGTTTCATTTGTCCAAACATTTTATTTTTTTTTAGCTAAAGGGCCTTTGACACTATTTTTTAAAAGTTTCTTCACAAGCAGCACACAATATTTGGTATGAATACAGTAGAAACTAGGTCTTTAAAACTATAAGGTCGTGATGGAAAAGCTACTTCTTCCTCATCATTACTATAGATGATTTAGGTGCTTAATGTTTGAAATGAACAAAATTCTTTTTTAAATTAATTTTTATTGAAGATTTTTTTTACAGAATAAAAACAATAATATTTTTAAAATAAAGAATTTAATAAAAACTGATAATAAGAAAGAAAAGAGACAGAAGAAAGAAAAAAGATATATAAAGGACTAGCTCCCAATCCTCTTTACAGCAGTTGTAATACATAAAACATATAAAATTCAGAATTTGATTATATAAGTCTTCTGCATCAAAGATTTCATTTAATAGAACCTGGCTATGTTACCTTTTTTAAAATAATTATATTATTTGCTTTCTTATTAGTATGTTTGGTAGACAGTTCATTTGTAGAAAACCTATTAGCAGTTTCATTATTATATTATTGGTCCTCGTACTTTGCTAATACATAGTGTTGGAAGCTTCATTGTCCAGAGCTTTTAACCACTTGCATCCATCCACAGACAAAAATACACCCTGGCAAACTGCTTAGTATTTCAAATGCTTTCCGGTGCCATGAAATAAAATCAGATGAATTATGGCAGTACTAGAGCAGTGATCACGAGCAATAGCATTGAAAGGGAACACATCCCATTTGCTGACAAGGATATGGATTAAACACTGAATATGGAGTGCCTCGTAGTCTTTTAGAACTCTGTCATTCAGCCAAAAACGTTTACCTTGAAGCAATGTTAAAAGAAATAACATTAGACAAAGCCTATTCTTACTCCTATTTCTGCTTGGTAGTAGGATTCAGCGGCAAAATAGAAAATAGAATTATTTCTCATTCTAACATCATGTAAGGCAGTGGTGGGATTCAAAACTTTTTACTACCGGTTCTGTAGTAAAGGTTGGTGTGGTTTGGTAGGTGTGGCTTGGTGGGCGTGGCAGAAAAAGGATACTGTAAAATCTCCATTCCCACCCCACTCCAGGGGAAGGATACTGTAAAATCTCCATTCCCTCCCCACTCCAGGGGAAGGTTACTGCAAAATCTCCTTTTCCTCCCAATCAGCTGGGACTCGGGAGGCAGAGAATAGATGGGGGCAGGGCCAGTCAGAGGTAGTATTTACTGGTTCTCCAAACTACTCAAAATTTCTGCTACCAGTTCTCCAGAACTGGTCAGAACTTGCTGAATACCACCTCTGATGTAAGGACACAGAAAAACCAAAGTAAGAAAATTCATTTTTTTCAGGGAAACTGTGGTAATTCTAAATACGATAAATTCTTCTAAAAGCCTAATGTGTCAGACTCGGTTCTAGAGCTTGTCTCAAGATCTGATAAAGCTTTCCCATATATCCTGACAAAAATACAAGTCAACACAGATTGAAAACATAATCATTAAACTGTTACACCAACCAGCCTTAAATCATCATCGATTCCGCCCTTAAACCAAAAGAGGGAAGATCAAAGTAAGGGAACTGTTATGTCCTTATAAGGACATCCGCCCGGATTGGCTGCCAGCCACCGGGCGGGAAAGTTTGAATCCCTGGCTAGGGGCGGTGCGTCTGCCGGGAGCGAATATAAGGAGAGCTCCGGCAGCGCGCCAGCAGTCTTGACTTGTTACTTGTAACCAATAAAGTTGCTAAATGTATCGAGCTGGTCACGTCTTCTGTTCCTGCGCCTGATCTAACACTGGCGACGAAGGACTAGAGAAGAGAACCTGAACAAGACTCGCGGCACGAGCGCCCACCGAGCTGAAGTCACTACACCACGGTGAACCCCAGAATGGCTACCCCGCAAGCCCCGATGACCGCACTGAATCCATTCGACCCATCCCGGGAAAAGTGGAGGTCATACATGGTCCGATTCCGACAATTCCTGCGAGGTAATGGCTACCAGAACCTCGACGATGAGAGGAAAAGAGCCCTCTTCCTGGCTCATTGCGGATTGGACGTCTTGGAGATGGCGATTGACCTCGTGGCACCCAGGGACATTGAAGAGATGTCCTGGAACGACCTGCAGGAAGTCCTACAGGAGCACTACGCACCTACAGGCACCCCCATCGCAAACAGATTCACCTTCCAGCAAAGAAACCAGCAGGAGGGGGAATCCATCAAGGAATTCGTGGCAGCGCTTCGCCAAATCGCCGCCAACTGCGAGTTCGACAACGTGGATAATGCCATCCGAGACCGCGTTGTTTTTGGAATGCGAGATGTGGGTCTACAAAAGAAGTTCCTCAGCCGGAAGAGGATCCCACTCAAAGACGTCCTCGACGAAGCAACCGTGGCTGAGACATCTGAGCAAGCAGCCGCTGCGATGGTAAAAGCAAGAGGGATCCATAAGATCCACAAGTCGGGCCTGACCTCATCAGACGAGGCAACCACGCAATCTGAGTCTGATGGGGAAATGGCCGTCCACAAGGTTGCCCGCCCCCTCAGGCGGGAAAACCCACAGCATGGCGACCGGGGAGAACGATGCGGCAGCTGCAGAGGCGACCACCCCAGGGCAAACTGCAGATGGAGAGACGCGACCTGCCGCCGATGCCTGAAGAGAGGGCACATCGCCGAGGCCTGCAGAGCCACAGATCCAGCCCCGGAGCCACCCAGACCACGTTTCCGGGAGAATCGCAAAGACAATCAGAGGACATCCAAACGGTCCTCAAACCAGTCCCGGCGCGGGGAGGAGGAATATCCCCGGAGTAGAACGGTGCACCAGACCACCATCGCTCACACAAGCGACGAGGGGACCACCAAGTTCCACGTGACGCTGCTGGCAGAGGGGTCCCCATGCAAGATGGAGGTAGATTCTGGATCCGCCTACTCCATCATGGACTGGCAGCACCTACAGCAGCTGAAGCCATCCTGCAAGAAGACCCAGCTGAAAATCCCGAAGTCGAGGCTTGTGGACTTCAACGGAAACCCCATTGGAATCCTGGGCAGAACCACCATCCACATCAAATACAAGGACTTTAACGGAGAGCTGCCCATCACCATCGTGGAGAACAGCCGACCGAACCTGTTAGGAGTGGAGTGGTTTAAGCCGCTGGGGCTTTCCATCGAGGGCATCCATGAGATCCACAGGGACGAACTCGACACCATCATCGAAGAGTTCGAGGAAGTCTTCGATGGTAAGCTGGGAAAATTTGTGGGGAGGCCAATTTCCTTTAATCTGAACAAGGGAATCACCCCAATTAGGCTTAAGCCCCGCCGAGTTCCGTTTGCCCTGCGGCCTAAAGTAGATGAGCAGCTGGATAAGCTGATCGCCCAGGGCGTCCTGGAACCGATCGATCATGCCTCATGGGAAACCCCCATTGTGACCCCACTGAAGCATGATGGGTCTGTGCGCATCTGCGCCGACTACCGTTGTACCATCAACAAGGCGTTGGCACAGAGCGCATACCCAGTCCCAGTGGTGCAACACCTGCTGCATTCCCTGGGATCTGGATCAATTTTCGCGAAACTGGACCTGGCCCAGGCTTACCAGCAACTGCCAGTGGACGAAAAAACGGCGGAGGCTCAAACAATTGTCACGCACAGGGGGGCATTCAAATGCAACCGCCTCCAATTTGGAGTCAGCGCTGCCCCCGGAATCTTCCAATCTATGATGGAACGCCTTCTCCAAGGCGTTCCAGGGGTGGTGCCTTACTTCGACGATGTGCTCATCTCCGGTGACTCAAGAGCTCAACTCCTTGAAAGGCTCAGGCTTGTCCTGCAGCGATTCAGGGCCAAGGGCTTGAGGGTCAGGCGGGACAAGTGCATCATAGGAGTACAGGAAGTCGAGTTCCTGGGCTACCTCATTGATAGCACAGGCATCCACCCCACCAAATCAAAAGTGGAAGCAATCCATGAAGCTCCAAGCCCAAAAAACAAAACGGAGCTTCAGGCTTTCCTTGGGTTGCTCAACTTCTACGCCATTTTCTTAAAACAGAAAGCCACAGTTGCTGAGCCACTCCACCGCCTGCTGGGGAAATCGGCTTCCTGGAAGTGGGGCCAGGAAGAGGAAGCAGCGTTCCGGGCCATCAAAGGGCTATTGACATCCAAAAGCGTCCTCATCCAATACAGCGAGACGCTGCCCACCAAGCTGACTTGCGATGCGTCGCCATACGGGGTGGGGGCAGTCCTCAGCCATGAACTGCCCAACGGCACGGAAGCCCCAATCGCCTACTTCTCAAAGACAATGTCCGGCGCGGAGCGCAACTACAGTCAGCTGGACAAAGAAGCCCTGGCCATCGTGGCTGGAGTGAAGCGCTTCCACGAATACCTCTACGGAAGACGCTTCACCATCGTCACTGACCATAAGCCACTCCTGGGGCTCCTCGCCGGCGACCAACCCACCCCGACCTTCATGTCCCCACGGATGACAAGATGGGCCATCTTCCTAGCCGGCTACTCCTATAGGCTTGTGCACCAGCCAGGCACAGCCATAGGGAACGCCGATGCGCTCAGCAGATGCCCGTCAAAGAAACCAGTCGAAGACCCAGCCCCCACGCTCCATCTACTCCACATAGATGACGAAGCCAGCTGTCCGGTGTCATCCGCAGACGTGGCCGTCCACACCCAAAAGGACCCCACCCTCCGCCAAGTGAAGTCCTGGGTCCTCAGAGGGTGGCCATCGGAAACGCCAGAGGAAAAGTTCAGCCCGTTCGCCAGGAAACAGAAGGAGCTGTCCACCATGAAGGGCTGTCTGCTATGGGGAGACAGGGTGCTGATTCCCAGCACTCTGCAACGGCGGACGCTAGAAACGCTGCACAAAGGGCATCCGGGCATCGTTCGCATGAAGGCCCTGGCACGGAGTTACGTCTGGTGGCCCTCCATGGACAAAGACATTGAGCAATGGGTCTCCAGATGTGACCCGTGCCAAGAAGTTCGCCCAGCGCCGCCGCAATCCGAAGTCGCAAAGTGGGAGACCCCCAGCAACCCCTGGGCGAGGATCCATATTGACTTCGCGGGTCCGATGCAAGGGCGACACCTCCTCATCGTGGTAGATGCCTTCTCCAAGTGGCTCGAGGTGGTGCCCATGGCATCTACCACAACAGAAGCGACAATCCGAGCCCTGCGCCGTCTGTTCGCCACACATGGACTACCGGACGTGCTGGTCTCGGACAACGGCCCCCAGCTCACATCACTGGCCATGGAGTCCTTCCTGGCAGGACTGGGCATCCGCCATGCCCTCTCCGCTCCGTACAGGCCGGCCGGAAACGGACAAGCGGAACGGATGGTCCGGCTCACAAAAGAAGTCCTCACCAAGATGGGCCCGGGAGACTGGCAAGAACGCATCGACAACTTCCTCCTCACCCAGCACATCACGCCGCATGCCACCACCCACAAGAGCCCGGCCGAACTCCTCATGGGCAGAAGGTTGAGGTCACCCTTGGACCGGCTGCACCCCCAATACAGCCCGGAAGTGACCGCAACCGCCAGCCGGCCGCTTCGCGCCTTCAGCAAAGGAGATTCAGTTTTCGCGCTGAATTTCAACGGCTCTCCTAAGTGGCTGAAAGGGAAGATTGCCAGCACAACCGGCCCCAAATCCTACACCGTCGAGCTGGAAGATGGACAGGTCGTGAGACGTCACATCGACCAACTCCGGAAAAGGTGGGGGGGAGCACACGAAAACCAGCCTGACGAGGGAGGCCTACAACACCCAGACGAGGTAGGCCTACAACACCCCAGCGAGGTAGGCCTACCACACCCGGACGAGGTAGGTCTACCACACCCCTACGAGGCAGACCAACACCATCCCGACGAGGTCGGCCCAGCACATTACCAAGCACTGTCACGTCGGCAGTGCAGCGAGGTAGACCAGGGCCAACCGCACGGGGGATGGCAACACCAACCCGGCCAGGGGGGCACCCGGCACAACAGGGCCAGGGATCCCCGAACCAGCCCGCAGGTAGACCGGGACCTACCCAGAAGGGGAGCACCGCACCCTACCAGTGAAGGCAACCCATGGCAGCCCTACCAGGGAGACCTCAACGCGAGGCGAGTAGACCGGGGACCATCGCAGATGGGCACACCACAGCACATGGGCGAGGGTGGCACACGGCTCCCCGGCGAGAGGGACCCCCGCCCAACGCAAGAAACAACCCGGCAACAACAACCCAACCCAGACGACCCCAACCACCAACTGGCGGTAGACCAGGGACTAGGGGGAAGGGAAAGCCGACAACAACCCGGCCAGGGAGGCCTGCACCACCCCGGCAGGGGAGACCTCCACCAACCCGAGGAGGTATCCCCACAACGACACCCCGACCAGGTCGACCACCACCAACCCGACGGGGAAGGCCAATGCCAGCCCGGCCAAGGAGACCTGCGCCACCCCTGCAAGGTGGGACACCGCGACCCGAGCCAACACCACCCACAGCGAACAGACCGGACCCAAGGGCACCGGCCCGAACCACCCTCCGGACCACAGCGAACCGGGCCGCAGCAGAACCGCAGCCACCGGGAGACCGAGGAAGAGCAAGTGACAGCCGGGGTCTTACCGAGACTCAGACGCTCTTCCCGGGTCGGAACCGAACAGCACCGCCGAGGCGAAAGATCCACAGGCCAGGAAGAAGACCACCAGAACCAGCCAGCCAAGGCCTGCGGTCCAGCCGGAGGCACTGAGGGTGACCCCGCACACTCGCCAGCCGAACCGAGCCCGGTTCCGGGGAAGGATCCAGGAGCCACAGGAACCCCGTCCGTCCAGGGCGGGGACACGGAAGAAATGAGACTGCACAGGTCAAGTAGGGTGCCTAGGCGTCCTACGTACCTGCAGGACTACGTCACGTTTATTGATGAACACTGAACTCTTTTTCTTGGACTAGGGGGGAGGAGTGTTATGTCCTTATAAGGACATCCGCCCGGATTGGCTGCCAGCCACCGGGCGGGAAAGTTTGAATCCCTGGCTAGGGGCGGTGCGTCTGCCGGGAGCGAATATAAGGAGAGCTCCGGCAGCGCGCCAGCAGTCTTGACTTGTTACTTGTAACCAATAAAGTTGCTAAATGTATCGAGCTGGTCACGTCTTCTGTTCCTGCGCCTGATCTAACAGGAACCACAGTTGATAAATAAGATTTTGGAAAGTATTTCCTTATATGAAGAAGATAAGCAGACATTTACCTACCTCTCAAGCCTTGGTCTTTTGAAAAGGGCCTCTGAAAAGTTGTACATTATTGTATGTGTGACTTTCAAATGTGGAGTGTTATAAAGGTGGTAATATTTTTCTTTTAAACAGTAATCAATGCCATAACCAGTGGTGGGTTGTCCCCGCTTTGGACCGGTTCTATAGAACCGGTAGTAAAACCAGCGGGAGGCTCCGCCCTCCGACCCTGATGTCATCAGGTAGCTTCTGAGCATGTGCGGTCCTGTTGCGAACCGATAGTAAAGATAAGTAGAACCCACTCCTGGCCATAACCAACATATTTTTATTTCCAAAAAAAGTGATTTTAAGTTAAAAATCTTCTCTGCCCTCCCAAGTGGTAAACAATTTCCTTTTTCCCCCTTCATTTTTATAATTCAACATTCTTTCCCATCTGTTACTCTTCTGTTTGTGGTAAATACTGTATTGTTAAACGCTTCACATGTTGAAGAACACAAAAAGGAGAAGAAACCTCTGCATTTCAAAACAAGGTTTCCAGCTTCTATGTCAAAAAGACACAAGAATTTCCTCCCAGCCAGTAGACTCAGATGGTGGTGGCTACAATAATGGGAGGAATTATCTCTTTCACTGTCCTTCAAATCAGGATTTTACTACTCCTTATTGAACTCATAGTTCTTATGTGAGGTGTAGTCAGAATGGTCCCACACCTTATAAACATATGAAGTGCTTAATCACCAAAGTGAAAGACTCTCTTCATTCAGTTATCAAAATCAAGACTCTGGATACAGTGACCAGCAAATCTAATGGCCATTGAAGAAGCGTAGAGGGCAGAGGAAATTACCTTCAGGGACCTGAGGAAGAGTGGCTACCAAAAGTATGGTCAGATAAAAGAGAGCTCAATTCTGGACAGAAAAACATAGTATTGGCCTACATCATCTGGTCTACCTTGAAGGGCAAACAAGAAGCATCTGCTACTGTAAATAACAGTGAATAAATGACCAGAAGAGTGACTGATGATCATTTCTGTAGAATATGTGAAGTATTAGTACTACTTTATAAATCCTTAGTAAGACCACACCTGGAATACTGCATCCAGTTTTGGTCACTACATTACAAAAAAGAGGTTGAGGCTTTGGAAGAAGTGCAGAGAAGAGCAACTAAAGATGATTAAAGGCCTGGAGATAAAACATATGAGGAATTGGGTATGGCCAGTCTAGAGAAAAGAAGGACTAGGGCAGGGGTGGGTTCTACTTACCTTTACTACCGGTTTGCACTCTTCTGCACATGCGCAGAAGCGTTCTGATGACGTCGGTGGGCGGAGCCTCCCACCGGTTTTAATACTGGTTCTATAGAACCGGTGCAAACTGGGGGCAACCCACCACTGGACTAGGAGTGACCTGATAGCAGTATTCCAGTATTTGAGGCGCTGCCACAAAGAAGAGGGGCTCAACTTATTTTCCAAAGCACCCAAAGGCAGGACAAGAAACAATGGATGGAAACTAAACAAGGAGAGAAGCAACCTGGAATTAAGGAGAAAGTTTCTAACAGTGAGAACAATTAACCAGTGGTACAGCTGGCTTTCAGAAATTGTAAGTGCTTCATCACAGGGTTTTTTTAAAGAAAAGATTGGATAGCCATTTGTCTGAAATGGTATAGGGACCTGCTTGAGCAGGGATTGGACTAGAAGACCTCCAAGGGCCCTTCCAGCTCTATTCTTATTGATTGATTACCTTTTCTAATCAAATCCCTTTGATGGACGCAGTTTGGAGATAATGGCATTAGCTCAAAGTACTATACATTTACAGCAAATTTAATATCTCAAATTCTGTAGATCTGAATGCCTAGGAAAGAGACATTAACTCAAATGTTAATGTATGGTAGACTCAAGACTACCATACATCCTATTGCCCTATTCAAATGTTAGATATATGGCAGTTGCACTTGGCTTTATATTTTTCACTGGGGGTTTAGCGTTTGCAGCCCACTGACAACCACCTTTACAGAACTACAAATAAGCTTTAGGAAGGAAACTTGAGACAGAACAACCCCACAGATCATGCTGTTGAAGACTGAATGTGATTAGTGAATATGGCTGCCAGAGGTGAGTTGTGGGTTCAATAAACTAATCTGGAGGAAGGCAGCCACACCATAAATCCATATTGCAACACTGGTTTTCAAGTCCCAGGTGTCCTGTCTTTTTATGAGTAGGATCTCTCTACCTGTCCTTTCTTCCTCCCCTGAATAGGTGCCATTTTAGCAGAGGATAAAAGCAGGCAGAGAAGCATTTTGGCTGCAGCTCATTTGAGTGGCTGAGGGGAATGTAAATTCTTGGCATTATGGATGCTTCCCTTCTGTTTTATCAGGAAGCAGCATACTACAATGCCTGAACTGGTGACATGGCACGAGAAACTGGTTGGGGAAGAGGCTCTTTTCCCAGGCCCTGGGCTGAGGGAGGTGGATGTTTCCAAATAATGGTTTGATGGTGGGGGATGATGGGAGCCCATTAAGAAGCAGATGCTCTCTGCCTCCGAAGCAAAGCTGTTATAATAATCAGCAAAGCACATTCTGTTAGGCAGTCCGCAGCTCTGGGGGTGGAGGGGGGGCAAGGATTTCAGTCCAGGGGGATAAATGCAATTGATTGTCAGATTGGGTTTGTTGCAGTGGTCTATCAGACAAGAAATATTCTCCACGTTTAAAGTAAACCATTGTTTCAACCTTAATGAAGGCCACAGGATTTTAACAAACAAACTTCTGTTCTTGTTCTTTTCTTCCTTCCATCCCAACCCACACCTCCCCCCCCACCCCACCCGGCCACATTCAGTTTCTCTAGCCTTGCACCTGCTTCCAGTTTTTGCTTCTTGGCAATGGAGCTTAGAGAGACATCAGCTGGCAGGAGTGAGCAGCTAAACGCTTCCCCGCAATGCAGCTTTGAAAGTGCCAAGCATTTATCCGCTGGCACATCCAAGCTCAACACAAGGACTTTCTCCCGATCGCTCACATTTGCCTTCGAAAATGATAGTAAATTGCTCAAATTGTGGCTTAGCCTAAGACGCGGTCATTTCTGCTCCCGGGAATCATAGTGTTCTGGGGCTTGGCGTTCTTTTATTATTCAAATGGCAGTACCAAGGCCCATAAAATGATAATGCCGTTTCTTCCTGGTAGCTGGGGAGCTTCACGTTTTCTCAGCAGATGGCAGGCCAAGTGAAGCCTTCTGCATTAAAGGGGCTTCTTTTCTGTTTAGACTCTTTAGAAGCTGGGCACTCTTAGAATAGCAAAGGCAAATGTCTTGCCATTCAAAAGGACTGTTCAGAAACTCGATGAAGCGCTTTTTAAACCTGTATTTTCATAACTCATTTAAATTCCCAAGCACTGACAGGAAGAGCTAAACTGCAGGATAAAATGGAAGAAGAAAGGTAACGGGTGATAAATAAAATGCATCAGTTTGGGTGATGAGATTAATTAATATAAGCGTAGTGGCAATAAGTATTTAAAGACAACCCGCCCCCGCCCCCGGACCCGAGGTTTATATGGTCCTCACACTTTAAGGATTTCATAAAATTGTAAAAACTTGGCTCTTCCTGCAGGGCCTGGAGTAAGTGGTTTGTTCCTTGGTAGCTTATTCCTGATTGTTATCATTTTCTTTAGTTGATTACCCTCTCCGATCAATGGTTTGTTTATGTGTCTGTTTTGTCATTTTTATTACTTGTATGCTTGTTTTAATCTCATCATGTAGGTCGTCTAGAGTTACCTTGGTGATTGAGATGGCATGCAAATGAGTCAGGAAGTAAATTAAGGCCATTTCAACAGCCTTAGCTAAGTCAGTATTATTATTATTCCCTATCCCCAATATTGCACACAGCTGGTTAAGAAAACAGCTGGTTAAGAAAACAGCTTGGTGACTTCCTAGTAGAAGTGAGATTTAAATAGGAAAACTCCCAATTTCCAATACAATCTTTAAGACATTAGTTTATTCCAGAAATAAGATGTGAAATTGGTAAGTATCTTCTAATACGAAGGGAACAAAATGAATGCTGAGAGTCAAGAATAATCAATAATAAACAAACAAACAAACAAACAGGCAAATACTCTTGGCTTACCCAAATAAAAGACGCTTCTTCAATTGGACGCATTTTTAATAGAAGTTTCTAGAGGTTGTTTAATTTCCATACGATAGGTTTAAATCAGCTGCCAATATGTTGTAGGAAAATTCAATGATCTTTTTATACAGATGTCCCCAAATTCATCTGCAAGATGAAGTAGTACAGAATAAATAGCGAGGGTGTGGTTATTGGGAAGGAATTTGCCTGGCAATTATTGAGCTCAGTTCTCAAAATCTTGGATCCAGTTGGGTGCAGGTGATATTAGGTCATGTCTGAGTCCCATTATACTTAGCCGAAGGACATAACATTATGACAGAATCTATAGAAATAAGCAAGGACTGGCATTATATTTCATTATGTGGTCCAAACATGTGATTTCCACACAATATCTAGGCTACAATCGTAATATTTTTTTTCAGTTTAAGGTAATTTTTCACTATTTTTTCAATGAACATATAGTTTCTGGCAAAAACAAAACAAAATATGAAGCTCATGGTCATGTGATCACAGGACTACAAATATCTGTAAATGTCCAAGAGTGCAAAATATTGTCAGTGACCATAGGGAAGGCAGATGGCCATTGAAACTTCAAAAACTGCTCGGTCATAAGTAACTCTGGGGAGATCCGTCATAACTTTGAATGATCACTAAGCAACCAGTCATAAGTCAAGGACTATATTTGTAATCAATTTCTTCCCTCCTATTCTGTTCTCCAATATCCTAATCCAGGGGTCAGCAATCTGCGGCTCTGGAGCCGCATGTGGCTCTTTCACCCCTCTGCTGTGGTTCCCTCTCATTCAAAATATGTGTCACAACCACCAATGTGCAACACCCACTGACACACGATTTATTGAGCTTCTCAACCCCCAGTAGGCCAACCATGAAATAATCCAAGAAAAGAAAAGTTTCAGAAGAAAAGAGAACATTTAATTCAACTACATATGCTAGTTTTGTGGCCGCTCAAGAAATAGTCAGGCTCGGGAAGGGTTTTGTGGCTCCCGGTGTTTTCTTTGCTGTGGGAAATGGCTCCAAATGGCTCTTTGAGTGTTTAAGGTTGCAGATCCCTGGCCTAATCCAACACTCTATTTATATTAATCATAGGAGTTTAGCTGGCCAATAAAGTCTGTATAATATTATATATTGGATAATATCTCCCATTAAAGACAATTGGGAGATATTATGCAATATATGTTATCTTGTTTGATATTTAAAAGCTTGGGGGGGGGGGGCAACCATGTACATTTTTTTAAAAAAATGATTTATATGCCGCCCTTCTCCAAAGACTCAGGGCGGCTTACAATGCGTTAAGCAATAGCCTTCATACTTTTGTATATTTATACAAAGTCAGCTTATTGCCCCCACAAACTGGGTCCTCAATTTACCTACCTTAGAAAGGATGGAAGGCTGAGTCAACCTTGAGCCTGGGGAGATTCGAACTTGCTGTAATTGCAGGCAGCTGAATGTTAACAACAGGCTATTAGTCTGCTGCGCCACCAAGCTCCTTTGAAGTTTGAAAACATCCCAAAGTTCTACCATGATGGTAAGATTTGCTTAATTATAAAATAGCTGCCATGGTGGTTATGACAACACAGAAAGCACATACAGGTAGTCCTCAATTTACAACAGTTCATTTAGTGACTGGTCAAAGTTACAACAGCACTACAAAAAGTGATTTATGACCATTTTTAAACGTATGAATGTTGCAGCATTTCCTATGGTCACACGATCAAAAATTGGATGCTTGGCAACTGGTTCATATTTATGACTGTTGCAGTGTCCCGAGGTCATGTAATCACTGTTTGCAACCTTTTGACAACCAAAGTCAATGGGGAAGCCAGGTTCACTTAACAACCATATTATTAACTTAACAATTGCAATGATTCACTTAATCATTTGTCAAAGGTCGTAAAATGGGGCAGAACTCACTTAACAACTGTCTCACTTAGCAAGATAAATTTGGGGCTCAAATGTGTCCATAAGTCAAAGACTACCTGTAGTAAGGAAGGATGCTCAATATCAATCTTTCTCAACCTCATAAACTAATGTGTGTACTTTAACTTTCAGAATTCTCCAACAAGGATTTGGGAAATTGAAGTCCACACATTGTGAAGTTGTTAAGAGAGAGAAGACTGCTCTACACTATCACATTTAACTCAATTATTACAGGGGTGGGTTCTACTTACCTTTACTACCAGTTCACAATGGGATCACGCACGCGCGCCTTGCTTCTGCGCATGCGCAGATCACTGATGACAACATCTGGGGTGGTGGGCGGGGCCTCCCGCCAGTTTTACTACCAGTTCTTAGGAACTGGTCTCAACCGGGGGCAATCCACCACTGAACTATTCTAATTTACCTGAAGAGTTTTCTCCACCCCCGCTTCCTTCAATGAAGCAGTAGAATACATTTCCAAATTTAGCCCTGAATTACTCAGTTCACTACTTTATTTTCTAAGTGTACCTATGAGGCATTTTAGAAATAAAGACATTTCACATTTAACCCAAGCAGTCTTTCAAAAGATACATAATGGACTCTTTTCTCTTGTTCTTGCTTGCATATAAAAATGTATAGTAATTCTTTGATCTTAGCCAAAAGACCAAGAATTGAATTATAATTTGAAAGATTGTTTTTTAATAAAATGTTGTATCTGTGGTATTTAATTCCTGAGAAATTTTCATAGATGCATAAAGGTATATCAAATAAGTGTTGGAAATGTAATCAGTGTGAAGATAGCTTTTATCCCATTTCATGGACAAGTAAGAAGACGAAGAGATGTTGCAATCAGATACATCATAGCTTGATTCATAAAATATTAAAAATGGATGTAAAATTGAAAACGGGAACTTTTCTTCTGAGCATCATGGATAAGCAGATTGAAAGAAAACATGGGACTTTTGTTCTTATATATGACAAATGGCAGTGAGATTTTTATATGCAAAGAGGTGGAAAGATAGACAAATTCCCACAAATGAAGATTGGATTGTGACATCAGTGTCACTGGCAGAGATATCATACCGGTAATTGGCTACTTTGAAAGATAAAAGTTTATCTAGCTTTTATTTCTACATGGAGATCACTTCTGGACTTCTTGCTTGAAAAAGATAAAAATGAAATTCTGATTTTAGAGTTTGATCGTTAGATTTGTCATGATTATAGAAATATTGTGGTGTTTAATTATTATTTCATTATTACTACTATATACCGGACATTCTTAAATTTAGAATAAATGGTTATTTTGTTATATAATTTTGGAAGGGTTGGATAGTTTAGTTTGTATGATGTTTTGCTTTAATTTAAAGTAAGAGGTTACTCTATTATATATTGTACCGATACTGAAGAAAGTTGGAAGGCAAAAAGTCAGGGGTTACCACAAAGAAGTGGGAGTCAAGCTATTCTCCAAAGCACCTGAGGATAGGACAAGAAGCAATGGATGGAAACTAGCATATTTTTCAGAGTATAAGACGCATCTTTTTCCGCCAAAAAAGAGGGTGAAAATCTGGGTGCGTCTTATACTCCGAATGTAGCCACGCCCAGCTTCTCAAACGGAGGTTTCAAAGGCTGAAAAAAGCATCAGAAAAAAAGTTTCAGAAAAAAAGCCCCCAAACAGAGCTTCAGAAAAGAAGCCCCCAAATAGAGCTTCAGAGGTTTTTTTTCTGAAGCTCTGTTTCGGAGGCTTTCAGAGGCAGGAAAAAAAGTTTTTTCTGAAACAGAGTTTCAGAAGTTTCAGAGGCAGGAAAAAAAGCAAAAAAAAGCAAGGCCCATAGCTCACAACCAAGGAACCTGTTTTGCTTAAGATTTGCTTAATGACCATGGCCAAAAAAAGATTGCAAAAACACGATGACTACTTAACTGTATTGCTTAGCAACAGAGGTTCCAGTGCCAATTGTGGTCATAATTCAAGGACTACTTTTATTAGCCTTGATGACTGCAAGAAGGCTATCAGCTGGAATTCTAGAGGACTTTCTTATGCAACTGGTTAGCCACTGTGGGAACAGACTGCTGGAGTAGATTGGCCAGCTGCACCGTTTATGTTCCTGCTACTCAGAGGTAAGTGCGACGAAGCACAGAATCATTTTGGACTTTAGCCCACCTTCAATTTAGTCCTGATGTAGAGTTTTTATTTCTACTCCTCTGGTTCTATGCTTTTTTTTTTTGAAAAGTTTTTTTTTATTTTTTAAAACATGAAACATAAAATACATCTTTTTAGAGCAAGGATTTGATCCGATATAAAGTAAATACAATTACTCACATTCCCTCAACCAATTTTGTTCCAAATTTTATCCATTTACCTCTTTAAAAAAAAAAAGAAAGAAAAGAAAAAGAAAAAGAAATCTTATTCTAAACATTTAGATTTTAAACATTCTACTGTGTCACCCTAAATTCTAAACAATTATTTCCAAATAGACATCATTCCAAATCTTTGTCATTTTAACAATCAATATTTCATATATATTCCTCATTTCTAAGACCCATTACATCGAGTCTATATTGTACCTCTGGTTCTATTCTTACTTGGAAACAAACTTTCTTTTGAGAAAATATGGACAGAGGGAAATAAATAAGAATACTACAGGAAATTTACACTAAAGACAAGACAAAAAAAGATCATTTTTCCATATTTAGTAGTCCCCTCACTTCCCCAGAAATAAATCATTGCCAAGTTTTATTTTTATTTACATAGCCCATCTTCATTTAAAATTATGCTGTATTTTTTTAAAAAAAGGGGGGGATGGAAAGGCAGTTCTCGACTGTGCATTCTGGTTAACATGGAAACAAAGTATAAATTAGATCCATTTATTTGCCGTTTGTATTAGCTGGAAATTCTGCATAGCCTAACAAGCCCTTCTGTTCAACTATAAAAAAATAAAAACTCGTCTTGAAACAATGCACGTCTTCCTGAGCAAGATATTGATTTCCACGAGTGCTTTGAAAAAAATAGGGAGGTTATTTTTTTTTATTATTTTTTTTTTGCACTTAACCACCCATGATATTTTACATTTTGGAGCCAGTCGCAAATAGTTGCCATTTGGAGAAATAAAAATTAACATAGCAACTTTCAGCATAATACTGTACAGTCAGATGAATAAATAGCCTTTTTGAGAGGAAGTCAGGATGTTATTGAGGCAGGATATTGGAGAACACTGAAATTTACAAGCATGCAGGAAACCAGGACAAAGTATGACAGACAATGAGCATAAATCCATCACTGTGCATCCCTTATGTGGGAAACCAAATGCTATGAAGCACATCACACCTGTGAGACAGTAGAACAAAATAAATCTGCAAATTCTTGAACGATACAAGGCCACGCTTGTTTTCAGTTGCTCTTTTCACAATCACCATATTTCAAATTTCAACTGCTTTATGACGGTGTTGAAATAAGCCCATCTCTTCCCCCCCCACCTCCTGCCCCCCCCAACTCCCTTCTGTGAAATCTGGTAAAAGAGTTAAAAACAGAGTTTTTCCACAGGTTGGTGGCTGAAAGTATGCACTTGTTCTTTCCATTTCATCTTTGTTTCATTAGAAAAGCATGGAAGAGGCAGGATGTGGTGAAGCTTATCAGGAGCTTGGAGAAATAAAGCATGTCCAATGGGCCAGAAGTATTCTAAGGGATCCACACAGCAATAAGTTTCACATTATGTTACTACCGGTTTGCCCACGCGCACATGCGTGCTCCGTGCGCATGCACACCCAGTTCACACGCATGCCTGCCTTCCACACATGCGCCCGGCCTTCCGCGCATGCGCCCAACCTCAAAAACATGCCTAAATAGGATGGCATAGAGCTGGGGCAGTGGGGCGGGCCCACCAGCAATTTCCACTACCAGTTTGGCCGAATCAGTTCGAACCGGCTGAATACCACCTCTGGATCCACATCTCTTAAAGTACCCCTGAATATTAAGCTGGAGAGAGCAGATTTTTAACTGGAGAACCAAAAGTGGCTTCATGGCCCAAGAGCTGATGTGCACAGGTTTCTCACTGTTGTTTCTATTCTGAAGTTTTGCAGGATCATAAGGACCTTTCTAAAGCCTGTTTGATCAGAGATAGTTGGAGATGAAATAATATAGGAGAAAAAGCAACAGCGCACACATTAAATCAGCTTTACCTCTTTGGCTTCTATGGCACCCCAAGAAGAAACAACACCTGAACCAAGAGACACACCCCTGGCACTTCTGCAATCTACCTGCAAAGCAGAAATGGCTTGAAGAAGCATGCCAAAAACTCTGGATGCTGATCATGACCAAAGAAACAGCTGTTACAGAATAACAGTATAACAGAGTTGGAAGGGACTTTAGATGTCTTCTAGTCCAACCCCCTGCTCAAGCAGGAAACCCTATACCATTTCAGATAAATGATTGTCAAATCTCTTCTTAAAGACCTCTAGTGTTGGAGTACCCACAACTTCTGGAGGTAAGTCGTTCCACTGGTTAATTGTTCTCACTGTTGGGAAATTTCTCCTGAGTTCTAAGTTGGTTCTCTCCTTGATTAATTTCTATCTATTGCTTCTTGTCCTGCCTTCTGGTGCTTTAGAGATTTGGTTGACCCAACCTCCTCTTCATTGTGGCAGCACTTCAGATATTGGAACCCTGCTATCATATCACCCCTAGTCCTTCTTTTCATTAAACTAAACAGACACAATTCCTACAACCGTTCTTCATATGCTTTAGGCTCCAGTCCAAGCTGTTGCTGCTTTCCATGACATCTAGCACAAAAGGAACATACACACCTCTGCTGTGGTGTTTTTATTTGCAGAAGCAGCTGTAAGCAAGCAGCTTAAGAAAATACAAACCTGAGCACAGAGCAATGGGGAAAAATAAGAAAGGAGAATTGTTTCCCCTAATTTCTGAGCCCTCTTTGTCCTCCCCATTTCCTACACACACACACACACACACACACACACACAATGCAAGTTAGATCATTCAGAGGTGCGCACCGCTTGGTTATATACTGAAAATTCAACAGGTTGAAACTGGCAAAGCTGTTTGAAAACCAGATGCATATTTCCAGCCACAGTTAGGATACAGCAAAACTACTTCAAATGATTATGTTTAAGCCATTACACTCTCCAGCTTTGATTCATGCCATGCTACTATGTGCATCTGGATTGTTGAGAAAGTTGATTTACTGCTTCCTTCTTAGGCAAGCTTGTAAAAAGTTGATGTCCGTCACCTTTGTAACGGTTTTGCATTATTTTTCCCCTTACATTTTTTTCTATGATTTCCAGTATACATACTTAGAAATGACTACTCGCCCAAAGTCCAAGAAGAACCTTGTAATTAAATATTGTGAGCTAACTAACTTGGGGACAGTTGTTGGCAGCCTTTTCTTTTTATGATTTGTTCTAAAATTGAAACAAAATTTAAAAAAGGAAAGACAGGTCACAAAGAAAAGAGGGGGGGGGGAACCACAGCATAAGGAAAAAGAAACAATTTATGATGTTCTATGCAAGAACTCATTCAACCTAGTTTTTAGCTAATCATTCAAAAACATTCTCAGAAAATAATATTCATCCCTTTTTCCATTATGTCAGAAAGGAGCCATCTCCATTCTGTAATTCAGGATTGCAAATCTAGATTCGTACAAGCTTTCCAACACTGAGAAGCAATCTTTTTTGCAATCCCCATGCTCAGTCAAACTGTAATTTTTCATATAATGATAAGCTTCCAAGTTTTAAATAAATAGCACAATACACTGTCAGCATAGGACAGTTCCTCCTCCCTTTCATTTCCTGTAGTACTGTCCTCAGTTTGTTTAATAAGGATAAACAAATGGTTCCAACATGAAGTTAAAAGTAAGAGGAAATGCATTCCATTGGATATTTGAAGAGTTATTTCCATTTGAAATAACTCTTTAAAAGTGGGGGGGGGGGTTTCTAAACCTGGCAACTTTCAGACTTGTGAACTTCAACTCCCAGAAACCCCAAGCCAGCAACATGCAGTTCAGTGGTGGTTTGCCCCCAGTTCGGACTGGTTCTATGGAACCAGTAGTAAAACCGGTGGGAGGCTCCGCCCACCGACCCCACGTCATCAGGAAGCTTCTGCGCGTATCTCTAGGAGTAGCAGGGATGGAATAGACACTCTCCAGAAGCTCTTTCAGCTTCATCTTTGTGGCAACTCCATGCGACTTCCAAAGGAAGCTTTAATTTAGATTCTCACCTAGTTTTATTGACTCCCATCCTTACGGATTATTTTTTGTCAGATAATGTTGCCTCCAAGTAACATTAAAATGACTCTGGTAGACTATTCAAATAAATTCCATTTTCTAAGTCCACGAATGGATGAACAATATCTTTTTTCCCAAAAGTAAATATATGTAAAGTAAGAAAAATAGATATTGGTACGGATGTGTGGAAGAAGGCACATAATAACTTAGCAGCGCTCTCTCTCTCTCTCTCTCTCTCTCTCTCTCTCTCTCTCTCTCTCTCTCTCTCTCTCTCTTTTGGTGTATGATTTTGAAACAATCTATCTTTATATCTGAAGATCAAGTTCAAGAAACATTTATTTTAAAAAGGCTATAGATATCCAGTATTTTAAAAGTAATCAGATAAAAATCTGCAGTAGCCTCTATGAAAGCTCACTTAACACTACTGTAATATCGCAAGACAGTTTGAATTTCCTTCTGGTGCTTTCCCTTTCCCTATAGGAATGTAAGATTGGAAACAACTAATTTTAATTACTCCTGAATTGGCAGAGGAAGTTGGTTTTAACATTTTTTAAAGAAAACCTATTTTGCTCCTTGTAAGGATGCAAGAATCTTTCTTCTTGGTTTGTATTTAGGACTATCACATCTGAGTTGCAAATGTATGAAACACCACAAGAGAACACCTGTTAGATGCAAACAAACAGAACCGCTCATGAATAACAAGTCAATAACTTTATTGTCTATCGCCTATATTACAAGAATCTTACCAGACTGTTTGCTTTCCCTTGGGAATAACCATGATAAGACTTCATGGCTCTTGGGGGAAGGTCAGATTTATGATACTTGCAAATGCACAAGGACTCCAAGCTAGGTTCTTGTTTGACCTCTCCATCCAGCTTAGCTGGCAGTTTCCCCACAACAGCAAAGAAGTACAGAAACTCTGAGCTGTTATCTTGGGGTCATTTAGATTTTTGCAACTGAGATACAGAAGCTCTATTCAAGATGGAGATCAAGATTTTCACTTTTCCTAGGCTGGAATTGTCTTCTCTTTTTAAATTTACCAACGCGTCAACATTAGTCATTTAAGATACAGACAAGCTTATCATCACACACAGTCTAAAAGAAAACATACTAACATACTTTACCTAACTAATGCCCATTATGAACAAAAGTGTGTGCAATTCTCTAATCCCATCCTTGACTTTTATAGTCAATTTGCAAAATCCAATGTTTGCCACACTTCTTATTTGGTGTAGCTGTTCTTACAAGCAATAAGTCTGCAATCTCTAAATCCACAGTTCCCCTGTTGTCATTGCAAAGATCGCAGGACTTATCATATGGCACCCCACTGGTACAGTGGAAAAAGCTTATGGAAACATAATGTTTTATTCTTTATTCCAGGCAAAATGGATCAGACAAAGCTGATTAAGAGTGTAGTTGGAGTTACAAGATTTTTCCTTCAAAGGTAATCTTATGTAGCAGAAGTAGTACTTCTGATTCTCATTTCAACATGTATATAATAGAGTATTGCTTAAGCTGACAATATTAGATGACATTTGCTATCCTAAATTTCTAGCTTTATTGGAAGAAAAATATTATGAATCAACAAAAAATAGGATAAAACACATTGTAGTAATTTAGCTACTTATTATTTAGTCTCTCTTTTTAAAACTCCCTATTTTAATATATCTAGGCTAGGAGCTGGGGGTAAAGTGAATTTGACTTTCCTCTCTAGTCCTAATCCTAAATTTTATTTAGCATAAAAAAGGAGGAAAAACATCATTAGTTTGGCCCTCCTTCTCCACTATTAAAGCTTTGGACTTCATTTAATTGGCATTTCCTTTTATATATTAGTATAAAACACTTTGCCCCCACCCCCCATGCCTGCTAACCTGCATATGAGTTCAAAACCTCTACTCTATCCTGTCCAGCAAAGATTGACAACTCATTTCACAATAGAATTGTAGAGTTGGAAATGTCCAGTCAAGTGTTTCTCAATCTTGAAATCTTAAGAAATATGGACTTCAATTCCCCAGCCAGCATGCTGGTTGGGAATTCTGGGAGTTGAAGTTCACATTTCTTACAATTGCCAAAGTTGAGAAAGACTGATCGAGTTCAATCCTATGGAATGTTCAAGAAAACCAATTAAATAAATTTTGAATGGCTGTCTTGTCTTTTCTACAGTCCCATTGGTAAACTGCTCCACTGATGTACAGGTCTTATCTACAGAAAATAATCTTTGTTCTTACAGTAAATCTAGTAAACAGCAAATTATATCCATTTTTTTCTGGCCCTAGTTTTTGGGACCACCGAAAATAATTATTGGTTGTCTTCCCTATAGGCACATGAACTTGGCAGTCATGGCTGTTTCAAATCAACTTTTCTTCAGATGAAGTATTCCAGATTCCTTCTTCAGTCTGTCCTCATAGAGCATATTCCCATGTTCCTGAATCATCTTCACTGACCTCCTCTGAACCTTTTTTAACCTGTTAATAGCCTTCTGGGAAGGTGGTGCCCAGAATTGTACACAGTACTCCAGGTGCAATCTCACCAATGCCAATCAGAGAGAAATAATAGCTTCAGCTGTCTTTGATATGGTGCTTCTTATTCTAATACATCCCAGTATTATGTGAACCCTTCAAGCAACTGACTCATGTTCAGCTTGGGGGCAAAGTGCACACCCAAGCTGTTCTCAGATGTAATTTTCCAAGTCATGAATCTCCTACTTCATATGTGTGTTCTACATTTTATGTCCATAACTGTAATAACCTACATTTGCTCTTGTTAAAAGACATTGTTCTTTCAACCTCAATTTGTTATCCTAGGTATTGATCAGATCTCCCAGTGTTGTATTATTTGCTGTTTGACAAGCAGCTATCAATCCCATCATCCAGATCATTAATAAAAATATTAAATAAGATAACATTACATACCTCTGATCCCAAGACTGGCCCTACAGAGTCCCATCCCATTCATTACCACTCTCCAGTTTGAGTTATTTATGCTGAGTAGGCATCATCAGCCAGTTGTGCACTCACCTTAGTGTAGTGTCATCTAAATCCCACTTCAGCAGCTTGTCAATGAGAACAACATGTAAGCTTCCCTTTGTACATCCACGGTACTCTTCAAGAAGTCTTCATGCTGAAAAATGAAATAGAATCCTGGTAATCTGACTTCCTTTAAAACCATTGCTACCTCATACTTGAAGCAAATGAAATCCACTTGGTTTCTGACAGAAGGCAACAGCAATAGCACTTAGACTCATATCCCACTTCACAGTGCTTTTCAGCCTTCTCTAAGCGGTTTACAGAGTCAACATATTGCCCCCAACAATCTGGGTCCTCATTTTCTCGACCATGGAAGGATGAGTCAATTTTTGAAGGGTTCACAAGACATGTTTGCTACCACAAATTGCCAGAACCTCCTTTCTGGATATACCTTATCCTAAACGGTATTGCAGGGAATGGGGAGGGAGGCAGTTACAGCTTGATTGATTCATTATGTACGAGCAAGACATATATTTTCATAGATTTTCTCCCTGACAATCTGTCCCTAGCCTGTTTTTTTCAGGTCTCCCACTGGCGCATTCATCACCATTGTACTTGAGCCCAGCTCCTTTGTTCTTGGTCATTCTCTTCTCTTCCTTCTTTCTCAGTATTTAGAACTTTTTCCAGAATCCAGAGACATATTAGAGATAGCAGCTTTGTAACTTATGTGCTATCCACTTGAGCTCTTCAGAAAAACTCCCAACTTTCCTAATAGATTTTTTGAGTACCTGAGTTGACGTCTGACTAACATAACCATTTTTGTTCACCTTATTGTAGAAGTACAACTGCCTTTCTGCTAAAATAACAGGGAAAAATCATACCTTATCATTAACTACAAAGATAGCATTCATACTGCAGTTCAGTGCTTTAACTTTATGTAAGGTTGTCCCAACAATGCTTTTTTTCAGGAGACAACTGGACTTTATTTTTTTCTTTCAAAGATGTTTCACCTCTAATCTAAGAAGATATGACCTATAACCTTTTATATAAGGTTATGTTACATGAAATACTCAAGCCAGTTTCTTATTTTCTGAAGTAATAATATGTATTACACAACCTATATACTGCCTAAGCTTTAAGTTGAACAGCCAGGCAAAATCCAACCTCTTTCACCATCAGTGTGACCTCAGCTCACTTCTTGGAATATACCAAGAATATGTAAATTATCTCTAAGAGTTGCTTCTCAGATGACTAGTTTGAGTTAATAGAAAAGTCCAACGTGTATACCTAACAGCTTCCCAGAATACATCATGAGTATGTAAATTACCCAAACTGGCCACTTAAATCCTCACCCCTGTGCTGATTATACGAACCTGGGGCTGGAAGGATTGTCATTCTAGGAGTTTCCCAGACTGCTTTGTATGGAATCTCCATTACTGACTTATTATTGCCAAGAATCAGCAGCTAAACTATAGCTTCCTTTTGCTTTACAGTTGCTTCATGTTTTACCATCTCTTGGCCCAGTGGCATCTACTCCTAATCACAAGTCATGTTCACCAAGACTCGAAATGCCAGTTCTGGCCTTTTATATGTCCATTGTGCGCTTGCAAAGTACAAAAGAGTTATGATTCATGGCTGCAACGTTTTTGGTTCTGAGGATGGGTGTGTTTTTTTCTGAAGCCATCTGCAGCTGGTGTGACCTGAAATGATTTGTAGACCTGTTGCATTATAAGTTAAAACATCTCCAATTTGTTTGTCATGTCACACAATATTTATTATAGACATGAAGAAAACCTGGATGCTATAGAACTTTCAGGCTGCCTGATAAATGCCATTTCAGATTCGTATCGCTTGCCATCGGAATGCAAGGAATTTTATCTTCCAGGAAAGATCTTCCATGGTTACTTGAAATCACAAGAAGAATGGCTTCAGTGGTGGTTTGCAAATAGGATAAAGGAAAATCAGTGTTAGTTTTGGCAACTAGACTGCCTAACCCTAACCCTAACCAAATGTTACTGCAAAAGAGTTGAGATTTTCTATTAAGAGGTGATATTAGTGAAACAATGGTGGAGTTGTAGGAGTTGCTCTCCCAACATTGCATTCCTTGTCCCACTGCTTTTTCAGGTGCTTTGGACTTGATGCTTTCCACTTGCAATAGCCACGGCATCCATCTTCTTAGAAGCATCCAATTACGATGCCCACAGCCCAGGCTCCTATCAAACCATCCTAATGGTGAGAAACTCTTAAGTTAGATAAATTATTGAATGGGAAGAAGCCATAAAACCTGCATAAAGCATTATGCAAAATACATTAACGGCTTGGTCTCCAGCTGTAGCATAATGATCTGTAGATATCTGCACAATGTTCCCGGATGAGGGCTTCCTTTAAAATCCTTTTAAAATTTGAGGAAGAAAAATGATGACAATGGAAATAATCTGGGTAGGGGAGGCAGGAAAGAAGATTGTGTACGTGAGTGTGTGTGTGTGTGTGTGTGTGTGAGAGAGAGAGAGAGAGAGAGAGAGAGAAAGTGCTAAAAGGCAGGAGCTGTCCAGGCAAGGTGAGCCAAGGACACTGTGCAGGGCTGAACAATTCATGAGTAACATTTGGATGGACGCCAAAGCATTCCACGGTGGCACGTTTGCCTTTAGGTACTCTTTATATTTTCCCTGCTTTTACTAAGCCTTTCCCTTCTCCTAGCTGGAACCAAGTATATTTTCTCTCTCTCTCTCTCTTTCCTGCACAGTGCAATTAACTACCTCGAGCGAATCCTGCTCTGGGAGTCTCATGGTAGATGCAGATGTCTTCCACCCACACCTCACAGGAACTAACTTTCTGTTTTACCCATTTTTCAGCTTGCATGGGTGCTATATAGGACCTCCCTTGAAAAACAGAGCAAACTTTTGATAGCCAAAACCCAGGCTGGAGACTCATCTCTGATCTTGCCTGCACAAAATGGACTCTTGTAAACAAGGAAGAAGCTTGTTGCCCTGGAAAGATAAAGGCCCTGATTTCTCTTGTTCTCTCTCTCTACCACTCCCTCTCTGTCCTCCTCCCACTTCTTCCCCCTTCTGTGTTTCCCACAGCTAGAAATTGCCTCCAGGACTCGGCAGCTCCACGTTGGCAGAACTCCTTGTTGTGGTGCAGGTGTGCTGGAGACTTCCTCCGTGTGGTCGCCACAGCAACCCGCCTGTCTAATCTGTTGAATATATAGAGAAAAAGAAGAAACAGATAGACAAAAGCTATCCACCCCCTTCTGCTCCATCTTTGAGGTCTAAAAGAAGACTCCCGTCTCCAAGCATTCCTCATAATCCCCCTGCCATTGCCTGGGCAACAGGCACAAGGAGCCGGCGGGCCCTGTGATACAATAGCTTCTCCTGTCTCTGACTTGTTTCCCCAATAAATACCTCCTCCCTCACGCCTCCCCGGCCTTCATTCCTTCTTGCCTTGATTTATCAGATCGGTGGACCTGAACAAATTAATGGAAGCAAGTTTGACTTTGACCGACCCAGCACACACCTTTCCTGTTAGAGACTCTGGACCGGCCTGTCCAATTTGGCAAGATCTTCAGATCTCAAGGGTAGCAGATCCTTCAAGAGCTCTTAATGCAGCTTAAGTCACTACTTTTCTACCTGAAATTATTAAAAACAGTGGTAGCTTATTTAATCTTGACGTAGACCACACTTAAAAGGAAAGAGGAAATTTAGGATATATGTTATTATGAGAACAATATTAAATTTAGGATATTTGTTATTATGAAAACAAATAATACTGAATCCATAGGTCACACCCTGTACAATGGCAGAGTCAAGGTAAAAATAAAGCTTGCCTTTGAGTAAATGAAGAGAATGTTTTAAACAAACACATGTGCCCCAATTGCCATTTTCACAACCCTATGGATTTAAAAATACAGGTAATTCTCGACTCACAACTATTCAAAGTTATGACAAACTTGAAAAAAGTGACTTACAACCTAGCACGTATGACCATCATAGCATCCCCATGGTCATGCGATAAAAATTCAGGTCCTTGGCAAGTAACATTTATGACAGTCCCTGGGATCATGTGATCATGTGATTTCCATTTGCAATCTTCCCAGCCAGCTTCTGACAAGCAAAATCAATGGGGGAGAGCTAGATTCACTTAATGAGCACATGGTTCACTTAACAACTGGGGGATTTGCTTAACAACCATGGCACAAAAGGCTATAAAATTGGGCACGACTCATTTATAACCACCTTACTCTGCCACGGTCATAAGTCAAGGAATACCTGTAAAATATGTTAGGATTTCTAGGAGGGAACTTCTTATTTTTGAACAGGCATGGGGAACCTATGGCTCTTCCAAAATTGCTAAACTATTGTTTTGCCAATGTCTACCTACCATGCCAGGGTGGTGACTGTTGGGACTTGCAGTTCAGCAAAATCTGAGGAGGCAGAAGATGCCCCACCTATGATTAGGACATGCAGATGCCCTGAACAGCATTAGAAGATGAGATTTGGGGCTACAGTAGCAAACCCCAGCATGGCAGCTAGCAATGCAGCCAGGAAAAAAAAAAGGAAGCCGCCAGTGATTCAATTCCCAGCTACCTCTCCAATGAACGATGTATGGCTGCAAAAGTGTTTATATGCTGAAGAAAAGGCTAGAGAGAGAAAATCCTCCTTATCAAAAGGGGTCCTTTAAGAGGCCGTCCCTGGCAGTTTCAGTTATGACAGCTGTTTCGGGAATATGGAGCAGCTTTTCAGCACGGTGGGCTCCCTCTTCCCTATATCCAGCAGTGAAAGCTCTCATTTGTCTTCTCGCCATCGTGTTGATGCAGCTGGGGCTGACACTGCTTACCTCAGCAATTTTGTTGTTGTTGTTGTTAAAAGACAGAAGGCTTCCTTGTGATCCCAGCCTTTTCCTATCAAATGACACTCAGCCAGGGTTTGGTGACTTATTTACTGGCAGCGGACCAGTCAAAGCAAAGCAAAAAAAAACAAAGCTATATATATATATATATATTTATTCACATTTAATAAATCCTCGGACAGAGATATCTTCAGCTAGAAAGGCAACATCATGTGAAGATGGTAGGAGCCTAAGGCAGTGGTTGCACATAGAACTGGGATCCTTGTCTGGGATCAGTACAGAAGATAGATCTTTTTCTCCTCCTCAATAATTTGGTTCTCAACTTGAGTCAGGCAAAACATTTCTGGATATTTTGACACTCAGAATCTTGGAAAAAGAAGGTACTCTTACAAACTATTCACCGGTTTGCTTATTGTCCCTCCTCCTTCTTGTCCTTCACAGAGTGGTGGTATCTCAGCAACTCATCCAAATTTAGTCTCCCATTGTCCAAGAGGCAATTTTGAGTAAGAGCAGCTAAAAAAAAAAAATCACAGCTTGCCTCACTCAGCTAACAGACAAAAGTTTTAAAGAGGATATCACACCAAGTTAGTTTACCTAATCAAATTGTAAGCTGCCCAGGCCACAGCACTTCCCACAGAGAGCTCCCTGATAACTTGCTCAAGCATTGTGTTCTGTCATACACATCCTGAGAGCATACAGGATGAAAGAATAATAGTTTTGTTGGATTTAGGAAGTGAAATGTGTTGTGTGTTGTATTTATTTTCTTTTTAAATGTTCAGAATTTTATGTAATTCCTTGAAGTTTTCACTGGGGGACTGGGACATGATGATGATCTCACTTCTCCAAAATACCAGGAAACCTATTATTATTATCTATTTACTTTCTTCATTAAACATGAAACTCAGTCAACTGAACATTTAAAAATGTGTCACAAATATGAGTGACTGGTGCTAATGATTGATACAGGTTGCTGCCAGCGTCCTAGGTATCAACTAAGTATCTTCTTAAAATATGATGTTCCAAGTAGCGCAGTTTTTTGCAGTTCCACTGGTGTTATTGCAGGAAGCTGCAATTTCTTGATGTGTTTTGTAAAATTCTTGGACATGGTACCAAGTGTCCCAATGATAATGGGTATCACTGTTACATGTTTCATCCATAGCGGTGTAGTTTCGATGGCCAGGTCGCAATATTTTGTAATTTTTTCCAGTTCTTTTTCTTCGACTCTGGCATCTCCTGGTACAATGATATTAATAAACTGTACGCTTCGGCCTTTGACAACTGTGATATCTGACGTGTTGTGTTTCAAATGATGATCCATGTGTATTCAAAAGAACAACAAGATCTTCACCATCTCATTTTCGGTAACTTTTTCCACTTTGTGCTCCCATGACTTTTCGGATACAGGTATGTCATATTTTTTTACATAATGACCAGTGAACTAATTTAGCAACTCGATCATGTCTAGCTTTGAAATCAGTTTGCGCGATTTTGCTGCACTCACATATTAAGTGTGAAACAGTTTCAACTTTGTCGTTGCAAAGTCAGCAGTTTGGTTTGTCAGTGGATTTTTGTATCTTTGCTTTCATGGCATTAGTTTGTAGTGCTTGTTTTTGAGCAGCAAGTATTAAACCTTCCGCTTCTTTCTTGATGGTTATCCTCTTAAGCCATGCCTATGTCAAGTTGTTAGCCAAGCTTCATTTCTCACTACCTTAATTTGCCCACAAATGTGACAAGGAGTAAGTTGCCTCCCATCTTTCATGATGTATTTAAAATGAGGGTGATTTTACAAAAGCAGCAAGTAGCATTTTTTGATCCTGCTCTAAAGAATGTAGAAGACTTTTCAATTCTACATGAAATGTTTGTGTCTGAACAAGACTTCTGTGTAACTCCAAGAAATGATGCTTATAACTAAATTTTGTAGTTAATCCTTTAATATTCACTATTATTAGTATTGTTAGTATGGTGGAAAGCCTCCATATTTTAAAAGTGTTATTTGTAGTATACAATTATTAAATGATGGAACTATTTTCTGAAAATTGCTATGTATATAAGAAGGGACAGAGCATATCTGAAAAGCTCAAAATTTCAGCAAGAAACATTGACAAATTACCCTTTGATTATTTTTATTGCCCTGATGCACCCACACAAACACTGTTTTATTATAACAGTGAACAGTATGATGACTCTTCTGAGACATAGGATACACAATGATATGCCAGTGATAGGATATGGTGATTTGACAAGTGTCCCTTGTCAAAATGTACTTTTTAGAGTAAGTCAACAGCAGCTGACACAAATTCCACATGGTGCAAGGCTAAATGCGACATTTATGTGCCCAAAGTTTGATTACCTTCCACTAAAGAGACTGTTGCTTTCACACATTAAAAATTACAACAAGAGACCCATGCATGTAATTTTCAAGATTAAAAGAAGCATTATTGAAGAATTGGCTTCAAAGAAGTTATATATGCTTTTAATAACATCCCAATCCTGCAGTTCACACGTGGTGATATTGGCTACATTTCATTGACTTATAGTTTTCATTTTATATACAGTAACTATGGACAATCTATGTACATGTCAGCAAGGCAGTGTTTCAAGGAAGACCAGACTAAGAAACCAAAGTCACATAAGCTATGCTCCTTTTATTATAAGGCAATGGTAACAGAATCTTGAAGGTCTGAATCTTTTTCTCTTCCCCTTCTTTTATCTTCATGAGAACTCGGGTGGGTCTTGCTTAAGATACTTTGTGGTTGTTGTTGTTGTTAGTTGCGAAGTCGTGTCCAACCCATCGCGACCTCATGGACAACGTTCCTCCAGGCCTTCCTGTCCTCTACCATCCTCTGGAGTCCATTTAAGCTCACGCCTACTGCTTCAGTGACTCCATTCAGCCACCTCATTCTATGTTGTCCCCTTCTTCTTTTGCCCTCAATCTTTCCCAGCATTAGGCTCCTGGAAGCACGAAGCCGAGAACACCAGCCTGAAGATGACGAATGAGACTTCGTCGAAACGTCACCAAGACACTTCCAATTTTACGTGGGAGAAGACCCGAATAACCAAAGACCTACATACAAACACCCGCGAAAACCTGAGAAAACAAATATATATATATATATATATATATATATATATATATATATATATATATATATATACATATACATATATATATATATATATATATATATATATATATATATATATATATATATATATATGCGCAAATGCATTGTTTGTGAATGTATAGGCATTTATTCACTTGTTATATTTATATCCTGGCTTCCTTCCAGAAGCTCAAGGTGAACAGCACTCCCTCCTCCAGGTTTTCCTTACAAGGGCAGCAAAAGAAATAATTGTCCAAAATCACACCGTGAGCATCCATAGCTAATGGTGATCTTGGACTTGGATCTCACCAGTTCTTATTCAACATCTTCACTTCTATATCATACTGTCTCCCCCATATACAAAACTTTTGACCTACCATCTGGTGTTGTGTGTAACTTTAAAGGCCAAAATATTGTCCACTCTGATGACACCCTCCACACACCCTCCACACAGGGAATCTAATTATATTAGAATACCTTAAATGCAGGCAGCAACAGCTTCCATTATTTAATTCAAAGCTCTGAAGAACTTGCTGATGTAGGACGTGACTTAGAATTAAAATCCAGTACCTACAGTTAGCAGAGGTCAATGAAAAGTCCGCAATGCCTGGAAGTTGTGCTTGCTATCAATCACGGAGTGACAGAAAAACTGCTGTCCAAAATTGCTTATTCAGCATGTAAGAGAGAACACGGAGAACTGAACCTAAGAGGCATCATTCAAAGAATTCAGTGAAAGGAAACAAATTTCCTAAATGGACTTGAACCTATGGACCGTCACATCAATTTTAAATAATCAATTGCTAAAGCGGTTAGAGTAACATTTTTATTTGCTGGATTCACCTATAGCTAGAATTAATTACGGAACAGAGGGAAAGGACAAAGAAGTACAAACTGTGTATAGACGAACTTACCAAAAAGTACTGTGATTAATATAATATATTTTAGTCAGAACATGATAGGAACATCTTCAACAAATAAGTGGATGTTTTGTGGGATATCTGGATTCAGATTAAAACAGAATTAGGCATCCTTCTCAGATCCTGGATTTAGGCTTATGGATAATCAGAAGAGAACTGGAAAAAGAGAGTGACTGAGAAACTAAGATGTTGTTGCGTTAGCTTGCACTAGCAAGTTTGGGAATACGAGCTGCAATACGATTGTATACTAAAGATAACAGATGCTCCTCCAGCTTCACTTCAAATTTGAGAAAGATTCCCTGTCCCCAATACAGGTAGTCCTTGACTTAAAACAGTTCACTTCATGACCATTCGAAGTTACAACATCACTGGAAAAAGTGACTTATGACTGTTTTTCACACTTATGACTGTTGCAGCATCCCCAAGATCATGTGATTTACGTTTGGATGCTTGGCAACTGACTCACATTTATGACAGTTGCAATGTGTGCAACCAAGAGCCTTGGTAGCACAGTGGTCTAAGGCACCCTGTTATTAAGCTGGTTATTAAGACCAGATGCCTGCAATTACTGCAGGTTCGAATCTCGCCAAGGCTCAAGGTTGACTCAGCCTTCCATCCTTTCTAAGGTAGGTAAATTGAGGACCCAGTCGTGGGGGAAATAAGCTGACTTTGTATAAATATACAAAAGAATGAAGGCTATTGCTTAGCGCATTGTAAGCCGCCCTGAATCTTCGGAGAAGGGCGGCATATAAATCAAATTTTTTAAAAAAAAATGTCCCAGGGACAGTGATCACTTTTTGCAAACTTATGACAAGCAAATTCAATGGGGAAACCAGATTCACTTCACAACAGTGCTACTAACATAACCACTGCAGTGATTCACTTAACAGTTGCAGCAAGAAAGTTCGTAAAATGGGGCAAAACTCACTTAACAAGCGTCTTGCTTAGCAACAGAAATGTTGAGCTCAATTGTGCTCAATTGTGCTTAGAATAAGAGTATTGGAGAACTTTTAATGCGGCCCAGGAAGGAATAGCAATAACAATAGCACTTAGATTTATATACCGCTTCACAGTGCTTTACAGCCCTCTCTAAGCAGTTTACAGAGACAGCATATTGCCCCCAACAATTGGGTCTTCATTTTACCGGCCCTGGAAGGATGGAAGCTTGAGTCATCCTTGAGCAGGTCAGAATCGAACTGCTGACAGCCAGCAATCAGCAAAAATAGCCTATAGTACTGCATTCTAACCACTGCGCCACCACGGCTCATAATCCTCACTCTGCTCAGATAAATGTTCAACCTTTGTGTGAAAACCTCCAGTGATGGGAGCACCCATGATTCCAGGGGGCCCTTATCATTTCTACTTACTGATATGCCGCTGGATTTTGGGGAGCTTCTTGAAATCTTTCTTTTTAAAAGGCCTTGGGATACTTTTGAGGCCTCAGGGGAACCAAGGATGGCCATTTTATCCAATATTGCTTCTTACTAATATGATTGAAAGTATTTTACACTGCCCAGACCTGAAAAGGGCAGGAGTCGTGTAAAAATTATAGAAATAAATAAATACATTTGCCTTAAATCTATTTCAGAAATATGCTATTTTTCTCATCAGAGATTCCAGCTTCTTTTTTTTCCAGGAACATATTCAATGGGGAAAAAAACACTGAGCTACAACAAAAGGCTTCTATTGCCTTATGAAACCATACAATGAAGAAGATCTAAGGCTGTGGTTTTGAAAAGCCCAAAGAGGTAAACAATTGTGCAGATCATCTGCAAAAACTCTCCAGAAAGGAGAGAGAAAAATGTCAGTGTTCTCAGATCACAGATTGCTTACAAGAAGACAATAGCCTTAAACTTGCCAACACCATCAGAAATGGTGATTTCTGAGTGGTTTGAAGGAGGGGGGAAAAGCAAGCAAGAAATAGTTACTTTCTTTTGAAATGAAAGGAAAGCGGCTTTTGGACCTTAGGATTCAAATCCAGCCTTCCAGCCTTCCCTCCCCCCTTCTCCACTGAAGTTCAAAGCTGTCTGGCATTCAGAGTTCTGGTGGGAGTCCAACTCATGTTTAAGGAAAGTTTTCTTTTAGCATGATTTCAATTCTAATGGGGATGGAGAGGTTGATTTTATTCCCCGTCTCAAGGTTTCTAATTTCCCTTTATGCTTTTGCCCCTGGCTCCCGACCCCAACCCCCTGCCCCTTTTTGCACTGAGTTATGCTTCCTCTTGATTACCAGAAATGGGGTTGAACTAATAAATCTACATTAAGGAATCTGATGAAACAAGTTGTAAAAAAAAAAAAAAAGTTCAGTGACTAATAAAATAACCCAGAGCAGCAGCAGCATACATTAATTAGAAGTCAAAATGGAAAATCACATTGGAGAGAGGCAATGTTGGGCCAATGAAACGAATGAATTTCACCTGTCCTTTTTAACACAATCCACTACTGTCAAAGAGAAAGGAGAGAGTACACCCTAGGCATGTTTGTACACTTCTCCTTACTTTGACAGAACACCTTGACTTAGAAACAAGCCTGCGCATCTGGGGATATTTTGTTACTAAAACGAACATTTCAGGCTTCATTGCCTTTTTCTTCTCTTAACACAATTCACGGTGAGCCTCTGGGGGGGAAAAAAATATGCGCTGGATTGCCCAACCTGGATCAAAAACCCAGAAAAGATTTTTATTTTTAATTTATTTTATTTTATTTTTAATTCCAAAGAGTTCTGCTGGACTTGCAAAGTTTGCAGGTTGCTCTTCTCTCAAGCGTGAGGCATTTGCAACTCGGAAAGCCTGACAGCATTTGAAACCAAGCTTTGGCACGCCATATTTAAAAGCTAACGTTTGGCAAATTCGGCTAGAATGAAGTCTGGCAAGCAGTGCAGAGCAAAAACTAAGGGGCATTTGCTTTAATTATATTTTAAAATTTAGCTCCCTGCGGTTTTTATAGGACCTGGTGCAAAAAAAAAAAAAAAAAAACCAACAAAAACCAGAAACAAAACTCAAGCCCTGTGTTTGTTTGCCCACTTTCTGTAGGGGAAAAGGAAGGGGGGAAGCCTAGTTTATACACAAAAAAAAAACCACCTTTGTTTTAATTAGCATGGCAGCAGATCCTTCTTTTTGGACTTGGTTGTTTTAATTGTTTCAAAGGGTCTTAGTGAAAACTGCCCCTCAGAATAAGATTCCATACAGGGATGGAAAGAAAAGGACTAGCCGGTGACTCTAGTGTGAATAGTGTGGCTGTAAAAAAAAATAAAAAAAAAAATCCAGACAGACTCTGCAAAGCGGTCCACGGGGAGTGAGTTGTCAAGCTATTATGACTTGAATAGTGTCCAGCTCCAGTGTGGTGTCCCTCCCAAGGTTAACAAGATAGGTCATTTAAAAATAACATTAAATAAGGGGGTGGGAGGGTTAGGAGAAGAAACCCAGCATTTAAATAACATTGACAGCCCCGGCTTAAAAATGATAAAAGCCAGGAAATGCAAAGGTAAGGCGCAATGATCCATCTCCGGATCATAAGGTGGGAGGGAGAGTGGCAAGAAAAGGGAAAGCAAAGAATGAAGTGCTGAGCAGAATTGTGGATTTCCTTGTTTTCTTTTTCTTTCTTTTTTTCTTTTTTTTGTCTGCTAAGATAGATCCTGTATTTTATGTAAGCAAGGTTAGGAGATAATAATGTTCAATACCTCTCGTGCATCTAGCACCCATAGAGTTGCACACACACACACACACACACACACACACAATATAATATTAATTGGGTTTACCCAAGATATTTCTGTAGTAGTAGGTATTATCTAGTGTAAAGATATTTTGGTGTAGACCTGTCTGATGTGGTGGCGTAGGTGTTGGCTTAGAAATCAGGAGATTGTGAATTCTAGGAGACTGTGTGTTCTAGTCCCGCCTTAGGCATGAAAGCTGGCAGGATCACTTTGGGCCAATCATTAGGAGACTGTGTGTTCTAGTCCCGCCTTAGGCATGAAAGCTGGCAGGGTCACTTTGGACCAATCATCAGGAGACTGTGTGTTATAGTCCCTAGTTACTTTCTCACACTCAGCCCAACCAACCTTACAGGGCAGGGGTGGTTTCTAAAATTTTTTACTACCGATTCTGTGGGCATGGCTTATTTTATGGGCGTGGTTTGATGGTCATGTGACAATTCTTTAGGATTTAACAGAGGTACTGGTCTACCAAACTTTTAAACTGCTTGCAGAGCTGTACCGGTCTACCCATTTGTTCTTGGAGCGTTCTGGTCTACCCACTTGTTTTGGGAGGCACTTGTCTACCCATTTGTTTTTCGAGTGCACTGGTCTACCACCATACTGCCTTTTAACACTGATCAGCTGTAGGGTGGTCCTTTGAAGCCCCGTGGCTTCAGTTTTTTAGTTTAAACAGTTTTTTTCCTTCTAGCCGATCAACTGGGACTCAGGAGGCAGCGAATAGATTGGGGGCGGAGCCAAATAAAAGGTAAGAATAATGCAGGAGGGGGGCAGGAGGGCCCAGCTCCCAAACAAAGAGAACCGGTTCAGTGACATACCGTCACCGTTACTGGCTCGGCCAAACCAGGCCAAACCAGGAGGAACCCACCACTGTTACAGGGCCGTTGTGGGGAAAATAGGCAAAAGAAGGAGTACTGCTATGTTTGCTACCTGAGTTATTTATAAAAAAATTAAGGTAGAATATCTATATGTTTTATTTTATGGCTGTTCACCGCCCTGAGTCCTTCGGGAGTAGGGCGGTACACAAATTTAATAAAATGAAAATGAAATGAAATGAACCATGATGTCATTAAGCCAATCCAGCATCCCTCATTGACTTTACTTGTTGGAAGCCAGCTAGGAAGGCTGCAAATAATGATGACATAACTCAACAATGCGGCAACCATTATAATACATGCTGGATGCCGAGTGCTTGAATCTTGATTACGTGAGTGTAGGGTACTGTGTCGATCATAAGTGTGAGCATTAATTGTAAGTTGTTTTTTCAGTGCTTTGAATGGTCATTAAGTGAATGTTTGTAATTCGTGGATTGCCTGTATTCCAAAACAATATGGAACTCCAATATAGAAATCCAATGTGTATATCAGTGGTGGGTTGCCCCCGGTTCGCACCGGTTCTATAGAACCAGTAGTAAAACCGGTGGGAGGCTCCACCGACTGCCCTGATGTCATCAGAACACTTCTGCCCATGTGCAGAAGAGTGCGCGCCTGGCCCTGTTGTGAACCGGTAGCAATGGTAAGTAGAACCCACCCTGATGTATATTTAATTTAATTTAATTTAATATTTAAATTTATATACCGCCCACCTCATGAAGGACTCAGGGTGGTGAACAGCCAGAAGTAAAGAACATCAAATACAAAATATAAAAACAATTTTAAAATGAATTAAACAATTTGGCCTGACAGTTAAAATCCCCCATTAAAAATCCAAATTAAAATACACAATTGGAGAGATTAGGCCAGCCCGACTTGATGAAATAAAAAGGTTTTGAGGGCCCGACGGAAAGTACGTAAGTCTGGAATCATCCGTATCTCCGGGGGGAGCTCGTTCCAGAGGGCAGGTGCTCCCACAGAGAAAGCTCTCCCCCTGGGGGCCACCAGTCGGCATTGTTTGGCCGACGGCACCCAGAGGAGCCCCTCTCTGTGGGAGTGTACTGGCCGGTGGGAGGCTCTCGGTGGCAGAAGGCAGTCCCGTAAATATCCCGGCCCTAAGCCATGGAGCGCTCTAAAGGTGGTCACCAACACCTTGAATCGCACCCAGAGGACCACCGGGAGCCAGTGCAGCTCACACAGGAGAGGTGTTACATGGGCGCGCCATGACGCTCCCATAATCACCTGCGCGGCCGCATTCTGGACCAGTTGGAGCCTCCAGGTGCTCTTCAAGGGGAGCCCCATGTAGAGAGCATTGCAGTAGTCCAGGCAGGAAGTGACGAGGGTATGAGTGACCGTGCATAAGGAGTCCCGATCCAGAAAGGGACACAATTGGCGAATCAGGCGAACCTGATAAAAAACTCCCCTGGCCACGGCTGTCACATGCTCTTCTAAAGACAGCCGTGCATCCAGGAGGACACCCAAGTTGCAAGCCCTTTCTGTGGGGGCCAACGACTCACTCCCAATAGTCAGAGATGGCACCAACTGACTATATCAGGACGCCGGAAGTCACGGCCACTCGGTCTTGGATGGGTTGAGTTTGAGCCTGTTTCTCCCCATCCCGATCCGTACGGCCTCCAGACACCAGGACATCACATCAAGGGCATCATTGGGGTGGTCCGGGGTGGAGATGTACAGCTGAGTGTCATCAGCGTACTGATGGTACTTCACCCTGAAACCACGGATGATCTCACCCAGCGGCTTCACATAAATGTTGAACAGAAGGGGCGAGAGGACCGACCCCTGCGGCACTCCACCTGCAAGGCGCCTCGGTGTCAACCTCTGGCCCCCCTGTCAACACAAACTGCGACTAGTCAGAGAGGAAGGAGGAGAACCACTGCAACATGGTGCCCCCCACCCGTAACCTCTCCAACTGGCGCAGCATGATACCATGGTCGATGGTATCAAAAGCCGCTGAGAGATCTAACAGGACCAGCACAGAGGAACAGCCCCTGTCCCGAGCCCTCCAGAGATCATCAACCAATGTGACCAATGCCATTTCCGTGCTGTGCCTAGGCCTGAAGCCCGACTGGAATGGATCGAGATAGACTGCTTCATCCAGGTACTGGGGGAACTGTCATGCCACCACACTGTCAACAACTTTTGCCACAAAGCGAAGGTTGGAGACTGGACGATAATTTGCTAAAACAGCTGGGTCCAAGGAGGGCTTCTTGAGGAGAGGCCTCACCACCGCCTCAAGGCGGCGGGAAAGTAGCCCTCTCTCAAAGAATATGCAGATTTGTGCAAAGAAAAGATGTTATGATTCCTGCTGGCATACATACCATTATTCTTGTAAGGAATTTCATTTACCAAAATTTTATATGGAATTGAATACAAGGGGACAGAGATAAACCAGTCTATTCCAGTTCTCCCAAGGAATAATATGCAGAAGTATCAATGCAGGTTCATATTAACAACAGCAAAACTGTGAAATCTGATTAGAGTGACAAGACAGAAGATAATCATAATATCATCACCCAATACACAAACCTGACATCTATAGTCTCAATTCACATAGATGTGTATTTAATGTATAGGGATAAAATGACTTAACTACTTCTAATGCAAGACCTTGCATATGAGGCAATGGAAAACCAAATTAAAGTTCTCATTTAATCAATAACCCTAACCCTCTTCTGCCATAGTCCATCATGGGAAGAAGCTTATCAACTCATCAGAGCCCCTGTCTAATTGTGCAGGCATGCCATCTCTAAATTAAGCCACCACTGCATGGTAAACTATCAAGGCCTTTCTTCCAACCCAAATTTAATTTTACAGTCAAAGGCTGCATTCAAACATGACATCCCCATGTGATTAGAAGGAGACAGAAAAAGTGAAGTTAACACAGTCAGGAATATAGAAAAAGTAGTTAGTTGGTTAGTTTAGTTGATTAGTTGGTTAGTTAGTTAGTTCTTATATAGTCATCCATCTTAATCCTAGGTGGTTTACAAAAGAACAATCAAACCAAACAAAAGCTAAAGCAAACTAAAAAAAAAATGCAACAAAATTTTCTGTATCCCAAAGGCAACACCTCCCCACACATCTGCCTTCAACTGTACTGGGTTTTAGTCTTACTTCCAACATCTGCAGGAAAACCCAGCTCTTAAAGGTCCTTCCAGAAAGCTAGGAAGGTAGCCTGCTGGTTCTCAGGAACAGGAACTGTAATTTATACACCACACAGAAGATAAATTCAGAAGAAAATGGCATCCCATCTTTGATAACCTTCACGTTTCTTGAAATTTTGATCCATGCATGTAGGCACACACACCGACAGTTTGCAGAGATTTTACTCTTATAAATTATAGATTTTACAATCTACATATGAAGAACAGTTGCAGGAATTGGGTATGGATAGTCTAAAGAAAAGAAGGATTTTATTCCAATATTTGAGAGGCTGCTACAAAGAAGAGGGGGTCAACTTATTTTCCAAATCACCAGAAGGCAAGACAAGAAACAATGGATGGAAACTAATCAAGGAAAGAAATAACAGGAATTAAGGAGAAACTTCCTAACAGTGAGAACAATTAATCAGTGGAACAGCTGGCCTTCAGAAGTTGCAAGTGCTTCATCACTTGAAGTTTTTAAGAAGACTGGACATCCACTTGTCTGAAATGGTATGAAGTCTCCTGCTTGAGCAGGGGGTTAGACTAGAAGATATTTCTTGATTTTTTTTTCTCTTTTATTTAAAAAGAATTCTCAGAATGTAATACATAAATCACCCATTCCTGAGTTGATGCCCTCATACTCATAGCCTTTGCCCTGCTGGGTGTGAATTCTGAAAATTGTAATCCCAACCCAACTGGAGGTTATTAGCCTACAGAAGTTGATTCAAATGTCTATTTGTGACAATAAAACAAAATAATAACAATAACCTTGCATAAAAAGCAATCTAAAACTGATTTATAGTGCAGTTAGGTCTGTATTGTAACTGTAACGTTTTGCAATGTCCTTCCAAAACTTGTTTTCACTGCAGACTTCAATTTCTTTCCGTTTACCTATGAGTGTTTGCTATAAAAAGCCAGAGAAAGTTTGCAAATGAGATAATTTATCTTGGACTCCCAATATAACTGCACCATGCATCATTATGCTAGGAAAACATCCCTACCACTTTAAAAGTTTTGTGATTTAGAACTGATGGATACCTTCGGGACTAAAGACCATTTTACAAGAACTGCACATTCACTTTTTAATGGATCAATTAGCATCTTTCTACAATCCAGCTACGTTATTAATGTGCATCCTATACACTATGCCAAAATGCAGTTAGACAAAATTAAATTTGGCTGAAGAACTCTAATAAAGGAAACTCAATGAGAGAACATGGCTGTAGCCTTTTTCAAGGAGAAATTCTTAGCTCTGAGTTCTAGCATTTTCCCTTTAAAACTATACATAGTATCTTGTATCATGCAGCACAATGTCACTTTGGTAACACCGTATATAATTATAATAAGGATTGTAAATGGCCACATCGCCATCATCAATACTGCCTGCTATGTAAGATAAAGTAGATCTGCTTTACAGATAGATCTGCTCCCGTCTGTGTCCAAATCCAATTTAGAATCTTCATGTCCAATCTTGATATGCAGGCATGAAACTATAGCAAAAGTTAAAACCCACATAAAAGCTCATTAAACTAGACTAAAATGGCATCACTTTGGTATGGGAACATAAAGCTATAGACTCATAGGGCTGGAAGGGACTTTGGAGGTCTTCTAGTCCAACCCAAGGCAGGACGTCTTATATCAGGACTCCTAGCAAGCCAGAAATGTCATCTTCATAATTAGTTAAATCACCACTGGCTAAGCAAGCCACCATTTAGATGCAGCCGGCATTTTTTTTCTAACAGTGAGAGTATGGCCATGAATTAGTTCCATTTAAGGAGTTCAAGGTTTTGGTTACCACTTTTAGAGCGCTCCATGGTTTAGGACCTGGTTACTTACGGGACCGCTTACTACCACAAACAGCCTCCCACCGGCCGGTACGCTCTCATAGAGAGGGGCTCCTCCGGGTGCTGTCGGCCAAGCAGTGTCGGCTGGCGGCCCCCAGGGGGAGGGCCTTCTCTGTGGGGGCACCCACTATCTGGAACGAGCTCCCCCCGGAGATACGGAGGATCCCGGATCTGCGCACTTTCCGCTGTGCTCTTAAGACCCTCTTATTTCAGCAAGCTGGCCAGGCCTAATTTTTCTCTCCTTTCTTTTAAATTTTTAAACTGAAATTTTAATTTGTTTTTAAATTATTGGGATTTTAAATTGTCATGGGCTAAATTATTTAATTTGGTTTTAAATTGTTTCTAACTTTTGAATTTCTGTATTTTATCCTGTGCCTGTTCACCGCCCTGAGTCCTTCGGGAGTAGGGCGGTATACAAATTTAATAAAACATAAACATAAAACAAACATTTAAAATGTTTTATGGCATTATCAGAAGGAGAATGTTAGAATATCCTCTTTTATCTACGATTCTAGAGTTCTAGTACGTTACTTTAGTCTTAGGAGATCTTGGCAATCTAGTGATAAACAGCGATGAAAGGAAAGCAACTAGTGATAACTGTCTTCTCTTTCCTACAACCAGCAAAGACACAACACCAGATGAGAAAGTTGACTATGGAAACTCGAGAGCAGGCCAGGGATGCTTTGTGAGTTGACACTCACACTTAATAAAACAATAAAGAATATTCTGTTCTGTTCCATGCCATCCTGTTCCGTTCCATTCCATTCCATTCCATTCCAGTCCAGCCCAGCCCAGCCCACCCCACCCCACCCCACCCCACCCCACCCCACCCCACCCCATCCCATCCCATTCTACTATTCATGGAGAACAGAAACCAGATCTAAGCCAATATACTCTGAAAGAAGGCATTTCCTTAGCTTGTATAATCTAAATGCATTAAAACAACTACCAGAATTCAACTTTATTTTAAGTTTACCAGCTTTGAATCCAAAATCATTTTGATTTATTTATTCATTTTATTATCTTTTCACAGCATCGGTCTTTGCATTGCTTTAGTAAAATAATATTTCATTTTACTGTGGTGGGTTTGGCTGTTTCCCCTCTGAGGAAAATGCAGTGAAAATGTGCAGTGCTTCATAACACAATAAATACAAGATTTCAATATGAGACAGAGTATTGAGGGGACACAGTAAAACAGCTGTATGGGGAAAAAAACATATACGCAGATCAAAAAGTAACATGAGAATCAAGCCGATGAGTGGCTTAGGGGTGTAATTAAAATTTTGCAGGTGGGGGATACAAACCAGAAAACCTACAGCTCTTTTTGAAGGTTTTGGAGAAAGCCAGCTTTGAATCGTTCCAAACAAATATCTTCAAATAAGCTGCTGAGGGATCTTTGAGTGACATTATTGCTTACGAGTTATTACTCATTCCTTAATGGCAAAAATGCCATTTCACAAAGTTTGATAAATAGCCGAGTACCATTTGATTTAATATATGTCTTTGGCTCATTTTTTTTTTAACGTCAGATAATGGAATTAGCTCTTAGTAGCCACCATTCTTGCTGGAAGTGAATTGGGGTTTATTCTAGCTATTCTGCAATTGGCCCTTCCACCATGCAGAAAGACCCCTGTCCTTTCTCAGAATTGCTGTAAGTGTAATTTCAAAATTAAAAACAAGGAAAAAGCACCTTTTGGCCACATCATAGCATTTAGAAAGTTAAGTGTAGCTCCAAGTCCACCTCTGGGTCCAATTTGGCTTATTTTAAAAAGGAACAAAAATTTGACAGCTTGGACGATTGTCTTCAGAGGTGATTCGTTAAACAGAACAAACTTAATCCCAGGCCGCTAATCACTACTCGTTTTATATCAGTTAATAAAAGTTATTTGAGAAATGACCAAAGCATAATGTCATTAATGGAGGAGGAGAAATGTGCAAAGTAGGCAGCTTAACATTGTTCAGGAGCTTACAAATTTGCTCAGGAGGTTTCATTTGAAGATTGCAAGGAGATTCACAAACTGGCCAAACCAATTCTAGCCCAAGTCAAAAAAAAAAAAAAATGGCACTGTTAGATATCAACATCTTTTATATATTTACTATGACTGAGTGGACTAACAAAATATAACAGAATAACAATAACAGTTGGAAGGGATCTTGGAGGTCTTCTAATCCAGTCCACTACTCAAGCAGAAAACCTTATACATTTTAGACAAATGGTTGTCCAGTCTCTTCTTGAAAACCTCCAGTGTTGGACCACCTAATTTCTGGAGGCAAGTCATTCCACTGTTTAATTGTTCTAACTGTCAGGACATTTCTCCTTGGTTCTAGGTTGATTTTCTCCTGGATTAGTTTCCATCCATTGCTTCTTGTCTTGCCTTCTGGTGCTTTGGAAAATAGGTTGATCCCCTCTTCTTTGTGGAAGCCCTTCAGCTATTGGAACACTGCTATCATGTCAAATATTCCTTCTTTTCATTAAACTAGACATACCCAATTCCTGAAACCATTGTTCATGTTTTAGCCTTCAGTCCTCTTACCATCTTTGCTGCCTTTCTCTGCGCTCTTTCTAGAGTCCCAACATCTTTTTTATATATTGTAACGACCAACACGGAATGTAATATTCCAATTAAAAACAAGGGACAGTCACTTTGTTTATTCTGCTGTAGGAAAGGAACATTTAGTAATCGATACTCTCACGAAACGTCAGATTTTATCACCCCACTGCATGCATGTTAGTTCCTGGTTTCCTTTTCAACTGATACTTTGCAAAGGCTGAAATCACTCTGCTGGCTGTGGGGTGTAGTATCGATATATATGTAAGAGGTAGATAAAATGTTAAGGGATATTACGATCTGCTTGTAATGTTTCCACTTCTGTCTTTTTGCTTACCTCCAGCCCCGGATATTCATGATTGTTATTTTATATAATTTCTGCCTTAAAATACATCAAATGCCTTTTAAAATTCTGTAAGAGGGAACCAAATGTCCGCAGTCCTACAGCTGCATTGGAACATTTTTAAACACGATTATGTGAAGGAATCAAGTTCCAGACAAGTACAAAACGAATCTAAAATGGGAAGACTGGGATGAGAATGGCAGGCCTGATGAAAACACATTGAGATTCAGAGGTTGGGAAACAAATGCTGGGTTTGTTTTCCTGATACTCCGTCCAGTCACTATGAGGAACTCTTCGAAACAATAGCTATATTTTAGTACCCTTTAGAAAAGTGGATTCATTTGCTTGTATCGGATGTGAATGGAGCCGCTGCTAAACTTTTAGCATTGCTTGTGAACACTGGGGGGAGCCACGCTCATAGAGCCGGCTTTTTCTTCGGTGACAAAACTTTTGTCCCTTTTACTGAAGCCTGAACTTCTTAAGGTAGACTGGAATACACTAAGAATTTGATCAATAGACGATATGAGAAGATTCAGACTGCAAAGTTTTTATGGACTTTTTGCTAAAAGAATTAAAAAGTGGACTGATGGTTGTTGGATTTAATATGGGGTTGAAGAGATTTCTGGAAGAGATAAGAGGGAGGGGAAGCAATAGGTTTGTCAATATCTATCGAAGAGAAAGTTGGAAGTCACTATATTCTATATTTTTCTTTCTTTTTCTTTCTTTCTTTCCATCTTTCTTTTTTCTTTCTTTCTCCTTCTCCTTCCTTCTTTCCTTTCCTTTCTTTTCTCCTTTTCTTTCTTCCTTCCTTCCTTCTTTTCTTGCAATTTCTTTTTTACTTTACATAAAACTCCCGATAAACATAACTAATAATGATGGTGAAAATATTTCTCAGCTACACGTATATAAGTGTTTAAATCTATGTTTGCCATTGACAAACTTCAGTATGGTACAAGAAAGGAAAAACAATGATCAAATGCAAATATGAGGACACTATTTTAAGGGTCCAAGTGAAATGTGTAACAGCTTGTGGCTATTGTAGCCCTCCTTAGCCAGACGCACTGAGCTTTCAAATGCATCTCAATGGTAGCAGGCTGGGAGAACCGGTCTATGCATAATGATGTTTTCATGATACCTGGAGTTAAACTGGGTGTTTCAGTGCCAGCTGTGACTTGCAGCTCTTGCAACCAAAAATGCAAGCCAGGAATGTGGGACCTTGAGAGGACCACATTCCTGACAGTGATAACTCTGACATCAGAGAGAGCAGTTGAAACTATGTCTATTAATATGAAATTAGCCATAGACCTGCCAAGGGATACATTATCGTGGATTGTTCGGTGGCTAACATTCAAACCATATGCCACAGCCTGTGCCCAAGATAAATTTCTTCTCAAGATACGAAATATGACCAACCAAAATACTAGGTGGAGAAAAATTGTTTAAGAGTATGTAGATATGCGAAAGTGCAAAATATGTTTACATTATGTCCTGAGCCTCCTTACTTATTGATATTTTATTAGGCAAAGGATAGACAATTTTGGAAACAAAACAAAACAATCCCATGCTGAATTGTTCCAAAAAATGATGTAAAACCTGAGCATTGTCTGGTTGACAAAAGAGTAAAGGGAGATCAAGGCCACAAAGATAGCTTCCTAATTACTTATTCATTTCCCTGAAGTAAAATGTGATAGACAATGCATTGCAAGCTTAAAACTTTTCATTTGGAAGTTAAGTCGTCCAATTTCAGTGGAAATATTGTCATAGTAATAGTAGTAGTACTAATTATAATTATATTCTGCCTTTACTCTTGAGAACTCAAAGAAGTGTAAAGCACCAGTCTGCATTCTGTATGGGTACCTAATGGATTATATACCAATTCTTTTTCATAGTTCTTCCAAGTATGAATTGTGGCAGGGTTGTTTTTTTTTTTCTTCAATTATTGGGAAGACTAGAAGTAATAGCTAAAGCCCAAAAGCCTGGATGCTTGCCATTAAATATAGAAACACATGCTAGAATACATCTTCCACAAATATTTTTAAAACCAAGACCGAGCTCACAAATCAGCTCTCTTCTCATTTAGAAAAGTTGAATACATGCTGACTTTAGCTCTGCTAGAGAGAATAGGAAATGCCACCAGAGTTCCTTTGAAACTAAATTAACACAGGAAGCTCCTACAGATCTTTTATAACTTTAATTGGGATTCCCTGAGCACGGGGAGATCTATTGAACAATCCTGTTGGTCCTAAAGTATAACAATCCCATCAGAATCTACTTTTAACTGGAAAGATTATACTTTTGTAAAAAAAAAAAAAAAGAAAGAAAGAAAGAAAACTATTTGCATACGCACTAAGCATCTGGGACAAATCCTTCTCAGCAAAATTTCACCATTAATGAACTATCTGGGGCAAGCTAGGACATCTGGCAATGATAAAGAAACAGCTAGCAGTACTGTTGTTGTTATTGTTGTTGTTATTGTTATTGCAGTCCCGTTATGTTCTTACATGGCTTACAGAATGACGTCTTCATGAATCTTAATCAGAAGAGAGCTGGAAAGGACCTTGGAGATCTTCTAGACCAACCCCCTGCCGAGGCAGGAGCCCTTATACAATTTGAGACAAGTGGCTGTCCAGTCTCTTCTTAAAAACCTCCAGTGATGGAGCACCCGTAACTTCTGCTGCACTGGTTAACTGTTCTCACTGTTAGGAAATTTCTCCTTAATTCCAAGTTGCTTCTTTCCTTGATTAGTTTCCACCAATGTTTCTTGCCTTGCCTTCTGGTGCTTTGGAAAATAAGTCGACCCTTTCTTCTTTGTGGCAGCCCCATTATTGTGACATGAATTTCACACAAAGATCAACTCTGCTAACAAAGGCCAGAATCCCTAAAGTGAGAACAAAACATATTATATTTGGGAGGGAGGGAGGGAAGCAACCCTCTCTGTACTGACTTCATCTTTGTTCAGATAGCCCACATTTGACATTGAAGGGAGGCATCTGCTGCAGATTTAACATTCAACAGTGATTCTGGCAGACCCTCTGTTTTTTTCTCCCCTTCTCCTCCTCAGTGCAAATAAAGTTTTATGGCTACAGGCAGAAAGAATCCCCGCACCATTGCTACCACTGTTTGACTTGCAAGCTAAATGAATCCACACAGGCAGAGAGGCACCGAAATGGGGATTGGTTGTCCTCCAGCGAAACTCACTTGCTATATCGAGATTGTGGAAAGCACAGAAAGTTAAAGAAAGGAGTGAAAACAGATGTGGTTTCTAAGCTTCCAAACAGAAAGCTAAGGACCAATACAGGCTGCTGGGTTTCCCCCCCTCCCTTTTCACGCTGTATATGATTGCCACAGGAGTTGCTCACGGGTTGCAAAACAACGGGACTAGAAGAATAAATCAGCCCGTCATTAGAAGAAGTAAGACTGAATTGACTACGAGTATCAAGAAAGAGGGGATGCAATGGCTCAGTGGCTAAGATGCTGAGCTTGTCGATCAGAAGGTCAGCAGTTCAGTGGTTCGAATCCCAAGCGTCACATAACGGAGTGAGCTCCTGTTATTTGTCCCATCTTCTGCCAACCGAGCAGTTCAAAAGCACGTAAAAAATGCAAGTAGAAAAATAGGGACCACCTTTGGTGGGAAGGTAACAACATTCCATGTGCCTTTGGCATTTAGTCATGCCGGCCACATGACCACGGAGACGTCTTCAGACATCGGCTTAGAAACGGAGATGAGCACTGCCCCTAGAGCCGGAAACAACTAGTATGCATGTGCGGGAGAACCCAGGGGTAGGTTCTACTTACGTTTACCACCAGTTCGCAACAGGATCACGCATGTACGCGCTTTCCTCATGTGTGCGCCTTGGTTCTGTGCATACTCAGATCGCTGATGGCAACATCCGGGGCGGTAGGCAGGGCCTCCTGTCGGTTTTACTACCGGTTCTTGTGAACTGGTCTGAACCGGGGGCAACCCACCACTGGGGGAACCTTTACCTTTATCTTATCAAGAAAGAATATCTTATTTTTTGGCTAATGTAAATTGGAATTATTCAGATTATACCTGTGGTGGGCACTCTCCAACTTGAGGGGTAAGGCAGGGCAAAGGAACACACCTGTTTGTAGGAAGATCACTTACACAAAGAATTTGCAGAACATCTGGGTACATTTTTTTTAAAAAAAAAGATTGTTGGAAAACTTTGTAATCAAGTCTCATACTTGAAGTGCATAAAACCTTGTGCCTTGCAGAAACTACTGTTTTAATCTTCTTTCAATTATAAGAGTGTTTATACAAAAACACAGATCCATGGTAACACATACTAGAGAAATCTTCTCTTTGACCCACTGTGGAAAACTTCTCAAGATGTTACTAAATTACAACTCCCTGCATATTCAGCCAGCATGGCCAATATAGTCACTGAACTATAACTATATCCCAAAGGCTGCCAAACCACACTAGATGAAGTCAATCAGTGATTGTCTATCCCATTCCCAAATACTTTGATATTTTTATATGAATGTCATATAGATGAGCACAGAGTAATAGAAGAACTGATCAGAAAGTGTTGGGACTAAGAGATTGTTTGTTTGTTGAATAGCTGATATGGTTTTAAGGAGGCCTTGTATCACTTAAGCAACATTCTCCCAGCTCAGGTGAACAAATCGTATCTTGCAAGACATTGTTGCAGTGATCGAAAACATTTTAATTAACATTTCATCAAACACATGTCATTAATTTAATTAAAATTTAATTTTAAATGTTTTAAATTAAACATTATTTTGTTGGCTATTCTGGGAATGTAATAGCAGGGCAGTAAACACGCACACATGTTATTTATAATATTTTTTATTCTCTATTGGTAGGCAGATATATCAATTCCTAACCAAATACTTGCATATAGGACACATTCTTCAAATGTAAGAGAACAAAGAATAACAGAATAACAGAATTAGAAGGGGCCTTGTTGATCATCTAGTCCAACCACCAAGTCCAAGCAGGAGACCCTACACCATTTCTGACAGATGGCTGTCCAGTCTCTCCTTCAAAGCTTCCAGTGATGAAGCTCCCACAACTTCTGAACACAAGCTGCTCCATTGGTTGATTGTTCTCACTGCCAGAAAATTTCTCCTTATTTCTAGGTTGAACCTAAGAAAAGCTCTTAACTTTACTAAGGTTGTTGATTTTTGCAGTGGTCAAAAGTTCTGATTGATTTAACAAACCGAATAATGAATCAGGGAACTGACTGACTAAAAAGTATTAGTCTTCTGAAATCCAAAGTATTTACACAATGCTGGAACTGTACTCTTCCTGCTCCTATTTAAAATCCATATGAAGTCACTGGGCAGAGTCACCCCACTACCATGGGGAAGTCCCTCCTTGAGGAAATGGGCTGTCTAGAAATGCAAAATATAAGTAAATATAAAAATAAATAAATAATCAATTGGCTGATGATACTCATCTCCACAGTGGGCCAACCAGATGCTTCTATGCAGGTTTGGTCTCAGTGCCAGGAGACTATGAGGGGACTGGATGGGAAACCCTAGAGCAGGGGTCTCCAACTTGGCAAGTTTAAGACTTGTGGACTTCAACTCCCAGAATTCCTCAGCCAGCAAAGCTTTACATCAGCCTGCCCTTGAAGTCCATCCAGAAGTTAGTTGCAACTGGTCCAGAATGTGGTGGAACAGGCAATTATGAGCTCACATCAATATGCCTATGTTACACTTCTACTCTGCAAGCTACCGTATTTTTCGGAATATGTGACACACTGGAGTATAAGACACACTTACCTTTTTTGGTGAGGAAAAGAAGAAAATCTCCCTCTGCCTCTGAGCAATTTTGCCTCCTTGCAGCAAACAGCAAACAGCCTGCTTTACTTTCATTTTTGTTTTTTCAGCATAGCTTGATTAGCACAAGGAAAAAAAATCTGCTCCAGCAATTTACCTCTTTGCAGCAAGCAGCAGAGCCCTGTGCAAAATAGCTGAGAGCAAATCAGCTGAGAGTCGGGGAGGCTGATCCAATCAACTTGTACTAATTAGGCTGTGCTGAAGCTGAAAGGAGCTGTTTTTTCTTGCTGTTTGCTTGCAAGGAGGTAACTGCTGGGAGGCAGAGGCCAAAGGATGGGGGCCAGTGGGGGGGGGCTACATTCGGTGTATAAGACGCCCCTAAATTTTCACCCCCTTTTAGGGGGGGAAAGGTGTGTCTTATACTCTGAAAAATATGGTACATTGGCCTCCAGTGGGCTCCCAGCTAGAATTATTATTATTAATTCAAGATGCTGGTAGTCACCTAAAAAGCCTTTCATGCAGTGGTGGGTTGCTCCCAGTTCTGTCCGGTAGTAAAAGTGGTGGGAAGCTCCACCCACCCGCCCGGATGTCATAATTGATAATCTACGCATGCGCTCCCATTGTGAACCGGTAGTAAAGGTAAGTAGAACCCACCCCTTCTTTCATGGCATGGTGCTGGTCTCTTTCTATCCTCTCCCACCAATCTAACTGCTTGCTCCACTGGTCTTCTAAATTAAAGAATGTCATTTAATGAGACCTTGGAAGTGGGCTTTTCTGTCACAGCACTGCCTGCTGGAACCCCACTCCTCACAAGATTAGATTGGCCCCTAACCAATCAGCCTTTTGCAAAGTGCTGTGTTTCTCTGGCTCAGGGAATGTTAATGTTATTGTTGAGGTAGTTCTCAACTTACAACAGTTTATTTAGTGATCACTCAAAGTTACAACGGATTTTTAAAAAGTGACTTATGACCATTTTTCACATTTATGGTGGTTGCAGCATCTCCACAGTCATGTAATCAAAATCAGGGGCTTGGCAACTGACTCCTATTTATAATGGCTGCAGTGTCCCAGGGTAATGTCATCCCCTTTTGTGACAATCTTACAAGCAAAGTCAATGGGGAAGCCAGATTCACTTAACAACCGTATTACTAATTTAACAACTGGAACGATTCACTTAACAACTGTGACATGAAAAGTCGTAAAATGGAACAAAACTCACTTAACAAATTTCTCACTTAGCAGCATAAATTCTGGGCTCGTAAGTTGAGGACTACCTGTATTTCTTGGGTTTATTCTTGGCTTTATAATGGATTTTGTAAATAGTGGGTTTTTAAAATTGTTTTTAATGTGTTGATAGCTACCCACAGTCACATCTGTGAGGTAAGCAGCCATCAAAAATCAATAATAAAATAAAATAAAACAAATAATAAAATAAAATAAATAAATCTTCCAAATAAGGATAGATTTGTGTCTGAATCCTATGCACACTTTCTGGAAGAGAGCCCTCAAACAGAATTTACTTTAGAGTACCATCACATAAATTAGCGCTGTCAGTGTGCCATTGGATTTACAGATCAAGTTGCATATGCTTATTTATTTTCACAAGCAGAAAAATTAGTGGTATAGCCGCTGCTATTGCTCAAAGAAACTGCTGTGATTATTATCCTCCTGGATGGAAATGTGAAGAAAATTAATATGTAGCCCTCACATCCTACGATGAGCTGAGTACCTTTGTGAGCTTGAATTTTGACTGAAGTATCTTAAAGTACATGCTGTGATATCATTGGGAACAATGAAGAAAGGATTTTAAAGCCAATATTTTAACAAAGCATAAGGTAACCACTTAATTCTAATTGATCCTATGCACCAGTTCAGTGAGAATTGCTGCCAAGGAAATATGTGTAGAAATAAAATTAGAAGTCCAAGAAAGAGCTTAAAAATAAAAGTGGTTTCTTGAAGGAAAAGAGTTCTGAAATATTTTCCAGTCTCTCAGTTCACTATCCTCATAAAACTCACAATTAGCTCCTGAATTAACTTTTAGCATTTGCTGTCCTTTTAGTTCCAGCTATAAGATGAACAGCTCTAAAAGCAGCACTGCTTCACACATTTTAGTTATTTAAATTTAACCCCACGTACATCAGAATTTAATGTAACAGCCAAGAATCACAGTCATTTAAATGCACTAATAAGTATATTTTTTAAAAAAGTAATTAAATACAAGTCTGGCCAATTAGAAAAAGACAGAATTATATCTGTAAATCTCAACAGTCTGACCTACATCATCCACTAATTTTAGTGCTGCTTAACAAGGAAAAGTTTCTAGCAGCATGAAGTATCTAAAATTGTGGCTTTGTTATTGCTTGCCACTATTGTTCGCATCTGGAGAACAGAACTATACTGGGGAATACAGCTGTCAAGTAGTGGTGAATGCTCACCTCATCCTTGAACTATTTTTCCCTAAATAAAGATGGAAATTGCTTTTCTTCTTGTTTAAACAAACTGTACACATATTTCCCATGTGTAATGACTATGCCTTTGTGAAGGAATTATAAACCAGTTGTATGGTTCCAAACATTATCATCATATAAACTTCCCATTTGGCAAGATCAGTTCAAAAGAGGCCTTGGATTTTTTTTTAAAAAAAACCCTCAATCAACAGAGACATTGGGTGAAGTCAACCACAAACACATTCAAAAGTGGTTTCTATTCATTTAAAAGACTAGTTTTCCTTGCTAGAACCATGTAATAATTTACTACCTTTGCTAGGTAGGCAGCCTAACAGTTACCTTCTGGTCATGTTTTTCTCAATGTTGAAGCAAATTCAGTTTTAGGAGAAGTCAGCTCCTACAGTGACAGATGATCCTTCTATCTCTTTCAACATTTGGACATATTTCTTGGTCTGGGCTGAGGGAAGACTGGTGCCAAATGTGGTTTCATGGCAATAATTATGGGGTTAGACTTAGGATGGAACAACATACTGTAGATCTCAGAGTTCACTGGGTGACTTTGAGTGGCTCAGCCTCTTAGAGAGCAAAAAGGGAGAAATGTTACTCAAGGGACAAAAAAGAAAACCTAGATTATGTGGAGTCCTTGGTGCTCTCTGAGCTTGATTCTTTTCTTGCAGACATCTCCTTACCCAACTATATAACATCATCAGTGTGATGTGATTAGATTAGATAAATATCACAGCAGATAATTCCCTAATCCACGTAGTTATAAAAGAGAGAGTACATCAAAGTGCAAGATTATATTTATATTACTATAGCAAATCTCAATAAAGGTGTCTTTAGACTTCTTTAGAGTGTATTTCTTGATCTGATCTGACTTGGAAAGGTGACACTCATGCAGTTCCACTACTCCTATAGGGTTGTCTTGAGTGAAAAAGTATAAAATTAGTGAGGAGGAAGAACAGCTGGGGCCTGTTCCAGATGCAAATATGCACAGAGCAGTTAGGAGAGGTGAACAATAGAGGACAAGGAGTCAACTCAGGAAGCAAAACACACATGGACACTGAATGGCCCCTCCCTGGCTAGGGAATAAATAGAAGGAAAGGGGAGTGGTTGTCGTAGGAGACAACAGTTCATATTTCTGAAGATTTTTCTCATTGTGTTTCATGCCACAAAGACTGCTTGCCAGAACTTAATTTTTATCGCAAGGAACTGATAAGGTCTGATACTGCAGTTAACTCCTTGAAGGACTATTGCCTGGACTTTTTGGTTGGTGAATGCAATTAATTCACAAAAGGTAAATAAAGAGGCAGTTTTTGTGACAAGGAGTCTGTTTCTTGCTTCTACTAAGGCTGCGTCAGAACACTTATATACCACTTCACAGTGCTTTTACAGCCCTCTCTAAGAGGTTTACAGAGTCAGCATATTGTCCCCGACAATCTGAGTCCTCATTTTACTGATCTCAGAAGGATGGAAGGTTGAGTCAACCTTGAACTCGTGAGATTCGAACTGCTGGCAGTTGGCAGAGTTACCCTGCAATCTACCATTCTAACTGCTGCGCTACCATGGAATGTAAATGCTAATACATGTTGTGATTATTTTATCAGCTAACGTCCACAATGATCTTCAGAACTTGAAAAGATTTATTACTATCTGTAATAACCATCAACTACTTTTCCTACAAGATGTCAGGAATCATGATTAGATTAGAGTCTAACTAGCTTAGGGGTTCCTCGACTTACTACCACAATCGGGATAAGAATTTCCATTGCTAAGCAAGCTGGCTATTAAATGAGTTGCACCTATTTTGCAACCTTTTTTTGCCATGGTCGTTAAATGAATCTGGCTTCCCCCATTGACTTAGGGATGCTGCAAGGGTCATAACTGTGAGGACCACTGAAAAATCACCTTTTTTCCAGTGCTGTTGTAACTTGGAATGGTTGCTAAATGAATGCTTGTAAATTGAGGACTGCCTGGAGAATATGTACTGCATCATAAACTAAAGATGATTTTTTTTTTTTACTTTATTATTTAGCCTGCATTTTCTGTGTATGCATTATCACTGAATTCATGATTTGGCACTAGGCCCAGGATGTCAGGAGCAAAAATTCAGTTTAAGTTATAACCAACCACCTTATATTTTGCTAGCGATAACAATGCTCTAGGAACAGTGTGGAAGGATAGAGACAGAAGATGAAGATAGATGCTACCACCAAAAAAACAAACAAACAAACAAACAAACTGGTGCCAGTCAATGCCTTCCATGAAAACATGCCCACCTGGTCCAGAAATAACTTTGATCTGATAAGGAGCATCCTGAAAATGATGCAAAGTGTAGGACATATTCCTTCCAATCTGGTTTTTTGAAGAGCATCCCCTGCATTTACTTAACAAAATAGCCATCATCTATTCTTTTCCTCTCTTGTAAATACTGCTTAATTTAAGGACCAACTGGAGAAATGAAGGCGTCACCTTACTGGTGAGATGAATTATATAAGTGGGTCCTTCTCTGTGTTCCTCTATAAAGTGAGGGCTTTTATAATCCTCTGCTCAGAACATCACAAAAAACCATCTTTCTTTCAGGCGTGTATCATCTATTTGTATACTTACAAGTTCTCTTATTCCTTATTGAATCTCTTGATGTCCTGGTACCACCACCCTTCTCCTTTGAGGAATCAAAAAAGTTCTAGGAATCAATACGTTTAGAAAACACAAATATTTTGGTTTCTCCCCAAAAGTTTCTTAGCTGCTACTGTTGAACAGCTGTTGTGTTTTTCCAGGGCTATTACCATGTTTCCCCAAAAATAAGACCTATCCTGAAAATAAGACCTAGCATATTTTCTGCCCATGTGCCCAATATAAGCCCTTCCCCCAAAATAAGCCCTACTTAAGTGCCTGCACAGCAGATCGCCCACCCATTCCCTCTAGTTGCTTGTAGTGCGGCCAATACAAGATGAGGTGAAGCAAGAGGGGGTGAAGCTGCCCCACACACCCCGCACCAGCTTACCTCAGGGCCCTCACAGACAGGCCATCCACACCCCAACAACTGCCTTGCCTCACAACCACGGCACCAACACATCACTCAGCCTCCTGCTCCGATGCTGTGCTGGTGCCAGAAGAAGTGGGCTGCTGCAGCCACAGCCGCAGCCACAGCCCTCAAAAGAAATAAGACATCCCCTGAAAATAAGCCCTAGTGCTTATGTTAGAGGCCCCCCCCAAAAAAAATAAGACCAGGTCTTATTTTTGGGAAAACCCGGTAGCTACCTCATGTCTCTTACCAGGATTGATACACCAACTAATATTGGTTAAGCAAAAAAACCTGACAGTTACAGCATGAAAGTTTGAATCAAATATGCCCAGTTGCACATCTGTAATTAGAGTAAAATAAACAGAGTTGCTTATATCTCTCTGTTGATTCAAATATAAATATGTGTGTGTGTGTGTGTGAGTGTGTGTGTGTGTGTGTGTGTGTGTGTGTGTGTGTGTGTGAGAGAGAGAGAGAGAGAGAGAGAGAGAGAGAGAGAGAGAGAGAGAGAGAGAGAGATCACACGCATTTCAGCTTTCAGTTCTCAACTACCCAGCACTAAAAATTACTTCCTCTGTTTAGTCTCTTCTGCCTCAGGTATAGTGCAGACAGCCATAATATAAGTTTTGTCACTTGATGTTGTCATTGACTCTAAGCTGATGGTAGATCACTACCACATGGCTGCCGCATTCTGTACAGAAACTAGAGACATTAACTGTATCAGCTGGATTGTGTTACATTAAATATGGCCGAGTAACAAAAAAAGGCTGGAGTCTTCTAGAGAACCAGCGAAACCCAGATATTTTCTATCAAATTGACTTTGAGGAATTCCTTTCCAGGACCAAGTTCATCTCCCATTCTTCCCTCCACATCTGTAATCAAAACATCAACAAATGTGCAGTGAGCTGCATGAAATTGGTGCCACGTAGATGAAATGGATTTTATCGTATGGAATTGCTTTATTATTACTATTATTATTATTTCCTACGTTATGAGAACTTAGAATAATATGACAAAGCTAATAGAATACATAGAACTGTAAAATTAGATTCATTAGAGAAGGGCGGATTACTACAATAGGTCATCTAAGTAAGATTCAACCTTAGTTATCACAAAAACCAACTTCTACAAAAGTTAAGGATATGAATACATGAATACCCAGATATTAAATTGTGATTTTTTTTTTACCCTACTCTTTGGATGTAATGAACTTCTTCTGAGTGTCTATTTTTCATGCAGGCTGGTTTACCAAAAAACAGCATTTACCAAAAAAAAAAAAAAAATCCTCGTTGGGTCCCAGGTTTATTTTATCTATTAATTTGATTTCCAGAGCCACGCATCTCAAGAAGTGATTCTGGGCAATGTACATCATTTTTAAAAAAATTAATTGTATTGCTTAATTGTACCTTGCCAGCTCCAACTTTCATATCAAGCTTCCCGTAACATTGAGGACAATAATTACAACTTTACAAAGAAAGGAAAAATAATCTAACCCAAATGATTCTGCAGTGAAAGCCTTGGTAAGACTTCCTAAGGCTTATTTAACTCTAAGTCCTATAGCCCTTTATATTTACATACTGCAAATATGTAAGCATATTGATACACTCATTATTTTTTATTAACAATGATAATTATATAGCTATGATTATTGTTTCAATTTCTATCCAGCACCCAGTCCCGTCTTTTTCAAAAGAATCCAGATTATAGTTTGGTGCTGGTTCTGATGCTAAGAATCTTTGCTAACAGGACCACTGATATTCTTTCCAATGGACAAAAGAGCAAAAAGGAAATAATTATGAGAACTACAAGGTCCAATGGGAGGAGCTCCTGAGGACAGAAGGTTTTTCTTTCATTTAAGTTCTCAAGCATTGGGTTGCATCTCTACCTATTACATGCTAGCTGACTTCTTAATAAGTTCGTATAGATGTCATTCTTCTTTCAATCTGTTGGCCTTGTCAGGTCCTTTTTCCCCCTTCCTTTCCTTTCCCCTTTTTGTTCATATACGTTGCATGAATTAGAACTACTGGATCTGTGCTGCAAAGATCCAGACAACCACTGAAGTGTTATTTTCGGCCTCACCTTTCTACCATCTCAGGGTTGTCTGGATGTTGCTGCCTAGAACCAGTAGCCTTAATGAATTTTTTTAAAAAAACATTCATTTAGAATATGCAGTGAGACGTATAATATCTTTTTGTTCTCTTTTCTCCATTAAAACAATGAGTATCTCAGAATAGGGCAGGGGTCTGCAACGTTAAACACTCAAACAGCCTTTTGGACCCATTTCCCACAGAAAAGAAAACACCGGGAGTCACAAAACCCTTCCCGTGCCTGACTATTAATTGAGCAGCCAGAAAACTAGCATATGTAATTGGTTGTTTTTTTTATTTGATTTATATGCCGCCCTTCTCCGGAGACTCAAGGCGGCTTACAATGCGTTAAGCAATAGCCTTCATACTTTTGTATATTTATACAAAGTGAGCTTATTGCCCCCACAAACTGGGTCCTCAATTTACCTACCTTAGAAAGGATGGAAGGCTGAGTCAACCTTGAGCTTTGGTGAGATTTGAACCTGCAATAATTGCAGGCAGCTGGTTTTGAATTGAATTAAACATTCTGTTTTCTTCTGAAACTTTTCTTGGATTTATCCATGGTTGGCCTACTGGGGATTGAAAAGCTCAATAAATCGCGTGCTGGTGGGTGTCGCACATTGGTGGTTGTGATGCATATTTTGAGTAACAAGGAGCCGTAGCAGAGGGTGAAAGAGCCACATGCAGCTCCCAAACCGCAGGTTACTGACCCCTGGAATAGGATGATGTTCACGATCTACAAGAGAACCATGGAGATTCCCACTGCTAGTCCTCATGAGAAGTGTCGTTTTCCCTTGGACATTTTTCATTAACATGTTATGGGTCTTGTGAAGTCTGGTCACCCATCATCTACTAGAAGAGACCTAAAGGGCACACATGCCACGCCATCCCATGTAAGGTGTGTCACATTCATTCCTTGAGTTTGCTGCGTTTGTAAAGCTGTCAATGCTCAACAGCAACATTTATTCATTTAAACTTGTTAAAGCTCTGGTTATTTGTTTTAGACATTTCTTCTTCCTGATTGCATAGCTGAAGCAGTAGCCCCAGGCATCTCTGGGCAAATTCTCCAAATCCATGTTCTCCTATGATCTGGAGGCAGGTTCAGACAAGGCTCTTCTTTCTGCCTGTTCCACTCAAAAGACCACAGTGACCCCTTATATGACCTCAAATGTCCTTTCTTCAAGCAGAGAAAGGAGGACAATTTGGTCAGAGAGAAAATGGTAGACCATTATAATCAGTGGTGGGATTCAACAATTTTTTACTACCGGTTCTGTGGGCGTGGCTTGGTGGGCATGGCAGGGGAAGGATACTGCAAAATCGCCATTCCCTCCCCACTCCTGGGGGAAGGATACTGTAAAATCTCCATTTCTACCCCACTCCAGGGGGAAGGATACTGTAAAATCTCCATTCCAACCCCACTCCAGCGGGAAGGATACTGTAAAATCTCCATTTCCATCCCACTCCAGGCAAAGTATACTGTAAAATCTCCATTTCCACCCCACTCCAAGGGAAGGATACTGTAAAATCTCCATTTCCACCCCACTCCAGGGGAAGTATACTGTAAAATCTCCATTTCCACCCCACTCCAGGGGGAAGGATACTGTAAAATCTCCATTTCCACCCCACTACAGGGGGAAGGATACTGTAAAGTCTCCATTTCCACCCCACTCCAGGGGGAAGTCTCCATTCCCTTGCCACCCCACTAACCTGCTCCAGCTCCCTGTGCAGGGCAAAAAAAAGACCCAGCCAAACAGCTGGGACTCAATCAGCTGGGACTCGGAAGGTAGCAAATAGATGGGGGCGGGGCCAGTCAGAGGTGGTATTTGCCAGTTCTCTGAACTACTCAAAATTTCCGCTACCGCTTCTCCAGATCCGGTCAGAACTGGCTGAATACCACCTCTGATTATAATTCCCCTAATCACAAGTCTTTGATTGACTTGAAGATCATAAAGGAGGAAACAGAACATCACAACTTCAGACATCTAACGACTAATAACTTGAAACAGATCCATTTATGTTCTTTATTGGAACATAGGAAGCAGCCCTACATAAGAGCCATGGTGGCACAGTGTTTAGGATGTAGTATTGCAGGCTAATTCTGCCAACTATTTGCAGTTCAATCCTGACCGCCTCAAGTTGACTCAGCCTTCCATCCTTCCAAGGTCGGTAAAATGAGGATCCAGATTGTTGGGGGCAATATGCTGATTCTATAAACCGCTTAGAGAAGGCTATGAAGCGATATATCTGTCTAAGGGCTATGGCTATTGCTATTGCTACATGGATTCATATCGTTTGGACCATCTTGCTCATCACTAGTACAACTTAGTACAACTAAGTAGGATCCACACACACCCTTCTGTATCTAAGAAGTCTCCAGATTATTTTCTGAGAGTGGAAAGCTACAAATGTGTGTATGTCTGTAGTACTGAAAAACACTTGGCCTCTCCAATCAGATTTCATACCAGCAGAAGATATGGGTCTACTAAAATAGCATCACTGATCTTGAAAGAGTGCTCAGAGAGCAATCTGATGGTGACCTCCTATTCCGTTGGTTGGGTTAAATTAATTGCAATTGAAATGGATAATAAGAAATGTATGTAAATTTAATTCTCACCGGAAGACTCAACAGTATTCTTTAGTAATCTAGGCCTTATTTTTTACAACAATATTTAACTTTACAAAAATCTCCATGACATGACAGAACAAGAAAGATGAAGAATGATGGCTTTTTATGCTGAGAAAACAAATCTTTTGAAGACAGATTACTCTATTTCTAAATATAGGCTTTTAAGAGTCCATAAAACAAGGGAGCGACAAGAGGACTAAAGTATCAAGCTCTTAGTAGATTAAAGAAATGAATGCTTTATTTTATACCATTTTTCCTGAAAAAAAGTATGGCTCATAACATGGAGAATTTTATTTGTTCTTCCGTAAGCTAAAAAAACAAACTTATTTCTCAAACTCTGCATAGGAGGTGCTGATTAGTCCCACATGTCAATGGTTTTCTGAAAACTAAATACATATATCACACCAGTTAACAAACCAAACTTAACCCATTTTCTACAGCTACGAAGACCAAAATCTATGAATAAAATGCATTTCTAGTTGGAATGAAATTCTCCCTTTCTCTTATACATCTATCTTGTAACCTCAAAATTTCTCTTGAGAGTTCTAGGTTTCTAGTGGCAATGTTGATGTTAACCAGGACTATTGAGCAGACAAGAAACCAAATCCTATTAAGGAAATACTCAATTTTACATAGTAAGTCTAATCTACTTATCATAAGCACTAGAAAAAATTCTAGTACAAAATTCTATTTTATTAAAAAAAAAAAAGGTGCTGATTACTTGAATTCATCATGGATTTGTCAGGAATAAATCATGCCAGATTCTTCTTCACTTTGTAATTACATCATTATTAATCAGGTAGGTCATAGGAAATTGTCTGTTTGATCAATTTGTATGCCACCTCAATCACACAGTGATTCTTTATGGAATATTGTGAATGTAGATAGATCATTCTTTCGGTATATATTATGTACTGGTAGTTCATTCATACAGAAATACATTATCCATCACATTATCATAGTTCAGGAGGTCTAAGAAAAGAACTAATCTGATAAATCTTTTCCCTTAAAAATTACCTTTGTTTTAATTTGTCCTCTCTTGGTTTTTAGGATAAACCTTCCAGCTTTTTTTTTTTTTTTTAAATGAGGAACAAATTACAAACATTTCATGGGGCCAAGAAAACATTCGTTCTTTTAAATTCTTAAGTTTGTAGAGCGGGGATGAAAATCTCTACCAAATATTTCTAAATCTTGAGATTCTTATTTCTTCCCTTCTGATCCATTTGCAAACACTCCAAAGAACAATGTTTGCTCAGTTGCTCTCATCTGTATCTCTTTCTCTGCACAGGAGCTGCAGAAACAAATGGCACTGAACAAAATGGTGCAGGTTTGAGTTTGACGTTTGGCAATGATCCAAATCATCCTTCAAAGACATATTTGCTAATTTTTGTTCTACTATGTTCTAGCATTCAAGTCTTTGTAAGACTTGAACTGAAGCTGAACCTCCTTAGATTTTTCAAATGTTCTGACACCAGAGAACGAAATTTGCCTAACTGCATATATTCTTAAAGGTTCATAAAAAGTATTTGTAGAACTTCATAAATATCTTTCTTTTTAAACCTTGGTTTTCTGAAAGACAAAAATTTGTACCCTACTTAATCTATATTTACTTTAAAGAATTATGTGTAACTTTTCTCCTGTAGGGTCTTATATCCTTAATTTACAAGCTGTGCGGAAACCTGTGAGGACAAGCAAAGGTCAGTCGTGACTTTGAGTTGACAACTTTTCATATCAAAGAAAAGGATTTCTAGGAAACATGGATGTGTGTTCAAGCACATCTCAATAAGCAGAGGTCCTAAGATTGGGATGCAACATGTGAAACTACACAGCAATGGACCTTTTGGTTCCACAAAGCAAGGGAAGACTTCAAGCTGCTCCTGGATGGTTTGAGAGTATCACTAAGGACAAAATTTAGCCTGGGAGAATAGATGAGTCAGAAATGTGGAAACTTATATGATTTAATGTTATATAAATATAAATATAAATGCATATAAAAGCAGGGGGGAAAGGGCTTATTCTAGCCTACTTTTTCCTACCTCTATTCACAGGTGCATTTTTTTAAAAGAGGAACAGGTGATTGCCAGTCTGGAGTGGCCTTTCTCAGACCAGTATATGAGAGAGAGAGAGAGACAGAGAGAGAGAGACAGACAGAGACAGAGACACAGAGAAAGAGAGAGACAGAGAGAGAGAAACAGAGAGAGAGACAGACAGACAGACAGACAGACAGACAGACCTTCTTAGACAAGGCACACGCACCCAAAAAAATCGTTCTTGGCATACTATGTCAATTTAATGACATCATTGGGGATATACTAATGACTGCTTTGGCCCATTAACAATAAAAACTCCACTTCTCTGGGGGATTCTAATGTCATCTGTCGACTAGTCTAGCTTTAGAACTGCTCAGCTTAAGCTCCTGCAGCCCTAACTTCCTCTTACGTCCTCCTATCATTTTCTAAGTCTTGGCTTTTACTTCCCCTTTTAAAAGCTAAATGAAGTCACAGTTTCTAAAACTCTTGAGTATCTTCTTCCCCCCACCCACCCCCACATCCCAGACTTTCAATAAAATAATATTTCCAGCTAGTTAACTACACCAATAAACTGACTTCATCTTCTTTTATATATAGTTTCCAGAATGTAACCATAAGGGGGGGAAAAAAGTTGGCACAAGCTGTTCAACTGCATAATTAATAACGGAGGTCCCGAGAACAGTTGGAACATTTCTGGGGGAGACCTAGAGCATATCACGGTTAACAGTAGCAACGAGGGCACAGATTTCCAAGAACTGCAAATACAGTATTAGAATATGGCAAGGGACTCATGGAACAGAAACAAACAAAAGGGAGGAAAGCGGTCCATGAAGTCTGACCTATTGCAAAGGCATGTTGGACCTACTCAACTCCTAAGGTCTTCTCCCAACGCAGCTCTTGCAATATGGCTCCAGAGTTATGAGACACTGATTTACAACAACTGCAGACATGAGCAGTGCATGAAAGAAAATTCAACAGCAGTACAAACAGAGGTGGGTTTCAGCAGGTTCTGACCAGTTCTGGAGAAGCGGTAGTGGAAATTTTGAGTAGTTCGGAGAACCGGTAAATACCACCTCTGACTGGCCCCACCCCCATCTATTCTCTGCCTCCCAAGTCCCAGCTGATCGGGAGGAAATGGGGATTTTGCAGTAACCTTCCCCTGGAGTGGGGAGGGAATGGAGATTTTACAGTATCCTTCCTGTACTGTACTGAGCCTGTTCCATAGACAGGCCCCCTGTTGGGTTTAGAAGTAACGTTCTGTTCTCTCATTGGTTAGCCGTCTGAAAGCCGGTATATAAGAGCTGTCAAGAAGAGTTCGCGGTTCTTTTTTGGCAGCTAATGGAGCGCCAGACTGTTCTGTTGTAATGTCATTAGAGAGTTGCCTGTGAGTTGGAATCCCCTCAGACTCGGCATTGTCTTCGGCCGGTATACACCACTTCCCCTGCCACGCCCACCAAACCAAGCCATGCCACGCCACGCCCACCAAGCCACACCACGCCCACCAAGCCACACCCACAGAACCGGTAGTAAAAAAAATTTAATCACACCACTGAGTACAAACCATACCTGTGCTAACCTATCACCAACCCACCTGTTATATATCATATAAGGTAATAAGGAAGTGAGCTGCAGGCTTCACTCAGGTCCTCCAAATAGGCGGAAAAATATTTTAATCTAATTGGCTAAGCCGTCTGGCAGCCCTCTATAAAAGAGGACACTGCCAGACAAGCAGGTTGTTGGGTTGTACTATTAAAGAGCTGTTGTTACTGAAGAACTGTGTCCGCCTCTTCTATCACCGAATCTAACACTAACCTACCAGTAAACCCATCACCAATCCACACTGATGATCAAGTGAATTGCAGATTCTGCCTTGAGAAAATTTAAAGGAAAAAATGTGTAAGGTAAGCACAATATATCACCAAAGTTTTCATTCTGAAATAAATCTTAGGAAATACTAGTGATATAATAGTCCTCAACTGGGCCCCAGATTTTGGACATAAGTCAAGGCAGAATTGATTAATTCAGAATTAAACCACATGATTTAACTCGATTTATGACCGGTTTTTTTTATGACAGTCATAAATCATTAAGCAAATCATGCGGTTGTTCGACAAACCATGTGACCATTAAACAAATCCAGCATATCCAATGGGAAGTTTTTTGCCTTTTTCTGCCAGAAAAACAACAAAAAGGGTCGCAAATTGTGGCCACGATTGTAGGACGCTGCAATGGGTTGTAAATGTGAATCCGTGGTCAAGCAACTGAAATGTAGTTACGTAACTGCAGTGGGTCGTACGGTGCAATGTTTTACCATGATGTGACTAGTGATTAAAGCGAGGACTACCTATAATATCTATGCAGGGCTGTTGCTTCTCATCAATTGGGCATTGGGGCTTTTACAGAAATGTTGTGCATGAAAAGTGCTTATGCTAAGGACCATACTCATTACAGATCCTTGCTTTAATCAAAACTTCAAAAAAAATAATAATCCAAAATGGAAACTTAAAATTCCAAAAGGGGAAATATTTGCGAAATTTCAGAAAAAGAAAAAAGACTTTGGGACTATTAATGATATTTTTCAGAATTCTGTTAAGGAGAGTTACCTGCCCTCCCCAAATTTTCCTCCTCTAATAAAAATATCAAGAAAGTTGAATAGCACAGAAATTATTAAATCCAACGGGCCAGTGGTGGGATTCAATTTTTTTTTACTACTGGTTCTGTGAGCGTGGCTTGGTGAGCGGGGCATGGGGAAGGATACTGTAAAATCTCCATTCCCTCCCCAATCCACAGGAAGGTTACTGCAAAATCCCCATTTCCTCCCGATCAGGTGGGACTCAGGAGGCAGAGAATAGATGGGGGTGGAGCCAATCAGAGGTGGTATTTACCAGTTCTCCGAACTACTCAAAATTTCCCCTACCAGTTCTCCAGAACTGGTCAGAACCTGCTGAATACAACTCTGCAATGGGCTTATTGTATGGGTGAAAATCTAGCAAATCCTGAGAAGGAAATGTGTCAACTTTATTTTCTATTTTTAAAGAATTCAGTCATTTTACAGTTAAGAGTCATTTTAACTTAGAAAGAAGTTAGGATGTCCTGAAAGTTGCTTTTAAATCAAGGATAGAATGGCAAACTCCATCGCTGCTTGAGAAAAATCCATTGTTTTTATGGGGGGAAACCCCAGATTGAAAAGAATGTAAGTAGAAACAGACAACGCTATTTCCAGTTTATCTTACTTTTTAATGTTTTCCAGTCTTACATTTATTTCCCACATTTCCACAGCAGTTTGAGATCTTGAGGGAGTAGAGAGGGGAATCTCTAAAAAATGTTGCATTTTCCTTGCATTTCCCATGGTCCTGGCATTCATTAATATTTTTTGTTTTTTTAACAATAGGACATTTTAGCCGCACGTTTGTACATATTTTTGTGCACAGTTTGAAAAAGAGGCTTGTTTTGTGTGAAATTAAGTGAAGTGTAACCATTACTCAGGAAGGTCATTCCAGTTTAAGCTCCAGCAGGGGAAATACAAATTTGAGAGATTGGAACAGGCTTTGTATTTCACATAGGCACAAATTAATCAATATTCCTGGATCCTCTTTTTACCTGACTTCAATTATTCTGTGAAATATTTGAATTAAAATAAAACATTACATGAGAAGTTCACATGCTGCAGTATATACTGAATGTCTCTCAAAGCCAGATTGAAATCAGGTAAGCAGAGAATCCAGAAATATTGATTAATTGGTGCCAATGTGGATTATAAAACCTGTTCCAATTTCTCAAATTTGTATTTCCCCTGCTTGTATTTCTTACATGATAATAGCTTGAAAAACATACCCTGTCATTGTCTTCTCCATAAAGCTAAAATGTCTTACTGAGGTTACTTCTTCCCAGTTTCTATTTTCCCATCCAGCCTACAACCATCATATTCCTTGGCAGTTTTTTATCCATGTGCTAACCAAGTTAAAGTCCAAATATTAGCATTGTAATGCAACTTATGTGGATTGGAGCAGGGAACATAACCAACATCTTTATGATCATGGATGCTTTCCTTGCTCTTTGTTGGGTTCACTACCAACTGATTGTTTTGAAGAATATTATAAGTAAAATTACAATTAAAGGGAAAGTTCCAACTGCTAGTCTCTAAAGTGAATCGCTCAATTCCTGACAACTTTGTGAGACACTTCCTGTTGTGGCTCCGTTACCTGAGCCTGTGTCATCGGCAGGAGAGGACTCCGAGAGTGAAGGAGAGGAGTTGGCAAGGCCTCCCTCTCCAGGACCCTCCTCTCTGGCAATGCCTTTGGTGTCCGCCGAAGGGCAAGAGATAGGGCTGGGGCCAAGCACGTCCACGCAGCCACAGGTGGACAGTGATGAGGGAAATGAGTCTTGGCTGGATCCTCGGCAGCGTCACGGAGATAAGCGCACACAACAGAAGAAAAGGCGTGCCAGAGATTAAGCTGAGTCACTGGACCACACCCCACAGGGTATAAAAGGGGGTGAGGTGGCCATTCAGACTCTGTGACGGACAAAACTAACTACTATCGAGTCACATTGCATCTTTGGAAACAACATTATCGAACTTGGTTTTATTTTACGAACTGGACAATTCTTGACTGTGTGTATTTTGTTTATGAGTAAAGTTCTTGACAAGCAGCTACTGGGTTGCTGCCAAGCTTCTTATCGGAAGAATTGGTTGTCTGCCAGTTTATTTAATCCCCGGCTGTCTGTTTGTGTGCATGTGTGAGACGGGGACAGAACACTTCCATGTGGCGAGTTTTGGTTTTGTTTTTTTTTTGGTTTTTTGGGTAAAAGCAGAATTGGTTTGCCATCATTTTCTAGGATGCTATGTGATTTGTCAATCCAACCTACAACCTTCGCACATTACCTCATACTCTTAAAACTGATAATAAACTTCCATTACTTTTGTATTTGTGCCATTTACTCTTTATTATTTCTATATTGTATAATCTGAAAACACTTTGCTTTCTGGCTTTTTTTTTTAAACTGTATCATGGCAGTTTCGTGTGTGCGAGTTTTTTAAAGTTGTGATGCCTGAGATAAAAGCCATTCCAAACAAGCCAACAACTAAACACTGGAGTGCTTGTGCAATATATTTTCTTGACCTCTCTTACTGTTTATCAGATTCTATAACTTAACCTGCAATTTAAAGTTTTTAAATTTTAGATTTCTCCTAATCTTTAGTTATCTTCAATAAGCCTTAATTTTCATCAGGTAAATCAGTTTAACAATACACAGGCATGCAACTCTCACAGTCCTGAAATATAGATATACAAACAAACATTTGGTTCCCTGCTTGATTTTGGTATTTTGATTTTTTGCTGATTGGCTCCTGTGCCTCATTTCTCATTTAGTAATATACAGCAGCTTCTAGAATGATCTGATCATTGTTGTGTAACAATAGTATGGATAGGCTTGTTTCCTTCAACAAGGCCTGAGAAATGCTTTGAAGATGCTAGAAGTTACTAGTGGAAAAAATGGACTGAAATCAGTACAATCAACATAAATCTTCTCATAGGAAATTTGTCACAAAAATTCTGCCAGGAAAAATTTACCCAATACTTATCATACTAAGATCTTCTATACAAAAAAAAAAAAAAAAAAGCACACAAACTGCAAACATCTGTCTATGGAAGGACAAACATGATGCGATACACAGACAAATATAACTTCCAAGAAGTGCTGTGAGGTGTCAGGCCTATTTTTCCATTGTCCAATGTGTCTTGTGATCTGGTGTATCACACAGACTTTAATTTAGAATTATGTTGAAATTCTTTTGTAGGAAGAAACAGGGTGGAGGGTCAAAGCCAGCAAGATGGCAGACACTTTTGAAGATGTGGTGATGCCACATGCATTCCAAAAGAGTGGGCTCTATCTGCTATCTTGCTAGGCATGATACACAGCCAGTGGTAGATTTCAAATTATTTTACTACTGGTTCTGTGGGCGTGGCTTGGTAGGCATGGCAGGGGGAGGATACTGTAAAATCCCCATTCCCTCCCCACTCCATGGGAAGGATACTGCAAAATCTCCATTTCCTCCCGATCAGCTGGGAGTTAGGAGGCAGTGAATAGATGTGGGCGTGGGCAGTCAGAGGTGGTATTTACCGGTTCTCCGAACTACTCAAAATTTCCGCTACCGGTTCTCCAGAACTGGTCAGAACTTTCTTAAACCCACCTATGTCGGGAAGCCGATCCAACCGACAATCAGCTGCTTGTGCTGCGGCTTTACAACCTGTGGACTTCAACTCCCAGAATTCCTGGGCCAGCCGTGCTGGTTCAGGAATTCTGAGAGTTGAAATCCACAGGTTGTAAAGGGACCATAGTTGCCCACCCCTGTACTAAAGGAATAAGACTAGATATTTTACAGGAAGTCCTTGACTTATGGCTAGTCATCTTTGTATATTCCTTACAAAAATATACTGCGCAATTCCCCATGCAAACATTGAACATGAAAGTCGGAAACTGTGGTAGTCAATGCAAACTCAGTTTTGAATTCATACATAATTCACTTCTCATCAGTTTCAAAATGAACTGAATCATTTTTCTCCTTTTACAAAGCTAAAAGAAAAAGACAAAGATTCAGGTAGCAGTTTCAATACATGTGAAATAACTACAGGATCTATTATGTTCTAAGAGAACAAAATAATAATCATAAACCCGAAATACTATGTAAAGATAAACTTTCTTTCTTTCTTTCTTTCTTTCTTTCTTTCTTTCTTTCTTTCTTTCTTTCTTTCTTTCTTTCTTTCTTTCTTTCTCTCTCTCTCTCTCCCTCCCTCCCTCCCTCCCTCCCTCTTTCTCTCTCTCTTATGTTGATAAATTCCATATGTTAAAAATGTAGCCTCAGAGAACATACGCATCCTCCACATATAACGGCAATGTCATGAGGTCATTGTCATTTATACATGGTTTATGGGTTACCTTTGGGCCATAGTTAGGTAGACATGAGGATGGATCTATCAGCAACAAAAATGCTAGGATACAAAGCTTATGCTCAACACATCTGGGAAGGAGGCGGGTTGTTGGCTGGGGAAGACTGCCATAGGCTAATGTATAGGATTTCTGCAGGAAAAAAATAAAATAAAAGTCACAGTTATATGTGATTAAACTGATAAAAGGAAGGTGATGCATATGGAATTGTCAGCAATTGGAACTATCTTTATGCAGTGGTTAGTGAGTCAGACAGAGCCATCAAAGGCCTATTTTCTTTACAGCTTCTACTCCTCCAGGGAATTCTACTTTCCAAGTTTATTGCTGATTTTATTTTCCTTTGTGGTTGGAAACCACATGTTGAAATGCAATCAACATTACATAAAACAACTCAGATCCAGCAAAACAGCTTTTTACCCCGCCACTGTCCATCATACAAGCGGATATGATACAAATCAAGGAATCCTAATGCTGCATTCTGTTGAGTGTGTGCAATCAGGCAACTGGCCAGTTGTGAATCAGCCAAATAAACAGGAAAATATAGGATGATGTTTATGCTTTGGCGAGGAGCAGCATGCAGGGAAGGTAAGAGGCCTTTCTGAAGGAAAGGAATAATAACTAGAGCCTATAATGGGGAATGCCTTCCTAGAAACAAGCAAAATGAATGAGAGATACTGGATAAAAATACGTTGAACATACTGTATCAGTTTTTCAACAAAATGTTGTTTCAAACTAGGCAGCTCCTATGCTTAAATAAGGCATTCCACATAACAATTGGGCTTTTTAAAATCCTCATCCATCCTAAGAAACAACTTTGTGCTGCATCTAGAGTAGAGCAGGAAAAATGACAAGACATCAAGCAATAGGGGGAAAAAACCTTCCTCAATCAGATAAGATATAGAGCCATGGTGGCAAACCTATGTGGCACATGGAACCATATCGGGGGAACACAAGTGTTGCCCTAGCTTAGGTCCGGCGCGCATGCGTGCGCCGGCCAGCTGATTTTCAGGCCTTCCAGGCCCACCGGAAGTCGGCAAATGGGCTGTTTCTAGCCTCTGGAGGGCCTCCAGGGGGTGAGGAAAGCCGTTTTCACCCTCCTCAGGCTCCAAGAAAGACTCTGGAGCCTGGGGAGGGTGAAAAACAGGCCTATCGGGCCCACATGCCACCGCATGCCAAAGGCGAGTGAAGTGCAGGGTGGGTCGCATGCGCAGGGGGCGGGGCACATTGAATTATGGGTGTGGACACACAACACAACCACCACCACCCCGTGCTTTTGGCACACAAGGGTGAAAAGGTTAGCCATCACTGATATAGAGTATATGAATCAACTGTTTTTTTCTGAGGAAATGCGGCTTATCAACCCAGAATGGACAACTCGTCGTGGCCAATTCACCATGACTAAGTAGCTACTACCAACTCACCATGACCAACTCACTGAGACCAACTCAGTGGCTAACATGGCTAACTCACCATGGCTAACTCACCACAGCTAACTCACCACAACTCACAATTCAACAATTCAATTTAATTATTTATTTAACACAATGTTTCTTCAATATTAGTGTAATTCTTGTCCTGCAGCGAGTTGGCCTACGGTAAATTGGCCCATAGTTAGTTGGCCATAGGGAGTTGGTCACAGCAAGTTGACCGTTGTGAGTTAGCCATGGCAAGTTGGCCATAGCAAGATGGCCATGGCAAGTTGGCCACGGCAAATTCTCCTAGACCCCTATCAACCACTATATGACCACATAATAAGAAATCCTCAACCAGCAAATACGGATGAGCACGAAATGAGTATGGCGATATCCATTGTATTGCCTGTCTGCGATTTCTAAAGTTTTTTTTTTATTATTTGATTTATATACCGTCCTACTCCTGAAGGACTCAGGGCGGTGAACAACCACAGATAAAACATATAAATACAAAATTTAAAAGCAAAGTAAAACCGAATTAAATAATTTTGGCCCAAGACAGATTTAAAACACCCAATAATTTAAAACAGATTAAAATTTACATTTTAAAAAGGGAAAAAGGGAAAAGATTAGGCCAGGCCAGCCTGATGGAATATAAAGGTCTTAAGAGTGCAGCGGAAGGTGCACAGATCTGGGATCCTCCGTATCTCCGGGGGAGCTCATTCCAGATAGTAGATGCCCCCACAGAGAAGGCTCTCCCCCTGGGGGCCACCAGTCAACATTATTTGGCCGACGGCACCTGGAGGAGCCCCTCTCTATGAGAGCGTACCGGCCGGTGGGAGGCTAGTGGTGGCAGCAGGCGATCCCGTAGGTAACCAGGTCCTAAGCCATGGAGCACTCTAAAGGTGATAACCAAAACCACCTTTAGGTTTTGGTTATTTAAGAGAGCTTTCTTAGCACATCCAAACTCCCTGGTCAATAGCCTTGGTAGTACAGTGGTCTAAGGCACCCTGTTATTAAGCTGGTTATTAAGACCAGCTGCCTGCAATTACTGCAGGTTCGAATCTCGCCATGGCTCAAGGTTGACTCAGCCTTCCACCCTTTCTAAGGTAGGTAAATTGAGGACCCAGTTGTGGGGGCAATAAGCTGACTTTGTATAAATATACAAAAGGATGAAGGCTATTGCTGAGCACATTGTAAGCCGCCCTGAGTCTCCGGAGAAGGGCGGCATATAAATCAAATTAAAAAAAAAATAGGGAAATAAACAGCTGAGACAGATTTGTGTTTCAAATAATAATAATAATAATGCTCAGCTTGCTCACTTGTTTTGAGAATGGAGAATTATGTCTTCCTTAGACATAATACCTGGTGATCGGTATACAAGAGTCTGCAGACTCTGGGACTGATAAAAAATAGAGCGGAATCATTAGCATATTATGACCAGTCACTCCAAACACCCCAGCCCCAATTCACATAGATATGAATAAATCATGGGAACATTAGGAACATCAAAAACTGCTAAGATGAGAAATAAAAGAGATGGTTAAAGATAAGTAAGTGGTTAGGATCTGAAACAATCAAAGGAAACAAGGTGTAATATATTCCCAATAATAATGCAGCCAGTTGGATTCCAGATAACTAGGTGGCTCAGTGGCTAAGACACTGAGCTTGTCAATCAGAAAGGTCGGCAGCTTGGCGGTTCGAATCCCTAGTACAGGTCTCCTGCGTAAACTCTCCAAGGTCCCTTCCAACTCTTGTTACTGTTTAAAAAAAAAGATAGAATGGATGCAATAAAGCTAAATACAATCTAGGAAGAAATACAATCTTTGCAGATGTGAGAGCACTCAAGTCACCGAGGAGAAGAACCTAAAGCATCAAATTCAAAATAAAATAATGGCAAACAATTTCTGCGTTGCTGTCACCCATCTCCCCAAAATTGTATGGATCTGAATAAAACATTTAGCAATTTCGTATGTCAAATGATGTGATCTACAGGTTGGAAGACACTGCTGTAGTTACTGGATAAAGTGCTGAACTTTCACAAATAGACAATTACTTGATACAGTGTTGAGCACATGAGATCATATGAAGGAGTGGCACTTCACTCATAAAGGACAATATTAAGAATGTGCTTGGCTCTAACCCAATGAATGACTAGAACTTATTTATTGGAAATAATATCTAGAGAACATCAATGTTACCTAATATAAACCCACACTACCATATTGGAAGATATAAGGAACTCTGTAGTAAATTGATACATACGTTAAATACAGCTTAGGGAAAGGATGTAATAGTACACCCGCTGATTGGGATGCAAGAATAATGCAAGAGATAGAATTTTACAAAGAGAATTATGTGCTCATTACTAAACTGCTCAACAAGCAAAAAATAGCAAGTCTCTACGCATTTGGATTCTAGTGGCTGCACAGCATCGGAATCAAAATGATCTTGTAGTAATAAAAAGAAAACGAAAAAGTACTGTACAAATTAATCTAGCAGTGTGCTTCTGCATGAAGATTATGATCACTACTTCTTAGTGTGAAGCATACAAGTTAAAGTCCAGAAAGACTGGGCCAAAGCACATATGCAGGTCGTCCTCGACTTAAGACCACAATTGAACCCATAACTACTGTTGTTAAGTGAGACATTTGTTAAGTGAGTTTTGCCCCATTTTACAACTTTTCTTGCCACCTTTAAGTGAATCACTGCAGCTAATAAATTAGTAGAGCCATGTTGGCCCAGTGGTTAGAATGCAGTACTTGCAGGCTACGGCTGCCTGCAATTTGACAGATCAAATATCATCAGGCTCAAGGTTGACTCAGCCTTCCATCCTTCCAAGGTGGGTAAAATGAGGATCCAGATTGTTGGGGGCAATAGGCTGACTCTGTAAACTGCTTAGAGAGGGCTGTAAAGCACTGTGAAGCGATAAATAAGTCTATGTGCTATTGCTATTGCTATTGCTAGTAAACTGGCTGTTCAGTGAATCTGGCTTCTCCACTGACTTTGCTTGTCAGAAGGTCGCAAAAGATAAATTTTGGGGTGCGATAACATCTGTATGCTGATGACACCCAGCTGTACATTTCCACCCCAGACCACCCCAATGATGCCCTCGAAGTGATGTCCCAGTGTCTGGAGGCCGTGCGGGTCTGGATGGGGAGGAACAGGCTTCGGCTCAACCCTTCCAAGACCAAGTGGCTGTGGATGCCAGCGTCCCGGTATAGCCAGCTGGTTCCATCGCTGGCTATTGGGGGCGAGTCACTGACCCCCACAGAGGGGGCTCGCAACGTGGGCGTCCTCCTGGACACACGGCTGTCTTTAGAAGAGCATATGACGGCCGTGGCCAGGGGGGCTTTTTATCAGGTTCGCCTGATATGCCAGTTGCGCCCCTTTCTGGATTGGGACTCCTTGTGCACAGTTACTCATGCCTTGGTTACGTCACACCTGGACTAATGTAACGCTCTCTACATGGGGCTCCCCCTGAGGAGCACCCGGAGGCTCCAGCTGGTGCAGAATGCGGCCGCGCGGGTGATTATGGGAGCAACGTGGCGCTCCCACATAACACCTCTCCTGCACGAGCTGCATTGGCTCCCGGTGGTCTTCTGGGTGCGCTTTAAGGTGTTGGTTCTCATCTTTAAAGCGCTCCATGGCTTAGGGCCAGGGTATTTGCAAGACCGCCTGCTGCTACCGATAATCTCCCACCGGCCAATACGCTCTCACAGAGAGGGCCTCCTCGGGGTGCCGTCGGTCAGGCAATGTCAGCTGGTGGCCCCCAGGGGGCGAGCCTTCTCTGTGGGGACACCCGCCCTGTGGAATGAGCTGCCTCCTGGAATACGATTGATCCCGGACCTCCGGACCTTCTGTAAAGCCCTGAAGACGTTTTTATTTCATCAAGCCGGCCTAGCCTAAATGGTTTTTAATTGGGATTTTAAATTTTATGGATTTGGGGTTTTAAATTGGGTAGCCAGTGATTTAATTCTTTTTAATTATCTTAATTTTTGCATTTGTGTGTTTTTTAATTTTGGCTGTTCACCGCCCTGAGTCCCCTCTGGGAGAAGGGCGGTATACAAATTAAATTAATAAATAAATAAAATAAATAAATCACACGATCCTGGGATGTAGCAAAGGTCATAAATATGAACCAAAATTCCACGTATGTGAATTTTGATCACATGATTGTGGGGAATGCTGCAAAGGTTGTAACAATGAAAAATGGTTATAAATCACATTTTTCAGTGCCATTGAATGGTCGCTAAATGAACTGTTATAAGTCAGAGACTACCTATACTCTGAGTATAAGACAGGGCTGTCAAACTCCCGGCCCATGTGCCAGATACATCACATGCTAGCCATGCTCACACCCAGTTTAACGAAGGGGGAAAAAGTCCCGATACGTCCTATCACAACGTGAGTTTGACACCCCTGATATAAGATCAATATAAGAAATAAATTCATTACCCTTAATTCATGCCAAAGATAGCCTGAGGAGCTAGGTGAAGAGATTAGAAAATGGAAGAAGAAAATATTCACAACATTTCAAAGAGAAAATTTAAGAACACACTATTATGATAGCCAGGAAAAATGGAGAATGAAAGCCTTGGGCAACAAGAATAATATAGAACAATTAAGCACAAAAGATTTGTAACCGATCGATACACTTTCTGTAATTGTAATGGATGATTTTGTTTTATGTTTGGTTTTTGTTTAAAAATAAAAATTTAATTGAAAAAAAAAAAGAATGACATAGAACAATTGAATGTGGGCTTTCAATATTCAAGGGGGAAAAGGTAAAAAAAATAGTATATCAATCAAAAATGCCAATAAATAGAAGAAAATAATGATAAAAGGGGAAGGAGAGAATTTTTTTTCAGAGAAATCATAAGAGAATGTATGCCTTAGACAGGTCTACTCAGATGTTGCAATAGAAGGGCTCTAATTACAGACAAAGGAAGTTTTTAAAAAATGGAAAGACTATTACTGAACTCTGTTTAAATAGAATAATTAAGTAATAGAAGTAACTCCACCATAAAGTAATGTATGAAAAGCAATAGACCTTCCAATTGTTCTTCTGTTATTGTGTCCTGTGGAATCTTGATGCTTTCTGAGCTTGCTTGATTGCTTGTAGGCAATCCTTACCTTTAAAAATCTTTAAAAGAACTCATTACACAAGTGAAGATCAGGGTTAATGTTTGGAAGTCAAAAGTAATAATCAAGATCATGCTTCGTGAATTTAAAGTGAATGAATAGCGATTTAACGAATAGATGATTTTCCAGTAGCAAAATATGACTATGAAGGCTGGACATTGAGAAACAACAAGAAAAGGAATGCCTTTGAACTCTATCAATTGCAGGTCGTTACTGAGAGTACTGTGGATTGCAAGAAGAAACCAATAACCCAGTTCTGGACAAAAGATTAACTGCTCTCTTGAAATAGTAATCACCAAGTGGAAACTTCCTTACACTGATAATCGGGATGTGATTACACTTGGTTAGTTTTTAGGGATCTGGAAAGGGGAAACAGCAAATAAAGTGGTGGATCTAGAAATCTCTGTAATGTCCTTGCATTACAGATAATTTGGATAATTTTGAAGGCAGGATGAGGTGGCAGACATTTTAGACATATGGTTTCCGGGGATGGGATCCAATTCAATAGCACATGGCTAGCTAACTATCTAACTAACCAAATGTTTGGACATTCTATTCTGCAGTCACTCAACTATCTTCATCAGTAACTGTGTATCTACAGTCAGAGAATTACTAGTGATATGTGAATATGTGTGAACGGGCCTCAGTTCAGGATAATGGAGATCCAGTGTGGTAGAATGGATAATGTGTTAGATCCAGGATAGCCAAATTCTAGTTCTTTCTTGGCTACAGAAGTTCACTGGATCACTGAGAGAATTACTTTCTCTACCCAAACTATTCTATAAGGTGTTTGGGAGAAATTGAAGAAAACAATAATAGGTAGCCTACTGAGAAATCTTGGAGTAAAGGCAAATTGGTTGGTTTTAACGTTTGATGTTGATTTTAATTGATATGTTTTAAATTATGGGCCAAATTCTATTTAATTAGTTTTAAATAATTCTTTTAAGTTTTGTGTACAAATGTTTTTATTTTGGCTGTTCACCGCCCTGAGTCCAAAAAGAGAAGGGCGGTATACAAATTTAATAAATAAAATAAATAAATAAATATCCACCCTTTGAGGTAGAACAGGTTAAGAAATAACAGAATAACAGAGATACCTCTGGAGGATACCTTGGAGGTCTTCTAGTCCAATCCCCTGCTCAAGCAGGAGACCCTATACCCGTGATGGCGAACCTATGGCATGTGTGCCACAGATGGCACACATAGCCATATCAATAGGCACGCAAGCTCAGCTCCAGTGCGCATGCTTGCGCCAGCCAGCTGATTTTTGGGTCTTCTGGGCCCAGCAGAAATAGGGAAACAGGCTGTTTCCTGCCTCCTGAGGGCCTGGGGGGATGGGAAGGCCCATTTTTCTTTCTCACCTGGCTCCAGGGCCTCTCTAGGAGTCTGAGGAGGGTGAAAACGGCCTCCCCACCACCGGAGGTCCTCCAGAGGCCAAAAACAGCCCGTTTGACAACTTCCAGTCCCACCAGAAGTTTCATCCCACCCCATGAGCTGAAGGTTCTTTCCCATTTCTCTCTTATGGCATCTACCATCCAACATGTTGGATGGTAGATGAAGATTGACATACATGTGGCAATGCAGATCGCATCACACAGAAGTCATCTGAAAGGGATACAAGCAAATCCAAGAAAAAGTCACTAATGATTCCTCAGCATGGGCTCTCTTCTAACTATAGACTCTAAGTAGAATCAGATGTGAGTGACTTTATCCATAAAATATGATGCTAATAATTTACAACAGGCTCGCATATTCTAAGCATGATATTCAAGTCCTAATAGTACTTTTATTACTCAGAACAGCTCAGTGATGATTCATATCCCAGTGATAACAGGAGGAAGAAACCTTTTTTAAAAAATCTTGAGTGTCATACCCAGAAGATGCTCTCCAGAGCTCAATCACATTTCAACCCAATAAGTCTTAAACTATTTCAGGAAATTCTCTCCCTCAACACACACACATGCCTTAATCATTCCAATCTCTCTGAAAAACTGGAAACAGAATAGGTTCCTCTTTTCACCACAGAGTAATTTTTATAGGGGGAGGGGTAGCTTTAATGAAGAATCAAGAATACTTTGAGCAATTGGGCAGGAATGTTGCTAGCAGAGGAACAAGGAAGACACATTTTAAGATTTGGACCTACAAACAATCTCCATTTGGGCTTGGTTTCTCCAATGCTTTTTCCCCCAGTGTAAAGGTTTTATTTTCCTAACATTTTTTCTCCTTCGACCCACTCATATGTACTAAGCATTAAATACGCATGACCTCTTTGATTTAAGAAACAGATTTAGTAGGTGGTTCCTTTTTTAAAAAAACTTAAAGTAACTTAACACAAAAACTCGCAACAAAATCCTTTAAAAAGTAATAATAGAAGTACTCTAGTTGGACAGAGAATTATTTGAACCCATGCCAAAGACAAGGCCCGGAGGGAAAACCCTCCCACTCACAGAGTTGCAGAAGGTGACAAAGTTTTCCCTCAGCAACTGCAAACTTTGCTCACACTTCTCAGCTTGCCAATAATCGTTCTTCTCGGTAAACCTTTCAGCTTCTCTGAAAATGCTGAGGGATATCTCAAAAAAGGAGAGGTGTGAAAAGCCAAGATCTCCCTTTGTGATCTCTATGCGCATCATTCAAACATAGCAAACAGTGCACTCTTCTCATATACATTTGGCTCATCAAGTTCTCAGACAATACAGAAAGCAGCGGCAGGAAGGGTAAAGGAAAATGTTTTCCAATTTGTCAGCAACTTTCAGCATCATTAGCTTCTATATCAGATTTGCAGCCATTCAAAATGCATCAAGAGGCGAGGCAGGAAGAGCTAAGTATCTTTTACTGGAATCCAAGGTCTGCCTGCAGATGAAATTGGATTAGCTCCCTGGAATTGGGGAGGGCTTAAATTACCACAGGGGGCCTACCTGTCTCGAGCCTTAACAAGGAACAATTTTGCCAGCATATGGCATGACAATGGATTAGTCATCAAGTGCTATTAATCCTAATATATCCGCTTCTCAACCTTAGAGCCTTGTTAAGTGAAGCGAGTGGGGTGGGGAGGATGGCAATCTCCAACGTGTCAGGTGAAACTCAAGGTAAGGCGGCCATGTAGTGATGGGCTTCCATCTGGCACTTCTCCTTTGTGAAATTCAACCAGAAGGTGTTCTAATGAGCCTTTTATAGCAGGCGCCACCTGCTACTGATCTGCCTCTCCCTGCAAAGGGATAATTGAAGGCTGGTTTTACACAACGACTTGGATCTTAACCTTGGGGACTCATCAAGCCTTGCAAATCCTTGTGGGATATTATCATTCCAAAATGGCATTTCTTGGCTTTGGTTTGGGAGTGAAGGAGGTTATTTGTGGTTGGTTAATTGCAACCAGTTCTTTGGTAGCTTCCCCTTTTCCACATGGATTAATAAGTGCATCATCTCAAAATTAATCATCTAGGCTGATGGCAACCATATGTCTTAGTTCAGTTCCTTTGCTTGTGCACGGAACAGCAAATGTGCCATTGCCAGGCAAACTCTGGAAGATTTATTCCTCCATGTTTTGGTGGTTCATAATTTGGGGGTTGTTGATATTTTAATAATGCTACATTTTTGAAGCGGCTAGGAAAACAACAAAAACTCAAGATTGATGAGTGAGTGCATTCATCTGAACATTAAAAGCAATGCCAGCCAATCTAACATCTTTTTATAATGTCAAATATAATTAATTTACTTGGCTTCTTCGATAATATATCATGTTCCTGGCAAATTTGGGGCCCTATCTATGCTTCTGCTGCTTTCTGAGGCTTGGTAGGTAGCACAAACGAAATTCACTGGAAATCTCCAATCAGACCCAGTCTGGTGCCTCCAGATGCATTCCTGCATTGGGTCATTTATCATTTGAGGCCCAAGAGATACAGCATGGAAAGCTCTACTACAACATCCAAACCCCGGTAGACAGGACTGATAAATACAAAGACTGGGGACCATTTATCAATCAAACTAGAAAAGGGAGGAAGCAGCATAGTTTACCCATTTGTTAGCCACTTACAAATTCCTACTGTAGACCAAAAGTATTACTCACAGGGTGAAACATTTGTATTTTGATTTTTATTCAGGATAAAGTGTGGGGGGTCCGGCACCAAACTGGAATCTCATTGCACTGGGACATACCATTCTCTGTTTTTCACTTCCAAATGTAGCATACACAATTTATTAGTGATTTTTCATTTTTTTGTTGGGTTGTTGTTTTTTTACTCTTGGGGGATACAGTATATTCTTAATCTGGATTGGAAACCCTCAGCGACATATGAGAACACTAGTTATTTCATATAACATTGCATCCTATTTTTGCTTGGGGTCTTTGTCTCTAAATCTTAGCTTTTTGATAGACGCAAGGCAGAAGTGGTATTCAGCAGGTTCTTACCAGTTCTGGAGAACTGGTAGCAGAAATTCTGAGTAGTTCGGAGAACCGGTAAATACCACCTCTGACTGCCCCGCCCCCATCTATTCTCTTCCTCCCAAATCCCAGCTGATCAGGAGGGAATGGGGATTTTGCAGTATCCTTCCCCTGGAGTGGGGTGGGAATGGAGATTTTACAGTATCCTTCCCCTGCTACGTCCACCAAGCCACACCATGCTCACCAAGCCACGCCCACAGAACCAGTAGTAAAACAATTTGAATCCCACCACTGACGCAAGGACCGTTTTCAGCTATCAACAAGCAAAACTGATAAAGGAGGGAGCATGAGAGTTGTCAATTCAACATTGGAGGAAAAAGGCACTCTAAAGTCATCTGCCCACTTCTTCTACAGACATCCAACCATCGTTGTGCCAAATGATTAGTGTTCATAACAGGCTTGGTGAGATTATGAAGGTGCTGTAAGTCACCTTCCAGGTTTGTTAAAGGCATTCTGTCATTCACCCAAAGCAACACGGCTTCAAAAGGAAACCATTCCATTTAACTGGCCTACACAGGTAATCCTCGACTTACAACAGTTCATTTAGTGACCATTCAAAGTTACAACAGCACTGAAAAAAGGGACTTCTGATGGCTTTATGCTTTCACTACTGTTGCAGCATCCCCATGGTCACGTGATCAAAATTCAGACGCTTGGCAACTGGCTCGTATTTATGACATTTGCAAGATCATGAAATGTCCTTTCGAGACCTCCTGATAAGCAAAGTCAAGGGGGAAGCCAGATTCATTTAACAACCGTATTACTAACTTTACCACTGCAGTGATTCTGTGGCAGGAAAGGTTGTAAAATGGGGCAAAATTCACTTAACAGCTGTCTTGCATAACAACAGAAATACAGGGCTCATTTGTAGTCATAACTCAAGAACTACCTGTAAAAGGGTCCTTTCAAGAATTATTATGAAGCACTGTTGGATTAGATGGAAACTTTTCTCACAAAGAAAAGTGATAGCCTCAGTTGACACTGTGGAAATTCCCAAAGGTTCCATAGAGAAATACAAAATGCAATATTGTACATTGGGAAATGTACAATAACTAGCTGGACGCCCGTGCTTCACTACAAAACTATGTGCTCGGGCTTGATAAATTGACACTTGCAGCCTGAAACTTAATGTAGAATGTGTAACTCCGTAGCATCAGCATGTGTTAATATAATGCAACTGGCAGTTGGAACAGAGGGGGAGGGGGAATACAATGTCCCAGCCCACAGCATCAGTGGTGGGTTGCCCCCGATTCGGACCGGTTCTATAGAACCGGTAGTAAAACCGGAGGGAGGCTCCGCCCACCAACCACGACGTCATCAGAACGCTTCTGCACATGCGCAGAAGAGCGCATGGGCGCACACTCACTTTGCTCATGTGCGCACACGGCCCCATTGCAAACCGGTAGCTTTGCACAGCATCCATCGTTATTCATCTGGCTAGCATCCTGTCAGTGTGTGAGAGAGTTGAGAGGTGTTTGGAAACTCAAACAGTATTTGCTGTGTGAGCAAGAAGGAGGCAGGAAGGAGGCTGGGCGTGGCTTAGCTCAACTGTTCTGTAGTAAAACTGCTTGCTGCTGTGAAAGTAAAACTGAAAGTGAAACTCCTCTCCTCTGCTTGTGTTTTGCATTTGGAACAGATTTCTTTTGAAGTGGGGGGTGGGAGTACAACTCCTTAGCATCAAAGCATGTTAATAATAATATAGGAAATACTAATGCTCTGATGCTCATTTCGAAAAATCCTTTCTTAGTGAGCACCTAGAAGCCAAGAGGAACATATGTGGCAAATTTCAAGTTTGTACGCTTTATGGTTCTGGAGATTTCATGATTAATGTGTGAGTGGTTTTCGCTTTTATATATATAGATTAAATTTGAGGATCCAGAACTTTTTATATATGTTAAAGCTGTGTGCATGGTTGACATAGAAAAGCTTGCAAATTCCTTTTTTCTTTTTACAATAAAGTTGGAAAGCCCTTAAAACTCAGGGAGTTAACACTCACAACTGAGCTAGATGGAGCTGAGAGTCTGAATTTGGTGTGAGTCTGTTTGCTAAACCCCGTTATGTCATTGTACAAAGGCCTTCCTTTTGGCCCTGCTGGCTCGGAATTCTGGGAAATGAAGTCCAAGGTTGAGTAAGGTTGCTTTATGAGAATCATATGGAATAGATCAGAGTTTTTTATAGCAATGACAAAGGCTGGCAGATAATGAGTGCCTTATGGCTAGCTTGCGAGCTCATTATATAGTTTAAATTTGAACGAGGAACCTCTTGGCTCAAAGTTCAGTTTTCACATAACATTGTCAGTGAGATGCTTAATTCTAATTTCTTATAACTTATTTAAATTTTTAGGAGGTGTGGAAGTGGTGGGAGAAGCAGAACTTCGTGGTTCACTGGGTTGCAAACTTTCCCAGTTGTCTCTTTGTTTTACCCATGTCTATTAAAATCCAGATTAAAGAAGATCCATGAAATTCTGGGGAAAGTATCCTTCTAGATAAGCCTATAAGGTTTACCGATCTAATGATTGATTAATTTAACTTGAAAATGTAAGAGACACTTTAACCGGTTATTCCATGAAGCAGCAGAAATATTTTAATGTGTCATTTATTAACATAATTCTCCAGACCGCCAATGCTGGTTGCCCTCTCACCATACTGACTATCTAGCCTGAGGGAAAGGAAGAGCTGCCAAGCTATTATAGTAACTGAGCAATAAGCATGGCTGTGGTCACAGGCTAATGCCAACCCTGAAAATACATACCAGCCACAATACAGATGTTAAATTTGGCCCAGCCTGTGGGCCTTGCAGATGAATAAACTGAAAAGCAACAAAAAGGGTTCCTCTGTGGCAGAACTCACACGAATTTGTCTGAGAGGAGCTGATAACTTAAAATCTTCACCTCTGACTTCTTCAGTTTTTATTTTTCTTTTCTGGCAAGACGATCCTTTGACGTGAATGTCCAGTTCTGTTCTGATTGGTACAAACATCTGTTCCTATGAGATTTATATAAGCTCTATAGAGATGGGCCGTTATTGTCGATAGGGTAAAATGACGCCACGCCACCTTGAGCTACAGGTAGTCCTCAATTTACAACTGACTGTTTAGTGATTGTTCAAAGTTAACAACAGCACTGGAAAAGGTGAGTTTTTCACACTTACGCCCATGGCAGCATCCCCATGGTCACGTGATCAAAATGTGGGTCACTTAGCCACTGGCACTTACGTATGACAACTGCATCGTCCCAGGATCATGTGATCACCATACCAGCTGGCTTCCGACAAGCAAAGTTTCATTTAACAACTGGAGTGATTTGCTTAATAAATGTAGCAAAAAAGTCATAAAATGGGGTGCAACTCGCTTAATGTTTGTTTTAGCAACAGAAATGTTGGGCTCAACTGTGGTTGTAAATTGAGGACTACCTATTATAAAAAAATAAAAGTGAGATTTTAAAAAATCTAATAAATAAATAAGATTCTTTACACATTGCTGCCTGGAACCGAGCCATACAAATCCTACCCTGCCAGCTTGAGAAAGAGCTAGTATGTTATTTCAACTACGGTCACAGACAGCATTGTGGGGACGACCAGAGGTGGGCTTCACATAATTTAACAACCGGTTTGTCCCAACACCAAAAATGTGTCCATGCGCCTTCTGTGCATGCGCGCAGCCTTCTGCGTATACGCTTTGCTCTCCCTCTTGCTTGCACACATGCACGCAGCTTAAAAAATGCAGCTAAATAGGACAGCAGAGTGTTGGGGCGGGCAGGCGGGCCCACCCACATGTCACAACTACCGGTTCACCCGAACTGGTATGAACCAGCTGAATCCCACCCCTGGGGAAGACCCACTCAACACTTAAGCTATTTTTCATTTTTTTTTCCTAGAAGAGTTTTTATACTCCATATATTTTCTAGAAGAGTACTAGACCCAAGTTTAAAAATATTGGGTTCCCTCCCACACACACACACACACACACACCAGAGGTGGGTTTCAGCAGGTTCTTACCAGTTCTGGAGAACCAATAGCAGAAATTTTGAGTAGTTCGGAGAACCGGTAAATTCGACCTCTGATTGGCCCCACCCCCATCTATTCTCTGCCTCCCAAATCTCAGCTGACTAGGAGAAAATGGGGATTTTGCAGTAACCTTCACCTGGAGTGGGGTGGGAATAGAGATTTTACAGTATCCTTCTCCTGCCACGCCCACCAAGCCATGCCCACCAAGCCATGCCACGCCCACCAAGCCACACCCACAGAACTGATAGTAAAAAATTTTGAAACCTACCACTGAAACACACACTTATGGATCAGCTATCTCAGGACCAGATTTTGTTATGACCAAACTGTTAAGAGTTTCCAGCAATCCAATCCTCACACAAGTAAAGAATTCAGGAGTATTCATTTATATAAGAAACTTCTTTATATACAATACCATACAGGAGAAGCTAGAACCAGAACTCAGAATCCAGAAGTATAAAATCAATAATCATAGAAGCTATAGAATCACAGAAGCACTCATATATATACAAATCAGTGAACCTAAGCTACACCCAGTCTTCAAGCCATCTGGGTCATCAAGCAGCCCACATTGGCTGATCTGTTACCATAGCTATTCCAATTCATGAACCCTTATACACTGACACAAACCCATCCATTTTACTATCTGTCTCCTCATTTTTAGAACATGCAATTCCTACCAGCATACCATACCAAAGAAATCCACCAATTCTTAAGTTGTGAACTATAAGGCCATTACCAATTATTGCCCTTGATGTTGTTGGATAGTGCATTTAACCAGTAGTGGGATTCAAGTAATTTAACAGCTGGTTCTCTGCCCTAATGATTTCTTCCAACAACCAGTTTGCTCAGAAAGTTAACAACCGGTTCTCCTGAAATGGTGCGAACTGGCTGAATCCCACCACTGCATTTAACTCATCTTATCATAGGGCAAGGAGGGTGAGAGGATCCGGCCCTCACAAACTTTACATTGTTGGGCATTAAATACCAGACTCGTCACTAAGGCAGAATACCATAAGATTTCATCATTAGACCAGAGCATGAATGCAGGCTCATTTTTCAGCCAAATCAAGGCCTGGAGAAAGGAACATCGATGAAGCTGTGAGAAAGAAGAGCAAGTGGCAGGACCAAGATACAAGTGAGAGAGAACTTTATGTATCACCTTTGGATATGCATGTGTATGTGGGTATCTTAAGAATTCTCAGCAATAGATTAATAGGTTGTCTTATTAATAGAATTGAACTTGCACTTTAAGAAGGTTAAATCTCTGAGCCATTTAATGGCTTATCTCTGTTTTGGGTATTCTGAGGTATGACTTCAGCAACGTAAGAGCTAATTCTCACGATCCTATTCTGTATACCATGAACAAATTCTTTCCACCAATCCATGAGTAGCGAGAATTATGGCTTTCTAAGCATATAACACATATTCACTCTCTTTGCGAACTTTTGAGCCAGAAAAACAAACAAGAAGCGGGACACAAATATGACATGCGGGCTACGTTTCCAGCATCAAACACTGGCCACAGCTCACCCGGCAAACAGCCAGGTTTTCATTTCCACCCTTTAAATCTCCCAAATCATGAAAATAGCCAAACTCTCCTTAGCTAGAGTTTTGATAAAGGAACTGTGCGGGGATCGTTTTTATAACTTCCTGCATAAGCTTTTATCTGTGTTCCCTAGATGAATTCCTATTACTTATCCTGCTCGGTTCAAATACAGTACTTCCCTTCTACCTACAAAGGCTCCAAATGTAACAAAGATATTCTGTTCCTCTATTTTCCATCCCGCCCCCCAAAAAACCACTTCAATCAATCATCACTTCTCCATTCCTTTTATCCTTTTTTGAGGGAATGAATTTGGGGAAGTGTCTACTGTTTTCAGAAATAGCTGCAGCCGTGCAGACAAGCTTATCCCCAAACCCAGAGGTGAAATTCACTTACCTTCCCTACCAGTTCACAAATGTGCGCAGAGGCTTAAAATATCGCAAAAAAGCAATGTCATGACGTCCGCGCAGGTGGGCGGAACCTCCCACGGCTGCCGCTACCAGTTCGGATAGCTGGATAGAACCAGCTGGATTTCACCCCTGCCCAAACCCTTGCCTCATTCATACTGTAGTCCTTAACTTACAATCATTCGTTTAGTGACCATCCAAAGTTTCAATGGCACTGAAAAAGGACTCGCAACCAGTCTTCACACTTATGATCACCGCAGCATCCCCATGATCAAGTGATCAAAATTTGGGAGCTTGTCAACAGGCGTGGTTTTGCAACAATTGCCATGCCTGGGGGTTATGTGATTACCACCTGTGGCCTTCCCTGCCAGCTTCCAACAAACAAGTGGATGAAGGAATTCAGATTTGCTTAATAACAGCACCTATCTGCTTAACAACCATTGCAAAAAAAAAAAAAAGGTCATAACATGAGGCACAACTCACTTAACAACTGCCTTGCTTAGCAATGGGAATTCTGATCCCAGTTGTGCTTGTAAGTCAAGGACTATCTGTGCATTTATTCACAGGGTCCAACTGAGTGTTGCAGCTGTTTGTGATAACCGAACCTCCCCCTGGCATTTTGAATGACGTGCAGACATCCAGAGGCAGCCCCCCACCCCACCCCATCCCTGGCTCTTAGCACTGAAAAGCCAATGCTAAAACAGGGAGGAGAGATGCTTGTAGAAGAAAAGGAGCTAATCAAATGGCTGACAGACAGGGAAACAGAGGCGGCTTCTGAAGATTGGCAGCTACTACAAGAGGCAAAAGGACTTTAATTCAACTGCAGGGAGCACAAGCTACGGGGAGCAGCATATCCGTTGGGAATCCTGCTTGGAGCTTTGCCTGGAGCTTGGCAGCAACTAGAAAAGGAACTACCACACCGAAGCAGCAACTCATCCCAACAAGGGCAGGAATGTTTGGAGAAAGGCAAAGCTTGTATGTTAACGTTAAAGACTTCAGGGATTTTGTATTGGAAGGCTAAGCACTAAAGAACCGAGTGTTAAAGACATCATTCACGTGACAACATCATCTTGCAAAAAGTGGAGTCGACTCAAAGCAATAGCCTGTTGTTGGGGAAGATGTGTGTTGCAATATAGATAGTAGTCCTTGACCAGAGATGGGATTCACATAATTTACCTACCGGTTCACCCAGCACTGAAAATGTGAGCCCAGCCTTCTGCGCATGTGCTTTGCTCGTGTACGTGCCTTCCACACATGCGCCCGGCCTCAAAAATGTGCCTAAATAGGACAGCATAGAGCTGGGGCGGTGGTGGTGGCCACCCACAATTTCCACTACCAGTTCGCCTGAATCGGTCCGAACCGGCTGAATACCACCTCTGTCCTTAACTTATGACAAGTTACTTAGCAAGCATTCAAAGTAATGATGGCCCTCCCTGGGGTACTTACGACCACGATTTGAAGTTTCAATGGTTGCCACTTATCCCACCCACTTATCCCCACAGTCCCACGACTGCACTTCGAGCGCTCGGTAACCAGCTCACATTTAAAATTTTGCAGGGTCTAAGAGTCATTTTATTATGGTTTTGCTGAAAACTGGTATTTACTGTACTTCCAGTTTTGGGCAAAAGTGACTGATAGCAAACTACTAGTTTGCTTAACGACTGTAATGTTTGCTTAACAACTGCTGCAAAAAGAAACTGCAAAAACCAGATTGGTTACATGGGTGATTCAATTTATAACCATTTATGACAGTGATAGCTAGGTTCTATTATGATTGTAATTCAGAGATTACCTGGTAAAACTTTTGGTACCAATTTGCTATGCTATAGTGTGTCCAGTCCTCAGAGAATAAACAGTCCTTGCTGTACCTTGGTTTCAGAGGTGGGATTCATATAATTTACCTACTGGTAAATGTGAGCATGTGTTTCCACACATGCGCACGGCTTGAAAACGTGGCTAAATAGGGCGGCATAGCGCCGGGGCAGGTCACTACTATCGGTTCTCCCGAACCGGCTGAATACCACCTCTGCTTGGTTTCCTTTCTTCTCAAACCATCTTATTTTCATACAAAACTAAAACTAGCATTTGGTATTAAGTAGGCAACTGAGAAACAGCTTTTGCGGCAACATACAAATTAGTCCTCAGACAATTCTAATTGCATCCTTCCTTATCCCTAGCATGATATGCAAAATTGGGCAGCCTCCCTTAATTTTACTCAGCTGTTCAGGGCAAATCTACCCCCACCATTATCCATGTTTGTCTGTCCCTGCATCCATGTGGTGTGTGTGTGTGTGTGTGTGTGTGTACGTACATGTGTGTTTGCTCCTCTAAAGAGGTCTTCCACAGCTGATCCTCTGTGTTTCCCCCATATGGCAGCAGCAAAGCACGTTTTCTTGCAGATAAAGTTACACTGCTGTTCCTCGTGGCATCCATCCAGCACCAAGACAAGACTGAGAATTAAAGTGGCAGGAGTGTCAATCCTCTGCTCAAGATGGGTTCCTTGCAGACAGCAGTGCAGCTGGGAAAAGTTTGTTCTCTGTTGTGTCCTGGGACTGCGGTTTAGAGTTGGTGTTTTTTTTTTTTTTTCCAAATGGAAAAACAAAATGTTTGCAGCTCAACCACAGGCTCTAACGCAAATTACACATCTTGGCTCATTTGAAGCACCGAAAGGATCCTGACCTTACATCAGGAAAATCCAAAAGCAGATGGCGAGAGGCTCCATTTTAATGAAAGCCCCTCTGTCATTATAAATAAATGCCTCCTCAACCTGTCATAGTGTTTGTGGTATGCCTCCAGCCCCAACCCCTTTTCCCAGATCCTCTTTGTTTGCAGATTCAGATCCAGGGAGTTGTGTGTTGTTGTTACATGTCCTCAGTGTCTGGCTGGTGAATTCGAAGCATAATTCATTCCTGTGGTGAGGCACAGTAAAAAGCTTATAGGCGGATTTCACTTAATCGACCCAAATAGGGTTGTAATCAAAACTGTGTGCTCTACAGCTAACTTTCTGCAAGGAGGACAAGTTGTTACTATTGCATCTAAAGAGAAGATATTGCCATTCCTGTCCTGTTCCTCTCAGAAACACCAAAGGCACTTCCGGGTTGAAAGAATTAGCCAGTGACATCACGATTGTCCAGGCGATGCTCAATAGGAGCCCCTTTCATGTCCCCGTTAATGTTCCCTCTGAAGTGGTACCTATCTATCTACTTGCGACTACTTGCTTTCAAACTGCTGGCAGCAACATAGAACATAGAACAAGAGAGTTGGAAGGGGCCTCAGAGATCTTCTAGTCCAACCCCCTGCTCAAGCAGGAGATCCTATACCATTTTATACAAATGGTTGCCCAGTCTTTTTTTTTTAAAGCCTCCAGAGATGGAGCACCCACAATTTCTGAAGGGAAACTATTCTATTAGTTGATTGCTCTCACCATTAGGAAATTTCTCCTTAGTTTTAGGTTGCTTCTCTCCCTTGGTTAATTTAGAAGCTGGAGCGAATGACAGGAGCTCTCCCTTCATGCAGCAGGACTCAGGTCTCAAACGTGGACTCCCCTTGTTAATCGCCAACCCAACATCCTAACCACAGGAGCCACCACACTCCTCAATAAAGTAGTTGCAAGAAAAAAGATGCTATACAGATAGTGCTCGACTTACAATCATTCGTTTAGTGACCATTCAAAGTTACAATGGCACTAGGAAAAGTGACCTATGACCAGTCCTCATACTTACAACTGGCGTTGCAGCCCCATGGTCACAAGATCAAAATTCAGGTGCTTGGCAACCAGCATATATCTATGAGAGTTGCAGCGTCCCAGGCTTCATGCAATCACCATTTGTGGCCTTCCAACAAGCTAAGACGGTGGGGAAAGCTGGATTTGCTTAACCTCCATGTGAGTCACTTAACAACTGCACTGATTTGCTTCACAATTGTGGCAAAAGTCAGAATATTGGGCAGGACTCACTGAACAATTGCCCTGTTTAACAAAGGAACTCTTACTATGGACGTAAGTCTAGGACTACCAGCAATCTGTATCAGCAATGCTTGTGACTGATGGAGTGAAAAATGAACCCAGGGCAGTAATAGCAAAGGTTTTACTTTTAGATTAATAACAACTCTACTTTTAAATTGAATTGATATGAATTTCTGATTATTTCTCACTGACACATTTTAGAAATTTGAGTATCACATTTAAATGATCTAGACACAAGGAATCATTCAGGGATGTTAGCTAAGTTATCCTATTTACATGGGGAGAGGACTGAGCTACCATTTCTCATCAGACACAGCTTCCATTTTATTCTACATTTGCCCTGAATTGTTCTGTACAATACTGAATATCATTATTCAATATGGTATAATAAATCCTTGGCATGTCTAATGCTGGCTTGAACCCCATGGTGCCCTATGCAAGTATTTATTTATCTGGAGCATTTAGGCGAGCGGCTTAGAGTAACAACAAAATCCTGGCAGGCAAATTAAAATCATAAAGCCAGAATATCAAATTAAGCCCAAACCTCAGCTGCAAACAATAAAATCCATACATTCTATGTTAACTTTCTCTCAGTGCCTGTGTTATGACTGACTATGGTGGGGCAATTCCAGCACATCTGGGAGGTGCCAGATTGGTCAAGTGATATGCAGAAAGCCAGCCAACAAAATACGGTGGGCCTTTGGGGGTGGTCCATTTCATTTTTTAGATTTGCATTTCACCTTTCATATAGGAACAGAAAGCCACGTACATGGTGCTCTTTCTTCCCTTGTTCTCCACAACAATAATCCTGTGATGTAGGCAGAGCTAAGAAAGCACCAGCTGTTTGAAGCACAATAGGGATTCTAGGCAGTGGTGGGCTGCTGCTGGCTCAGACAAGTTCAGGCGAACCGGTAATTCCGACCAGCAGCTGGGCCCGCCCACGCGCCCTAGCACTATCACGTCCTATATAATTGTTGGTTTTTCGATGCAGCACACATGCACGGAAGGTGCGCGCACTCACATTTTCGGTTCTGGGCGAACCAATTGCTACAGTATCTGGCGCCCACCTCTCATTCTAGGACTTTTCTTTGTTGTAGAAAATGCTAAATTTTGTCCTAATTTACATCAGTTTTTCTGTCTCAGCCCAGCTCACCTCATAGGGTTGTGGGGAAATTAGGAAGAGGAAAGTGTGGTAGATATATTCACCCTCTTGAGTTTTTTGTAAAAAATAATAAAGGTGGGATACAAATAAATGAAATAATAAATAATTTTAAAAAATCTTTTTTTCCTTACAGAAGAATTATTCAAATGTTGTCTTTCATCATTTAAATTGTGTTACGGGGGATAAAGCATGTGGCTCTCTTTGCACATGTGTTTGAAAATGCAATGAGAATATTTGTATGTCTTCCCCACCTATAAAGAGAGGGGGGGAAGGGAGAGAGAGGTGCATATTTATCTTTTAATCTTTTAATTTAATTTAATTTAATTAATCTTCTCATCGTTCCCATCACCCATCTCCTTCCACTTAGGACTGTATGACTGTAACTTTGTTGCTTGTATCCTTACGATTTATATTGATATTGTTTCCTGATTGCTTATTTGTACCCTATGACTATCATTAAGTGTTGTACCTTATGATTCTTGACGAATGTATCCTTCTTTTATGTACACTGACAGCATATGCACCAAGACAAATTCCTTGTGTGTCCAATCACCCTTGGCCAATTAAAAAAATCTATTCTATTCTATTCTATTCTATTCTATTCTATTCTATTCTATTCTATTCTATTTTCACCCTCTTTGAAGATGAGAGCTCAATGGCCATGTCCACAGATTACTGTTGTATCAGATTGTGCTGTAGGATTGTTTTGCTTTGTTTTTGTTTTAGATGACCACTACTTTTCAGACTCCCATGCTATGTAGTCACTATACTATGTAGTCTCAATTAAGGGCCCCTTAATTGGGAGAATAATGCTGCAAGCATCCATAAGAATATCTCAGAATTTACCTTTGCTCCCTTCTCATACTCCTAACGCTTCTAGGGAAAAAAAGAGAGAAGGGAGTAAAGTCATCCAAAATGCTGAATATTGAATTACAGAGAATTTATAGACCTAATATTTAAATAGGGGGAGGGGGGAGAACTCCTGCTTTGTGTAATGCAGAACATATGTCCTTCACCAGGATCTATTGAGTCTGTTTTGCCTTCTCAGATGCTTCATCCAAGTCAGTTGACTTTTGTTTTATAAAAAATGAAAAATGCCACCAAAACCATCAGGGTATAAAGACAGGATCCCAGTCAGTGCCTGTGGAGTGCACCACCTTGCTTCTGAAAATGCCAGCCATAGTTGCTGGTGAAATGATAGGAAATTGTTGCCTGGCCCACAGTTACTAAATTTTGAAGCTTTATTCAACAGTTGCTGGCTATGAAAGTCTACACCAGTATATAATTTAAATGCATCTTTTCAATGCTGTGGGCTGTCTGTCGGGTGAGCTCTCCTAAGGTCTAAAGTAATAGAGACAAAGCTGTTCAGTCCTCAGTCTTTTGCCTGTTCTGGTCCTGTCAATCAGAAAATGACATTTTGCAGGACCCAGAATGCATGCCTGTCCTGTCCTTTGAAGCATCTTCTCATCTGAGGTTAGGTTGGCCTGATCCTGTTGGGTTTTTGGAAACCTCTTAAGACCTAGTTATTTTCTCCCAAATGGGGGTTGGGAAATTAGATGAGCCCATAATATATTGATTGGTTTTTTGTTATTATTTTAAGGTTTTTATTTTGAGTAATTCTTGCTTTTATTTGGTTATGGTTCTGTTTATTTTTTTTTCAACTCAATCACCGAGAGTTATGCTTGCAAGATAGATGGCCATATAAATATATTTGAATAAGGCAATAAATACAAATTTCACCAAGTCCTAGATGCCTACACAATTCTCTTGGCAAGGAAGACCAAAATCTATCTAGTTTGCCAACAGTAGCAAGCTGGCCATGGATGTCCAGCATTTCTGGGAAGTATCATCAACAAACTGTTCTCTATGGGTAAAACCTCATTCCCATTTGAAGACCAAATCAAACCACAGAATATATACAATGCCTTGAGTTATGAATATTGTACATGATGTAAGCAGGGGTGGGTCCTACTTACCTTTACTACCGGTTCGCAATGGGAGCATGCGCATGCGCAGATTGTCAATTATGACATCCGGGTGGGTGGGCAGAGTCTCCCGCCACTTTTACTACCAGTTCTAAAGAACCAGACAGAACCGGGAGCAACCCACTACTGGATATAAGTAAAAAGAATCACTGAAGTTGAAACAATTGTGTAACAAGAAGTTTCTGGTATAAATTTCCCAACTTCACAAATTGTTCCGATATTGTTCCGATATCAAGAAGTTCATCGGTCAGCATTCAATGCTTAAAGAGACCCACAGTATAATCCTATCTTTATTCAGAAGCCAACATCTCCAAATCTATAACAAATAATATTTAAAGATGGAAGTTTATGCCAGACATAATATTGGTGTGAACATGCAGAGTGAAAAATCATCCATTACACATACATGCACAATCTTCCTTTTTGTTCTGTGACTGATGCATATAGATTTAGGCATCAGCATAGGACAATATATATAATAACATACAGTTTGGTGTAGTGGTGTAGCCAATTAGTACTGTAGTTCTAGTCTCACCTTAGTTGTGAAGTCAACTGGTGACTTTAGGCTAGCTTCTCTCTCAGCCCTAGTTAGAAGGCAATACCAAGAAAATTGCAGGGACTCATCCAGGCAGTTGCCAAGAATCAACACTGATTTAAAGGTACCAACCAAAAAGGCAGTAATATAAAAGCACCAGACAAGCACAGGTTCAAGTCCACCTTCATCTATGGAAATTTGGTGAGTAACATTGAGTTAGTAACTCTCAGCCCAACGTACTTCACAGAATCCTCATTGTGAGGACAAGTGGAAGGAAGGTGCTCTATATACACCACTTTCTGCTCCAAAACTAAATTCTAACAAATAAATCTCTAGAAAACAAGAAAGTTAACTAACAGGATTAGTACTGTAGGTATCTACTTATGCTGACCTTAATTTTAAGTTCATTCATTTAGAAAAGAATGCCCCTCCCTTTCCTTCCTGAAAGGATAAAAAGGAGGAAATATATCACCGGAAGTCGTTTCTTAAATTAGATCAGAACAAGAAAAAAAAATGCCCTCCTTGTGTAGGATATTTCCAAATCAACAATAGACCAACTTAAATGAATCATAAGAAGTTGCTTATGATTTCTTATTAGCATTCCAAGAAAGAGCACAGAATCAAGTGTGACAAATAAACATTACATGAATCTCGAACCCCACCATAAAGAATGCGTAGATTTGTGTACTTACATGCATGTAGATATATACCTATGCTCCTTATCACAGATTAACAGAAAACTTTCTCACATTTGTTGTCTCAATTTACCAGACAAAACGGGAGGCACTTTTGCATTTTACATAGTCTGGTATGTGCTTTTTCTTAAATAAAGAAGCCTGTTTAATTTACAAAGGCTGTTTACACACTGTATTTGTACAGGTATAATTAGTCGTTATCAGTAAACACAGGGCTCGGAAGGGAGGCTTGGCAATTGCCTTCAAACCACGGGTCTTCTTTTTCCCAAGGTTTTATTTTTTTAAAAAGGCTGAATAGGAAAGATAATTTGACATCCCCTGCCTGCACACACACATACACACATGCCACATTGCCTTATTAATCTCACTTCCAGTGTAACAGCAGATCATAACCAAGATGGTAGCATGTTTAAAGCTTTTCATGCACCATTTGGCTGTGATCCACTGGCCTTAGGAAGAGAGATAAGTATTTACATCTCTTATCAGCCACAGATGGCTTTTAAAACTCGAGGCTGTCTGGCAGGACTTAAGTTAATGAACAGAAGTGCTTTTATGAAGTAGTGGTATGTACAGACGGAGATGTAACTTCGGTTATTCAAGAGAGTGTAAAAGAATATATCTCAAACATGATTTGAACAACTTAATCTAGTCACTGCAGCATTTATGACGCATTTTGCCACAAAACAGTTCCTTTTCTGAGTAAAAATGGATTGGAGTGCAGCCTTTTTAAAGCTTTTGGAATTATGCGAGGTTCAAGTTTAAATAGAAATGGAGTGCTTTTCTACGAATACTGCTGCAGGATTTTATTACTGGGAAATGCTTTTTTTAAGAACCTGTGCCAAGACTATATTGTAGCTCCTTTTCACATAATGAGGGGTGGGTGGGGAATCTGTATTTTGTGTAATCACCACAATGCTGAACCAAGTCTGTTTCTGGGAGACAATGACAGAAAAATCAAATGCTAAGGACACAAATCTGAAAACAGTTTCTTATTTTGTAGAAATAATCATCATTATTCTGGCATTTTCAAAGACGACTGAATCCTAGGAACAATTTGTGCCATACTGAGGGCCTTAGGAAAGATAGAAAGGGGGAGAGAATGGATTGTAAAAAACAGAAAACAGAACGAGTTTCTGGATCAGCTCTCTTTTTATATACAGTGCTGTTGAAATTTGTTAAGACCATATGTTAGTCATATTGAGGCAGGCACGGTCTGACTTTATGAATGTTGGCATGATCCCAGCAAACACTCAAAATCTAATGCATCTCACGATTCGTTGACTAGCTTACTCTGGAACGAGATGTGGGTGGAAGCTAAAGAGGAAAAAATAGATTCACAAAATGGAGTTTGTTAAAAAGGCCTGGTGGTGCCTCAGACTGTCTGGGAAAAGTCCAGATGTTCATCCAGAGCTGACTGACTATATATTATTTTAATAAGGCACATTCAAGGATGGCCTATTGAGAAAGAAATGCTGTTCGGATATATGGAGCCTATGGGTCGAACAGTCTTATGGAGTCGGCAAATGAGGATACAGCTGCTCCACCCAATTTTTTAGATGAAACATAACTAGCATCATTCAGAAAAGGTATGAGGGGTTCCCCAACTAATCATGCATTCCACCTCCAAGGGGGGAACCCTAGAGATGGACTGCTTCGTGAGGACCTAATCATAATTACAGGTAGTCCTCAACTGACGAAAACAATCGAGCCCAAAATTTCTGTTATTAAGTGAGACATTTGTTAATGGAGTTTTGCTCCATTTTACAATCTTTCTTGCAACAGTTGTTAAGTGACTCACTGCCGTTGTTCAGTTAGTAGCACAGTTGTTGAGTGAATCTGACTTTCCCCATTGCCAGGAGGTCACAAAAGGGGATCACATGACCTTGGGACCCTCCAGCCGTCATAAATATGAGTCAGTTACCAAACGTCTGAATTTTGATCGCATCCCCACGGGGATACTGCAAAGGTTGTAAGTGCGAAAAATGGTCATACGTCACTTTTTTCAGTGCCATTGTAACTTCAAACAGTCACTAAATAAACTGTTGTTAAGTCGGGGACTACGAGAAATGAGGTGGCACTCACAATGGGGCCTACAGAACATGACTAACTCCCTTCATTGCTAATTTCTGATCCTTCACACTTCTAAACCAAAAGTCTAATTCCTGGCCTTCCATCCCACGTTGTATGTTAAAACAAAATAAGGTAGTCCTCAACTTACAACATGCATTTAGCATTCAAAGTTACAATGACTGTGGAAAATGTGGCTTATGACTGGTCCTTGCACTGAAAGCCAATGTAGCTTTCCCACGGTCATGTGATCAGAATTCAGGCATTTACAATGGCGGCAGTGTCCCAGGAACATTTGACCGCCATTTGCGATCTTCTCCGATGGCTTCTGACAAGTCAATGGAGTTCACTTTACAGCTGCAGTGATTTGCTTAACAACCGTAGCAAAAACAGTCCTAAAATCAAGCATGACTTAACAACCTTGCTTAACCACAGAAATTCCAGCCCTAATTGCCGTTGTAAGTCAAGGACTACCTGTATATACATTTTAAATACACAACTTAGTGCAAATGAGACCCGCAATTATAGTGGGGACACATTCAATACTATGGGCAATCCATTCCAGAGGGTCGGGGCTCCCACAGAGAATGCCCTCCCCCTGGGGGTCGTCAGCCGACATTGTTTGGCCGACGGCACCCTGAGGAGGCCAACTCTGTGAGAGCATACAGGACGATGGGAGAACGGCTGGAGATGGTCCTGCAAGTACCCTGGGCCTAAGCCATGAAGGGCTTTTTAGGTGAGCACCAGCACCTTGAAACGTATCCGGAGTGCCACCGGTAGCCAGTGCAGCTCACGCAGGAGAGGTGTTACACGGGAGTATCTAGACGCCCCCGTAACTACCTGCGCGGCTGCATTTTGGACTAGCTGAAGCCTCCGGACACATCCCAAGGGCAGCCCCATGTAGAGGGTGTTACAGTAGTCCAACCTAGAGGTAACAAGGGCAAGGAAGGTTGTAAAGTGGAGCAAAATTCATTTAACAAATGTTGGGTTCAATTATGGTCATAATTGAACCCAACCTATAGAGATGGATTGCTCAGAAGTGAAAACAAACAATTCACAGAAGATGGCCAAAGTTCTCCATGACTTCTAGAAAGAGTTGGTGGCAACCTTACTGAGGAAGACATTTAGAAAGTCTACCTTGCCACATCCTTTAGCTTCCCAGCCTACAGTTGATAAAACAAAAAAAAAAAAGCAAGGGAGAGCAACAGAAGTAAAAATAGACTGTGTTTATGCTCTATTAATGACAACTTGTGATTCTAAGAAGTTGTAGCCTGGTTGGGGCCAATAAGTCTGTTCTGGACTTGCTAATCCATAACCCAGTGGTTTTATGGAAAGGTCTCCAAGCTCTGGGGACAGAACAAAGTCAGTTTCCCTAATCAAAAGTTGGGAGACACCAGAGGTGGTATTCAGCTGGTTCAGACCGGTTCGCCTGAACCGGTAGCGGAAATTGCGGATGGGGGCCCGCCCACCCCAATTCTATTTAGGCACGTTTTTGAGGCCAGGTGCATGCACAGAAGGCGCGTGCAAAAGCAAAGCACATGCACGGAAGGCCGGATGCATGAGCAGAAAGCAGGCGCACATGCGAATCGGGTGCACGAGGGCATAAAGTGAGCATGCATACACGCGGCGAACCAGTAGTAACATAATGTGAAACTCACCACTGGGAGACACATCCAAGAATTATTGGCAGATGTGCGTTTTCCTGCAAGCAGAGGCATGGGAGAGCTTTAGGACAGTTCCTTAGCATATATGAAAGATACAGCTTTCTTTGCATGCTTAGGAATTACGATTAACCTTTTTTTTTTTTAGAGAAATCTCTTCTCTTCAAGAAGCAGTCTTAATAAAAACTTCTTATCCAAAATGTTAGGAGTGTGCAGGATGCAGTATTGCACACGATAGAGCTGATATTCAATCAGAGATGGCTCAAGAAGACTGGTTCCTGGTAGCCTTTATTTAAAAAAAACAAACAAAATAGGAATTAGAACAAAATGGCTTCAGGCTGGCTTCAACAGCATTTCCTGACCAGCCTTTAAACAGACAACAGCCTACAACCAGTGCAAGGAGGACTAAACATGTGTTGCTTTTGCCTCATTAAAAAAAGGAAAGGAAAATGCATTGTTAACTCCCTAAAATGTATTGAACAGACATAAAGCAGAACTTCCTGTTTCAGGCAGATAAGTTCTCCTCTTGGGGCTTTCGCTGCCTGTTTCTGCTAAGGCTATGTCCTTATCTAGTCTCCCGATAAGGCTCAGTTTTGCCCTGCTTTGCTTCATGTTATTCATTCTTCAGGTAGGTAATGAGGACAAGGAAGAAAGTAGCCCATTATAGTAGATTACAGAGTCTTGGGAAACAGGAAAAGAAGTGGAATATCTCTCTCTACCATGGGTGTGTAGATATAACAAAACGAGGTGATAGAGAGGTTCTCCCTTCCGTTTCTTTCTGATGACCCAAAAAAAAGACACACTACAGATGTAAACTGGCAGTTAACAGTCATTTCTTTTTCCCAGAAAGCTGAGGACCACAGTTGTCAAAATAAAGAGAAAGGGTAATATAATTTTAGTATCAAAAGTTATCATTCCTAGGCTGTTATTTTTCCCAATAAACAGGAATTCCGGAAAGTAAAAATCATTGTAATGTCCCCATGTAGAGAAAGTTCCCCGTGCTTTTTTGGCTTTTTTAAGAGGCAAGCAAAGTCATTTCTAGGATGGCAATCAACACAACTCCCAAGGAAACCCAAGTAGGTGCCACAGGTTTCTTGTCAAGGTTAAGTTTATTGCCAACCCTAATCTTTGGTCACAGTACTGCAAGCAGCCCCTAAATTTAAGGGTGGGAAAAGATCTTCTCCCCAAAGGAAGAAAAAATAAAATCATAGTGTTTTCTACCCATGTCATAGCTCTGTTCAACCCTGAAGAGCTCACAACCCACAAAATAATGAAGGGCAAGTCCTGTCACTCAAAGGCTTCCTCACTCGTGGTAGATATTTTGGATAGATCAGGACTCTCAGCGGTCGCCTAGCTTTAATCTTTACTAAGCTTGCCAAAGACTGTAATAAAAATATTTGATTTGAATAGAATTGCAGAAAATAGAAGCACACAAGCAACCAGAAACCCTGATTTATTTATTTTTTTATTTATGAAAAGGAAGAGGATGTAATGAAGCTGTCACCTGTTCAATATACACCTCCCCCCCTTCCCAATAAGGTTCAGAGTTGGGGAATATTAAGAATTGTTAAATAGCTAATGGGATGCTAAACTTCCCCTTTCTGATGTTTTGGGATTTCAGATCACACAGAAATATTGCGTTTGTTGCAAACTAAAAAAAAAATAATAATGCAGGAATGAGTACTTGACAAAGGAAAGTTGATTTTCTTGATGCCACTGATCATAACAGATTTTAATATAGATATTCTGTCTCTAAAACTTTATCTTGTGAAGATGACAGTTTCTTTCTAGAAGGGCTATTTGTTTGCTTGTGGTATTTTTATCCCAGCATAATTTACAGTGCTTTCAAGCTATTTCTGTTAACTGGGAACCCGGTGGGGGGATTAGAAACATTAATACAAATTTAAAATGTATCCAAGAATTATGCTTTATGTCCAAAGTCCATTTCCAATAAGAAATATATTGGACATGTTTTGAGGAATTGAAATTAAGCAAAAGGTTGCCCTGAAAAATCTTGAGTTTGGGATTTAAATTAACTCCTATAATGGAGTTAACATTCAGAAATGCATTTATTTATTATTTCGCACTATGTACATTTTGAAATGCTAGTTTGGATGGTATTGAAAGAGCACGTTTTTGAGAGGCCACATAAGGATGATGCAAACATATACCAATTCTGGACTAATTCAACAAAATATAGGCTGCTGCCCCTCTTGTTTTGCCTTTCTATAAGGTGCTGAAGGTCGGCTTCTGTGCTATACACAGAAAGGATAAACCCAATGTTTGTTTAAGCAAACATTAAGACAGCATTCACCACCGAGATCTAATAAGGTAATTGTCACAGCAAAAATTTAAATGCAGTTTGTACTTGGTGACAGTCATCTTTGTAGGACCCCTTATGTGTATGTTTTCTCTCAAGTGGACCTGTCTGCATTAAATACTAAATTATCTAAATTGTTCAAGTATTAGACAGCCGGGACAATAATGCCACCCTCTCTGAAATCGGAGGTGGGGGAAATAAGGCATGTTTTTCCTGCTTATTTTTTCATAAGTATTCAAGCTACATACATCTGCCAGCTTGTTTAAAAAGAAAAAATAAAAATTGTGTTTTAAGGCTTCCAGGTGTGATTCATGGGGAGAACATCTGTAACGCTGAGCAACTAACGAAGTTAAAGACAGAGAAAGCTGGCACATCAGCTGCTAAAACTTTCAGCTGTTGTGCAGCCTTGTGCTGCTTTCCAAATTCACAGATTAAGAATATACTGCTTGGAGACAAGGCTGTATCTCCAGCTGCACATTCCTAGCTTCTGCGATGTGCTCTGGACATTTGTTAACAGTTTTCTTCACACAGAGAATTGTTCAACACTTTTTTGCAGTGTTTTTAGTTGCCTTTTCATTTATTTTTTTCTAAACTTGGACGAGGGGCCTCGTCCAAGTTTAGAGACTTGAGAGAGACTTGCTGTTGAAATGAAAGATGGAAGCAGAAGTTTTAAAAAGTTTTTTTTTATAAAAGCCAATCTAAAATGTAAAGTTATTGAGCATATATAGCCCCCTCTTTTTCCCCCACTGATCCATGCACCTCCCTTTTACAGTACGCTTATACAGGGCCTGATCCACAAAGGAAGTTCAACAAGGTGTACAAACCTTGTTAAACTGATATTTTAACACTGCCATGCCACGCTAGGAATTCTTGTGGATTCTTGTAAGCAATGAGTTGATCAGCATTTAATAGAATAACAGAGTTGGAAGGACATTTCTTGGACAAATGTACAGATGGGAATACAATGCAAATGTCACACTTTTCTGAACATTGCGTTACAGTTCTCAATAGTGTAAATATCTCAAAATATGCACTAAACATATGTTTTCAGAGGAAATACATATTGCGTTGCATATTGAAAATGTTTATTAAGATACATTTTGTTAATGTTTGATTAAATTGTTAATTGCAGACTAATACAAAAACAGTTACAGGTAAAAATGTGCAAACCCCCCCCCCCCCGCCTTAGATTTAATTCAGTTTATCTCTCTTTATCTGGCAAAATTTGCATTTGTCTTTGTTTCATTGAGTTGAATTAATTGTTTCTCCAATTCAATCTAGCAGTTCCTTAGTGTAGGGATTTCAAAATACAGTCAAACTGGCATTGTGACACACACACACACACACACACACACACACACACACACACACACACAAGTCATAAGTTTATCTAAATGAATGAATGAATGAAGTTGTTTCAAGGTTCTCATATTATTGAGATCTTCCTTTCACTGAATTGTACAGCTTTAGCTTCCAAACAGTTCTGGGACAGGTCACATGAATTTTACAAGTACGATCTTAAAAGATGGAAGGAGCCTAGGTGTATTCCAAATTGAGGCCTGTAGCAGCTTGAAACAGGATGGGAGGAAAAAAAATGGCTCCAAAAAAATTTGACTTACATTTGATTTATAAAGCAGTCTTTATCATTTTTGAAGGCAAACATCTGCCTAGATCCTGGGATATGAGAAACGCACAAAGTAGATATTCTTATACAGCTGGTAACCAGGTTAAAAGCAGTAAGAAAAATGCAAATGCATGGGAAAACTTTTAAGTTTCATCTGTAGCGTGCTATTCCAATAAGCTTTGAGAATATATCAGTCCCTGGAGGCAATGAAATACTGTTTTTGCAGGATTCCTTTATCCAGTATAGTAGCCCAGATTTTTAATAAGATGTGAAGGGCACTAACCATTCAGAAAGTAAGGAAATTTTGGGGATGTCAACAGTCCCAAAAGAGTTTGGAATATCAACCTAAAATTGTCATTCCTCAATACTGGAACTTTGATCGTCATCTTGAACTTATTTTTAACTTAGTTTTTGCTAATAAAGTTTTACATTCTTAAGCCCTATTTTCTTTTTGGGGAGTGCCTCCATACAGAGATTAGTTTTCTCTACTGTTGAAGCCAAAGGTACCCACAGGGTATCGTAAAAAAATTCAAGATGGCAGCCACAATGGTAAGATTGAAGGTTCTTGTTTTATAGTGTGATGCACATTAAAAAGTAGCTATGATCAAACTATCATGGCCATCAAGGTGCCTTTTTTGACCTACGGACATTCCTGAGTGAAGCTATTCCTAACCACATTTTTGAGCTGTTTTTTGGTAGGTTCTTATTTATAGTTTTGAATAGGTTTAGAAGAATAGTTTTATTCTCCTTTGGCTAAATTCTGCTATATTTTATTTTGATTTGTTTCTTTCTTTGTCATGTTCAGTTGTCACTAATATGTATTTTCCCTTCTCCTTGAATTTATAATTATACAATTAATAATTACATAAGCCTTTTCTGGATTCTTGTATATCAGAACTTTTTGGAATTGAGGATTATCCAGAGTTCTTCCTATCCTTCTTCCTTTTTAGTCAGAGAACATAGTAAACTTCAGCTAGAGTGCCAGGAATAACTGTAAGCAATAAAGCTGCAACTAATTTGATTTGAATATGGTTTATGCACGTAAATATCTTATTATTCTGCATACTTAAATTTTGTCTTGAATGTTTTGGTTTAGGAAGAATTAAGCAGTAGCTTATTTTGTGCTTTTTTAATCCTTGCATGTCAGCTGCTTTAATTTGAAGCTGCTCTAATCTGTATAATATTTCTACACTGTCATACCTGTATATATTTTCCTTTCCCTAAAAATTCATTTGCCTGCAAGGATTTTTTTTGTTTTTTCTGATCACTGGCATAATCTTCTTCCAGTTCATAAATTTGGATAGATTTTTTTCCAGTTCATAAATCTGGATAGATTCAAATAAAATTTGAATACATTTGCACAAATTCTTTTGTTTAAAGTATCCCCAGACCTTGCTAGCCATTGTCTAGCCCATTGAAGCCTTTAAGAGCCAGTTTTTCAGATTCATTTTTTACTGCAAAATTAGGCATAACTGAATATTTTCGGTTAGGATATTTGGAATTCAATAATGGTATTTTGTTAGGTTTAACCAAAATAAATCTTTATTCTGTTCAATGTGGCTTATTCTTCAGGAAACAAATATAATTTGTAAGCTAAATCAGCATCATCGACTTTGTCTGGAAACAAATCTCTGTTTTTAACAATTATGATAATCTGACAAAATTAAACCTGATGAGACAAAGGTATTGCTAAAGTCCAAGCAATATGAATTTATAATAATGAAAAATCCAAAGGAATTACATATTTCTTAAAATGGTTTCACTTTATAATGAACCTTTATGCTGTGGTATTAGAAATGTTACAGAAATAACCTATAGAGTTTTCTACTTTTCCTTTTTTATTGCTGCAGCAAAAAGACAGAATGTTGTCATTCAAAGCCATGGATGTGAGTCAGGACCATTTCATTAACATTTTGTTTTTAGGAGTGCATCAGATTTTATACATATAAAATTTGAAAGGTAATGTTTGAATGGAATAAATTTTTAAAAATCCATCTAAAATACAAAAATTTTGCAACATCTGGAAAAAAGTGAGTATTTTGTGCAAATCTTGAGTAGTTGCCATTTGCTTTTGGATGCTACATTTTACTTCCCATACCATATAATTTTAATTTTAATGGGATTATTTGATCTTGGGCATTTCTAAATCACCGTGTTGTAAAATATAGGCTAAAGTTGACAAGAATACAGATCTTTCACAGAAGGCTAGGTTTTGTCTACCGTCTAGCTTGTAGCAGTTAAATATTCACTATTTCTTCTAGGAACAATGGGAAGAATTGTTTTATGGAAATGGGTGGCTTCATAGCTATAAAAAAGATGTTAGGATATTGACAACTCTATGCAAGGCCTCCATGTTCAAGTTCAATCAGGGCCAAAGTTGGCTGCAGGTCTTTCTGGCTTATTCAAATTGGGCAGTGGGCAAGATCAGAAGCAAGGAACATGACACCAAGGGCTACCACTTCTGGTTTACAAAAATCTGAATAATCACCAGATGTTAGCAGAATTAGTCAAGACTTCTGGAGTCCAGAAATGGGTTCTAAAGAAATACATTTTTTATGGGAAGATTAATACATCACCAACATTCAAAGGAAGACTGTAAAATATGATGCAAGAGGCTGATATACAGATAAGTACACTAAGCAACCAGAAGTCAGAATTAAAAAGCTTTGTATTCAGTAATTCAAAGACCCATTCAAGCCTCAACTTCCACACTCCTATTCTTAAGAAGAGCCTTTATTGAAAAGGAATCACCACTTTTCCATAAAGTAGGCTTGTCCATTCCTATGTCTGCATCCCCTATAACTAAGTACTTTCTCAACTTCTAACTCAGAAGGTTCAAGAACTTCATATAGGCCAAAATGCCAAATCTTGAGAACCTCTCTTTAGGGATTGGGATTGCCTGTCACTTTCTGGACTCATGTGAACTGCTTCCTAGTAAGCTCCAGATCCAGATTGTTTTGGGGTTTTTTCCTTCCTTCCTTCCTTCCTTCCTTCCTTCCTTCCTTCCTTCCTTCCTTCCCTCCCTGCCTCCCTTTACTTCCTTCCTTTTTATTTACCAAAATCATAAACCACCCATCTCCCTCAGAGGGACTCCAGAGTCCTCTACTATGAACGTAACATTCCATGAATCCCCACATACTTAAAAAGATAAATACAGCAACTGCCAGAATATAGGAAAGGGGTGTAACAAGAATATCAGCAAATGTTTAATTTTTATTTATAAGTTACCATGAGCTCCATGAAGGCTTCTTGAATTTATATTTACTCCTGATTGTATTGAACATATGTTAATTTAAAAAGGCAGGATAAAAATCTAATAATTCTTAATCAACTTGTTCTTAGTCAAGTTGTTATGCACATTTATAGGGTAATTACACCCTTAGAAAGATTACAGTAAAGTATGCACAGCTGTTAACATACACAAAAACCAAATATTTGCTTTGTTTTTGGTATTGACTTTAATATCATATATTAGAATGTCTCAAGTGTCTCAACTTTTCATTGTTAGGGGCAAGGTGACCTTGATCTTATACAATAAATGCTACCCATCATAATATCCGGAAATCTATCAAAAATGAGTTTTCTGCAGCATAAGCCAATGTGAGAATGTTTCAACTTTGTTTTTCATTGGTCTGTACTGCTTCACAAGGAGTCGTATGGCTGAATTTTCTAGACATTCATGCTCATAGAAAGCTGTCATTCCATTTTTCAAAGATGGCACGAAAGCATTTGTGCTGCCTCCTTTGCACAGCAGCAAACTTAAGCGATCCCTTTGGAGACCCAAAACCTCCCGCATCTGGATATTTGCTCATTGTGCAGGCTGGTTGGGGAATTCTGGGAGTTGAAGTCCACACATCTTAAAAGTTGCCAAGTTTGAGAGACTGTACAATAGTTCATGTGCAAGGGCACACACCTCTACCTTCAACAAAAGCACACGTGGAACAATCCTGCAATCTACTTTGTCAGTTTTAACTGAGGCAAAGTTGCTGAAAAATGTACACAAAATGAAGTCCTGTGGCCCATGTTAATCATCAAAAGTTCATCTAAAATAAAGAAGTGGCAGTTTTCAGGTTTGAATTAGAAAGAAGTAAAGCAAGCCTCGGTTTCAATGAGGGCTAGGTTTTTGCTACCTGAACACCAGGTTCACATACATGCTTGGCCTGGATGATATTTGCAAGTTGATTTAAGACTCTGACTGAGCCATCCTAAATCAGATGTCATCCCATTGTCAGCCAAAAGTCAAGGATTCAGTAAAGCAACAAGGATTCAAGTAATACATTGAACACATTGAACCAATTGAATCTTGCAAATACACTACTATGTCGATGTTAAAGCTGGTTTCCCCCCCTAAAAAGTACCAAAACTCCATTTTCTTTCTAAATATGCCTATTTACTAATAAAATGGGTTTTTTTTTCCCCTTGGGGAACAACAGTAACAAAAAAGTTACTGACATTCCACAGCCCGAGAATTTAGCACGACTCTCTTTTTGCACAGGCTACTGTGCTCAGATTTCAAATTGCAAATTTAAGTGCCGCAGCGTGAGGCTAACAAGGCGGCCTCTGCCACGAAAGCCATGTCTAAAGAGAGTCAGCTGTTACCTGCAAGTCAAACGCCCTCAGCGCTTGAAAAACCAGGTCTGATTTATGCAAAAAGCGCGGCGTCTCCAAGGCCAAACAAAACGCGCGCAACGGGGTCGGGTAGTCGATGCGGATTACGGCCACGCGGGATTCAAGGAATGAAGAAAGAAAAGAAAAAGAAGGGAAAGGGGCAGAAGGTTTCCCGCCCCTCCTCAATTCTTTAACGTCCTCTTCTCAGCATAGCGGCCCTACGTGAGCCTCGCTGGGAAAACTTCAATAAACGGCTCAGTTTGCGTAACGTGTTTTGGCAAACTCTCGGCGAGGCGGTGCGCTCCTCCGCGGCCCACATATGCTTCGAGTAAGCAGCCGCATCCCTGCCTTTCGAAGCCTGCCTCGTAAAGTCCCTCCATCCCTCCCCCTCTTCATTTATTCGTCTATTTATTCCTTCCTTTCTTCTTTTTCCTCAGAACCGAGCGGGTTGGGAGCCAGTCTCGGCTTGTCGGGTGAAAATGAGAGCGCGCGGCTAGGAAGAGGAGCCGGGGGAGGGAAGAGGCCAGATGTCGAGATCTCTGGACCACCTCCTGCTTCTTCTTCTTCTTCTTCCCTCCTTCCCTGCCCAGCTCCTCTTTCTTGCGAATGGGGACATTGCGGGGGTTGCAAGCAGCCCCAAGAAAAAGGAGGCGAGAGTGGGAGGATAAGATGTCTGCTTATGATTATGAGGTGAACTCTGAACGTTTCCTATTGTTCCAGCCAAAGGCTCTTGAATGCTAATGCTTCGTGGAGTCTCCGAGTTTTAAAGGCGATACTGAAGAAGGCAGTCCTTTCCTTCTCCCACTGGAAAAAAAAGATACATTACTTTTATACAGACATATATACGAATCCAATATTGCAGATTATATTAATATTAGATTACAATATTATATACATATATGTACATATAGAGCCAATTAAGTTGGGTTGTGTGTGTTTATATATATACACACACACATACATACACATACACATACACACAGATATACATATACACATGCACACATGTGCACACGCACACACACACACACACATATATATATATATATAATTTATATACATTGCTCAAAAAAATAAAGGGAACACAAGCAGAAGACATCCGAGATCTGAATGAATGAAATAGCCTTATTAAATACTTTGTTCATTATATACAGTAGTTTTGTGTTCCCTTTAGTTGTTTGAGCAGTGTATAAACTACTGTATGTATGTGTTCCCTTTACTTTTTTGAGCAATATATATATATATATATATATATATATATATATATATATATATATATATAAATATATATATATATATATATAGAGAGAGAGAGAGAAGAATTGGATAAAGATGCATACATTATTTTACACATATTTACACATACATATATTGCAGATTAGATTAGTATTAAATTATAATACCCATTCTGCTTTTAAAGGAGACTTATGTACACTCCAGATCTTGCCAAGTCACGATTAGCCTCTCCAGAGGGCAGGCTTCTAGAGTTACTTCAAGACCAGTCAAGCAATGGCACGGGGTCCATTTTTGATTTACGGGTTTTCCCTCAGCCAGTCTTGTTCAGCTTTTGCAGGTCAATAAGAAACCACCTACAGATCCCTGCTAGTTCTGTTAAAATGGGAATGTGCCTTCCCAAAGCCAGTGAAAAAAGTCAAAGAATGGGTCAAAGACTATATTAGAAAAAAAACACTTCACTTGTTCATGCTGTTTGTTTTCTGAGTTTGGTTGCTGAGTTGACTTAATTTCACAGAAAGTTGCAGAATTCTGTCCACACTGGGGATTAATTGCAGTGCTTGAAATGGTTTATGTAAGTTTCTTCTAACCCCCCTCCCCCTTTATCTTTCCTTCCTTCATTTTGCACTCATGCAAACATCTGGTGGATGGAATGGAACACACACATTTCTTTTGCACAACTGTGCACGTTTTTATTGTTGCACTTAAATGCTCGAAGCACAAAAATCCTACAAGTATTGCAAGTATGCCTAAGGTTTTAGTGCAATGTCATTTTCCCACAGTACAGAATGCCAGCATATTTATAACTAAAATTGAGAATTATAAAATCACAAGTCTTCATACTTTTTTTAAAAAGTTAGATTGGCAGTTGTTGCTAAGATCACAAGAACTACGACGGACCCAATTGTTCTGCAAGAAAATTTGTCATACTTTATTTTCCTCTGCAGCACCCACTCTCACTGGGTTAGCAAACACACACAGATATTCTGGAAGTACAAAATATTAATATAATGCTGATTATGCAGAGTGAAATCTTTTTTAAAAAGATACCCTTCCCCTGCTAATAAAGCATCTGTTTCTGAATTGACAGTGAAACATTCCTAAACCTTTGAATGGGAACAGTGAATAGAGACTTCAAGGTTTCATATTCTGGAATGGTGTTATTTAAAAATAAAATAGGAAAATATAGAGAGGGGAGAGCACTTTACTAGTTTGCTTGGTTTTGTGATTAAAGGGTTGGACTGGGACAGTAAGACCTCAGTTCCAATCCCACCACAACTTGCAGCCATTTACTGTCTCTCATCTCAAGGAACCTCAGAGGGATCTTATTGGACTAAAATGATGGGGGAAATATCAGACCCCCAAAGAGGCACACATTATTCAGTGATAAATCGATGTCTTTTTAGGTCTTCACTTTGTGGTTTTGTGCATTGCTTTTCACCTTTCGTTGTAACTTCATCTAAGATCTTTCATGCAACCCACACCATCCCAGTTTTGGAACAAGGAAGAGGACCCATAAAAATACAAATAACAGAAACATCCACAGATGGGAAAATCAGTCTATTTCTGACTGGTGTCACTTTTGCACTCATCAGTCTGCTCTATCTCACTGCCACATTAATCTGCTATTTAGTTTTAAGTGACAGCCATCAAAATGTCACCAAAGAAGGTGCGAGGTACGCAATTCTACAGGCACTCTTCATCATGCTGGATACTGAGCACGGCTGGGGGTGGGGAAAAAGCAGGCAGAAATAACAACAACAACAATCCTTCCTTGCTGTTGAAGAGGCATAGCTAGCATTCAGCCACATTTTTTTTTATCTTCAGAACTAGACTTGTACTTGCAGCAAGGAAGGAGATCCAGAGATGCTTTGAATAGTGAGATGGGTGACATATAAATTAAACAAACAAATAATTTCAAAATATATAATCCAGCAATATCCAGATTTATTTTGAGTTTTAAATAAGGTCTAGAGAATTCTTGCAAGGCAATTGAAATAAAGAGAATTCAGCAGTTTCTCTCTGTGTAGGTCTGATTGAATTTAGCATGGAACTCTCAAGGAACATGACTTTAAAATATATATATATATATTCAGGTGGTAAAAATCCCTTGTCTTTTAATTTTAGGATCTTAATCCTGATAAGCAGCTGTCAACATATGGACTACAATTAAGAACCCAGAGTCTGCTGTAGTGTTATCTTTTTGTTTTCATTTTTGTCTTTTTAAAAAAATAATTCTAAAAATGTGACTTGAAAATAAGGTACTTACTTGAGTGGGATCTCTAAAAAGAGAGATGACCCAAGCCTACACTGATGTAAATCGGGCAACTTTAAATTATTGATGGTTTAATTTAGCTTCATTTTGTTTTTAATTGACAGAAGCATTCTACAAAGCACTGTGTTCTCTTTGCTGGATTTCTTTCACGCTGATATTTTAATTCCAATCACAACAACTCTGTTGTCAGCCAGTAAAAACAGTCAGGAATGGTTCATGAACCAGCCCGCTTTTTTCTCTGCCAGTAAACTTTGGGAAGCTTCTGTTCAGATCTATGATACTGTGTTTCTTCCTTTCAGTGCCAAATAAAATACAGTTAATTAAGTCTTCAAATTATGCAAGCCTCACACTTTCACTACATAACCATCCTGCAGCATGGATAATATATAAAATATCAAGCGGGGAGGGGGGGTCACAATTTACTCTGGATCCACAGTACTATTGTTAATGCTGTAATTATTTAAACCTACCCCATGGATTAATTATTGAGAATGTCACAATGGTTAACCTCTCATAATTTTATATTTTGCTATCATTTGCATTTATTTATCGGTCCTAACATTGTAATAGTTTTATTTTGCATGTTTTTTATAATGCCATTTATCTTCTTACTTGGTCTGTTGTGTGGATGTTTGGGTGGTTCAGGGGCGGGGAATTTGTGGTGGTGGGGTGTTTAGGGATTGTTATGTGTGTTGAGCCTGGTCTTTGGGTGTTAAGTGAATTTCGTTGTATGGGTATACTGTGTTTATACATACAATGACAATAAAGTTAAACTTTAACTTCATTAAGCACATTTTAATAGTCTTGTATTATTTGTATAAGATGAAATAACCATTTCTTAGTTACGTATAGTTATCACCATAGGTATGAAACAGCTTTTTGGGTTGCATAAAATGAACCAACCCACCCCCCACCCCCCAAATTCTCCCATAATGTAATTCTGACCAGATTTATATTGCAAGTGGACCTGAAATATAAATTTGCAATATAAATCTGGCCGGAGTTACATTATGGGTGAAAATGCTTTTTTGGTTTATTTTTTGAACCATATTGTTGAAGGCCAATCAGGAAGCTACAACTAGACCCTAGGAAAAATGGCATATAACAAGGGCCTGGGATTTAGTGGAAGGAAAACATGAAAGCCTAAGATGATATGTAGAAGAGACATTGTATGAGAAGGTCAAGATTAATGTGGCCCATAACTGCCTGATCAAATGTAGTAAGTGAGTCACACAAACCACAGGATCTGTTTGGAGGCCAGAAAGTAATTCTGGTTTGGTGGCAAATTGGGCGTGTTCCTTTATTATTTTGGCATTAATGTTTAATTACCACTATTTATACAAAATTTCATAGCACTCCATCCTATCAGTGCAGAGTCAATATGGTACATTGGTTAAAGGTTAGAAGAAATTTCTTCAATGAAAAGTGAAACATCTTCAAAGAAAAACAAGAAAGTCCAGTTGCCTCTTGAAAAAGCACCTTTGGGCCAACCATGACCTGGATGATTGAGACTCTCCATAGACATTAAAGGTTAGAAGAAAGTCTGGAGTGATCTAGGATCAGATCTGTTTGGCCATGGATCTTTGCTTGACGGCCTTTCAGTTTATTCTGCATAGTGATGAGAGGCTAAGAAATTGCTTAAGTGAAAAAAAAAATTACAAAATGCTAAAAAGTTTTGAAAAATATAATAAGAATGAAGTGGGTTGCTATTCATTAGCCCTATCTTGACATAGAGTACCTTCATCTTGTACATTAATATTGAATACAGTTGCAGAACTAGCCATGTATTTACATTTATTGCATTTTGTGTTATTTCCTTTGGATTTTTAATTCTATTGTGCCCATATTGTAAAAATAATAAGGAAACCTTTTCCCCCCCCCCAAAAAAAGTTATATTACAGAAAGAAGTTCCTTGGTTCTTCCATAATAATTAATTGCATTTTTACTCATAATGTTTGTATTAGTCATAAGCTGCTTTGGGAAGTCTTACTTCCTTGAATGATAGGATGTAGATAAATGCCCTAATTAAATAAATAGGCTAAAAATAATTGTTAAAAGTAACAATACCCCAAATGGGAGAATGAGGTACTTAGTCATTAATCTATCCTTTAAAAAAACATTCAGGAAAATAATTCTTTTTTTCCCCCATCCCACAATAAGATCAGTCAAAAAAACCCAGCTTCTGCTTTTTTAACTGAATTTGCTATAGTTGAGCTCTGTTCTCAAACCAACTAACACAAATTTACCAGTTAGTAAACCAGAGGGCTTGTTGCTAAGAGTCAATGAACATATGGATGATATTTTAGTCATTATTTCTCTCTTTCTGGATATCTCCTTTGGAATTTTTCTTAAAACTATTGTCGAGAAGAGTACAACAAGTAAAGCCCAGGCCCCTCATCATCTCTTATATAGCACCTCACCCTATTCCCCAGCACTCTCCCAGGACTGGTGTTACATTCTTGGTGAGGATGTTTTGCAAATTTAAGGCATCCTTTTCTGCCCTTAAAAGTCCTAAAGCCCATTTCCAAATAGGCCCTGGCCCTATCTGTTTTAGGAATGAGGTCCTTGCTCTGTCCTTCAAAACTTATCTGGCGTTCAAGGTGAAGGGAAGTTGTGCATTCCTGCTAGACAAAATGGATAGAGGAACTGCATGGCTAAGCCAAGCACATTTTCCAGCAATAGAATTAAATACAACTTCTCAAGGAGATATTGTTTCTGTCCCTAAGCTAAGGTTGCCCAAACCAATGAGCCAGTCATTTCCTGTTCTTCAAACTGGGGAAATGTTTCCCACTCCATATAATAATTAGAGTGGAGCAAAAAAAGCTATAATTTTACACCCTTCGTAATTACCAAGAGGCATCAACTGATGTGTTTCCTTGTTTATCTACAGGCTGATACCAGCCTCCAGCATGATACACGAGCTGTGTAACTAACACCAAGAGACAAATAGGCAGGAAGACAATTTGATGATGATTTCATTGCAAATGCCGGAAATTGGTTAGAAGCATTAGTATCTGTGGGAATTTTTCTCAGGGCAGAAGAAAACACCAATGTTTAGTTCTGAATATATATATATATATATATATATATATATATATATATATATATATATATATCCTAGTTTGGATTGTGTGTATTTTTGCACATCTTTCCCATTGAATAGTATCAGACCTTCACATAGGTATTTCATGTGTGGTGCTATTCAGGTTGTGTTCCTGGAGTAATGTTGATAGGCTGAACATCCTTCAGGATGTTTTATATCTCAGGTGATTCTGACTGGCACACAAGGATTACACATGAAAACCACAACAACCCCTGATCCCAATCCCAAAACACAAAAACTCCACTATTATCTCAAAACTTCCAAAACTCCCACTGTGATTCCAATTGATGGAGCCCCACAGATTTTCCAGAATATGCATCATTGCTTTAGATATTTCTTTTGCGAGAACATGATATGCTTCCAAGAACTGTCTGCTTCTAATCTCACTGTGATAAAGGAAAGGGATGTTTGTGAGATTTACATAAAGACGACTGTCCCAAATAATCCCCGTTTATTGTGGGGGGGGGGGGGAGCTTATCCAATGAATTGAATTGTTCGAAGAGTTTTGGTGGTGGTTATTTTTACCACTAGTTTATGATATGTTGGACAACTTAATTTTTTTAATATAAATGAAAGGGAGAACAACGGAGAAATTTACAGCAAGATAAACATGTTCAGGAAAATGTATTTCTAAGCTTTAAATTAAGCAGTACTATAAAGCAAACTCTTATATTTGCTTGCACCTTTTTTGTACAGACATACTATTGTCCAAGCACAGTTACCACAAAAGATTAGAATGCTGAATTGTTTTGAGAGGAACGCTCATTTTGCTTTAGTAAATATTTTGTTTTTAAATGTTCTTTGTATACCATCTATTCCAATCATTTGTAAGGGTGTTCATTCCTTGATTTAAAACATTAAAGATGGGGGGGACGGGAGGATCTTTTTGATAAAACAGACAGAACATGTTTTCTTTTTCATCTTCTAGAAGAGGTAGAAAGAAACTACTACCTCTTTTATTAATGAAAGCGTAGAGTGGGATATCCAGAAGAGCCTGAAATTATGAAGACCTTTTGAGTTTAACCATAAATGTAGGCTACAGCTGGGAAAAATCAGACTATAGCAAGGAAGACACTGTCAGTCCTAGCAGGCAGTCCTCTTCCTGCCTGGCAATGGCAAGATGCAGGGAAAATGGAAGAGAGAGTAATAACAGAATGGGCACCTGCAATGGGTACACCAGAACCCTCTGAAGCTGTGCATTGCCAGCTGTCTTACCATAAACCCATCTAACCTCTACACTGCATTTGGTCAGGATGTGTCAGCCCTGTGAGGGAGTGTCAAGTCTGAGACGTTTCCTCAAAGTACATTTCTACTTTGGGCTAAACCTTCTCTTATCTGACTGTTGCTTTGATTGCAGCTCTTCCTCTGCTTCCTCAAGGTTATTCTCACAGCCCAATTATGGGGTGAGAATTAATCTTCAGTGTTTTCCCCTTTGCTTTGCTTTTGCATTTTGCCTTTTTTAGTTAGAGGCCCAAGGGTAAAGACTGTTTTATTTTCAGGGCCATCCGTAAAAGGGATTTCAAAAGTCAAGAATGGCAGGCACAACCGTATAAGACAAGGCCTGCTACCTTTTTTCTCACATGCAGCTTATCTCAGAGGCACCTTTGATTGCACATTCAATCATTTTGAATTTTTAAACTTCTGATGATTCCTTTTGAGTCATAGGGATCTTGTGTTGGAAGGAAAATCCACCTGGTTCAGTTCCAAGTTGGGATAAAGACGCTGGAAACAACATGGAGGCTGATTGGAAAGAAAGTTTAATGATGAAGCAGAACCACCAGGGTTTGTGGTTCTGGTGCAGCTGACAAAAAGGTTGAATGAGTGGCTGGATTTTTATAGGTTTCTGCGACTTTGAAGTTTGGACTGATCTGGGAGTTATGTAATGAAGGTAATTGTGTTCTGAAAGGGTGTTGGGCAATTCCTATTGTGGCTAATGGCTTTTGTCCTGTGTTGGATTGTAGGAAGAAATATCCTTCTGGGTTCAGTTCCAAGTGGGGAAAAAGACACTGGAAACATGGAGACTGCTTGGAAAGATGGTTTAATGGTGGACAGGATCACAGGGTTTGAGTTCCTGAACAGAAAAGGGTGTAAGACACAGCGAGTCGCCGGGTTTTATGCTCTCTCTGGCCCTGAACTTCCTGGGGCCTAGAAAGAGCATCCTGATTGGTTGTCAGATTCCCAGGGGGTGGGGGTCTTAGCTAGCCTTGCTGGCTGATGTAATCTTCCCAGATGCAATGTGGTGAGTTTCTGTTGCTAGATGGGCCCCATTGTGTTGCAGATGTCCTTTGACAAAGGATTGGGTTTCTGCCTCTGGCCCATTAACAAAGGGTGTGGGGGCAGGAAGGTGGGAGCTGCTTTGTCTTTAAAACATGCTTCTCCATTTCTCATCCAGGGAAACATAATATTCTGCCTTTTTAATATTTCCCAAATATTTCATTCTTCTAGGACAGGGGTGGGTGCTAACTTCCTACAGAATCTTGGGTGAGGGGCTACATTATAATCCTACCATTCTGCCAAGGAGTTTCAAAATATCCTGTCTTGAATCATCCCTTAAGATTTTTTTCCCATTTCTCCTTTAGGGAAAATATTCTATCCTGCCCTTTTTAATATTTCCCAAAATACTTCATTCTTCTGGGGTAGGGTGTGGGGTGGGCATCCCACACTTAGTTGTGGTTTTTTTTAAGTAACTTCTATGCTTTGATTCCAAATCCAACTTCGTTTGACCACTTCCTTCTTTCTTGGATCCATTTTTCCAATAGTATTCATTCATCTTGGGAACACTATTTCAGATGAGGTGCTAATTGTTCAATCATTATCTGAGATCTGCTCCGTTCTGCTTTCTGTAGGGACTAAAATAAGCAAGGAAGACATGGGACATTTGGTTCCTGCTATCTTTTTCTCTTTATATACTTTGGCATTCTTGCCTATGGGAGGAAGGTTTGGAAAAGCAGTGCTTTAATCATTCAGAAATTTCCTTTGAGAGAGGAGGGAACAAAAATAAGTGATGAAAGACCATACATATATTTTTTTCAGAACGTTGCTTCTGCCATTTGAGGTTTTTTTTTTTTAATAACAAGTCCTGTCATAAGTAGGCCTGATCCTGCCTCCCACTTCTTCTTAGAGACAAACAGTTGGAAAAGACCTAAGAAATTGAGGTTGTTTCCGGAGAAAGAAAAAATGTCATCGATGGTCCAATATAATACCTAAGATCCATATTATCCCAAAGCCAGGCATGTTTTTTCCCCACAGCACATCAGACAGAAAATCCTACCAGGCATTCCTTTCCATCCTGGTGGTGGAAAATGCAGTAATCTCCAATGAAAAAACTAAGAATATAATTCCTTTTGTGATACTGCGAACCTGCCTTGCTCGGTTTGGTAGTAAGGTTGGCCTTGGAAAATGGGGTGTAGGAAGTTAGTACCCACCACCCCTCTCCTAGAAAAATGAAATATTTTAGGAAATATTAAAAGGACAGAATATTTCCCCTAAAAGAGAGGCAGAAACTCAGCCCTCCCTCCACCTTTGTCAATGGGCCATTAAGGCCTGGGCCAGTCTATTCTACATAACAAATGTCTCAGGCAGAGACATAATAGGAATCCCAAAGCCCTTTCATTACATCATCACCCAGCAAGAGTCAACAAACTTGGGACTCAAAACACAGCTTACAAAGTTACCCCTGCATGGCCCATGGGAGTCTGACAACCAATCAGAATACAAGTTCAAATTCAAAAGCCCAGAGGGGACATAAAACCCAGGCACTCTCAGCATCTCTTCCCTTTTTTTCCCCTTCACTTCAAGGCGTGTGATCCTGTCCACCATTAAAACTATCTTTCCAAGCAGCCACTATGTTTCCAGTGTATTTCTCCCCACTTGGAACTGAACCCAGAAGGACATTTCTTCCAACAGGGGTTAAAGTGTTTTATGGGTAAGCGGAGAATAGGATAAGGGAAAAAATTGAGGAGACTAAGGGTGAAGAAGCAACAAGTTAAAAAGCTAACTAACCTTCCAAAAAAAAAAAAAGAAAATCACAAACTAGTAAAATGCAATATATATGATTAATTCACATAATGAAGTATTTCTTGATTTGTGTGATTGTTATAATGTCCACCTGTAGTAACACTGGAGAGTTTTGCCTCCTGTTGGCAAATTATTAGTTTTGTAATGCGCTCATAATATTGCATTAGTTGGTGAACACACACTGTGGTTTGACCAATCTCAGAAAGAACCCCACGTATGGAGAAGAATAGACAGTTGATGTGAGAGAAGCTGTTGTGAAGTGTTTACGTACTCCAGGAAAATCTGATTGTGAAGCAGAGTACATCACGCTTGGTTTCATCAGGACTTAAGCTGACCTCTGGCTCTAATTTGAAGAAACAAATATGGTTCTGTGGGCACTAATTCAAAATAAGCCAACACAAATTAGTTCCGTGCAGTATCTAAAATTCAAAATCATCCCCCTGGTTTGATGAGCAGTAAACTAACTGAATTACAGCAGTCAGTCACAAATTTAGGACTTTATCAGAACAGGTAAAATTCCTTCATGGATCCAAGAGGTTCCTCTTACAAACCTTTATCAGAGCATGGAAAATGAGAGTTCAGAAGATTTGGAGGTTGAAGTACAGAGTCTTTTCTATCACTTGGTCCCTAAAAATCAGCCCATTTGTACCTTTTTCCTTTTTTTAAGTTGGTTCCTTATCTGGTGACAGTTTGAACTATAGTTTCTCATTACAAACATTTCACATGCTCATTATCAGGTATCATTAAGTTACTTAGTTTTAAACATTCCTGTGAACTTGAGTATTGGATTGCTTTCTTGAAATTTGACAATATAGAAAAATTTGACAATATAGAAAAAGTCTACAAAGAGACCTCCTCTTTAATAACAGGAAGCAGGCAAAGGACTATTATAAAGCTGCATTAACTCTCAGTGGAATTATGTTGATTTACACTTGGGAATGATTTGCTCAACAAGATATAGATTTCTTTCTGTTTGGCCGGAGGAGCCCCTCTCTATGGGAGCGTACTGGTCGGTGAGAGGCTACTGTTGGCAGAAGGCAGTCTCGTAAATACCCTGGTCCTAAGCCATGGAGTGCTCTAAAGGTGGTAACCAGAACCTTGAAGCGCACCTGGAAGACCACCGGGAGCCAGTGCAGCTCACGCAGGAGGGGGTCACATGGGAGCACCACGTTGCTCCCATAACCACCCGCACAGCCGCATTCTGGACCAGCTGGAGCCTCCAGGTGCTCCTCAAGGGGAGCCCCATGTAGAGAGCATTGCAGTAGTCCAGGCGGGAAGTGACGAGGGCATGAGTGACCGTATTTAATGAGTCGAATGAATGAACTAAAGTCAGAACTGGAGAATAAAGACTTATTTTCTCAAAAATAGAAAGTGGGGGGAGGGGACTTTCCAAAAAGGGCATTCCATAGTTTGGAATGATACTACACATTGGCTAAAACTCAATATTTTGGGTAGTTATCTTAAACATATTCTCTATTAAATACAATTCCCAGAGCTATTTTACAGATACGCATATAAAATGGTTGCTGTTACACAAAGGGGCTGATTCAGCAAGACATAAATGTTGAAGAAATTGAAAACAGGGACTGCAAGACTATCAAATTCAACCCCGTATTTATGGAAGAAAAGGTGACCTTAATTTAAGATGATCTTCACAAAAGGAAGATTTATCGGGTTCCTTCCCTTCACTCTGAGAATCTCAAGATGCTCCTTCATTTTTAAAGGTAAATCATTTCGGGAGAACATTAGCTTTCCTTTCAGATAATACAATAAATTTAAATGGAAAATTGCCAGAAAAGTCCAATACTGCTTCTTTTGTTCAAAGAGAAGATTTCTAGAAAAAGGATTTGTCAAAAAGGAAACTAAAAAGAAAGGAGGATTAAATCTCAAAACTTGGAGCTTGTTCAAACACATAATAATGGAATCTCAGCATATATATTAGTTACGGTTCTTCAAATAATGAATAATCTAAATCATACCTAGGCATTTAATGACCCATGGGCCACATCCAGCTCTCAGTTGTCCATGTCCAGCCTGTGGCATCAGCAGCGGGGGTGGGGGGGAGGTGGGATGCCAATGGGGTGGGTGGGACAGGGAAGCAGAGATGGGAACAGGGCAGCAGTAGTGGGCAGCAGCAGTCCTCCACCAAAGTCCCAATTTCTCATGTGGCCCCCTGGGAAAATTAGTTGCCCACCTCTGATCTGACTTATTTATTTAGTGTATGGCAGAAATGTTAATAAGCACATCACATTTACATTCTCAATGAACAAATATGAAACTATTTACTCTATTTGCAAATTCAAAAGTAGATTATTTATATAGACAATATATGATGGAGTTGTATACAGAAAGTCTCTGGCATTTCCCTGATATGCGCCCAAAGGTTGCATAATATGTCACTTTGGAGCACCCCTGATTCAAATGGAAGTTATAAAGCAACTTCCCATGTAAACTTGCTGGCTACAACATCCTTTTTTATTTTTGTCAACAGGCTCACCTAATGAGAACCTGGATGCTGAACTGCAAGGGATGATTTAGTAGAGATATTTGGACATTCTATGGTACAAAGTATGAGGATGGGGGGAAAAATCAAACTTTTTGGAAGGACAAAATCTTGACTGAAGAAGAGTTTGGATCATAGGGCGATAATCTTTGGTTGTTTCTCTGTCCTGGTCCTATTAGATCTCTCAGGGGCTTTTGATACCATCAACCATGGTATCATGCTGCACCGGTTGGAAGAGTTGGGGGTGGGAGGCACTGTGTTGCAGTGGTTCTCCTCCTTCTCTCCAACCAGTCGCAGTCTGTGTTGGCAGGGGGGCAGAGGTCGACCCCGAGTCCCCTTATATGCGGGGTGCCACAGGGGTCAGTCCTCTCGCCCTTTCTGTTCAACATTTATGTGAAGCCACTGGGTGAGATCATCCGTGGTTTCGGGGTGAAGTATCATCAGTATGCTGATGACACTCAGCTGTACATCTCCATCCTGAACCACCCCAATTATGCCCTTGAAGTGGTGTCCCGGTGCCTGGAGGCCATGCGGAGCTGGATGGGGAGAAACAGACTCATGCTAAACCCATCCAAGACCAAGTGGTTGTGGTTTCCGACGTCCCGATATAGTCAGTTGGTGCCATCACTGATTATTGGGGGCAAATTGTTGGTCCCCACGGAGAGGGTTCGCAACTTGGGTGTCCTCCTGGATTCGTGGCTGTCTTTAGAAGAACACTTGACGGCCGTGGCCGGGAGGACTTTCTATCAGGTTCGCCTGATCCGCCAGTTGCGTCCCTTTCTGGATCGGGACTCCTTACACACAGTCACTCATGCCCTCGTCACTTCCCGCCTGGACTACTGCAATGATCTCTACATGGGGCTCCCCTTGAGGAGCACCCAGAGGCTCCAACTGGTGCAGAGTGTGACCGCGCGGGTGATTATGGGAGCGACGTGGCACTCCCATGTTACACCTCTCCTGCGTGAGCTGCACTGGCTCCCAGTGGTCTTCCGGGTGCGCTTCAAGGTCTTGGTTACCACCTTTAGAGCGCTCCATGGCTTAGGACCCAGGTACTTACGGGACCGCCTGCTGCCACCAGTTGCCTCTCACCGGCCAGTACGCTCTCATAGAGAGGGTCTCCTCAGGGTGCTGTCAGCCAAACAGTGTCGACTGGCGGCCCCCAGGGGGAGAGCCTTCTCTGTGAGGGCACCTGCTATCTGGAATGAGCTCCCCCCCCCCCCCCGGAGATAGAGAGGATCCTGGATTTACGCACCTTCCGCTGTGCCCTTAAGACCTTTTTATTTCAACAGGCTGGCCTGGCTTAACTTCCCTTTTTAATTGTAAATTTTAAATCTGTTTTAAAATTTTAGGGGTATTTTAATCTGTTTCCGGGCCAAACTATTTAATAGGAGTAGGGTGGTATATAAATCTAATAAAAATGAAAAATGAAAAATGAAATCTTCTATGGAGTATCATGTGCTCAGAAAACAAAACCCATTTGACCTCTGTCAAAAGGTCCTCTGTCGGAAGGGCATCAGGAAAAATAATCTCATAAAACATTAGATGAGAAGGTAAGTGATGGTGTGATGAATAAAGCAAACAACAAAAGTTGATTAAAGTAAGTTAGATGCCTCTACTCACATTCATTTCCACATGGATGTAATGGGAAGAAGCAGGGTGAAATTCAAATTTTTTTACTACTGGTTCTGTGGGTGTGGCTTGATGGGAGTGGTGTGGCTTGGTGGGCATGGCTGGGGAAGGATACTGCAAAATCTCCATTCCTACTCACTCCTGGGGAAGGATACTGCAAAATCTCCATTCCTACCCCACTCCTGGGGGAAGGATATTGCAAAATCTCCATTCCATCCCCATTCTGGGGCCAGCCAGAGGTGGTATTTGCTGGTTCTCCGAACTACTCAAAATTTCCGCTACTGGTTCTCCGAACCACTCAAAATTTCCACTACCAGTTCTCCAGAACCAGTCAGAACCTGCTGGATTTCACCCCTGGGCAGAAGGAATAATCGTGAGGAACAGGAGGAAGAACCACTATGAAGACAATGGTCAGATAAAAGAAATCTGAATCTGCGTCAGATCAGTAATCTGAGAATACATCTCAAGAGAAGGACCTCTCTAGTTATCACAAAGCTAAAGCACATTTAGATTTGTGAAATTCTGTTACCATAGCCTTACAATAACATTTATTTTGGCCTGCATGACTTTGGTTCCTAATGTGGTCTACTTTGAAGGGCTGACAATTGATGGAGAACTTCAATACAGGAGAACTTCAGTGAAGGAGCCTTCTTTGATATATGAATCGGGTAGATTCGTTTTCAGAAAATGAATGTAATTTTTTTTCTGACAAAAAGCATATAGAATAGAATAGAATAGAATAGAATAGAATAGAATAGAATAGAATAGAATAGAATAGAATAGAATAGAATAGAATAGAATTTTATTGGCCAAGTGTGATTGGACACACAAGGAATTTGTCTTGGTGCATATGCTCTCAGTGTACATAAAAGAAGAATACGTTCATCAAGAATCATAAGGTACAATACTTAATGATAGTCATAGGGTACAAATAAGCAATCGAATCATATTAGAAACAAGCAACAAAGTTATAGTCATACAGTCATTAGTGGAAGGAGATGGGTGAGAAGATTAATAGTAGTGCAGCCTTAATAAATAGTTTGATATAGTTTGTCAATAGTTTGTTGAGGGAATTATTTGTTTAGCAGAATGATGGCGTTCGGGTAAGGTGACCAGACGTCCCGCTTTTGGCGGGACAGTCCCGCTTTTGAGCAATTTGTCCCGCGTCCCGCGGCGTTTTAAAAAAGTCCCGATTTTTCATTCTGCCTCCTGGTTCCCGGCTGCCTCCTGAATCCCCGCTGATGGCTAGAGGGAAAAAAACCTGTTTAAACTCTTGCCGCGGGGCTTCAAAGGGCCGCCCTACGTTAATTAGCTCGGCTTCCCCCTCTCAGCTGATTTGCACAGGGCTCTGCTCTTGCTAAATTGCTCAGTTTTTTTTCCTCTTTGTGCAAACCAAGCTCAAAACGAAACTGAAAGTAAAACAGGCTGTTGGCTTTGCGGTTTGCTTGCAACGTTGGAAAATTAGGCAGCAGATTTACCTTTTCCTCACCAAAAAAGGTAAGTGCAAACAATGGAAAATTATTTAGGGCAAAAGAGGAGAGTTCAAGATTTTAAAACACAAAAGAAAAAAAAGCTCTTTTTAACTAGGGAATTGTAATAATTGAGATATTATTAATTGTATACTGTGTTGAAAGCAGAAATGGTTAAGTTGTGGTTTGGAGGAATATATGGGGGAAATTATTTGGTTTATTATTATTGGTAAGTATAATTAATTGATTTGTAAGAAATTGGATTGCATGGAAATAATTGGAATATTCATGTTCATATTGATCAATATACAAAAAAGATAGTTATATAACTAATTGATTTATATTAAAATGTTGAATTTGTATTAAACAACTGTATTACATAATTACATAATTAACCAATGTGAGGATGGATATAAAAATAGATGACAATGGGAAGGGGTATAAAATAGAATAGAAGGGAAAAATTGAATTTGATTAAGATTAGAGATGAGGATGAAGGGTAATATTGTTTTTTTAAAAAAATAGATGAGGAATAAATATGGCAAAAAGGAAATATAGAAATTGTAAATTTAATTGAAATGACTAAACACTGTTTAAATTTGTGAACCAGTCAAATATTCTGTTCAAAGAAAATACATTGTATGTATGTGTGTTTCTAATTATTGCTATTTATTCATATTTGTTCTCTTTTATTCTTTAAAGTTTAACAATTCATTCTTTATCTTAATATCTTTATATTTGTTTGGGGTTGGCTTTCTTCCCTTTCATCTTTTTTATTGTACAGCAATCTTTCTCCTCAAACCTACCACCTCTCTTTTCTTTCCTTCTTACTTTCTCTTCCCCCCGTCTTCTTCTCCTCCCTACTTCCTCTTCCTTTCTCCTTCTCCTCCTCTCCTCCTCCCTCTCTTAACCGTCACTCCTACTCTAATTTCCCTTCCCTTCCTTCATCCCTCTCTATTACTGTATCCTTTTATGCATATGGACTACTCAGAGGGCTGAAAAAGTTATTTTTGACTGGTCCTCGCACTTTTGACCAGTCCTCGAACTTACGACTGTCCTCACATTTTACATTTTTGCCCTATCTTGTCATCATGGTGAAGAGAAGCAGTTGTGAAATGAGTGACATGGTTGTTAAGAATGCTGCACGGGCATAAATATGAGGATGGTCATAAGTGTGAGGACCAGTCAAAAGTGTGAGGACCTGTCAGAAATGACTTTTTTCAGCCCTCTGGTTAGTCCCTATACACACAGCCATGGCCACCCGGTCACATGACCAGCTAGCCACGCCCACCCAGTCACATGGCCTCCAAGCCACGCCCACACAATAAGCCACGCCCACAATGGTGTTCCTCTTACCAATGTTAAAATCTGTTCACCTTACCCTATACACATAGCCATGGCCACCCGGTCACATGACCAGCTAGCCACGCCCACCCAGTCACATGACCAGCTAGCCACGCCCACAAAATAAGCCACGCCCACAATGTCCCTCTTTACCAATGTTAAAATCTGGTCACCTTACGTTCGGGGAAAAACTGTTCTTGTTTGTAGTTGTTCTGGTGTGCAGTGCTCTATAGCGTCATTTTGAGGATAGGAGTTAAAACAATTTATGTCCAGGATGCGAGGGGTCTGTAAATATTTTCACAGCCCTCTTTTTGACTCGTGCAGTATATAGGTCCTCAATGGAAGGCAGGTTGGTAGCAGTTGTTTTTTCTGCAGTTCTAATTATCCTCTGAAGCCTGTGTCTGTCTTGTTGGGTTGCAGAACCAAACCACACAGTTACATTAAGCATAAACATCTTGGTAATGCTGATTGTACAGCACACTTTTTCCTCTTCTTTCTTTTTTTTAAAGAAACAGACCAAATTAATTGTAATGCCTTTGGGAGGTTGTGATAAGGCCATAGTCTAACATGAATCCCCTTCATAAGGAAATCTGCTGTAAATGTATAATTTGTTTTGTCAAACCCAAATGGAGGAAACAAAGGAATATTTTTGAACAAGGTGTTTGCAGTTGTCTTTTGTCTCATGTATAACACAGGAAAAAGGAAAATGTTTCCTTGGTTCAGACCATCTGAATCATGTTTCCAGAGGGACAGGCATTTTCAGGACAGTAAGTACTGAGGTATAAATAACTTTTGCTAAGTTAGTTATTTACTTGTATTTCTTTTGAAAGAAACTAAGCTATGGACAATCCTAAGGCTTTTCTCCCCTCTCAGTTGAACTTTGTTCCAAAAACCCTAAGAAAATTAATCAGTTCTGACATATTTCAATTACAAAGGGAAACAATGTGATATACTTTTGCTGAACTTCATCTTACTGAACTGATTTTCATATAATTACTTCAGTTCAGTTTGCATTACTGACTCTCCTTATTTTCCTCTTGTTGGAAGACATAATTTTTCCTGTCACAAATTCAAAATAGATTCTAAATGAAGTTTATATATATATATATATATATATATATATATATATATATATATATATATATATATATATTAACTTTGGTAATTTGAAAAATATGCTCTAGATTAATTTTAGTTCGGTCAGACATTATCAAGAAATTGAACTTCCTGTAGCTGAAAGCAAAATACTCTCAGCTGTAGTCTTCTAGGAGAAGCCACATTTGGCTCGGTTCATAGTTCTCATTGAACAATCAACTATAATTAACCAACTGCAGTGCCTGTGCTCACACAATCACATTTCTGTGCAGAACTGGAATAAACTATTGTATGCTGTTTCACTGTTACCTCCGTGAATGCATGAAGGTTTGCAGCAAAGCAGTTGTAAAGCTACTACAACTGTCCTCAATTCCAATATTCAATAAACAGGCAAACAAAACATTTTTGGTTCTAAGAGCTATTTGTGTGTCTTGGTACTTGAAGAGAGGTTCAGATGGTAACTATTTAACTCCCAGGCATTGAAAGTATGTGTACTTCCTATAGCTGCCTGCTATTGATTCAGAACATAGACTTAACTGCTCTGATATGATCTACATTGATATTGTTGGATCTCTGAGATCTCGAACAGATAGCTTCCAGCTTTACTTTCAGAAGTCATGAATTGAATCTGGGATTTTCCTCACATGTGCCATCTGCTCCGTGATCCATCCCTCCAGTAATTGGTCCATATAAGCAAGCCTTTCACACAGCAGGAGGAAGGAAAGAAAATAAGATTGTGGAGATAATATCTACTGTATTTTTCGGAGTATAAGATGTACCGGAGTATAAATGCACCTTAATTTCGGGGGAAGAAAACAAGAAAACAAGAATTCTACCTTTGCCTACCAGCATTTAAGGTGGTGCTGCTTTACGCCGCCCTCCACCTCCTCCTGCAAGCGAGAGGTGCCTCAGAGACTTGGCTGGGAAAGAGGGCGTCGATTACTGAGAACTTCTTTTCCAGAAAACTTATTGGGGTGCTCTTGCGATCTGCAGGGACTACTCGCTTTCCCCCGAAGAGACTCCTCGCATGCTCTGAGGGGAAGGTCAGAGCACAGCCTGAGTAACAAACCTCTTCGGGACGGTCTGGGGGGGGGGAATCTGCCTGGCTACTTTGGTGAACAAGGCGGGCCCCATGATTTGCAACTGGTCACCCCTCTGGCTGCGCAGTGGGCAGCTCAGGGCAGATAATAGTCACGATGACTTCACTCCCCAGGAATGTGAGGAGCTGCCGCCACTGCCACCTAAGCCCTCTCCGCACCCAGGGGCCAAGCCGAGGTGAACGGCAGTCTGTAAAGGAAAAACTTCCCTCCTTTCCAGCCACCGCTACCCATTGGCCGGATTCCCCAATGCAATTCTCAGAGCCGCGTTTGAGGTGGCAGCCAGTTCCCCTGCAATGTGCAGTGGGGAACCAGGAACCATTTTGGATTCGGGGAGGGGATCGTAGCACTGCTGCCTGAAAATGCTTTCCTTCCCATTGCACATTGCAAAGCTGCACGCCCTCATCCTCCTTCTCAGCAGACTCACCTTCTCTTTCCTCCTGGCCAGATCTGCCGCCTGAAATGCAATGCACTGTTTTTGCCTCTGCACACCCCATGTTTGGAATTGGGAAGGGGATTGCAGGTCTGCCGCCCGAAAACACTTTCCTTTGGAATCAGGATGAAATATAAGTGGTATATAAGTCTAAGCAGTGGTGAAATGTAAAATTTGCTACTACCGGTTTTGTGGGTGTGGCTTGGTGGGGAGGCTGCAATGTGACTGGGTGGGTGTGGCCAACTTTTTTTTTTTTACTTTTAAAAGCATTTTTTCTATAACCTCTTTAGCGGAAGAGGTTGCAGAAAAAATGCTTTTAAAAGCCTCTGACGATCAGGCAACTCAGCTGGGATCATCAGAGGCTTTTAAAAGCATTTTTTCCTACAGCCTCTTCAGCTGAAGAGGTTGCAGAAAAAAATGCTTTTAAAAGTCTCTGACGATGCCATCTGAGCCACGCGATCATCAGAGGCTTTTTTTTAACTTTTAAAAGCATTTTTTCAGCCGAAGAGGTTGTAGAAAAAATGCTTTTAAAAGTAAAAAAAAAAAAGGGGGCTCTGATGATTGCACACCTCAGCTGGGTGGGCGGGGGGTGCAGGGATTTTTGCTACTGGTTCTCCAAACCACCCGCCGCCATTGCTACCGGATCGAGTGATCCGGTCTGAACCGGGAGCATTTTACTGCTGAGTCTAAGTGCTATTGCTAGTGCTATCATGGCTACCATGACACTGCAATCAAATGTATATATGATACACATAAAAACAAGCAGAGCTTCAATCACACTATTAGAGCCCCATCTTGAGTTTTATGATCACATCCCGTGGACACTCCTGAAATGGCGTTTGGTCCCAACAGCACAGTAAGGTGTGGAAGTTATTCACAGATGTCCTGAGCAAGATAATTTGCATCTATGAGTTATGGAGATGAATTTTGTTTTGTTTTTTCTTTTTCAGCAAGGACAAAGATCTTGCTTTTTTTTCATACGTAGAGCAGAATGAACTGGAGATTTTAAAACTTTCCAAGTAGCAGAAATAAATTTCCATACAATGACAATAGAGATTTGGAGGGTTTAAATGGTAAAAATCTGGGGTTTAATCCCTGCTCATTCAACCATGACTGTCATGTAAAATTAATCTGCAACCTCTTTTTTCTGACAGGCATCTCATTTTGAAGAACTCCATGCATAAAAGGAAGGTACAACATGACTTTATGTTAGGATGTGTTGTATCAACTCAGTTCTTTCACCTCATTTTTTTTTATTTAATCAAAATGTGCAGATTTTTTCATAACTGGAATGTGAGGAAACACACAAGTGATTTCATTTCTTTATTCCCACTATGCCTATAGTTGCTGCTACTATGAGTTTTATAATTTCATTTGTATTTCACTTTCCATGCCTTTTCTTAAGTCTAAAATGAAATGAATGTTTACTAGCAAAGGAAATTTTCCTTGGCATACTAAATTAAAAAAAAGAGAGAGAGAGACCCAGTCACTTCTTGTTTTTCAGTTCTCAATGTTACTTCCCAAAGTCTTCCATGTTTTATCAAAAGTAGAAAAACAGGAAGTTCCAGTGAGCTCACACTTGTCATAGCAAGGACTATAACCTGTAATGTTCAGAGTCAATGGGACTCTTTCACAAAGGCCAAAAGAAATGGCCTCAATAAAAACAAGGAGATGGTAACTCCAGAGGAGAAAGAGGAGTCTTTGGTCCCTTTGACCAGTTCTTTAAATAAGCATTACAGAATTTATTTCATTCAATCACATCCACTGCATGTTTTACATCCATGTAAATCAGGGGTGTCCAACCTTGGCAACTTTTAAGACCTGAGGACTTCAATTCCCAGAATTCCCCAGCTAGCCATTCTGGCTGGGGAATTCTGGAAATTGAAGTCCGTAAATCTTACAGTTGCCAAGGTTGGATACACTTGATGTAGATAGATTTCTTGCATCTATTACCGCAGCATTTTTAGAGCAATTGCCATTTTCATGATCAGTCGGGTTACAAAAAAAGTATGGCTGAGCAAATCCTTTGAAAGACGTACCTCAAAAGGCCTGGCAGATTGTATAAAGCCTTTCTTGTTAAAGGAGCCATGTCTTCTTCCAGGTTGTAGAAGCTGCTCACAGTTTTCTTTGCAGGCCTGTCACTCAAAGCCATGTTGCTCTTTTCCCAACAAATCCATCAGACAGCAAGCACAGATAGGTGGAAACAAGGAATTGTTCAAGTACAGTAGCTGTTTTAACAACATGAAAAGAAATCATTCGTGTGTTTCCAAGCCCCCCTTTCAATAGATTTGCATAGCCGTGTTATATATGTACAGATTAACAAAATGCCTCTGGATCAAGAGACATTTAAGTGTTACTCTACAACTATGCAGAGTCTGAGTCTAATTAAAAAAACGTACTAAATCTGTTACTAGAATTTAGTATCAGTTTATTTAGTATTAATGTCAATTCTTCTATAATACTTTACAGTGGCACATGGAGATTTTAAAAGCAAATGTGCATAAATGCTTATAATTTTGTATGCCTTTAAATTGCCTATTTGTGTTTGCAGATTCCAATTGCAGATATAACTACTTTGTGACATTTACAAATAATGCTAGATACAGCAAAATGTATGTTAAGGGTATGTGGAACAGATGTAATTTTTAATTAAGATGAATCATTTAATGCATACTCAGTTTTACTTAAGAATTGGGCCACCCTTCAAAAAAAAAAAATCCCTCCATTCTCTCTCAATCCAATTTCACAGGCAACCATTAATTCAAACTCCCCCAGGAATAAATCCATTGCTATCATCTCAATGAGTACAGTATGAAAAAGTATAATTGTTTAGTCTCAGATACCTTAATATTTTCCACTGAATCTGAACAACGTGCTCCCCCCCAAAAAAACTTTGGTTTGCTTTTCCTCTCCATACTTTTGATGTTAGATCAAACATGACAACGTTTATCAGTCAGCAGAATGAACTGAACCTATTCAGACTTAAAAGCCTCCGGGTGAGGGATTTCTTTAATCATATTCAGGCCAATTATGAGGATTTCAGGTCTGTGCGGCAACGTGGTTCATTATGAACTGTTGCAATTTAATAGCTCCGGGGGTGGAGGATAGGGAGAGAGAGAGAGAGGGAAAGAAATAATAAAGGACTTTATTTTCTTCCCCTAGTACCTTTTCCCTGCTTCCCTACTTCAAAAGCTAAGAAGGATTAGGCTAACCCATGAGAATGGTGTTATACACATTTGCTGCAGAGTTCACACAGTTAAGGAATCCAAATGGTTGGTCTCCGGGTTACAAACGGTTGGCAAGACGATGTAAGGAGAAGGTATCTGCAAGGCCTAGCATTATTTCATAGGCTCTTCAGCTCCTGAGCCACTGAGTTGCAGAAGAAAACTTTTGTGAGGTAAATAGGGGAGGAAATACATGAACTTCCTTTAAGCTGCTTTCATGATTTTCTAGTATAATCAGCCAGTTGACTTGAGGGATTCCAACAAAGTCATCTTGGATCCTATTTCGCTTCCCATTTAATTTATAATTAAATTATATTATATAATTATATGGAACTCAGAACTGACATTCCTCAAGGTATACTATTACACCCTTGCATATAATAAGTACAAATTGCAAACTGAGGGTTTTTTTTTTTTTCAAAAAAAGTTTTATCCAGTGGTGGGATTCAAATAATTTAACAACCGGTTCTCTGCCCTAATGATTTCTTCCAACAACCAGTTCACCAAACTGCTCAGATAGTTAACAACTGGTTCTCTCGAAGTGTGCGAACTGGCTGAATCCCACCACTGGTTTTACCTCATCTTTATTAATGTTTACAAGGCAGTGAGCATAACAAATACTCCTTCCTCCTTCTATTTTTCTCACAACAACAACCCAATGGGTTGACAGAGTGACCAGGCTGGCTTTCCATGCCTAAAGTGGGACTAGAACTCACAGTCTCCTGATTTCTGGCCTGGAGTCTTAACCACTACACCAAACTGACTCACAGCCAAGCAAGGAACCAAAATAGGATAGAGAAGACCAATGGCCCAAAGTATATCGGGCCTAGCTATCTTCGAGACCGCCTGCTGCTACCAACGACCTCCCATCGTCCCGTGCGCTCCCACAGAGAGGGCCTCCTCAGGGTGCCATCAGCCAATCAATGCAGGCTGGTGACCCCCAGGGGGAGGGCCTTCTCTGTGGGGGCACCTACCCTCTGGAATCAGTTGCCCCCAGAGATAAGGAGAATCCAAGACCTTAGCGCCTTCCGCCGTGCCCTTAAAACCCACTTTTTCCAGCAAGCCGGGCTGGCTTAAGAAGAAATTTTAAATGTTTTAATTGGTTTGTATTTTTAATTTTGGGCCAAATTTATATATATTTTAATTGTTTTTAATATTTGTATTTCATGTTTTTTAATTCTGGCTGTACACCGCCCTGAGTCCTCAGGGAGTAGGGCGGTATATAAATTTAAAATAAATAAATAAAAATAAAATAAAAATAAATATCCAAATCATATACTAATGAAGACACTCTTCCAGGACTGCTGGAAGAACAAATTGTTCAAAGCCACAAACTGAAGTCAACATTTCACCATGATGGAAAAGTTTATATTGCTGAATATTTATTAGAACTAGGTTAATAACATTAATTGTCAACTTTAGTTTTTATACCAAATGCCATGAACATACCATGTAGCTAAAGCCACCATAGTATGATGCTTAGACATTCAGATGGGAACTGGGCAGACAAAAATCCAGCTAGATACAAAAGTCAGTGAAGAGATGTACACTTACAACAGTTTGCTTCATGACCATTTGAAGTTATAGCGGCACTGAAAAAATGACATGATCATTTTTCGTACTTATGACCACGGCAGCATCCCCATGGTCACGTGATTTACATTTGGATGCTTGACAACCGACTCACATTTATGATGATTGCACTGTCCCAGGGTCATGTAATCACCTTTTGCAAGTTTTGGACAAGCAAAGTCAACAACTAATTTAACAACAAACGTGGCAAGAAAAGTCGTAAAATGGGGCAACGCTCACTTAACAAATTTCTCACTTAGAGACATAAATTTTGGGCTCAGTTATGATTGTAAGTTAAGGACTACAGTACTTATTGGGCAGGGGTCTCCAACCTTGGCAACTTTAAGACTTGTGGACTTCAACTTCCAGAGTTCCTCAGCCAGCTTTGCTTTGCTGGCTGAGGAACTCTGGGAGTTGAAGTCCACAAGTCTTAAAGTTACCAAGGTTGGAGACCCCTGCTATAGGAGATGGAGATTCTTGAAGCACCTCCGCCAACACCCTTACAGACTTTCTGTTTTGAATGGCCATAGGCCATAGGCCATAAGGTCTGCCCTTGATAACTACCTGGAAGCTTCAACTGGCCCAAAATTCAGCAGAGTAAATATTGGCCTTGCCTCAATATGCCCATGTAATATCCCTGCTTCGCGACCTGCACTGGTTGCCAGTTTGCTTCTTGGTAGAATTCAAGGTGTGGTTACTTGAGGGACTTCCCAGTCAGAGATTGAGAGTCAGGTCTAATAAACTACTATTAATAGCACCAGATAAAAATACTCATGCCATCATTTTCAAACTGTGATTGACACCTGAGAATGGCTCAGGTTAGGTTTAAGAACTTGTACACATAATATTAACCCACACTTCCATTTTTCTTAGAAAAAATGTATTTTAAATGCCTGGTCAAAGATGGAGACCGTTGACTCCATGCCTAAGCAGTTTGATAAGCAAAGCAAAGTTGTCGGTAGTGGGTCTGGATCAGCAGTGGGATTCACTTACCTTCCCTACCAGTTCGCAAATGTGATCATGTGTGCACGCACCTCATCTGCGCATATGCAGTACTCACACATTATGTCTGGGTAGGTGGGCAGAGCCTTCTGTAGTCACCGCTACCGGTTCACCCAAACTGGAGAGAACCAGTTGAATCTCACCACTGGTCTGGATTCTCTCTTCCTAAAGATTGCCAGTTCTACAAACCTCTTCTCCCACAGCATGTCCAGGGGCCTTTTAATTTTTTTAGAAACCATAGTAATCAAGTACTCCAATTTCACATCAGCTGGCACTCAATGTTCTCTCCTTTTCTCCATATACATGATTAAGATTCATCAGAAAGATGGTTCAATCTGAGAACAGTTTGTGGTGATCGTATCAAGTTTGCTCTGTTATTGTAATGGTATGTGGGAATGATCTTGAGAGACAGGGGGAAGAGCAAAAGCCAGAGAAATAATCACGTAAGAGGCAGCTTAACCCATAGAAGGGAAGTGGACACAGCACACCGAATTCTTGGGCTGTAAAGGTGACAGGAAAGAAATGTACTTGGAGACTTGCAAGATTCTGTTCACCTGGGTGCGCTTCCTATGTGGACTACCTCGCAAGGCTGATTGTTATATAGGTGGAATAGAAACAAAAAAATAGAGATGGATGTTTTTCATGGAAAATAAATGGATTAATCTCACAAACTAGGCCGTATCCAAGACAGGCCAGACATCTCTCTTAGGTGGCATTGCATTTTTCACTGAGATATAATTGCACAATGCTAATGTAATCAACTTATTGCAACCTGCTTTAAATTCAGCTGAGTATTCACAACGAAATTCTATAGATGAAAGTCAAAAGATAGAACTAGCAAGACAGAATACAGCTTCCGAAGTCTGAAAACAGAGAGGGAGGGAGGGAGGATGGGAAACAAATCAGGAAGTGATGCTATTAGGTCAAACCTCCACTATTATGGAATTCTCCCCATGAATAACAAGTTAATCTTCCCACAAAGGTGCCAAATGACCTTGGAGATCAAAGTGTCATCCTGCATGTAGCTGTTCAGTAAAAGTGTGGCTATTAGCATGTCAGGATTGTTTGCAAAGGCTTTAATATTATTAATTAATGGTTGTATTACAATGCTATTGTGGATTCAAATTATTACCATTGCTTCTTTTAAACTGTGTTGTTTAGTGTGAACATGTTATTGTTTTATTTTTAAGGCTATATTGTGGATATCAATAGTTTAATACTGTGATATCAATTATTCAATATCAATTATTCAATACTGTGAATAATCTATATATGCTCAGACCTCATTAGACTATTAGTTGAGGGCACTGGTGGAGTGCGGGGGGGTTGATTTTGTACTTAAAGTATATTCAGCTTTCTCTGCAAATGTTGAGGTCCTCTGAGCCCTCAATCAATGTCATGGTTTTTGTATCAATGGCATGTTTTTGGCTATGTCAGAATTCCTATTTATAGAACTAAACTGACTGTTACAATAAAGCAGTAGTATATGTTGATGACTTTCACTTTCCATGCAGGTAAATATAACACTAAAACAATAGAGAGGGAGGGAGGGAGGGAGGGTTGGGGAGAGAGAATATCACATTTTTATCTTTTAGCAAAATATTTGAGTGGGAGAGTGAACAAGTAAGATGCTGAAATGTCCAACTCCAGAAATTGCTCAGAGATACCCAAGATATTTCCCAATCTACTAAAAAAAGGAGCACTGATATCATTGATTATTGTTACATTTAGCACAGGGAAATATTTCTGACCTTAAGAAATTTTTAATAGCAACAAAGCAACATTGTAGATAAGCATTTTCAAGGGATCGTTTTGTCCCAGTTCAATCCCACATGCTTTCACAAAAATAATCTTCATTATATTCACTGGGACTTAAGCAAAGAGAATATGTTCATAGTCATTTTTTTTTCCTTAAACCCCTTTGATTGTTTTTCAAAGGTGGATGCTCCTCATTTAATTTCTCCCACTTTATTTAGTCTTACAAAATTACATTTAATGCCACTTTACTTTTCAAGAATGGTCAGTCATTAAAGAAGATCTGAAGTCTGCATTAAATACTGCAAGCTAAATCTGCTTTAATCTATTTTATGACTGCAGAAAATAAAAAGGCTTAAGTCCCAAGCCGTGACAAAAATAGATTCCAGAACTTTGGTGAAAGTCTTCTATCCACTGTGACTCTCATAAAAGTTTTCCTACCTATATCCAAGGAGTGCCAAATGGATAGAATTTGAACTTCATTCATCAAATCTATTGATATTCTTTCTTGGGTACAATTAGGAAATGTTCATTAAAAAAATACTGCCCATTATTTCCAGAAAAGAATAAGCTTGGGAATCTGGTTCTCTGACACTGGGTTAGCAAGCTAGAAAACTACAGACAATTGCATCACAATATAAAAATTCCTTGGAAAGAAAATTCAAGGATAATGTTTGAGGCAATTGAATTGGCTTAGAAAACACAAATGAATTTGATTGGGATAGACGTGGTCTCTTTAATACATTCATATAGCTTTTCTGCATATTCCCCACTCTGCTCAGAAAGATGGTTTTTCAATATATTTGTATATGTGCTTGCAAAACTTTTTAAATGTACAAAGACGTAGTCAAGGAGACACAGCAGAACAACTGTGTTACATTTGTTGTCTGACAATCCCTAGATAATAGATGGGTACTTATGCTATTGTTTATTATTTATTAGATTCATATGGCTGCCCAGTTCACCAAAGGTGACTCTATACAAGATAGCTACAATCATCTAACATAAGAATGCCAATGGACGAAAATATCTGTAACTCGGGGCTAAACTACGGGATCCTTAGAACTGGTGGTTTTCTTGCAGACTTTTCATTACCCAATTAGGTAACATAGTGTACTGATGATATTATCTAGTTGGGTAATGAAATGTCTGCTAGAAAACTCAAGTTCAGAAGCACTAAGGACCTAACATAAGAACTGAGAAGAAAGAAGGAGGCCTCAGCTGGAGAAGAAGAAGAAGACGACTTGCCCCAGCCCTGTGGCTCTTCCAAAGGCACTTAAAAACCTGGCTTTGCCATCAATCCTGCTCAGAAAAAAAGACTTTTCAATATATTTATGTATGTGCTTGCAAAACGCTTTTAAATATGCAAACAAAAACAGTCACAATCAATCCGCTCGGAAGTTTTCTTAGGATGAGAATATTCTTCCCGCGAATCCTTATTCAGAAAGACGCAACCTATTCAAATATGGATTCCTCTTTATTTTGTTATGAAAAGCACTGCCCGGTTTTAAATAAATCAGCTGTCGTCTCAGTGATAAAGTTTCTTTCAAAAACCCATGTTCTCCCTCCAGCTGAGGCCTCCTGTCTAAAGAGACCATACAACGCTACCAACATGCTCTTTTCTTTTCACCCACCCCCCCTTTCCAATTTATTTCAGAGTGCAGCATGAAACCCGATCTCTTCAGAGAGTTAGGGAAATGGAGAGGAGAGACAGCAGGGGAGGGAGAGCAGGAGAAAAGTTTAATGCCAACAGGAGAAATAGACCAGAAACACTCTAGAGATATGCTAGGTTATAATTAATGGCATGAGGTTACAACTTGCAGATGACAATACTTTACAGGAAAAGGTCAGCATCCTGCTACAAGTTGCCTCTTAACTAATGGGGAACTTGGTCTCAGAACAGTTTTGCCCCATTCCGTCTCATGTAGTTGCCTTGCACTGGATTTTGCTATTTGCTATTTTACTGATCTCAGCCTCACGTCTTTCTCACCCCACCTGTATCCTCTCCTTACACTGAAGTGAAGTAATCCCTAAAGCCCTTCCCTCACAACCCCTCCCTCCCCTTGGAGTGCTCCAGATGTGTTCAGTGACAAATCCCAGGATCCCCATGTAGACTGTAGACTACATAGTCTAGCACAGGGTTCTCCAACCTTGGCAACTTTAAGCCTGGAGGATTTCAACTCTCAGAATTCTGGGAGTTGAAGTCCTCGAGGCTTAAAGTTGCCAAAGTTGGAGACCCCTGGTCTAGCACATTTGGAGGCCACCGGGCTGGATAAAAGTATCGTAATCTTTTTTGGATTAATTACCGGCCGTTGTAATACCCATACTAGCCCCTTTCCAGGAAGTGTAGCTGTTATTCTTCAATTCATTATGGTCTAATCATTATGGTCTAAAACACACACAAACACATACACACACGAACGAAACCTGTATCCCAAGCCTGAAGTATTAGTACCACTTTATAAATCCTTAGTAAAGCCACACCTGGAATACTACATCCAGTTTTGGTCACCAAATCACAAAAAACATGTTGAGACTTTGGAAAAAGTACAAAGAAGAGTAACGAAGATGATAAAAGGCCTGGAGAGTAAAACATAGGAAGGACAGTTGCAGGATTTGGGTTTGGCTAGTCTAGAGAAAAGAAAGACTGGGGGGGGGGGACATGATAGTAGTATTCCAGTATTTGAGGGGTTGCCACAAAGAAGAGAGGGTCAATTTATTTTCCAAAGCACCAGAGGGCAAGACAAGAAACAATGGATGGAAACTAATCAAGGAGAGAAGCAACCTGGAATTAAGGAGAAAGTTCCTAACAGTGAGGACAATTAACCAGTGGAACAGCTTGCCTTCAGAAGGTGTGAGTGCTTCCTCACTGAAGGTTTTTAAGAAGAGTCTAGACCAGAGGTCTTCAAACTTGGCAGCTTTAAGACTTGTAGACTTCAACTCCCAGAATTCTCCAGCCAGCTATGCTGGCTAGAGAATTCTGGGAGTTGACGTCCACAAGTCTTAAAGCTACCAAGTTTGAAGACCTCTGCTCTAGAATTCTGGGAGTTGAAGTCTACAAGTCTTAAAGCTACCAAGTTTGAAGACCTCTGGTCTAGACAGTCACTTGTCTGAAATGGTATAGGATCTCCTGCTTGAACAGGGAGCTGGACTAGAAGACCTCCGAGGTCCCTTCCAGCTCTATTCTGATTCTGATTCATTGCCTGACCACTGAAATTGAAACAGGAAAAGGTGCCTCTAGTTTGGGGCCAAGCAAAATAATGAATTATGTAATAATCCAAAGCCCTGAAAGACATTTGGAAAGATCAGGCACACATACTGTATGTCTTCAGCCACCTTCGATCTGAGATTCAAAAGGAAGGATAAAGTAAGAAGAGATTTACTAAGTTCTTTGCTAATCTTTTAATAGTCATTATCAAGCTTCTATGACAAGACATTTGTGATGGTTTACGTAGCGTTTTCTTATCAGACTCAGCAAAAGGACTGAGTTTTCATTTGGATGACAGATAGTCAGGTGTTTCGTGAATACAGTGCACAAGCCCATGCCACACAACAGAGTTGGGCACAGCCTTTTGAAAAAAAAAAGGGAGGGGGAGGGCTTTGCAAGCCAGAGGAGTGCAAACGAAAAACTGCTGCTTTTAAATTATTCAAACAACCACATCTTTGCTAGGAAAGAAGGAAGGGAAGGAGGTTTGCATGCCCACATCTGCAAAATCTTCCAGGAGCCATTTCCGAAGCAGTCATACAAACTGTAGTAAAGACACAGCTGCTGAAAATGATTTGAAAAGTGATGCTTCATTTGCACACTTGTGTATCGCAACCCCCCACCACCCCAAAAAATGTTTTCTGTTAAAAATTTGGTTTGGTGCTATTGCACAGGGTATCCTGTCTGGGTTTCTATTCTTCTTCCAAAGAAGAAAAAGTGAAGAAGAATTGTGTGTTGTGAAAGGTAACACTAGGAGGAAGGAGGCACCCACAGAAATAGTCAAAGATGTACATCTTGATCATATTTTTCTTTACATGGGAAAGCAGTGTTTCTCAACCTCAGCAACTTTAAGATGGGTGGACTTCAACTCCCAAAATTCCCTAGCCAGTCTTACTGTGGTCCTATCTAACTAGTCTTATCTAGTGGTCCTAAAAAATCAAATTAACCAGATTTCTCCTGAGAAGATGGACCTGGTTAAATCTCCCTTCCTTCCTTCCTTCCTTCCTTCCTTCCTTCCTTCCTTCCTTCCTTCCTTCCTTTATAGCAATGAACTAAAGGGGGAGAGGAGGAGGAGGAGGAGGAGAGGAGGAGGAGGAGGAGGAGAAGAAGAAGAAGAAGAGGAGGAGGAGGAGGAGGAGGAGGAGGAGGAGGAGGAGGAGGAAAGTAATAGTAGTAGTAGCAGTGGTAGTAGTAGTAGTTATGGTAGTGAGAGTGATGATGAGCAGGCTTCACTATATATTTGAACTTCCTCTTGTACCAAAGCTTTGAAATGCAAAATATATGACAGTTTCCCCCACACTCTTCCAAAGAGAGATAGGGGAGTCTCCAGGTAGTAAACTATAAGCATCAGCGCCAACTCCTCATTTAGACTATGGAAGAAGCACCTGGTTTTCATTAACATCACTGTTGCAGTTAATGTGTTGCAGGTGCGAAAGTGTGTGGCTGAAATCTGACAAAACACCTGTCTTTTGTGGCACCATTAGATCTGCCAAGTGTGGGACATGACCCCCTTGGGGGAGCTTTATCCTGCCTTTGAAAGCCACAGCAAGCATTGTCCTATAATTACAAAATCAGAGTCGTGATTGCCAGGAAGAATTCCTTAACAAATTATACCTAATTAGTCTAAAATTACCTTTAATGCATGGTGAAACCATAAGCTCTTCTCTGTGCTATAACACCTTCCTTTTTATCTTTATGCAAATATGATTACACACTATCAAACTGGCAACTACCAGGCACACAAACAGCTGCATCCACTTTGATGCTTTCAAAGTAGGAGCTGGATGCATGCCACTGATTATATTTTCTGGAATGCTGCATTAAAAAAAAAAAAGCAAAAACTAAAATTCCCTCCACCAGATAAATAATAAAGTGCTAGTTGTTCACATGGTTAGCTGCTCGGATCTGAAGGTTCAGCCCAGTCTTGCTCCAGATAGGCAAGCTAGTTATTTTTACCATGAGAAGCATAGGACAGGTTGCCCAGCCTTTAAAATCAGAGGAGAGATTGCTTGGCAGGCCCACTTTTGTGATTTCTGCATAGTTCTTTGAACGTGCTGTTCTCTTTACCACACGATCACGTGCGAAAGTCAAAGCTCTACAAAACTATGGAATTGAAACATGGAGACCAAGTGGATTGTAGGCTATGGGACAAGAAATATCTCAAATCCTTAGGATCCCTTCAACCTTCTTTGGAAGCAGGCTGTCATTGAGCAATCTCTTCTGCTAATAATCATGTCACTTTATGAAGGCTTGTCTTGCGGTATCTAGTCTAACATTCTCCTGCCAAGCTTTGAAATATTGCTGCAGGACCTTGGATCTTTCTCCTTTGATTTCTACTGGCTCCCCTGCTGCTATGAGGAGTAGAAGGCCTCAGTCTTAGACCTGAACTGTTGGCAGTACATTACATCCAGTGAATAATGAAACGTAATATATGTGGTAATAGGAGGATAGATTCAGTCACATTCAACCAGACTAACCTCTAAATAACCTAATGTATGCATCCCAGAATAAGATGATGGCTACTGGTTGTTGTAGTCCGCCAGCAGCCTGCGGAGCTGGCAGCGGAGTCGGACAGCGATGAGGCTGAGGAAGAACATGGGCCAGTCCTGGAGGCTGGGGAAGGCCCGGATGAAGGCTCTGCGTCAGAGGCAGAGATGGGGCCAGGCCATCGGGGAGTGAGGTACGGACTCCAGAGCCTGATAGGAGTGAGGCAGAGGAACAGGAGTTCCTAATGCACGCATGAGAAGAGCTGCCAGAAGGCAAGAGCAGCTCAAACAAAGAGGACAACTCGGGAGTAGGGCCAAGAGATGATTGGCCCCTCCCATAAGGCTTAAAACAGACCAGCAACAGCGTTTGGGCTTGGCCGGAAAACAATGTTGGTAGCTTCGCCATCTTCTTCATTTACGTCTTGTATTTATTTTTGTATCTGTGACTTCTGAATGTTTGCCAAGAAAGGCCTTTGGCAGTTTGCCTAATTGGACTAAAGTTTGCGATAGGACTAAGGAATTTTCATTGGGAGGAATTTACTTTAATTTAGTTGAACGATGCTGGGAATGAAGTAATTCTCAGCTGTTCGAATAAAGTTTGTTTGTTTTTTCACTGACTGATTTTCCTACTACTTACTTGGGCCTGGGTCACAACACTGGTATCCTTACAAGAAAAACCAGCTGGCCATCCAGTTGCCAGAAGTCATGTTCAAGTAGAAGAAGCTTTTTCTTTGCCTTTTATTTTCAAAAGCAGATTCACAATCAGTAATTTCCACAGGTACAACCCAGAAATTTGGCCTGCATCTTTCTCTTCATTTTTAGCCCAGGGGTGACTTACTTTGTAAACTCTTGGTAAACTGCTAGTGATTATTCACAATGAAAGAGGGAAGAACTCACAACTTCAAAAGAGTTGTAGTACAACTCCAGCCGGGTTGTACTACACTTCCCCTTTCCTCTGAAATCATGCTGGCATTGAGTGATAGAGGTTGTAGGCTAAGAGCCTTGGAACTAAGCAGAAGAAGCAATTCAACAAAAAGTAAAACAAGTAAAAGATAAGACGAACATTTATTTATTTATTTATTTATTTGACAAAGGCTCTGAAATGTCTATGCTCCAAAGAATGAAAATTGACCATGGATCTCTTGAGTAGCCTCTAACCTCTGATGGGTGGTTCATTCTCTCTGGGCTTCAAATAAAGTTTCTTGGCTGTGGGCTAGAACCATTTTAGCCTTTGGTCTTCCCTGTCTGAGGGTGGTCCTGTTTCGTCCCTAGGACTGATTCAGATTGAGGCAGACAGTACAATCTAGGGAGGCATTTGCATATCCCTGAGGCTCTTCCTGTTCTCCTGGCTGCGTGCCAGATGCTCAGTGGCTGCGGAAGAGGCAGGGGCCCCCACTCACTTAATATCTATATAGGAGACAAAGCTAAAAGCTTGAAAAATGATACCGTCCTCAATTCCTCCTCCATTTACTTATTTATTTACAACATTTATAGGCTGGCCATCTTAAAACCCAACTCTGGGTGGCTCACAATCAAATATTGAAAACAGAAAGCAATAAACCAGAAACAGAAAGAAAAAAAAAACCCTGCCAATAGTTATTTCTTTTATTATTTAATAGTTTACTAAAGCAGTGTCAAAAATTGCCTTTTCATTGTTTTTGTATAAGTTTAGAAACCCAACGAACATTACCATAGAGACAGAAGAAGCAGAAAGGCAAGATTTCCTTTATATCTGGTTGCCTAAACAGGAAGTTCTTCATCATGGCTCAGTGGCTAAGACGCTGAGCTTGTGGATCGAAAGGTTGGCAGTTCAGCAGTTCGAATCCCTAGTGCTGCTTAGCGGGGTGAGCTCCCATTACTTGTCCCAGCTTCTGCCAACCTAGCAGTTTGAAAGCATGTAAAAATGCAAGTAGAAAAATAGGGACCACCTTTGGTGGGAAGGTAACACATGACCACAGAGACGTCTTTGGACAGCGCTGGCTCTTCGGCTTTGAAACAGAGATGAGTACCACCCCCTAGAGTCAGGAACGACTAGCACATATGTGTGAGGGGAACCTTTACCTTTAAACAGGAAGTTCTTCATCTATCCAAATTCTTCCTTGGGTTTGAGTGAATCTTTTTTGCAGCTATTTTTGGTAATGTTCATATTTACCGTACTCTGCATGAATAAAAATGGATCCCTCGCATTTTACCCTATCATAGCCCTACAAGGTAGGCTAATTTAAGAAATGCTAAGCGGCCCAAAGTCAATCAGAGAGCTTACCATGAGGAATTTAGACTTATGCCTTTGCAGTCCTTCTTAAATTCTCTAGACAATATGGACTTTTTTGTTCTGTTGGGAGGAAATGCAAACGGGGGAAATCAATCAAAATAAATGGAGAACGGTTGGAAATCATTTACCAGCCCAAATTCCTTCCCTTAAAGAGGGTGTTGGAGGAACTCAAGACTTAGGCAAGGAGCTCCTTCTTTGGAACACATGTCCAATCATGACTCATCAGCTTTAATTATATGTCTGTTGGAGCACGCTGGGCGGTTTTCCATTCCACCCTCTGCCTGTCTCCAAAACCACATGCTAAAAGGAAGCAGCCACAGCACTTTGCACTCAAGGCTTTGAAAACGACCACAATGTAATTAAACTATTGTGCTGCTGGATCTCTAGTACCAGTTTGGTATGCGGTTTACCCATATTTCACACTTGGACTGTTTGAACCGGATAATACTGTGTTGCAAAGCACCCACATAAGTGAAGCTGAAGACCAGTAATACTCTAACAAGTCAAAAAGATGTGCTTTTCAATTGCTGAAGACGAAAAGGGTTCTTTTTTTTCATGTTTGTTTATAGTGCCAATTTTAAAAGGGCACACAAACAGGGGTATAATCAAGGACATTATCTTTGCTACAGGTTATCTTTAACTGCTCTCTAATGGATGGATTTGTGCTTTGGAAATAGAAACACACTTCATCTATGCATTGCCTTCTACTGAACCAGAGTAGATCCACAGGCAGAATGTGTTTGGCTTCCTCCTGGAATTGTTCCACTGAAATTGATGGCAAAATTTAGGAAAAAGGAAGAGCAGAAGAGTGCTTCTGTTGACATTTCTAGTCTTATCATTAAACCCGCCTTTCCTCTTTCTCCCCCAAAAAGGTAAAAAATAAAATAAAAACCACATCACAACATTTTGGCCATCCTGGTACCAAAAATCATTCTCACCTTTAAATCTCCTTAAATGCAAAAATCGGCTGAAAAAATGTTCCCGCCCCCCCCCACCCCGGAAAAAATATCCTCAGGGATCCTATAACCCTCTAAATTTAAGGAGCCAAGATGCATCCCTCCACCTTCAAACATTATCGATCCATGTTCCACAGTGTATATAGTTAATGACTACAACTAGTGTAAAAAAAAAATCACTGTAAAAAGGTACAAAACATTTTCAGCTTGCTTTCAGCTTCTACTGAAGATAATGGCTTCATTCCAATCAGGAATCCTGTGGATTTTGAAATATTTATCCTAAACAGCATACCAAACTTCTCCATACAGACCTCTCTGTCTGAACGCCTGGCAGAACTGTGTGTGTGACACTCCAGTTAGATACTTCAATTGATAGAGTACTAAAGTGAAAAGATATTCTGATTCTGGGGATGATCAGAAAAAGTGGATGGGGGAAGAAGAAGAAGAGGAAGAGGAAGGAGGAGGAGGAGGAGGAGGAGGAGGAGGAGGAGGAGGAGGAGGAGGAGAAGGAGAAGAAACTAAATTCATCAATTGTAATTGACATGTCACTTTCAGATATAAAGCAAAGAATTATACATCTCATTTTATTAATTCATAATTTCTTATATGAACATATAAGAGGTACATTAAAAATCTAATTTCCAACTTAATTAAATTGCTTCAAAGAAAAGTGATGTTTGTTTTTACTGTAAAAATTGTTTGCAGAACTGTACATCCAACACAGCATCCAAAATCTCCAGAGAATCAGAAAAATGATTTACCACAAAACCACAGTTATTGTGGCTTTATCTAAACCTTGATTTGGAACAATCTTAAGCTGTATTTAATTTTTAATATGTCTAATATAAAGCTAGTCATTTATTTTCTGTTTATGTTTTACTGCATGTCCCTTAGCACTTCACCCCTTCAGCAGTTAGCATTTTTTAAAGTCTATGCTATGCAAATTCTTGTTGTTTTTTAAAAATAAATTACATCGAGGCAATGAATTCAAGCTGGGGATTTAGGGGACTTGAAGTCCAACACATCTGGAGGACACCAGTTTGAGGGAAAGTTGGTTTATACCAACAGTGGTTCCAGATTTTTTTTTCTCTTTCTCTCCCCCCTATTTAATAAAACTTTTAATTATTTCAGCAAGGAGTCTAACCAAAATCAATTGTGCTGCTATTCATTTTATTTTTTTTTCAGCCTAAACCAGCCGCTTTGCAGAAGTGAACAGAACAAATCTATTTTATTTTACTTGTTTCGAAGAATGTTTCTTAAATCACTATGTGGCCTAGAACAGGATCCAGAGCAATTTATCATTTCCTTTGCACTATTTTTTTTTAAAGTTAACATTTTAACTGTAGAGCTGCTGGAGGTATTATAACTTCTCTTGCTTCTTTTGCTACAGAAAAATTAAATGTAGATACGCCAACCCCATTCAATTTTACCACATCTCAGCGGAGACGGGGAGCGGGGTGCTTTTAGGCCTGGAGTGAAGTTCAGCAACTGGTCATCATAAAAGACATATTTGGACATTCTAAATATTTCTTCTTCCCAGTCTGTATCTTCCCCTCAGACAGCCCTCATCATTTCTTGGAAAGAGGAGTAAGAACAGGAAGCCAAGAGAGTTTGTTTCAATTTTTGAAATAAAAATCTTGTGATGAATTTGGAGATTTTCCAACCTGGGGGCCCCAGACTTTTCCTCACTGGTTCAGCCATAACAATCTGATGGTTATAAGACAGAGGCAGGGTCTTCTCCCGTCCTGAAGCAACTGACCATGAACTTAGCTGACATTCCTGTGAGTAAAAGAATCAAGGAGTAAGAAGACATAATAGCCAACAGTCTAGCTTCCCTCTCCCACTTCCTCTGCCCAGACACAAAGACATAACTACAAAAGGAGGCAAGGATGGAAGGAGACTTACATAAATTCAAGTGAAGATAAATTCTGCTCTTAATGCCAAGTATGGAAAGGGGGAGAGAAACTTTTGAATACATACTGAGCAAAAGTGCCTCAGTATAGAATGCCTGGTATAGGTCGATACTGTTTACCCTTCAATATTCTTAATTAATTCTCTGATCGCATCGTGCTGGAAGAATGCCATTATTCCACAGCGCAGAATTAGCTGATCCAATTTTTATTTTTTTATTTTTTTTTGTACATCCTCACCACATGAAAAGATTGTTTAATAAAATGGGAGGAAAACCTCTGAACGAGATCAAGGATTTCTTGCTAGGCTGACTAACATTTCAAGGTAGAAATGTACCAAAGTAGTTGTGGTTTAAGACCACAACTGAGCTCAACATTTCTGTTGTCAAGTGAGATATTTATTGAATTTTGTCCCATTTTACAACTTTTCTTGCCAATCACTTGCCACAGTGATTAAGTGAATAACTGCAGTTGATAAGTTAGCAACCTGGTTGTTAAATGAACCTGATTTCCACATTAAATTTCCTTGTGAGAAGATCACAAAAGGTGATTACATGACCTTGAGACACAGCAATGGTCTTAAATATTCAGGCCAAGCACCTGAATTCTGATCACATGATCATGGGGATGCTGCAAAGGTCATAACTGTGAAAAATGGTCATGTAAGTCACATTTTTTAGAGCCGTTGTAACTTTGAACAGTCACTAAACAAATTGTTGTAAGTTGAGGACCACCCTTATTATACAAGTAGGCCTCGACTCACAACCACAATTGGGGGCAGAATTTCCATCGCTAAGCAAAGTGGTTGCTAAGTGAGACACACCTGATATTATGACCTTTTTTGCCATGGTTGTTAAAGGAATTACTGCAGTTGCTAAGAGAATCACATGATCATTAAGCAAATTTAGCTGCCCTCATTGACTTTGCTTGTGGAAGCTAGCTGGGACCATCACAAATGGGGATTACATGACCCTGGGACATGCAACTATAGTAAGTACATGCCAATCGCTAAGAGCCTGAATTTTGATCACATGACCATGGGGATCCTGCAATGGTTGCAACTAAAAGCATCAATCATAAGTCACTTTTTTCAATTGGTTGTAAATCAAATAGCAAAAGCACTTAGACTTATATACTGCTTTACAGTGCTTTACAGCCCTCTCGGTTTACAGAGTCAGCATATTGCCCCCAACAATCTGGCTCCTCATTTTACCCACCGCGCAAGGATGAAAGACTGAGTCAACCTTGAACCTGGTGAGATTAGAACTGCCAAATTGCAGGCAGCTGGCAGACAGCAGAAGTAACCTGCAGTATTGCATTCTAACCACTACATCACCAGGCTCAAATAGTTGTAAATAGAAGACTACCTGTATCAGTTGCTTCCTTTTTCAGAAAAGCTTATACAAGAAAACAATTAAAGTGCAGATCACATGGTGATCAGATGAGAGAAGGTTTTTAAAAAAGTTTTGTTTTGAGATATTAAAGTTTATTCAATCTAACTAATTCAGTATATATTGGTACTTTTTGCATTCAGATACAATGTCCTGTTGCTCTTATTTTTCATTATGAAGCTTCTTTATCAAGAAGCAAAATGATTTTTATCTTTAAATAAGAACCTTTAAAAATTAAAAGTACAGACGAAAAATGCAAACTACAGAAGAAGAAAAAAAATCTATCATATTTTGTACTTATCAATAGAAACTGCTTTACCAATGAATTCATTAGTATACTAAGAACAACATAAGAGATTATTAAAAGATATCACAGAATGTCTGCCACAGGAATATATGTTACTACCTCCTTGGATGGGCCGCAAATACTTCCTTTTCTAAAACAGATAGATCACAGATGTGCATCTGCACACAGACACACAGTGTTGTCCTGATTGCACAAAAAAAAAAAAGCATCTTGAGACAACATATAATTTCTGGACTTTTGAAGTGATGTTTTACTACTGTCTTGTCCGATATGAAATGATTGAGAAGTGGACGCCCATCTGAACTGAGCATAATTCCCTCTTCTTAAGCATTCTTGGCTCTGTCTTCGTCTCTCGATCTTAGGCTCCAAGAGTTTATCGTGCTAAATACGTATAATGTAACAAATGAGTAATAGTGGCCCATGAATTATAGAAAGGTGACGGCTGTCAGCCAAGACCTTCCTCTCTGAGCCCGACTAACATTTTCACAGGCAGAAGGATCACATCCTTTGGGAGTAGCCTTAGAGAGGTCACTGATTCTGAGGGATTATATGTGTAGGAGATGGGACCCTCTTTAAAAAGTGACAGATTAAACAAATCCAAATTGGGAGGGAGGCGGGGAGAGGGAAGAATTGTGGTCCAGGAGTTTTGAATTCCTCCGATCTGAGACAACTTTCTACTAACACAGTGACCGGATGCCAACAAGCGATAACAGCGATAGAAATAGGAACACTTGATAAATGAATATGTACTTTTGATATTAAAATGCTAAACACTTGGTGATATATGGTTCTTGCAGTAAAAGCCAAGAGCTCATAGGAAGGGGGTGAAGTGAGTTAGGCGTTGGACTAAGATCAGGGAGGACCATGTTTGAGGACCCAAGGGTTCCTACTTATTACTTTAAGAATTTCCACCTTTTTTATGCACTTGCTTCTTACTGTACATTCTGGAACTAATTTATTAATATTTAATATACAAACTAGTTTAACATATACCCGGTATTTATGATAAAAGTTTATAAGGAAAGTCCTATCAACGTCAAGGGAGTCCATGGGAGAATCAACTAGGTCAAGATGGTGTCGTCATAGTGCAGACGAAGTTCCTCCTCCCTTTTTAAATGTATGCATACCAAACTGGGCAGGATTTTGACTGCATGGCCACAACCGCAGTCTTTTTTTTTTTTTCATCCTCCATGAGACACCCCCAATCAACAAATTTTTAACTATACATTTCAATAGAAGATGTAGACTGGGGTGTCACACTCGATTTTGTTGATGGCTGCATCAGGGTTGTGTTCGACCTCAGGGGCTGGGTGGATGTGGCCAGGGTAGACATGGCCAGCTCAATGTCACTTGTGTTGGGGGCACTTGTGGTGGCCTGAGCACTCTGCCAGTGAAAACAGAGCTCCGTGTGCGTCCCTCACGAGCTCCATTTTCACTCACAGAGGGTTGCAGGAGGCCATCGCAGCCGAAAACGGAGCTCGGGATGGCTGCGCATGGCCCTCCCAAGTGCCGTTTTTGCTGGCAGATGCACCATGGGCCAGTCCTTCACTGTTTCCAGGGCAGCCCCATGGGCCAGATCTAAGCACTCCACGGGCCAGATTCAGCCAACAAATCTTGAGTTTGACACCCCTGATGTAGACCTTTCTATAAACCTAGGTAGCAATAGCAATAGCACTTAGCCTTATGTACCGCTTCACAATGCTTTACAGCCCTCTCTAAGCAGTAATCTGGGTCCTCATTTTACCAACCTTGGAAGGATGGAAGGTTGAGTCAGCCTTGAGCTGGTCAGGATCAAACTCCTGGCAGTCGGCAGAGTTAATCTGCAATGCTGCATTCTAACCACAGTGCTACAGAATGAAATAGTTATGCTGCAATTCATATGGAGTCAGAAAGGGAAAATGTTAGATTTGACAAAAATGTTTTAGCCAAAAAGGTAGAGACATATGATGGAAGATGGTGACCATGGGTAGTCCTCGACTTATGACCAGAATTAAGTCCAAGATTTTCATTGCTAAGCAAGAGACTTGTTGAGTTTTACCCTATTTTACGACCTTTCTTGCTGCAGTTGTTTAAGTGAATCATTGCAGTTGTTAAGTTAGTAACGTGGTTATTAAGTGAATCTAGCTTCCCCATTGACTTTACTTGTCAGAAGGTCAGAAAGGGGATCACATGACCAGGAGACACAGTGACTGTCATAAATACATGCCAGTTGCCAAGCATCCAAATTTTGATCATGTGACCATGGGGATGCTGCAATGGTGTGAAAAATCACAAGTCACTTTTTTCCATGCTGTGGTAACTTTGAACGGTCACTAAACGAATGGTTGTAAGTCAAGGACTACCTGCACATATATCCTAAAACAGAAGTTATCTGTTTTTCTGTAGTTTTTTTTTTTTCCCCCTGGAGCAATCTTCTATTTTTACCTGCTTGGTTTTTAATATAAGCATAATGTTTTTAACAGCCAAGCAGTCTTATGTTTGACAGTTTTTTTCCATGCAACAAAACTTGATGGCGTGAGTGCCGACAAATGTAATAAAAACAAGATTTTAAAAATAGCTCAAATCTTGCAAAATAGCCAAATCTCATGATATTTCAGTGATGTGATACTCAGATGTTACAGGCTACTATGAGAAGACATTGAAATCTCATGATTCCTTTCCTTTCCCTTCCTTCCTTCCTTCCTTCCTTCCTTCCTCCCTCCTTCCTTACTTTCTTCCTTCCTTGATCCACCCATCTCAGACCAAAGAGAAATCCAATCTCTAGAGAAAGAAATAAATTCCTTCCATAGTCCCCAAAGTTTTTTGTGAGCTGAAAAAAACGTTGAAGGACACAATGGACAAAGTTGAAATTTAATGCGGAGGAGGGGAAGGAGAAGAAGAATTGAAAGTGTGTTAGGATTTTTTTAAAAAAGGAAAGTCTGGCACTTACTTCTTTGATGCTCAAAAATTGGGAGCTGTGCTTTAAAATCAGCCTTCCATCCATCAGTCCCAATTGCTACAGGCACCCCTGGAGCAAATTGGGTCAATACATCGTATGGTGAAGCAGCCGTGTCAATCTGCTCCACTCACCTGTATAAGATAATGAACTAGACATTTGTTATTATGAAAATAATATCATTGTAGCTGAACACTGTTAGAGGATTAGCACTCCTACTTGGAAAATAAACATTTGCTCCAGCAGGAGACCATTAACCTATGATAATATTCTATTTCAGGGACGTTAATACTTAATTATAAATCATTTAAAACATTCTGTCAAATTAGTAAGTGTACTGAAATTATTTTGTTAGGAAGAAAGCATTAGGCGAGAACCTTAATTATCAATATACCCCCTGGTGTCTCCATTTCCATAGAGTCAAGCTTCAGTGATAAGATGTTTATAATTGCAATCCTAGGAGGTAAAATTGTCCATTTGGTTGATTTGAAGACAAAGTAATTTATTCACCTGCCTGATACCTTAGTTCAGATCATGCCTCTGCTTGATTGAATGAACACAATTTGCAGGGGATATATTTTCTCAAATGCTTATCATCCTATTTTGCATTCAGAGAAAGAGAGAGATGGACTTCTTTTAGATTATCCTCTCTCGTTAGTGTTGAATTAAACTATTTTACACACACCCTTCCCTACAGAGACATGACAAACTTCGTTAAGAGACAAAAAACAGAGCTAACTTGGTGGCCCCCCCTTCAAGCACTTAACATCTGATAGTTTAGTAAGAAACTGGCATGGAAAAATGTGTGCTCCTTACATATGTAGCAGGATTATGGCCTCTAACAGGCCTAAATCCAATATTCATTTAAACATGCTTACACCGCAAAGTCAGGTTAAGCAAACATTAACTCTGTGCAGGTTTGCAGTTTTAACTCGCAATTTATTTCCTGTGGTACTTGAGAAATTCAATCTGTGTTTGCCTTCCATTCCAAGTTGGAAATACATAATATAATTTCTATGCACATTTAGTTCTGCTTGAGAGTATATTTATGGTATTGTTGAGGGAGACATTAGGCTGCCTGACGCAATCCAAGCACTCTTAAACTCAAAATGGAAGATGTGAGTTAAACTTCTCTTGGGCCTTTGTGAAATGGAGCCTCCTGCCAGAGGGCCTTCTAACGGTAGGCTCTCTCAAGGATTTTCCCTGCATACCTGCAAATTTTCATGCTTTGCTGACACTGGATCTTTTTGCCAAAGCATATTCTTAAAGGGAACGAGAAAAGCAGTTGGGTAAATGGCCTGGTAATAAGATGTTGTAATCTGGTCTAAATTCAAATGCCTCTTGCAGAAAGAACATTCCTGTGAACATCGCTAGGGAGAAAAACACATTCTTCTTGATTCTGGAATTACATTTGTTCTAAAATGGGTTTTGCTCATAGTTTTGCTATGGAATTAGGTTTGCTTTGAAAACTTAAGTGGAACTAACCAAGAAAAGATCGTTCTCCCATGCTCTAACCATGTCAGGGATTTCTATATGAAAACCTCACTAGTCACAGTGAAGTTGGTCCATTGGTTGACTATTGACTATCTCACCCAAATAAGCCTGTTATGGTGAATGTTAGATTGTTGTGCGTCCATCAAGCCTCGGGACTCTGATTGTGCCTAAAGAAGCCCTGAGCAACCAAAAGGAACAATCTCGGTACTTGTTTGAAGCCCCTTCAGGTTCTATAAAAGGTTGGAGATGAAGAATATGGAAAGGGACAAATCGGGGTGAAATCCAGCAGTTTCTGACAGGTTCTGGAGAACCAGTAGCGGAAATTTTGAGCAGTTCGGAGAACCAATAGCAGACATTTTGAGTAGTACAGAGAACCGGAAAATACTACCTCTGGCTGGCCCCAGAGTGGGGTGGGAATGGAGATTTTGCAATATCCTTCCCCCAGGAGTGGGGAGGGAATGGGGATTTTGCAGTATCCTTCCCCTGCCACGCCCACCAAGCCACGCCCACAGAACCAGTAGTAAAAAAAATTGGATTTCACCACTGGGACAAATATATGCCTGGGGCACTTCATTTGCCAATAGTAGAAGTCAAATCTAGAATGTAGATATAATCCTGATAATTAACATACAAAGATGGAGTCATCCCTTCCTGAAAGAGCAGCTTTGCAGCCTGACAGATTTCCTAGATCTCCACCTCTTGCTGAATTCATAGAGGGTAGTTACAGTAAGAAGTTCCTTTTCACAGCTATTCAACTGTCTCATTTAGCAACATCAATTGTGGTTGTTGTACCTATACGAAAATATCTGCCACTTTTTTCTTTTTTTAGAAAAAAAATAATTTTATTGAGTATAAATATTAAATATTAAATATTTTTTAAAAAAGAAAATATCTGCCACTTTTTTCTAAGCATAATTTAAAGGATTACTATTCATTTCTAAGCTTAGAGTTTTACTGTCTGAGGAATTGCCTCTGAGTAAAAATCTGCTCAGATTTAAAGATTTGCAGAAAAAGCCAGCGGCATCCACAGAACCTCAAAACTTTTGTCAATGTGACAAAAGATTTATCTCAATGTCACTTTGGAGTGTATGTGCACATAGGAAAGGAACAATCTGATCCCCCCTGAAATCACCACTCATGTGATTGGAGGAGGGGGTCTTGTTTTTATCTCTGTCTTTATGAAATCTGAAAAAAAGGCATTATATTCACCATTAGTGGTCAATAACTGTAGTACAGTATAGCACATATATTTAATTGATTTAGTATCTTCTTTTTCTGACTGTTCTTTTAAATTGTAAAGCATTTTTAGTGGGCTTTTCAAAATAGTTATTATTTAATGTTTATTTTTGAAACAGAGCAAAACAGCAGGACTCATGTCAAATATGGACACTGCTGCTAAATTTTGGGTTTTGCAAGCTATCTAAGAAGTAAATCCAAATATTTCCAAACAAATTAGCGTTGGATTACACCAAGACACCTCCTCCTCCTCTTCTTCCTTCTCTTCCTCCTCCTCCTCCTCCTCCTCCTCCTCCTCCTCCTCCTCCTCCTTCTTCTCTTCTCCTCCTCCTCCTCCTCCTCCTTCTTCCTTGTTCTTCTTCTCTTCCTCTCCCCTCCTCCCCTCCTCCTCCTCTTTCCTCATTTTTACTGTAGCAATTCATAGAGCTATTCTTCTAGACAATGCATAGATTGGGACCAGATCAATTTTTTTTTCTTTCAAAGGTGTGAGCTTTGGTTTTCTACATTATTATTCTTTTTTTCTCCTCCACCCAACCTGTAATCCTATAGCATCACATCTGTTTTGAACCATTGTTCCATTGCTTTATAGCAGGGATCAGTGGTGGGTTTAAAAATTTTTTACTACCGGTTCTGTGGGTGTGGCTTTGTGGGCATGGCATGGCTTGGTGGGCGTGGCAGGGGAAGGATACTGTAAAATCTCCATTCCCAACCCACTCCAGGGGAAGGGATACTGTAAAATCTCCATTCCGTCCCCAATCCAGGGGAAGGTTACTGCAAAATCCCCATTTCCTCCGGATCAGTTGGGACTTGGGAGGCAGAGAATAGATGGGGATGGGGCCAGTCAGAATTTTTACTACCGGTTCTCCGAACTACTCAAAATTTCCGCTACCGGTTCTCCAGAACTGGTCAGAACCTGCTTAAACCCACTTCTGGCAGGGATGCTTAGAGAACTTAAACTCTACCAATCGTAAACCACTTTATCAAAATTTGGTGGTGTTGTATTAATGTAGAGCAAAGAATAGGAAGGAGACTCAGGGTCGTTTGTACGTTTTTATCTTTATGACTCCATTTACGTTAAGTGACTGCAAGGTAACCTAAAGGTCCACTAAAAGCTTTGCAGCTTGTTTTATAATTTTGCCATCCATCTAAAGTGATGGGTCAGGTCAAGCAGTGCAACATGGCCATAAAGACAGCCATGATTTTGTCCTCCAGCATACAGTATCTGTTCAGAGTAGAGTAGAAACTGGTTGAGATGGCTTCCAGTTTGCAATTCAACAAGATTAAAATTAAACACACATTCGTATTATATACGGAAAGTGATATCTTTCATCCTGAGGAATAAGCTTTTGGAAGAATAACAATAATTACATGTAGATGTGATTTTTTTTTTTTAACTAATCTAGAGAAACAGTAAGTGCCTTTAAGCACAGATTCTGCTCTATAAAGTGCTTTCTACACCTACCTGTAGAAAATAATATTTGTAGTTCAGGGTTGAAGTGTGGAGTCCTTGGTGCTTGGTTGTTGTTATTTTTGCAAACATGTCATTATTAAACTAGGTAACACCATCAGTGCTAGTAGGGATTTGCTCTCATTTTATGTTCTAGTGGCTTGCCCTGTTGGTGTTGGTGGGGGTGATCTTGGCAGTTCCATGATTGGGATATAGTTTGCTTCTTGATTATACACCTACCTGTATTTGATGAATCAACAAAATAGTGCTTAACTCCACGGCAGTGCTAAAGTGTCACCTTTTTGGCAGATTGGTTTAGAATCAATGTGTAAAAAACACTGATATAACTAAAGGAAATCTACCCTAAAGTGCTCTAATTGTAGATACTAGTGTGAGACCCCTCAAAACGAATCCTGTCACAGCACAGATAATAGCACTGAATGGAATCTGCCAGATTTCCCGATAAGACAACTTGGTTGTGTGGAAAAAACTGGAGGCAATATAGGTATGGAAAATGAAATCATATCTACTTGGGCTTCCTGTGATGGATGAGTCCTCAAACCTCTCATCAGATGTTTCATGTTGAGGGTGAATCTGAGAGGTTATGACCCAGGAGAAGCATCACCGAGATTCTATTTATAATTACCTGGAAGTCTTCCAACTTAATATTTTTATCTGTTTTTTCCCTTGGAAAGCCCATTCCCATCAGCATGTTGAAAGAAAACTAGAAACAAGCAATGAGCACAACTTTATCTCAAGAGCTTAATATGAGAAAGAAATACTTTGCAGGGTCTTTGATGGAAGATGAATCTTCTTTGGAAAATGTAGAAAGAAAATAATGTGCTCAAGTTCCAGATATCAAATCTATGGCATTATTTTTTTTTTCTTCCAAGTGCAACACTCCCATTATACATTTCCTGGAATAAACCTGATAAGCTGTTCCTTTGAACTGATGCTCTTCTTTTCAAATGAGCAAAATGCATGAACTAGACTATTGTGGCAAAGAAAAGTAACCATCTAACGGATGGTTTAACAACAAGTTAAACATGTGCAAACCTGAAAAGTGGCCATGGAGAATTTTTTTATGTATTTTTCAAAGTAGAGAAATTCCAAAGCTGGAAAGTAATGTTCTTGGACAAACTTGAAATGCTCTGCATTTTCCTAGATTTTCATCTCACCAGAAAGGCTGCAGCCTCTCTGGCTGTTCACACTTTAGTTCACTTTGACAACTTTAAGACCTGTGGACTTCAACTCCCAGAATTCCCCAGACAGACAGACAGGCTGGCTGGAGAATTCTGGGAATTGAAATCTACAGGTCTTTAAGTTCCCAAGGGTGGACATACCTGCTTTATTTCAACCAAAGGGAGAAATATCCAGAGGGACTGCACCACTCTCCTGACAAATGGGTGCTGTGTTCTTGGGAAGCAGTTGGAGAATTTCTCCTTCCCTTGAACAAATTCAGACATCGTCCATCCAATTTTCTGCCTATACATTGGATGGATAATTTGTCAAGCATGGTTAAATGGATCTCTCATTTGGGGGGGGATCATAACCCTGACCTTAAATCTTTCACTTGAGCAAAACTTAATACAATTTTCTTTCCATTCCCTTTTATGCTGAGTTCCTAACTACATGAACACAGATTTGTCTTAGTTTGTTGCAGGGGTAAAATCTACTTACCTTCCCTACCGGTTCGGAAATGCACACGCCGCCTGCACGAGTCACATGCGTGCACCGACCCTCTGCACATGCTCAGAGGGTAAAAAACAGGTTACTTCCGGGTGGGTGAGCAAAGCCTTGAGCTGCTATCGCTACCAGTTCTCCAAACCACCGGCCGTCATCGCTACTGGTTTGGAGGAACTGGGCCGAACGGGGAGCATTTCACCCCTTGTTTTGTTGCTCTCTTTCTTTGGGGTTTGGGGAGGGAGGCAGTACCAGGATGGGTGGACTTAACTGGAACTACTTCTCATTTACCCAGAGTCAGGGGTGAAATGCTCCCAGTTCGGACCAGATCGCCCGATCCGGTAGCGATGGTGGCGGGTGGTTCGGAGAACTGGTAGCAAAAATCCCTGCCCACCCCCCCACATGCCCATCTGAGCCACGCGATCATCAGAGGCTTTTTTTTTTACTTTTAAAAGCATTTTTTCTTCGGCCAAAAAAATGCTTTTAAAAGTAAGAAAAAAAGCCTCTGATGATCGTGCAGCTCAGCTGGGATCGTCAGACCCTTTTAAAAGCATTTTTTCTACAACCTCTTTGGCTGAAGAGGTTGTTTAAAAATGCTTTTAAAAGGCTCTGACGATGCCAGCTGACTTGCCTGATCATTGGAGCCTTTTAAAAGCATTTTTTCTAAGAGCCTTAGTGGCGCAGCAGACTAACGTGCTGTTAAGTAGCACCAGCTGCCTGCAATTCCTGCAAGTTCAAATCTCACCAGGCTCAAGGTTGACTCAGCCTTCCATCCTTCCAAGGTAGGTAAAATGAGGACCCGATTTGTGGGGGCAATAAGCTGACTTTGTATAAAAAAGAACACCGCTTGGGAGGGGCCGAAAGCCCTACTAAGCAGGTATATACAAAAGTATGAAGGCTATTGCTTAATGCATTGTAAGCCGCCCTGAGTCTATGGAGAAGGGCGGCATATAAATCGAACCAATAAAATAAATAAATAAATAAATAAACCTCTTCGGCCGAAGTTTTAAAAATGCTTTTAAAAGTAAAAAAAAAAAAAAGTTGGCCACGCCCACCCAGTCACATTACCCCCACCACCACCAAGCCACGCCCACAGAACAGGTAGTAACAAATTTTACATTTCACCACTACCCAGAGTCATATGGATAAAGGAGGGGGGGGTTGATATAAGTATTAATTCAAGTGTTGATGGAAGAATTAGAAGCAAAGGCAAAACTAAGTTTTCCGCTTGATTGACCCGAATGGATCAGAAATGCTTCCTTCTCACCCTGGAATCCTCCCCTATTGAGAACAAACACATGTGGAACCAATAGGAAGCAGACCAAATCGCTCAGAGCCAGACAAGGTAGCCACCTCTGTCAGAAAGTTCTCCCTTAATGGATGGCATAATTAATAAAACAGTCAAGTCAAATGGCAGCATCAAGGTGCCTTGAAGTGCGAACAACCCTCCTTTTGTTTCCTTGTGGGTGCAACCCAGAGGGATTCCTGCCCAGAATAAGGGATCCATTGTGCCCTTGTTTGCCATTGTACAACATCATCTCTATTTAGGAGGTGTCAGTTGTCGGATGACTTACTTTAAAGACAAGACATACAGTGGAGGGTGGGGTTTTTTTTCCCCCTTCCTTCCGCTCCAGCGTTCCCAGTGCTGATGTAATTACAGATCTGGATAAAATTAATCATGATACAAAAGTTCATATCTTTTTATCAGGATGAATAGGTTGGATTTGCTGTAATAAATCTACTGAAGTAATATTGACTTTGGAACACAATGTATCCTTATCCTGGGGTATTTCTCTACCTTGAAAGATTCTGAGAATTAATTCCAATTGACCACATTTTGTCAAGAAGAGAAGACACTGAACAAAAGATTATCATTCTAACACTCTCTAGTTATTCCTCTTCACCAATTCGCCATTGCTCCCCACTTTCCATCCCTACCCTCGGCTCTACCACATGGTTGGGTTAGCTCTGGAGAAGCAGTCCTGTTCACACTCCTCCTAAGGATTCGCCTTAGTGAATTGATTCCTGTACTTCAAATTGTCTTTGGAGCCATTCCTGTTTTTCAGATCATCCCTACCTTTCCCCGTCCCAAATATCCATAGTTCTTGTTCAGTGGTGAAATCCAAATTTTTTTACTACCGGTTCTGTGGGCATGGCTTGGTGGGTGTGGCTTGGTGGGCGTGGCAGGGGAAGGATACTGCAAAATCTCCATTCCCTCCCCACTCCTGGGGGAAGGATATTGCAAAATCTCCATTCCCACCCCACTCTGGGGCCAGCCAGAGGTGGTATTTGCCAGTTCGCCAAACTATTCAGAATTTCCATTACAGGTTCTCCAGAACCTGTCAGAACCTGCTGGATTTCACCCCTGCTCTTGTTCCACCTGTTGGGTTGGGACAATTTATCTACTGCTTCCCTTGCTTTGGATCTTAGATAGGGCTTCCTGATCTCTGTCAAAATGTTTTCACTTCCAGTCAAATCCAGGGCCTAGAAAAGTCAAGAAGCAAAAAACCCTGTACCATTTAGGACAAATCCAATTTGTCCTAAATGTTATCCAATCATTTAGGACAAATTAGTCCTAAATGATTAGTTATCCAATCTCTTCTTAAAAGCCTCCAGTTTGGAGCACCCACAACTTCTTGAGGCAAGTTGTTCCGCTGATTAATTGTTCTAATTGTTGGAAAATTTCTTCTTAGTTCTAGGTTGGATGTTGGATCTCTCCTTGATAAATTTCCATCCGTTGCTTCTTATCCTGCCTTCAGGTAGGATAAGGTACCTTAGGTAGTGGAATATTGCTATCATGTTACCCCTAGTCCTTCTTTTCATTAAACTAGATATACCCAATTCTTCATGTTTGAGTCTCCAGGCCCCTAACCATCGTTATTGCGCTTCTCTGCGCTCTTTCTAGATTAGACTCAATATCTTTTTATATTATAGCGACCAAAACCAGATGCAATATTCCAGGTGTGGTCTTATCAAGGCATTATAAAGTGGTACTAACATTTCATGCAATCTTGATTCTATCCCTCTGTTAATGCAGCCTAGGACTGTGTGGGCTGTAGCGGCCAAAACAATCATATTTAAGTGGTTGTCTTCTAGGACTCCAAGATCCCTCTGGCAGTTACTACTATTGAGTCAGGTACCACCTAATCTGTACCTGGGCATTTGGTTTTTTCTTGGTTTTTTGGTTTTTTCTTGTCTAAATGTAGAACCTTACTTTTCTCACCGTTAAATTTCATTTTGTTACACAGGGCCCATTGTTCAAGTCTGTCAAGAACCTTCTGTATCTTAAGCCTATCTTCGGGAGTGTTGGCTATTCCTACCAGCTTGGTGTCATCTGCAAATTTGATGAGTTTTATCCTCTTGTCTAAATCATTTATGAAGATATTGAAGAGTAAATGGGCCTAAAATAGAGCCTTGGGGTACCTCACTGCATACTTCCCTCCATGTAGATGCAGTTCCATTAAGGACTACACATTGAGTCAGCCAGTTACAAATCCATCTGGTAATGATGCTATCTAACTCACATGTTTTTGTCTTATCAAGTAGTATCATAAATCAAATAGTGATTTATGATGTCACTTATGATACCAAGACTGCTATGATGCAAGCGCTGCATAGTGTAACAAACCACTTATATATGTCTATTTAAAATATATATTCACTTAATTTCAATGTGGCTTAGTTCCATGTTATTATTGATAGCTGGCCCCAATTTGGATACATAGATTGCATTTTTCCAAAGCAGTAATACCTTTAATGTTTTCTGGATGAAAATTAGCAGTAGACTTATCATGCCTATTTTGCCATTGGGGAAAAAAAATCCAGCAATAATTCAGCCCAATTTCTCTAAGCTCCACCCTTGGGGCTATTTTTTCCCCTGGTTTTTTTTTAAACGCATTGAAAACGCAATGGTAAATTTAATTCTTTTTCCTGATCTTATGCTGTAAGTGAGGCTGCAGTGAACAATAGCACTATTCACTGTGTCAAAATCTCTACCTTTTAACCTCCCAATAGAGCGTAAATCCCATGCAAGGGCTGAGATAGCAATAGAGTTCATGTCAACAGCAACATTAATTGTGTTCTCTTTGGAATTGTAAACTTCAGATGATCTTAAGTGAACAGTGTAGGGCCTGTTTGGGAACCTGAGAGCAGCAACAGAGCAAGAAAGGCAATTCAAAGTATGCCACTATCTTCCAGTTCACTGAAAATGGCTGGATGCAAAAACTTAATTGGAGGACCTGTAGCAAAATGACCTCAATTTCACATTAAGGCTTGATCATTCTACGCTGCCCAGTTAACGGCCATCTATTTACGAAGCTCATTTCTCCTTCATTACTGCAGGATTGCTTTCTAGCAAAGGACATGTGCCAGAAGAAAAAAAAAGAAAGAAAGCCGGGTGCTTTCTCAAACCTCAAGTGCAACAAATTATTTTATGGCAACCAGCAGGCTGAAAACAAAGCTTAAAAAACGAGCTTTTGTTCTGCCTTTCGATCTTCATACAAGTGCAAGCTGTTATCGACAATTTTATTTTTCAGAACAGGAATTTTAATAGATAAATATGTCTACATGTTACCTTCTTAAGGTCTAGACCATAAAGCAGAGCCTTCTTGAAACTGGCACCCTTCTTTCAGAGACATTTTCAGGTTAAAAAAAAAAAACTATTTCAAGAAGCATTTCTGTCATTGGAATAGTTTTATGGTGTCTCATCTGAAATTTTGCTCTTTTCATTTATCCCCAATATTTTGCAATTTTACTTTTGTGCTTGATTTAAAGTGAGGTACCTTAGGGTCAAATGTGATTTATAAATAAATGCATATGTAGGTTGATTTGTTTAGCATGAAAAACATATAAGAAAACAAGAGGCTGTACATAAAGTCAACATTTCTTATTGTTAAGAAACAAAAACTACCCAGTAGTGGTGCAAAAATTTTATCGTATGTAACTGGTGATTTCCTTTTCCTCTATTCTTTCCAACAGAAATTAACAAGCTTTTAATATCTAGCTCTGTTACTCTTTTCCTAGTTCTTTTTAATTTAATTTCTAACATTTTCTATTTCTCTGTTCAGGGAACAATGAGACTTTGTCATTAGTGGAGACTTTATGCCTTCTTTGCTTGTATTTTTAAGTGGACCTGGATACGTTTTGGGTGTATGAAAAAGATTTTCATTTCATTTATTTATTTGTATTTATTCTTCAAATTTACATATCCAAACAATTAATGCGTTTTTAAAAAGGAAGAAAGAAATCAGATAAATATTTTGCCTGGTATGGTGTTGTATAAGGGAAAAGAGACTATCTTATAAAATAAAAACCGGTAGGTAATATCATATATTCTCTGAAATAATGTTTTCAATTTGTTTTCTGTTCTGAGAAGTAGCCTATAATGCTAGACAAGGACAGGACAAATCAGAAAAGACAGTGGAGGACAAAAACACACCCAGAGCTGTAAAAACAAGTATTTCCTGCATCACTTTCCCCTCTGCATAACACAATTCTGAAAAATAAGCCTCTTCATTCCACGTGACAGGTCAACCATGTCAAGGACTTGAGAAATTTTGAATGTCAGTAGTCCATTTGGAATTGAGGTATGGAGATCATCTCTCACTTGGACTGTCTATATGGCTTGGGTGAACCAAGGATTACCATTCAAAAGATTTCTGTGAGGTAAGTGTAGTATATAGACTTCATCGATGTCCTTCATCAAACTGTGGTGATATACAGTAATTAAATTTGTCACAGTAACTCTGGGCCATTACACTACTTTCTTGTATATATGTTTTCAATACAAATCTCATAAATCTTGGCCAAAGACTAGCAGCTCTCCATGTTTTTACTACCTCAGCCCAACAGATGAATTTTGGGTTTTGGAGCCTGTATGCCATCCATGGTCTTCACTGATTAGTCATTTTGTCCTTATTGGATGTATTAGCAATATTCAATACCTTCAGCTGAAGGTAAGTTAAAAAAATAAACAATGTTCAGATAGAACTATTGTTCGATGCAGATGAATATACATATAGTTATTTTTTGCAGAAGTTAATTTAGCTTTCTAAGTCATCTGAGAAAGAGCATTTTTATTACATAAATAAGAGAGTGACAGGACCCACCATAACAAGAAATAACATTGTATAATATGCATCTATGCATGTTTACAATAGGCACTAGTTATGCAGGGAACAGCCAGATGATAATTAGTATGGCATGTCAAAATAAAACCATGTTACAGCATACAAAATGAATGTGAAGTTTTCCATAGCATGAAACAATGAACACCAGTTTCATATATGTGCACTTTTGCATTGTGGCAGCCACAGTTTACTATAGCAGCTGGTGTGGGATATAAAAAGAAGCAAAGTGTGACTAGATTCAAAAGGCCACAGTTGTGGGCACTTGACTGTTTCTGTAGTTAGTCCTTGTATTGCCTGTTTGAAGTTACAACAGCCCCACTACCAAAAGCTATTTACAAACCAGTTTCAACATTACAGCCTGTGAGGACCCCAAGGGACAGGATCAGAGCATGGGGTGACTCTAGGGATGAGTGAGCTTTTGGAGGACCTGGGGAAATTGAGTGTGGCCCTGGTCTAGGCCTCCCAGGGTCTCCCCTAACCCTGAGGCACCCCATGTTTTGCTTAATGACCACATTGGGGGGGAGCAGTTTTGAGGGTCATTAAGCCAGGTAATCACCTGGGCACCTTGACAACCATAATGACTTGTGACCATAATGGGCAGGCCCCATTACAGTGGTACAGAAAGACTACTTGTAGTTGGTTTGGTCTATATTATCATTCACGGGATACTGTACACACTATATGGTTCAACATGTTAAGATAGTGGCCATGACGGTGAAATCAAAACTCTGCTTTGGTTTTGATGTGTACTACGCATGTTTTAGGCACATAGATGTGGGCAGATCTTCAACTGCACCATAACAGCTCCTATCTTGACTTTGCATTGTCATACCCTGCAGACATCCCTACCCGCCAAATAGTCCTGTTGGCATTAGGCATTGGTGACACAAGCGTTACTATTTGCAACATTTTCTCTAAAATTTCTAAAGCTGCCAAAATCCTGTAGAGAGAGAGGTTTACACACTAATCGCTTGCACAAGAAATCTAACATAGGCCCTGCAAATAGCTGCCTCACTGCTTAAATCAGACCTGTGTAATCTGTGGCCCGCAGGCCTCATGAGGCCCGAGAAAGCTAGTTAGATCATTTTAAAAAGATAAAGTTTATTATTTATATATATTCCATATTCCATATTTTGTATGCGGCCCAAGACAATGGCCTCTTCACTCCATGTAGCCCAGGCAAAAAAAAAAAGGTTGGATATCCATGGCTAAAGTAGAAGATTTTGGATTTTGATTTGCCTTGAGGTTTCAACACACCCAACACAACCCGTGGTAAAAGGTGTCTATTTCCAGCTGAGTCCATGATGGCTTTTACTAGGACAATGTCCCTCATGTCTACTAAAATGCTTGGTGTTGCTAGCAGTTATAGCCCAATTTTATTTTCTGTCACTTCAGCAAAAGCCTGTGTGTGTGTGTGTGTGTGTGTGTGTGTGTGTGTATGCATGCAGTTTGCGTAGAAGAACACCTCCCCCATTCCACCCCCAGGCCTGATTAAATAACTACTGTGATTTTTCTGCCCGCCATTGTTTTGACAAAGAAAAGTATGGCTTTTCTAATGTCCATCTTCCCCTTCCCCAAACAAACGGTTTCCTGTCAATCATCCTGGAACACAGAGTGCTAGGTTTCTTCCACAGGATGTTTGCTAGAGCTAATTGCTCAGCATGTTTTACTTTTGATTGTGCTCAGTGTCCATCAGAAAATTGCTAGGAAGGTTATTTAGGGGCCTTGAATAGCAGCCAGGTTTATCGTAAAATGGCGATAGCTTATCAAAGTCCCTGAAACTTTGTACAGAAATTCTAAGGTGCGGGGGTGGGGGGGGGAGTGTCAGCCTTGGCAATTTTGGATGGCTGGGGAGTTCTGGGAATTGAAGTTCACAGGTCTTAAAAGTTGCCAAGGCTGGACAACTCTGTCCTAAGATTGCCTCGTTTTTATGAGGAAGGTTTCTGATTCAATTTGCCTTGTAGTGTCCACAAACTTCCACAAGTCACCACAAATTTAGCTACCAAAGTTGCCCACATTTTCTCAATGGTGGTTTATGTTCCTAGTAGGATATCAAGATCAAAGATAAAAAATGTCTGCGGTGAGCAGTAAATGGTCAGTAAACAAATGGTTGTAAGTTGAGAACATCTGGGGGAGGTGGGAAGTATGTTCCAAAAGGCAGATGCTGTGACAAAAAAGGCCCACCTTTTGATATTCTTAGAAATTGCTTTAATTGATGGGAACTGAAGCATTCCTGTAATGCAGGGTTTTTCAAACTAGACAACTTTAAGACTTGTGGACTTCAACTCTCAGAATTCCCCAGCCAGCCTGACCCCTGCTCTCATGCCAGACCTAATGGAGATGCGTAGAAAGAACTGGGAAAAGATGGTCCCATAAATAACTTAGCCCATTCCAAAGCCTGCTCACAATTGTGTATGATGACACATTCTAGACCAGTTGCAGTTAATCTATTTAGGAGGTATTTGAGACCTGATAGTTGGTGTGCAGTGTTTCCCGGTCCAGGAAATGACACAATGTACATCTGGATGGAGGAAGGCAGGGTGGTGTAGGATGTATTGCTATTGCTCATACAGGAGCCATGAACCCAAGAGGTCCCTCCTCCAAACTGCACACCCCATCCAGAACTAAAGATGGAAGATCACTGGTTCCAGCAGGGCCCTGAAATCCAAAATCACTAAGTATTATTAGGGCTGAGCTAACCCTAAAGCACTGTGGGTTGGCATGGATAAGAGAGGTATTTACATTGTATGGGGCAACATATATTCCTTCCAGGGTGGGTTCTACTTACCTTTACTACCGGTTCACAACAGGATTGTGCGCCTTGCTTCTGTGCATGCACAGAAGCTTCTTCATATGCACAGAAGCTTCTGCGCATGTACAGATCACTTCTGATGACATCAGGGTCAGTGGGCGGAGCCTCCCACCGGTTTTACTACTGGTTCGATAGAACTGGTCCGAACCAGGGGCAACCCACCACTGATTCCTTCCTCCCTTTATCCATCCATCCATCCATCCATCCATCCAATTTATTGGCCACTCATCTTACCACAGAGTAACTCATACCACAGAATGGCTTTCAGTATTAAAAAACAAAAGGATATAAATAAAATACTACAAAAGCATAAGTCATGTCCTAACAATGACACTGTATACACATTTCTCTGAGATACCAAGCTTTGGGGTGCTAGCAGTGGTGGGTTGCCCCTGGTTCGCACCGGTTCTATGGAACTGGTAGTAAAACCAGCGGGAGGCTCCGCCCACTGACCCCAACGTCATAAAAACGCTTCTGCGCATGTGCAGAAGCTTCTACATTTGCGCAGAAGAGCACACGCACAAGCAAAGCACATGCGTGCGTGCAGCCCCGCTGCAAACTAGTAGTAAAGGTAAGTAGAACCCACCCCTGGGTGCCAGTGAGGGTAACACACAATAACATTTTATCAGACCTATTTTAACTGCATTTTAACAAAGGCAACTGGAGTGCTGAGGCAACCCCATGCACACAGAGCTTCGTTCCAAGAAGCAGGCAAACTCAAAGGCAATGAAACACAACATGGGATCAGCTGATCACCTGCAGACCACTTTTTTTAAAAAAAGAAAATCTCACCCCCTTTCAGAGCCTCTTCCAGTGCCAAATTTTAAAAAACACAAGAAAAGATTGACAAGATCCAGAACCTGCTTTGTAAGCCAAAAAGTCTCATCTGCATTGCGAGGGTGGAGGAGAAGAAGGAGGAAGATCAAGGTAACACTCCTGACTGCAATCAAAGCCCTGTCCCTTTGTTATGGGACTGACACATCCCACTCACGTAGAAAGTAAGTAAGTACCATATATACTTGTGTATAAGCCGAGTTTTTCAGCACATTTTTTATACTGAAAAAGCCCCCCTCGGCTTATACTCGAATGAGGGTCCTACTTACTTGTTCTCCGGTGCAGTGCGGGTGTTCTCTGGACTCTCCCGCTCATCTGCAGGCACCTGCAGCCTCTGTGAGTGGTCCGCTAACTGTTGATATCACAGCTCTTCTTTTCTCCTGCACGCCGGCAGCCTCTGTGTTGTCTGTGCTGTACTGGGCAAGAATCTCCTTGCTTCTGTGTGCTGTGTGCTGTATTTTTATTTTTGAAATTTACCAGTAGCTGCTGCATTTCCCACCCTAGGCTTATACTTGAGTCAATAAGTTTTCCCAGTTTCTTGTGGTGAAATTAGGTGCCTCGGCTTATATTCAGGTCAGCTTATACGCAAGTATATATAGTAAGTAAGTAAGTAAGTGCAGGTTATCCCTGACTTAGTGACTGTTCGAAGATGCAAAGGACTTCCTCAGGTCTACTTATAAGCCAGATTCAATGTTCAGATGGCCATCTGCACACCTGCATGCCCACCCCAATCACATAATTGCATTCTGGATGCTCGATAACTAGCCCACATTTATGGCTGTTTGTAGCATCTTACAGTTACATATCCATGATTTATGATGCTTTTTGCTGGAAAACAGCATTTACTTCCGATTTCCAGCCCAAAAAACGCCCATTGGGGACAATGCATTCACCTAATGACAGCCATGTTTACTTAATGGTGATTCACTTAACAAGACCACTGCAAAAATCGAGGGTGCCCTGCTTAATCACTAGGATGTCTTATGATTTGTGATTCGATTACAGTCATAATTTGAGGACTACTTATAAATAAGTAATGCAGAAAAGTCATGTAGAAAAGAGGCGGAGCTTCGTTTCCATGGTCACCATCCCCATTTTAGCTGTTTTGAGCCCTTCCTCCTTTGACAGCTCTGGCACCATCGCCTCCCTGCCTTGTTCCTAGCAACCTTTCCCCCCCAAAAAACCCCCAGATGATCCAAAACGATTGAACGGTGGATATTGCCTCTCCCTCATTCCCAAATAAAGAAGATTCAAAATCATAAGCGGGTTAAATTTTTACAAAGCACTGCCCCCTAATCTCAGTTGGATAGTTTCCTTTTCTCTAACTTTCAGCGCAGCCCCCTCCATAGCTATTCAGAGGACTTATTATTTTAGTGAAGTGAAGATAAGTGGGAACAGGAATGCCACCTTAAGATACCTAAACATTTTCAGGATGTTTTTGTTAAGCATAAGCAGCTGGAAACGAACTTTTAGTGTTTTGTTTTTTTAAAAAAATGTTCTTTGTTGTCTTAAAGATTCCCTCCCTGGTTTCATGAGCAATTTATGTTCCCAATGCAAATAAAGACGGGTTGCATAGAAATCATGAAATAAAAAGGGAGCTTTAAAAGAAAACATGTCTGAATACAAATAGGCATAATGCGGGTAATTTTAACTCTGTTCAGAGGTAGATTTTCCCTCTCATTGATTAAGGCACAAAAGAGTGAGAACATGAATCATACACATATGCATATTTCGCTTGATTTAAATAACATTTGGGGGCAAAACAAATGAGAAAGAGAGAGGTATTAACTAAGCTTGACCAAACAGAAGATGAAGTTCACATTTCCCTCACTTCTCCTGTACAGATTACACACTGGTTTTAAAAAGACGATCTACAGAAACCTTCTTCCTGCCTAAATCATTTGATAATTAATAAGAAATATGTGTATACTGTTCATAATGCCAGAAAGCCCATCCGACTTTATAATTCCCCCCACCCCCTGTACTAAATATTTGGACCATAATAAACTGGGATAATTACAGTCCTATGCGCTTCCTTTGGAATATTTTTTTTTTAAAGTCTGTGTTTTGTGCCTATATGATAAGCCCTCAGGAGATTTTCTTCCTCTAGTCTAAACCTTGGGGGTCACCATCCATATTGTTCTACCAAGCAGCATGATTTACTGCATTTCCTGAAAGCCATATGGGAGAAGCACTTCCCCACTGCAGAGCAAATTGCTTCACAGAACAACACAAAACAGGCAAGGCCGGAAAGCTGAGAGAAAACAAAAATCTACTTGCGAGACCATTGCTGAAAGGAAATCATGTGCTAATGTTAAATTCAAAGGTGCATGTCACCGTCAAAATATGTTCACGCTGCTGCTGAAAGAGAAAATAATGAGAAAAAGGAGGAGATGTTTTCCTTTTCAGAAATGTCTGTTATGCTTACGTTTCAGTAGAAATACTGATTAACAGAAACAATGAAAGCCTACATCTCTTCCAATAGGACTATTATATCTGCAAAAATGCAAAAGACCATGAGGTGGCAACAAAGGGTTACTTTTCTGATTCTCTTTGCTGCCATCTAGTGGCCATCCAGATGTGGGAGCCCTATCTTACAGCATTTAGAAAAACTGAAGTTAAAAAAAAAGCAGACCAAATTAAAAGTCCTTTTGCTAGCTTAACAGGGTCCTGTTCTTTACACAAATTTTAGTATTGTAAAATGTGCCGTGATTTGTACTCTGTGTTGCACCAGCAAACCAAAGAGAAAGTTGTCATCATAGCTTGCAGAGCACAAGGCCCCTTCTTTCTCAGGTTTCAACTAAACGGTCGCCACTTGGGCTGAGGAACTATCATATATCATAAATCACTCTCTGAAAGATATTTGGCAGCTAGTCAGCGCACCCCAGGCTATGCAATGTACAGTATGGAACATTTTTAAGGTGGAATCTAGAGTTTGTAGTTTAAAGACTTTCTAGAATCTCTAAACATTACACTATTGCCTGGAAAAGAGAAAAGAAAAAGAGAGAAACATTTTACGTGTTGCCCAAGACTTAATAAGATACTGAACAAGCCAGCAAGTCAGCTTTTTAGATTTTTTTTTTTCTGTAACAGGCAAAGAGAGAAGGAGGAACAGGCGAAATCTAAGGCAAAACCTTGGCAACTTTAAAATGCGTAGATTTCATCTCATCCTGGCTGGGGAATTCTGGGAGTTGAAGTCTTAAGGTTGCCAACGTTGAAAAAAATGCCATTCTCCTGAATCAGCTTTTGACTCTTTGGTACTTTTGTTGCTTCTTTTAAAGAAGATTTAACAAAAGAAATCACTTATCTGGATAACATGTCTGATGTTTTTCTAAAATCTAACAGGTGACTATCGTTATTCTTTAGTTCCTGGAATCTTTTTGAATCAGGGTGCTGCCCTTTAGACAGGAATTAAAACTCTGTGCTCCATTCAAGAACGATGGGGCTGGAGAGAGGAAACAGTCTCCACTGATTGTGGCCTCTGTCTTGTGTCCCAATGCAACCCTTGGATTCAAAATAAGGATACCCAGAAACAATGTAGAGCCTGGAGGATAGCATTGACATTCAGGTTGAATGTCCAGCTATTTCCACGATTATCACTATGATCATGATTATGCTTTGTTATAAGATCTAATGATAGGAAATAAATCAAACACCATTGGGTTATCCAAAAACCATCTTATTTTTGCTGACTTTGATCATCTTAAAAAAAGATCACAGCTGGTCCTCGACTTATAATTGGTGGCTTAGTGACCATTGGAAGTTACAACCCATCCAAAAAAAAAAAAAGAAAGAAAGAAAAGAAACATATGGCACAAATTTTGAACTTCCCACAATCCGGTCCCCTCTGTGGTCATGTGACTGAATTTGGGATAATTGACTACATGGCTACATTTACGGCTGTTTTGCCACATCCTACAGTGACATGATGACGTTTTGTGATGGTTTTGCTGAAAATCAGGACTTCTAGTTTTCGGCAAAATCATGACCGTAGTGAACAATTGGCTCACTTAACAACCGCTATGTTCACTAAACAACCACCACAAATAACACAACTGACATATTTTGCAATCATCATTACAAACCACTGTAATGGACAGCTTCCATTATGGCAGTATGTCAAGGACTACCTGTATCTTCCAAAGGCTGGAAGATATAGAATTGAGTTCTATGATATAGAACTCCCTGACTGGAATAATAATAATCAGGAATAACCTTGGAATGACAGGAGTGTTGCAGTCCCATGTGACTGTGAAGAGCTAGAGACAGTTCAGCATGTGCTCCTTTAGGGTGATTATTACAGACTCTTGAAAATGCCATCTAGCACCTATCATCCAGTGAGTCCCAGCACAGCAGATGGGTTTTAAACTAAGTGCTGCTGTCACATACTAACCAAGATGGAATCAGCAGCATTGCCATCTATTTTCAGGATGCAGTACAAGCCACGGCAACAGACGATTCCTTCAGTTATGTTTAATTTCATTGTATAATTCCTGTTCTAAATGTGTAAATTAATTCTCATTAATTGAACCTTTATATATACATATATACATCTATATTGTTTTTGTGCTCTGATCTTTGATCATGAACAAGATTGATACTCATCAATAAAGGTTGAAATGGTTGAAATGAGGGGTCCTTGGTTGTTTTCTTGGAGACATTTCATTACCCAAACTAGGTAACATCATTGACTAGTACTGATTATGTTATCTAGTTTGGGTAATGAAATGCCTCATTGATGCTTATCTCTAACTAATATAATAATTAATTACAGCCTATTTTTGGACAGGTGAACCTTCAGCCTTGGAATCAGTTTCACACTAACATAGCGGCAAGAGCAGACAATATGATTGTATACAAGTCCAGGTTCAATTCACTACCAAAAGACTGAATCACAATGTTGAGAACATTGAAAAAATTATATCTGTTACTAGTCTGCTATCCATGGTCTCCATCTATCTATCTACAGTATTCCTTGACTTATCACCATTCATTTAGCAAGTGTTTAAAGTTATGATTGACCTTCCCTGAGTTACTTCTATCTTGTTTTTGAAGTTATGATGGCCACTCATGCACACAGACACAAACACTGCAGGCATGGGAACACATTTTGGGTGATTGGCAACTAGCTCATCTTTATGACTTTATGACACAATTTGCAATGTTTTCTGCCTGATTCCAGTATTTACTTCCAGTTTCTGGCAAAAATTGCCCATTTTAAGGCTCTTAATATAATGGGGGATTATATACCAAAACTTTGAAATCTGACTCTCAGGAATAATGGTTATATCAAGCCAAGATAAGGTTATTGAGAAATGGGAAAAGTAATATTGCAGTTGTTAAGGAAGAGTTCTTGTAAATGTGTGTCATATCGGTCTTGGGAAAGGCAATATTCCCTACTAATTAAAGGATGAAACTGTATAAGTATTTTCATCATTTTCTCTTTGTTTTTTAGAACATAAAGAGACTATTATTACTAGGAAAATCTTAGAAAGTTCATTAGGCGATATGTTCAAATCCTAAGAATAAAATAATTGCTGGGAACAGTAAAGAAAAGACACAAGTCAAATTTGACTCTTGGGGTCTGCATTGATTTGGGTTTCTTAGCAGGATTTCTTCCCAGGGGAGGGTGGTTGCTATTGCCTTCTTTCAGGAGTTTTATTCATTGGCTCCCAGGATCTTTGTCTATCTAATAAATGGCTCTGGAATTCCTTGGTACTGCCTCTTCCAAGGATAACCAAGACCAGCTTAAATACCGAGATCAGCACAAGGGCACTGGTGCTGCTAATGGCTGAGCCTTAACACATATAACCATTAAATTCAATGGCCCTGGGGCGTCATATAAGGTACTTCTCATAGTCAATTCATTGGTGATAAACTAATAGAATAGAATAGAGCTGGAAGTGACCTTGGAGGTCTTCTAGTCCAGCCCTCTGCTCAAGCAGGAGAACCTATACCATGTCAGATAAGTGACTGTTTGGTCTCTTCTTAAAAACCTCCAGGGATGGAGCGCCCACGATTTCTGAAGGGAAATTATTCCACTGGTTAATTGTCCTCACCGTTAGGAAGTTTCTCCTTAATTCCAGGTTGCTCCTCTCTTTGGTTAGTTTCCAACCAGTGGTGGGTTGCCCCCGGTTCAGACTGGTTCGCAAGAACTGGTAGTAAAACCAGCAAGAGGCTCCGCCCACTGACCTGGACATCATCGTAAGTGATCTGCGCATGCGGGCGCAAGGCAAACTGGTAGTAAAGGTAAGTAGAACCCACCCCTGTTTCCAACCAGTGTGTCTTGTCCTGCCCTCTGGGGCTTTGTAGAATAATTTGACCCACTCTTCTTTGTGGCAGTCCTTCAAATACTGGAATACTGCTATCATGTCACTCCTAATTCTTCTTTTCTTTAGACTAGCAAAACCCAAATCCTGCAGCCGTTCTTCATATGTTTTAGTCTCCAGGGTTCTTCTCTTAACTTTTTCCAAGGTCTCAACATCTTTTTTGCAGTACGGTGACCAAAATTGGTTGCAGTATTCCAGATGTGGTCTTACTAGGGTTTTATAAAGTGGTACTAGCACTTCACGTGATCGTGAGTCTATGCCTGTGTTTATACAACCCAGGATTGTATTAGCTTTTTTGGCCGCTGCTGCACACTGCTGGCTCATATTCAAGTGATCATCCACTAGGACTCCGAGGTCCCTCTCACAGTTACTGTTTCTGAGCTAGGTCTCACCTAATCCATACTTATACCTTTGATTTTTCCTACCTAAATGTAAAACTTTGCTTTTCTCCACATTAAAATGAAAATAGTCTAGCAGAATCACTAGTTTTTCCTCATCCATACTGTAGCATACTAGCATACAGTGTCAGGCACAAAGAGTTAGGACTTCCGCTGAGTTCAAAGCACTGAAGCGTTTATTATTGCTATCTATACACAAGAATCTGCTCAACTAACGCTCAAAGCTGAATTGGCAGTAGCTAAGGAATTCATGGGTGTCCGACTTGGGTTTCTTGAGGCTGCAGAATGATTCCAGACTGATGACATGCTTAACACCGCCTTCCAGCTCAGCCTGCTCATCTCCTACATATAGTATGGAAAGAAAAACGAATTAAAATGGCTTTTCACATAGGAAAGGTAAGCCATCTAGAACAATTTAATAGAGCATAGCTAAACATGTACTGGGCTATGGGAAAACCTACTAAATGAAACATGAGCAACTAGCTGTATCTCAAACTGTGTCCTCAAGAAGATGTTAATTCCCAGCAGGTCTGACCTTTGATCTTTGTAAAGCACTGCTAATACTCTTAATAAAATGAAAAACAATCCAATTTGCTTCTATTGGATATGCTATAATTATGTACTCTTAATTGTAAAGGAGGCCCATTTAGGCTTGAAAATTTACTCAGAAATCAAGGGTTATTCAAATTTTTAAATAGTCTGCTTAAAATCCTCCATAGAGCAGCCGTGAAAATTAAAATAGGCATGATTACTGTATTTGTCTGTCAGCATTAATTGTAAAATGAAAGATATAAAGCAAAGATATTGAAATGCTAATAAAGTCCTTGAATTTTTATTATTAAAACACAGTTCATTTGTTATTCTTAGACCGTGAAAGCAAAAAGTTAGGGAGAACTGCTCCATTTCTGTACGTCAGAACAATCTCCCGTTTATAACCATGATTTATTCTGTATGGCACTGATGTCCATTTTAATAATGAAACTCTCAACAATAAATAGAATTTCTCAAGAACAGAACTCTGCTTTTGGTGAAAGGACTTGAGAGACAGTTATGACCAAGGGTTGCTGCTGGGATAAAATCTGGATATTTTCCAGATTCTCAATAACTATCATAGTTAAAACAAAGCTAAAATCATTTCTTGATTTCTGCAATGAGGGCTCATTATTTAAAATTACTTTCCCTCTCAGTCAAGCTGAAAAACATTTGGTTTCCAGATTTTCCTGAACTGCAACTCAGGCACTGCTAAAGAATGCTGGGACATGTAGTTCAGCCAAATGCGGAGACTCGCATCCCTGCTGTAAATATTTTTTACAGCCTAGGAGGTTGTCTGGTTGAATGTGTGTGAGTTTGTGTATGTGTGCCTTTGTGCGAGTTTTTCACTCCTGGTGACCAGCTGGACAAGTCCCTGCAGTTTTCTTGGCAAAATTGCACAAGTGATTGCCATTGTCTACTTCCTAGGGCTCAGAAAGAGTGACTGGCCCAAGGTCACCAGCCAGCTTTGTGCCTAAGGCAGGATTAGAATTCAGAGTTTCCTGGTTTCTAGCCTCAATCTTAATGGTAAAATCATGGGCTTTTCCATTCATATTTCTTGCGGCTCTATGCTAGCTGACAGGTTGAGTTACTCCTTTGACTCTACCCCGCTTCTCTGAATTTAATCTTCCACTCATTAGTGTGTGTGTGTGTGTGTGTGTGTGTGTGTGTGTGTGGAGGGGGGGTGTCCACATCGTTTTGCTACAAACCTGCTTTACATCTCGCCAAAGTTCATATCAGGATGGCCGTATCTGTACAATGAATGCTAACTTGCCAGTATTTTCAACTGGATGGATTCTACCCAAGTTTGTCCTGGTCCAGAGTTGTGAAAAAAATACTCCTCCCTCTCTCAATATGAAATCTGAAGTAAGTATAACTACTCTTATTGGATCTGTGGGTAAACACTAAAAGACAACAATCAGGTTGTTTTAAGTAACAGCTAAATTTGATGCAGTCTTAAACTTCTGATATATTCTATGACAGGAGTATCAAACTTGTGACCGCAGCATCACGTGACGTATTGTGACTTTTTCCCCCTTTGCTAAACCGGGTGTGGGCATGCCCAGTGTGTGAGACATCTGGCCCATGGGCCACAAGTTTGACAGCCCTGTTCTATGATCTACAGCAAGGAGGAGGAAGCAACGAGTGACATCACACCATGTCATCCCATCTCTGCACAAATTATCCAATTCAGAAAATCTGTATGATGATATCATGAAGCATATGACAGCATCATGGCTTGTACTGGATATTCCTGCCTATTCCTAACCCATTATCCCTGCTACATTTCCTAGCCATAGCAATATTTTATTTCTCCAACAGTCAGATCCAGCCCTGATTTTTATTTTTAGCTAAGAATAGCAGTATTTGCCATATTAATAAAACTCTTTGTAATTACTTCCTTAAAGCTGATAATTGAGAGGATTCTTTAAGTATCAATTTTAGATTATCTTGTGCATGGTTCAAAGAACTGGGGTTTTTTTCCCCATAAGATTTAGATTGGTCTCACTCGATTGCCACAATGAGAAACGTGCAAGGTGACTTCAGCTTAGTAGTGGCAACCATGAATTGTTATGAGGCCAGACGGCTCTAACAACTTCCCTATACATTATTAAGGTGGCCTTTTACTTCCATCACCCTGAGAGGACAAAACTGTCAGTCTGGCTTCTTCTAGAGAATATCACTTATTATATATCTCCAGATTTATCTATGAAAAAGCACTTAGCCTAATATTCTCCGTATAATCAGGCTCCTTCTGCCGTGAGCATTCAGGGCAAACTTGATTTCAGGGATGTATTTTAAAAGCACCGAACATAGTCATCAGAAATAAAACTTTCTCTATGTAGCAATAATTGGCTTCAGTTTATTAAGTTTAATGCTCTGCTTCAGGCAATCAGCCTCTACCTATTGGGTGCCTACTCTTAGTATAATTAAATTTGAACAAAACAATATAAAGACTGAAAGATTCTCTTCCCTCTTTAGATCCAGATTTGTCTCTCTTTGCAAGGCCCTCTAAATTTGATTCCAAATCTTTAAGATGTCACCAGATTGACTGAAAGTGTTTCATGTTCTTGGTTAGAGATCTGGGACAGTGCTTTACATTATCACATTCTTTCTATCTATCTATCTATCTATCTATCTATCTATCTATCTATCTATCTATCTATCTATCTATCTATCTATCTATCCTTCTATCTATCCTTCTATCTACCTACCTACCTATGTATCATTTATTGCATTTATTTATTTATTTATTTATTTATTTATTTATTTATTTATTCAACTTGTATGCTGCCTTTCTCCGAAGACTCAAGGCGGAAATAAGGTTGCATTATTATATTACTAGTGATCTCAACCTTATTGATGTCAGCTGTGACTATGCCATCAAAGTTGTGTCTCTCTTTTACATGTGTGTAGTCACAGCCACCGTCTTGATTCTTTTTTTACTCAACCTATGGACACTCCTGATTTCTGCCCTATATCTATCCAAGACTTGATTGGTTCACAGAGTTCATGAATCCTATTGGGTGCGATTTCGGTAATGATGCTGTGATTCTGCAGCTAGTATGATGTTATCACAAGTTGGGAAACAAATTGCCTGCGTCAGTAAAGTTGACCTAATTCAGTAGGACTGCAGATCAATATTCCCTATTAGCTTTCCAGAGATTTTGTTTCCCTGAGAACATTTTTATCTCTGGTTTTCCAGCTTCTTTTGGTTTTGAGGTAAGCAGTAAGAATGCTACTTGATCGGTAGGAATGTCCATGAGAAACAGGAGGAGAAAGAGCTGAAGCCAGGACAACAGTCAAATAAGAGACATCTCAGCCCAGAGAAAATGGGTGTGTGGAAAGCATTTCAGAAGGGACCCTACCTGGTTCCCTGGAAAGTTCAAGACCTGAGTGCCGCACAATGAGGTTAGAGCTCCCATTTCTTGCCCCAGCTCCTACCCACCTAGAAGTTTGAAAGTATGAAAATGTGAGTAGATAAATAGGTACCACTTTGGTGGGAAGGTAACAGTGTTACGTGCGCCTTGGTATATAGCCACGCCAGCCACGTGACCAGGAAGAGTCCTTGGACAATGGCTGGCTACCTCGGCTAAGAAACGGAGATGAGCACCATCCCCTAGACTAGACAGGCAAAACCTTTACTTTTACCTTTACTTTAACCTTATAACAAGGGTAGTGTTAGTACTTACTCTACCGTTATTTCGTCTGGACTATCTCAAAGAGATGGCAACTAGATCAAGTGAGCATTTTGTCTCAACAATCTCTTTGAATGGTCAAGTTTGGTATAATTCTGTTTGGTATAATTCTGTACAACCATCAACAAAGGAGAAACAGAGAGCCCAAGACTAGGATGCAGTGCCATTTTACCCAGTAATTTTGTTTCACGTACAATAAATCCCACCCTGGCAAATTCAGCTGAAAGCAATCTCTCTGGCTGTCAGGAAATATTGAATTAGGGCAGCAAAGGGCAGAGATACTTGGCAGAAATTGGGAAGTAGGAGGAATTTTTAATAGCCTAATAAAGAGAAACTGTTTTGTTGGCGGCCCTGCATGATTTAAATAACACACAAAGGGACCAACAGCTGTGTATCCAAACCTGTGCATTGTAGGTTTGAAGCCACAACTCTCCAACTGCGGCCTTTCTGAAGTGCTTCGACATTCTCCGATTAATGAGTTTATGATTTAGAGCTACAGTGAGGATGAAGAATTTGGTTAAAGACCGAACCCTGGGATTTTATTAGCCGAGTTTCTTGGCACAAATGAGGATTAAAAATGGGAGAAGCTTGATCTGGGAAAAGGTTCTAGAAAATTAATTTTGTTTGGGTTATCATTAGACCTATTTGCATAGCGAGAGTTGCATCTGCTGTCATAATGATAGATGAGTTTGCAAGAAGGAAGGTCTCTGCCAAACAGTATTTTTGATTCATTTTAGCTTCTCCAATCACTTGGGCTTAATAAAGGGGATCTTTGGTATATCTAGGAGGTGGGATAGAATAGTTATTAAGGTGGAAGGTAGGCTTTCCCAGGTCCTCAGTATAAATCTGGCTATGTGCTCACCAAATGACTTCAGAAAAGCTGCCACCCAGTTGTAAGCTAAGTATATCCTCCCATGTCAACCCTTTCAGTGTGACTGAATGAAAGCTCCTTCTGTTCACAAAACAACAGCTAATAACAAGAGAACTGCAGTTTTATGCCAGTTTCATTTATTACGTACAAGTCGGTTGCTTTATTGTACCAGTTTGATTTGAGCAGGCTTTACAATGGCTGAAAATTCAGAATAAACCAACTTTAAGCCATAATTCCCATTTTGAAAATAGCAAGAAAGCTTAATTTGTCCATAAAAAGGTTGTGGTTACATAGTGTGCTCTGGGAAGATGTGGTTCATTTAGTGGGGCTGAATATGGTCTGAATACACTGGGTGGATCCCAAGCAAGCAGGAACTGAAAAATCATGGTTATTTTTTGATGTGTTGTACTTATCCAGCAAATTTTTCATTCAGTAAACCATATGTATCAAAAACCATGATGTACAACAATATGTATCCCCTCCAATAAGATAAGTATGAAGTTTTTTTCTTTGTTAAACCAGGATGATTACACCCAAAATGGCCTTTAGACTCAGCTGGTCACTTGAAGCTCCAAGAATGATAATTATGGAATGTAAATTCCACCAGTTTTTTTTTTTTGGGGGGGGGGGGAGGGGGCAGCAGAATTAGAAGATTTACCAAACAGCTGCTGTTGTTTTAGAAGGGGGCAGAAATAATCAGCATTTACTAGTCAACACTGAATTTTACTCAAAAATCTGTGCATAATTTTGAAAAGGAGAGTCCAAAAAGGAGTGTATATTTGAGAATAGTACAAACAATATGGCCTTCTTTAGTGTTGCATTTTCTAAAAGTATATTAGGGAGACTTGCATATGACAAGGTATATGGATTGTTTAGACCGGACAGATAAGACAAGAAAACCCAGAATGCTACCAAGAACAAGATACTTTGCAAAATTCTAGAAGGTTAAAGCATTGGAAGCCTTCTGAAAGGCATCTGATTGGAGAGGGCAGCTGAACCCTAAAATAAAAAAGAAATGTTCCACTAGACTTTGGGAAACAAGTTATGGTAGGAAAATAAACCATAAGCTATTTGTACATGGACGATTTCTTTTCCCTGTTTCCCTTCAGATATTCTTGCTTAAATTATCTTCTGACCATTCTTCAGCAAACATCTCGGGAGCCAGTAGGGAATTCAGTCACATTAGGAAAAAACACAAATCCTCTAGCGCTCTTGTTTATCAAATTTATGACCTTCCCTCTGGACGCCTTCTCTCTTCATTAAGACAGTATTTCCAGTATCGGTGCAGACCACCAATATGGTTGATTTTGGAAGCAGCCCATACGAAGAGAAACAAAGGGGCCAATTTGAAAGATTAAAATATAACTTTAAGAACATACGGATGGATTCCCCACCCCCTCCCCATTTACTAGTAGTCATGCATTTTAGTAATTAAAAAAAAACAACAACAACTGTGAAAAGCTGGAGGTAGCAGCTGCATTCAGAGTGAATGGCGAAGCGAGCACAGGGCCTTTTGCCAACTGCTGTTCCATTCATTCACCTAAAACTCTGACCTTGAAACGTTGCCCTTTATATGGGATGTGATGAGGTGTGAATTCAATCTCCATCTTCACTTGGCTCCTGCCGTTCTCTGAATATACATCACCAGCTGTGCCAAGCCACGTCAGATGGACTTGGAAGAAGGTTTATAATATCGACATGTGTTCCCTGGAGGTTAGTTATGGAGCCCTGCAAACTCATTTTGAGCATGGACTTCATTTCTGTCTTGGCTGAAATGGCGATCAAGATGCTACCAGCATTGCATCATCAGCTGAAAGAAAATGTACTATAACAGGCCCTGAGTGTCAAGATTATTCATTCATTCCATTTTATAAATTCCTTGATAATGTAGCATTGGCTACATTCCCTCACTTAAAATTGGATGCCCAAATTCCTTTATGGATGCGCGTCCATTTGAGGGAATGTTCTCCTTTGTTTTGATTTGCATTTGTAGAATCAAATGGGGGTTTCATTCAAGTTTATCTAGCTGCTTTCAAGAGATGTTGATAAAAGGGAATGCATATACAGGAAAAGAAAGAGTTAAAAATAGTCCTATACTATATTAAAAGCAGATGTGTTTGTTGGCTGCACCTAGTTGATAAATGTTGGATGGTAATGAGCATTACTATATGTACAAACAAGTTTAGCACATGAATCCATTCTGTTGTTTTATTTAATTCAAGAATCATTCACACATTTAGAACAGGCTATTTATTTCAACCTAAAGAATGTTAGGTTACATTTAATAGGAACTCATAATTTTATTGTTGCTTGACCTCCTATATAAAGTTGGCTGCATCTTATTTATGCCACATTTTTGACTGTGCATTCATCAGATACAAACAAAAGGTATTTTGCTTCTTACATTAATAACTGGTGATTGAGATCCCTGATTCAACAAGAGCTAGTCAAACACTTTGAATATTGTTTCTTTAGTTGTGGCCAATTGTATTAAGAGCTACTTAAAATTTCTCTGTTTGCAAAGGTAATGACATCCTGTAAATATTTGATTTATTATTGGTGCTGCAAATCAGTAAATCAGGAATGTAGATTAGTGTTGGGTGCATATACAACCCTCCACTCACAATGTATATTTTTCTTTCCACAGTTTTTCTTGGGGTTTCAGAAACTGTGGGCAAAGGGCATAATCCTACTCCACATATGAATTCAAAATTTTAATTAGTTATACTGGATAAAAACAGCAGTTATACTGGACCTACAATTCAATAGGCTCTACAATTGGCCTCGCCATATCCATATATGAAAAATGACTAAACTATATTCTTATAATTTATAAACCATCTACCTGTTCAAATCAATTTTGTAATAGTTTAGTAATCATCATTATGTTAAAACTGGTGGTGGATAGTCACTGAAAATGAAACTTTTGGTCACTATTCCTTTCAATTTGATGTTTTCTGAAATTAACTGAAAAATCAACAGCAAAATCTATTTATTTGAAATAAAGATTTAGCAAAAATGTGTATTTTTTTTCCAAGTTTGAAATTCTGTTCAGGGGGCTGGATTGTTTACATCTTCCTAATCGCTAAGTTTAGAACGTCTTCTGTTGTGCTCTATAAAAGTTTTACATTTGAGTGGGTTCAGTTTTACTCACCTGCTAAAATACAGATGCCAGATTTGAAAGGCTGAAATTATATCACTTGGCACATGCATTAGTCATATTTTTCTGGCAGCTAACAGATCATCCAAAGCTTTGAAGCTGGGTGTCATCCATACACAGATTAGTTCCATAATTCATTTCATCGGATCTAATTGCAGCAGTGAACATTTGAAATAAATGCTTTCAGTTAGCACAGAGATAATAAACTGAATGCCCTTACCCAATACCATTATATAATAATTTATCAAAAGTGGGATTCCCAATAAGATTGCACTATATACTGAGGAACAAGTGAAGAAGCTGGGAAGGGGTTGCTTTCAGTTCCAGCATTGCTGATGGAACTGGGGATGTTATCTGGAGCTTAGATTTTTTTCAGTTTTAGCTGATGTACTTGTTCCATCTTTCTTATGAATCAGATCATCTAACCTATGGGTGCCAAACTTGATTGTGTCACGTGACGTACTGTGACGTATTGTGACCTTTTTGCCTTTGCGGAGCTGGGGTGGGCGTGGCCTGTGTGTGACGCATCCAGCCCATGTGCCGCCAGTTTGACAGGCCTGATCTAACCACAGATATTTACAAAGAACATCAAATGATGTTAAATTCCAACCAGAGCAGAATACGAAGTCCAGGTTAATGCCTGATGCAGAAAATATTATCTCTCTGTTGAGTAATATTTTTGGCACCTCAAGTTTCTTCCAAACTAGATACTAATATAACATTAATACTTAAAAGGGACAGGATTTGACTTTAACAAGAAACTATAGCTGAGAAATTATAAGTAAACAGAAATAGATAGCTTATTGTAATATATCAGAATTTTTTCAAGGGCAATGTAAAATAAAATCAAGAGATGATCAGCTAATCAAAGGACATACTTAGCATTTTGCTTCTTTTGTACAATTATCAGAAAGATCCAAACTACTTTAAATATGATAAGTGTAGCAATATGATATGCACAAAAGTGTAAAGATTTGGCACTACTCACAATGGAGGAATTGTTGGTAAAATTGGTAGAGATGGCTAAAATGACTTACTTGATTAGAAAAAAGACCATTTCTATGTTCCTTGCTGACTGGAAATTCTTTATGAATTTTTTGTATGAAACAGAAGAAAATAATTTTTAATTTGTGGTTTTGATTATTAGAAAACATTTGGTAATAGAAAAAATAGACCTTTTTTATATCCACAGAGTAAAAAATATTTTTGTAATCATACCTGTATTTGCTGCAAAGAAAGTCAGCTTCTGTTTGTTTTTTTTAATCTTTTGTTCTTTTGCTCTGGTTTTTCTTCTTATTTTGTATTCATGTTTGTTAATTTTTTAATCTTCTTTTTAAAACGTCATATCTATATCCATATCTGCATCTTCATCTAATAACAAATTCTGAACAGGGCAAGCTTTTGTGCATATCATCCAGACCCATACAGTGATAATTTAGCAAATCACATCCAATCACAATGAATGCATTTTTATTTTATGCCGAACTCCAGGAAATATTATTTCTGAATAAATATAGTGTATAAATACATAATGAGAGGAAGAGAAAAGCATTTGGTGGTGCTTTAAAAAAAATTGGATTATTTATTATTTAAAATATTCTAGATATTTTTGAAGAGTCACACTCATCAAAAAAAATCTGCCTATCCCAGGTCCTTGGAAAAGACTTTATTTATTTATTTATTATTCAAACTTCTATACCGCCCTTCTCCTTTCAGACTCAGGGCGGTGAACAGCCAAAATAAAAACATTTATACATAACATTACAGTTAAAAATAGATTTAAAATAATTAAATAAATTTGGCCCGTAATTTAAAACTTGTCAATTTAAAATCCGTATCAAATTTTAAAACCTACCATAAAATCAAGACAGACCAGCTAACTGAAAAAAGTAAGTTTTTAGGGCCCGATGAAAAGTCCGGAGGTTGGAGATCATTCGTATCTCTGGGGGTAGATTGTTCCAAAGGGTAGGTGCCACCACAGAGAAGGCTCTCCTCCTGGGGGTCGCCAGCCGGCATTGTCTGGCTGACGGCACCCTGAGGAGGCCCTCTCTGTGGGAGCGAACCGGCCAGTGGGAGGCTATTGGTGGCAGAAGGCGGTCCCGTAAGTACCCCGGCCCTAAGCCATGGAGCGCTTTGAAGGTGATCACCAACACCTTGAAGCGCACCCGGAAGTCCACTGGAAGCCAATGCAGCTCGTGCAGGAGAGGAGTCACATGGGAGCGCCCCGTCGCTCCCATAATCCCCCGCGCGGCCGCATTCTGCACCAGTTGGAGCCTCTGGGTGTACCCCAAGGGGAGCCCCATGTAGAGAGCGTTACAATAGTCCAGACGAGAGGTGACGAGTGCTTGAGTGACCATGCGTAGGGAGTCCCGGTCCAGAAAGGGGCGCAACTGGCGTATCAGGCGAACCTGATAAACCCCCCCCCCGGCCACGGCCGTCATATGCCCTTGGAGGACACCCAAGTTGTGGGCCCTCTCCGTGGAGGCCAATGATTCGCCCCCAATAACCAGCGATAGCGTCAGTGGCTGCCAGGACACCGGCAGCCACAGCCACTCAGTCTTGGAAGGGTTGAGTCGAAACCTGTTTCTCCCCATCCAGACCCGCACGGCCTCCAGGCACTGGGACATCACTTCCAAGGCATCGTTGGGATGGTCTGGGGTGGAATTGTACAGCTGAGTATCATCAGCGTACTGATGGAACTCCACCCCAAAACCACGGATGATCTCACCCAGCGGCTTCACATAAATGTTGAACAGGAGGGGCGAGAGGACCGACCCTTGTGGCACCCCACAAACAAGGCGTCTTGGGGTCGACCGTTGCCCCCGTCAACACGGATTGCGACCAGTCAGAGAGATAGGAGAACCACCGCAAAACGGTGCCCCCCACTCCCAGTCCCTCCAGCCTGCGCAACATGATACCATGGTCGATGGTATCAAAAGCCGCTGAGAGGTCTAATAGGACCAGGATAGAGGAATAACCCCTATCCCGGGCCCTCCAGAGATCATCCACCAACGCGACCAATGCCGTTTCCGTGCTGTACCCAGGTCTGAAGCCGGACTGGAGCGGATCCAAATAGACAGCTTCATCTAGGTACTGGGGAAGCTGTCGCACCACCACACTCTCAACAACCTTCGCAATAAAATGAAGGTTGGAGATTGGACGATAGTTAGCCAAAACAGCCGGATCCAGGGATGGCTTCTTGAGGAGAGGCCTCACCACCGCCTCTTTCAAGGCAGCCGGCAGGACACCCTCACTCAAAGAAGCGTTGATAATCCCCTAGAGCCAGCCTCGTGTAACCTCCCGGGAAGCCAGCACCAACCAGGAGGGACACGGGTCCAATAAACATGTGGTCGCGTTCAGCCATCCCAAGATCCTGTCCACGTCCTCGGGAGCCACAGGATCGAACTCCTCCCAGATAACACTCTCAAGGCCTGCCTCAGTCATCTCGTCTGAACTAACCCAGTCGGTGGCCAAGTCTTCCCGAATCTGAGTTATTTGATAGATGGACAGAAGTGCCAATATCTGAACATCTGGCTGGTTATACAAAAACCATAATAATATAACAGCAACAACAATAAAAATAATGCCTTAGTTCAAAGTGCCCTGCTCACCCTCTAGAGATTTTTGGTTTCAGCTTTATAAAATTAGTAATAAACTATATCCAGCAAGGGAGAGGGGTAAGAAAAACTCCTTCCCCTGATGCCTCTTTGAGGAACACAGCTGGCCCCCAGCTTGCAATATGCCAGCTTTACAAGCAGTGACGCTTGAATTGTTAATCATAGACCAACTTACATACATATATTTTCTACATCTGAACCAGTCTACTGATGGATTATTTTGAGTGTTCCTCCAGAAAACTTGCCTATGTTTAGGTAACTCAAATATTTTAGATCCTCTTAACTAAAGTCAAACAATTCATGCTGATTTTAATTCCTTTCAATTGGATCATCTGAATCCCTGATGATTAGAATAAAAGTGGAAAGAAAATGATCACACCACTTAATTATTCCTTAGATATAGCCTTTTTACAGATAAGCCAAGGGGAAATGGTTGTATAAAGAGTTATTTCAATTAACAGCCTTGCTCGTTTATTTTGATTTCATTTTTTACCACTGAATAAATTGTATAAAAACATGAACATTGATCAGTTTTTGGGTTTTTTAACATATATATCTCCAATATGTCACGTCTATTAAAGGACCTACTGAGAAAGGATGATATTTCTGTAGTTCATCCCATTGATAAAATGTTCTTCAGAGGTTTTGGAAGACAGCCACTCATGTCAAGGACAGCTACAATGACATATGATTTCATTTTTATTAGGGCGATTGCTAATTTCGAGTTTTCTGCAACTTCTTGTGTTGTTTCTAATGATGAAGTGATGTGTGCAAAACTTCCATTGAACACAATGAGAGTGAGTCCTGATTAGAAATATATAGGATTAAATTAATACTGGAGCTCCCCTGAGAACTTTTAAAGGAGATAGATCTCTATGATAATAAATGCTAACTAAGCAAAGAAAGCTCCCACTTTCATAATCCAGACTACCTCACACAGGGTTAAACTCCTGTAGTTCTGCATCTGGAAAACTATTTTAAAGCTAAGAGAGGCCTTGTGCTTTGGAAAATCAAAAAGTATATGAATTGGCACCAAGCCCAGTGAAAAAGCCAAAGTTTAAAGACTGCAGGCTTGGCCTTCTGGCCAAAATCTTGCAGAACAACAGAATTTTTATTTTAGCAGTATCTTTAAGTGCAGCTGTGAACCAATTCAAGGACTTTAATTGATTACCATTTTCCACTTAACAATTAGTTAAATCAAGTACATATGGGTAAATTGCATCCTACTAAAGTGACAATATAGATCTTTCAATTAATGGAAATATGAGATAATTGGTAACAACAAAAACATAACCTAACCGAGACATAATTTTTACTTTGCTACATCTAATTACCAAAGGAGCTTCAATATTAAACTTTAATAAGTTTATTATCAGGTTATTAATAATAGATTATCATATTGTCAAATAATTAGTTCATCTATAAGTTAAGTGACTCACCGAGGCTGAAAATTTAGTTTATTTTTCTTTTATACACACATTGGATTTAGATTTTGGCAATAATTAAGGTGCAGTATCGTTAATAGAGAAAGTAATGCTGATAATATATTTGTTATCATTCTCCTCCTTTATCCCCAAAGATGAAATAAGAAAATCTCTCTTATTTTTTTCTGTTTTGCTCAGTTTTCTCAAAATAAGTCCCCAACTTTTGGGGTATGTTTTGTGGGTACGTAGGAAAAGAAAATACCCCCACATATCATGTAAACTTTCTACAGTCTGGATAACATTGAATTTTGTTCCACTGGATAGGATAGGATAGGATGGGATAGGATAGGATAGGATAGAAGTTGAAAGGGACCTTGGAGGTCTTCTAGTCCAATCGCCTGCTTAGGCAGGAAACCTGACGCTACTTCAGACTTGCTCAAACTATGATTCAATAATAGGACAAATTTAACACTGATTAAAAAATTATGAAACAAAAAGCCTGAAAGGCTTTTGTAGATCACCATTTCAACTGCTGAAACACTGATGGTAGAGGATGTCATTTCTAAATGCGTGCTAAAGTTAATTGTTTCTAATATATCTTTGCAGAGATTATCCAGGGTGAATACTTTATCAGAAATGGTGAGACAGCATGGACTTGATTTCTAATGATTATCACCTGCCAATGTTACATAACTACTTCACAAGTTACATTGGCTTCTCGTACGTTTTTGATTGCAATCAAGTTGGTAACCAGCTATAAAAACCAGATAGCATAGGTGTGGGGTTATTTGTCAGAGTGCGGGTTTCCTGTTACTTCTGGCTATCCTATAAGGTTTCGTTGGGTCCCAGCCAGTTCTTCTTTAAAGTTTGAAAATCTAAATGTTGCCTGTATACGGACTGAGAATGAAAGCAGGGCTACAAAATCTATATTGCAAAAATCCAAATGGCTACTACTACTCCAAATGACAAAAAGCGGGAATTTCTGCATTTGTTGATTTTAATCTAGTGGCCATCCTCCCCCCAAAGAACAGATCTAGTAGTCAAAATGAAGGCATCCACTAATGGGCTTGCCACAGACTACCACATGTTGAATTATTGCAACTGGTATATACAGGCTAGGTGAATAATATTTTTAAAACCTACCAGGAATTGCAGAACAAAAAAGAGATAGGCAAATGATAAATGCTCCAACCAAGAGATCTGGTAAATGGACTTCAGATCAGGTCAAGTTTCCAATAACACAGTTTAGGGGTAAACATTAGCAGTTTTTATTTGTCATCAAATAAGGATAAAAATGAAAGATCTGCTTCATTTTAGGCATTTTCTATTTTAATTTTCGAACTTAAACTGTGTATTAAAAGGCAGGATGCATGAACATACCGAGCTCATTTCAACCTCAAGCAAAAGAAACAGAAAACCGAAGAGACTTACTGCATGCTCTGACAAACCAGCAACTCAAGAACTTTTCCAAAATATTACCAACCTATTACTGTTAAGGAAGAGAGAAAAGAAAACACAAGTGACCAGAGGGCTGTAGCATAGCTCATTTTATTGTTTAAACAGTTTTGCATAGGAAATATATCTGCTTCCAGTAATTGACTGCAGTATGAGCAGCTGCTAGCAGTATAGGCTGGATATAACAGTAAATCACATTAACTCAAGCTTGATTTACACCAGTTTAAAACTTGTGGCAGCTGAGCTTTGTAACCTAAAGGAAAGTACTCCAAAGTACATGTCTGTCCTGCAAATAAGCAAGAGTTCTTCTCCCCAGAACCTCTTCTTACAAACCTTCTGGCCCCCCAAAAGAGCCTGGTGGCCAGAGGTCCCAATTTTGTAAAAGTGAAAACTGCAGAGTATATATGCATCCTATGGGTAAATTTATCATTACACCAAAATTCTGCATGCGTTTAAAAACAAAGCCAACGGAAGTACATCTAACATATTGGGGACCTCTGGCTCTGGGGAGAAGTGGAGAAGGGTAGACGGTGCCAGAAGTTTTAAAATGGATCAACCCTGGTGTGTAGCTAGCAAGCAATAACTGACTACTTGTCACCTACAGTTGCACTAAATGTATCTAAAGAAACACACAGCCCTACAAAAAATTGTTCTTAGAGAATTATCGTTGAGATTGGGGTGCTTCTTCCCAGTTCACTAAAGTCCTATATGATATAAGCACAAATTAACAGCTTGATGAAGACATAATCTAACGTAGCTCTTGAGAAATCTAAGCCTGGGAAGGTGTCACCCCTCACATTCTACAATGTTGTAGTTTTCTATTTTTAATTTTTATTTTGAAGTAAATGTTATCTGAAACATATTTACAACTGAACTCAACAGAGACTGTGAAACTGAACAGGCACTGGTCATTTTTTTTTTAAATTTCTCTCACTTTTTTTTCTTTTTGGTAAACATTTTTTTTGCTGGTTTTTGTTTTTTTGTTTTTTTGTCTCTTTCTCTCTCTCATTTTGCATCAACTTCTCACAAGTCCATGCAACTTCAATGCCCTCTATGAAGAATGCATAATAAGCCATACTTCTTTTTTTATTTTTAAAAAAGTCCTTCTGCATATAGATACACATTTTGCCACATCAGTCCCTGTAGCACAGTTTTCAAAACCATTCTGTCAAAAATACAGTAATACAAAGACTGGATTCAGTGGCACTGGCTCTCGCTGCCGTCCGTTGCTTTTTGCTTGCTGCGTTTGTTTCGGGTCTTCCTGGAAAGATTTTGAGCACTAAACACAACGGAGGCCTGAATGAGCGCAGGGGGTGGCGAGTGCCACTGAAGCCCCTTTCACAAAGTCAACATACATTTTAATTGCAACACACAGATAATCCTAAGGAGTAATAACTAGTGAACCCTTTTATTATATATATAAAAAAACTACTTACAACCATTGAGGAAAAAAAATTGCAACAAAAATGTATAAATTGACCGTCTCCTGCTTTGTCCCCTTTGCTATTAACAAATGTGACCAATAGAGCTGTGGCATGGAAACAGTACAAGAGTTGTCATGGCAATAGGTTTGGCTGATGCAAGGGTCATTGTGCTGGGTCAAAGGGCAAACCCAGTGGTCCGTGTTATCCTCTGACTGTGGGGGTCCAACACACCCACAACATTTTGAGGAGATAGAAAAAACAGGGGAACTCTCAGAAAGTGCAAATATGAAGGAGGCAGGTTTCAGCTCCTTCCGCATGGAGTAGGACATTCAATTTTGAGCTTTCTCTGTTCAACATGATTTGCCTGCATTGTTTTTCGTTTAGCATCTCTTATAGAAACCCAATAAAAAAATAAAAGCCTAGGAAGCATGCAGCTGGCAAATGTTAACAAAAGACCTTGGCAGGAACATGTAAACTAGAATCAATGTCATGCTGGAGGCATTACTGCCAGCATGGGTGTAGAGATTTTTTTCTTTCTTTCTCAAGGGTGAATACTGTACATCAAATGTGGGATGCAGCCTTCACAATCTCACATAGTATACAAAATTTAGAATGACTTAGATACAGGACACGCACTGTTGACAAAGCTCAGTATATCCTTGTGCAATCTCATTCAGTAAGTCCTTACGAAGCTCCTAATTGCAAATCCAAATTTTTGCTCCCTGAGGACACTGCTATATGAGACATAAGTACTGTTATCATTTTTCTTTCACTGAAATTCTCTCCTGGATGCTCTGTGAACCTGCTCTTAAATACCATCATGTAACAATCACAACATTTTTGCTAAAGGCCATATATACTAATAAAAAAAGACAGTGGTGCTTCCAACATTCTGAAATGCTCCAAAACCCAACTTTCCAATACTAAATACAACAAAATAACCTTCATAAAATATAACTTTTCTCCATTTACAATTTCTTTTAAAAGGATCAGTAACCTATGCTTTTCAAGCATAGTGAAATATCTCGTAACATGGACAGATTTTTTTTGTTTGTTTGAATACATAAATTAAGAAACTGGAGAGTTTTAACTCAAGTCCAGTTTCCAAACAAGGAAGTTTCTTGTTTACGTTAGAAGTGGAAATGACATACATTTCCGTTATAATTGCTAAAAATTAGCTTTACAAACGAGGGTGCTTTAAAAAAAATCTTAACAAAACTATACAGTGTACAAATTACTGTCTACACGCTAGGTGGGTTCATTAAGAAGACCCTCTGCTCTTCTCTTCATTGCAGCTTCACAGGTTCATTCACATATTATAAATGGAGCTGCCCACCTGAACACACAACTATATTGCTATATTTAATATTTTGCCATGTCTATGTACAGTCTCCTTCACTGCCTTTTTTTCCTTAGTCAAGCCTCAACTGTTCATGTCATTCTAGGGGAAAACACACTTCAGTGACACTGCCAAGAGGCAAAGGCTGCAAAGCAATTGAAAAAGGCAGAACAGTGCACATAGAACGGGGTGACTTGATTTTGTCAGAATATACTTCCTGATCAAGGAGGGGGTTTAGATTAGATTTAGAGTGTGTTAACACTTCGTTCTGCACTGGAATTCTCAGCTCTGAGAGAAGTGTAGAAGATGTGGATACGATGGATCTTTCGATTAGAAAGAGAGGCAGAAAAACCCACAGAGAGCATTATCCTGAAAATTTTGTCAGAATTATGGCCCAAATGACCAAGTAATTCAATGTCAAGAAAGTGGATCTAAAATAGCAAGGCAGCCTTTTATAAATACTTTCCTTTGATTAAAAAAAAAATACATCCATTTGACTGATGTATTCATTAGGTCAGGATTATTATGAAATTGAGTTGCAACTGTTTTGTCAAATTCTGCTTGTCCGTTATACTATTGCACTTTAAAAACTGAATTCAACTTCGTTTCAGTATTCCCAATGAAATAAATTATTTCCGGATTAAGTGGCTGCCGCACTCCAGCCATTTTTAATGAAACTCCCTCATTAAGGGATAAACTGAAAGAACAGTGCATCATTTTGTGGCCCACCAACTCTCAGTGTTTGTACATTTCAGTTCTTCCTAACAGCCATATATTTAGTGAATTAATTCACTTACAAAGAGGCTCAGAAAAAGAGCCAACATATAGTTGGTTTCATTCTTAGTTTAGCTATAAATACAAACCTTACCAACAATCCTACAGCTTTACAACTGCCCTTAAGACTTTACAGAAGCAACTTTCTCAAAAAGGCATTTATTGGTGCAGGTCAAATCTGAAAGGGAATCTGATTCTCTTTCAGCATTGATATAATTCTCAGCACTATTTTAAAGAAGGCTGCAACTAGTAACATACCAATAATGCAGTGGCAACGCAGGTGGAAATTGATTGACATATTGCGCCTAGCACCAAAGGCCATGGTCAAAACAGGAGATCAGGATTATTTTTATTATTTATTTTATGGCAACCCTAAGCACTGCTTATTTCTATTTGAGAAGCGTTTTGAAATACTGCTCTTTTGGGGGTGGGGGGGAGTGAAAGTTCACATGAATTTAGACAGAATATCTCGAAGTAGTTCCTCTGGCTCTAATGGCAATATTTTGGGTTACTCTTCTTCAAAATAATTTTATTTTACTTTTTATATTGCTACATTTATTTGAAGAGAAATTGTACTCTCTTGTAATTTTCATCCATTTTGTATAGCTGCTTGAAAAGGGCAGATTAGAAACTGTTTAAAACGTTTCTTTATAACGTTATAACAGTGTATGAACTGCCTATCAATTTACCTTAGCTGAAACTAAAGGCAAATAAAAACTGTGCTAGTAAACACACAGACTGAATATTAGTTTGGATTTTAGCTTGTATTTCAGTACAGACTCCAAGGACAAAATACCTACATCCATGCCAGTTATGAATACTAACATTAGATTTGTACTTACATTCATTTCTATCCCAGAGACAATATGGGATTATGTTGGCTGATTTTTCTTTCACTGCTGGTGCAAAATACAACTGATGGGCATTCTCTCAATTAGATTCCAGAAAAATACACCATGTCTGCATAACGTGTTATTTTTAAAAAAATAGATTGTAAGGCTAAATCATTTTCATTTTTACCTAATATAAGCTTTACAACTAGTTATGTAGAAAAGAGCTAGTTTTTTTAAGAACATAAAAATAAGACTGACTACTCTTGCATTCTTATCAGTACTAGAAATATAGTGTAGAAATCAACAATTCCATAGTGGTAGTTTTGTGCAAGCGGGCTGCGATCCCATAGAATCACCCTTTATGCAGAGAAGAAAATCTTTATAATTTAAGCCATCAGAGCTGATAGTTTTTTATATTACTAATTTTAGTATCTAACCAAGTTGTCCACAAACACATTGTATGTGTGCATTTTTGTGCTTGGCGATTTGTACTGAAATATAGGAGCACAGATCTATATGGGAGAAAGGTTACAGAACGGATCTGATCCAGCAAAACAATCCACTGACTGATTAGTCACTGGCTGATCCAGTCCTTCATTCCTACCTGACCTCTGACAATAGAAATCAGTGATGCTGGGGAATGCCGAAAAGGAAATCAGAATCTCATTTCTTGTAAAAGGACAAAGGAGAAGATATCAAGGAATTCCCACTGGAAATGCCTCCATTCACAGAAAACAAATACTGAATCCAATTCAATACTTATTATACAATTAGCATCTTTAGAAGATGTTTTGTTCATAGCATGTACTGTTTTGGCAGTGTATGCTATGTGAATTTTAAATCTCAAACTTTTATATGATGGATGTATCACTTGCAAAATTTTACAGGGCTTTTGATCTCTGTGGGTCTTGAGATTTTTTTTTTTTTTAAGTAGATATATATTTATTTTTAATCAGGTCTGCCTCCTATAGAATCCATTTTTATTTATTTTTCATTATTACTATGCCTGTTTTCAAACCAGAAATGATTTCAGCTTGCACCCCAGGTGGAAAGTTTAAAAGAAAACAACTTTTTAGTTTTTGTTTTTGTTTTTAAATCACAGTAGGAAGAAGAGTCGCTTTGTAGCCTTCACCCAGCCAGTGGTACTCTGCTTCACAGCTACACTGTCAAGTGTTAAAAATCCTCCCCACCCACCCCAGAATATATAGATATATGTACGTAGTTTTAAAAAAAAATCCCCTGTCCATCTCTTAGTACACAAAAAGGACCTCATCACACTGCAAAAATAGCAGTACCCACTTTGGTCAATTAAAACAAACAAACAAGCAAACAAACAAACAAAAAAGCATACATTAATCTTTTGTCTTTTAAATCTGTGTACTTACCTATAATAACCAATACAGCTAAAAGCACTACCTACATAGGCAAAACTTGGTATTGCATAAGTCGTATAAATTTGAATCCCCTCCCCCCAATATTAATTGGAAGATGAAAAAACATGAAAGATTAATAGAAAAAACACCAAAATACTGAAAATATTGCTGGTCGATTACAATTTTTAAGCGGCAACTATACACAGCCATGATATGCTTTATAAATGTGAGATAAAGTTATAACTGCTTAAAAAATCCATGATGTCACTTTTTGTTGTTGTTTTCCCATCTGGAGTACAAAATATTTTGTCATAAAAATGGTACAGATTTAAAATGATAATAAATGCAGCAAAACAAGTGTAGTGATGTCACTTTTTAGATTTCAAGGCAAGGCACGTTATGTGGACATTATAACTTCGTGCAAATTAGGATTACTGGATAGAGTAATTTTTAATTATTCTTTTATAGAGACGTAGAGGCAAAATGTATCCGCCCATGCACAATATTGTATATGAGAAATCTGTCAAACAAGGCTAATTTCTGAGAGCACCATGCAAGTTTTCAGCACCCTGTCATTAGGCTTTTTAAAGAGTGCATTTTTAAAAAATATATTTCAGTTCCCTTTCCCACAACCCGACAACCTATCATTCTCATCCGTAAACCAGAAGCTAGGCCCCTGTGACATGGATTTACCTCTCTCAGTCTCTGTCATGAAGGTTCTAGAGAACCTTTTCCATTATTTATGGGTTCTTGATCCAACCAGTAACTTTAAATAAATAAGATACCTCAAAGGAGGCAGAAGCTAAATCAACGTTAAGTGCTGTGTTTCAATTAATTTCCTTTTCTCAAGTAAATGATTTGTCTTGATTTAGTTAATGCCTTTTAATGACCCCTCCCTTTCAAAAGTGAGGGGAAAAATACATTTGTTCGAAATACTTTTGAAACTTATCTTGTCTTTTAATCCCCTTGATTTAGAGTCCAAGGGCTAAAGGACTTATAACAATTATCCCCTTTAGATACAGGTTTTAAATTGCACTTGCCTCTAATGTTTTCATTAGCATGGGGGAATTATTTTAGTGTCTTTCTCAGGTTTTTTAAACTGTCATTTGAGAAGATAACACTTTCATTTACCCAAAGTAAGGCATTGATTTTATAGAATGCCTGCTTATTTAAATGACTTCCTGAAAAATTTAAACTGGATAACACACTAAGAAAAGACTGGGTCAAGGACCTAAGTTAAATAAATTGGAGTTGACAACTAAAAGCTGAATTTTTTTCTTTTTCTTTGAAAAATCTTTTAGAAACCAGACTACTGAGGAAAAAAATGGCTTCTGGCCTTCCTTCTCCTGCAGTTCTGTGGATGCCTCCTAGCCTTTGTTTTGAGAGCTAACTAGGAATAGTGATCCCATGCGTATTGCGTAAACAACAAGAATACTAAACCAATAAACTAGCTTATCATGCAAATATTAAGGCATCTAGAAAGTCAGTTAAAATATATTGTCAGAGACAGAACATCTATTTCCCAGTGGATTTCATAGAACAAAGGCTACTCAGGAGGAGCATCTTTCCACGCATCAGTGAAATATCATCGATCCTCTCCCCCAATCCCGCTTTTTGTTGTTGCTGTTGTTGTTTTGCCATTACAGTTTCAATCTTAAGGGAATTAATGATTGTAAGTGCTGCAATTGCTGGTTTATGTTTCTTCTTTCTTCAGTTTCTTCTTTGCTTTTTGTCCCATCTTCCTTTCTTTTATAGTATTTGTTCAGTTTCAATCTCCCTCAGTTGCTTGTTTCTGCTTGAAGAAAAGGCTCTCCAATTATGTTCAAACCATAATTTTGGACATTTGTGGGCAGAATTGATGTCCTGTTTGATACTTGAAAGGGGACCAAGCTAGCCCAGGTACCAGGACTGTTAAAGGAAAAGAAAAAAGAAAGCAGAAAAACATTTAAAATGTTGAAGTAGCAACACCTTTCAATGAACGTCTGAAAGCCACCTGACTGAACAATAATTCTAACAGCACATTTTAACTTCAAAGTGCAAATAGAATATTACACAGTAACTGGTTACTCTATCAATTTAATCCTAAAACTAGCTGTGGCAAATGAGTAAGTGCTTAGTATAGGCTGCTTTCTGCCATTTAAAACAACCCTTGATGCTTGCAGAGTAGACTATTGTTCCTATCAGCACAAGCTTCTCTTAATAACAGCATTCATGTTTAATATGCAGGTATAGAGAAACAATGCTTTTTATTATTTTTTTCCTTTATGTGGGGAGACTTATTCAATGAAAACGAATTATAGTCAGCAATAGGATTCTTGTTGCAACACAACTTGACAACTTTAACATTTGCCTAAGTATTTCAAACTGCCCACCATATTGTAATTGTGTTAAAAAGGACCACACAAAGTATTTATCAGTGTTATTTATGAATCTTTGGAGAATGGTACATCTCTCATGTTATTGTTATGCAAATCCACAAGATTTTTACCAGCCTCTAACTAGCTGTCTATTGATTAGGTTAAAAAATACACCACATTGGCTTTTGTATTATAACTAGATTTACACACTTATAGAGGAAATAAAAATTGCTTTAAAATGTAAGGTAGTACAGTAGTTCCTGAGATAGATTCGTGGCAAATGTAAAGCGGACTTAAAGTATTTCTGGTCTAGAAGTCTTACAGAAAGTAGACACCACCATTCAGTCCTATTTTCAGAATTAATGCCCGGTTAAGAAGACCATACAGACCAACTTAATAGAGGATGCTCTGTTATTTTTTTCAGGTCAAATAAATATTTTGATTTTTTTTTACGAGTATTATAATAACAAATTTTAACAATTTTATGAAAACATGTAATAAGGTATTATATTAAGTAACTGAAAGAATGTTATCTATAATGTTAACAAGGAAAATTATTGACATACTATTGTTTACCTTACAGATTCTTTTCAGTCACTGATAAATGATGCTAGCCAAAGTCATATCTGAGCCAATGCCGGAGACTTATTTCCTATATGTCAGACTTTAGTACAATATATGCCTTAGGAACAGATGCAGCACACATAGATGCTTAGATCAAAATTAGGCCTTTTATAAAACTTAAAGGTTATAATCAAGATATATTGTAGCTATTATTTGTAATTTTTTAATTCTAATAGATCTTGAAATCTGTCCATCATCTTTACCTTTTTAATTTAGTGACATATAGTTTACATATTTGCCCATTATGTTAATGCATAATAGCATTAGGCAAGGCAAAAGAAAAGAGAAACAAGAATAAAGCAAAATAAATTGAGGGTAGACCAGAAAAGTATTTAGTTTATATGAACAATATTCACTATTATTTTTCGTAACTTTCTATCCTTGCAATCCATCTTTGCTTACATCACATCCATACACGGATTTATACACTACCTTTTATTCTTTTAACTTCTGTTCTATGTCTGAGGACATCATAAAATTCAACCAATTATAACTTACAATAGTTTTCCCTTCCTCTCTGTCCATTAATTCTTCTTTCATCTTGTTAAGGAATTCTGTGAATACATGTCTCTTCACTCAGTCTTTGGCAAAGGAGAGTGAGATCCAGCTTCATTCAATCTGGTCTATCACACTTGCCATCTTTTTTTTCTTTATAGCTTATGTTTTATTGATTTTATAGCAAATTCTCTGATTGTTATAAGTCACTAAGAGTTGTTGAGTGTCAAGTGGCATACATGCTTTAAAGCAACAATAATAAACCAATCACCAATGAAGCACTACCCTGACATAGTTGTAGGCAGGGGTGGGTTCTAAATTTTTTTACTACTGGTTCTGTGGGCGTGGCTTATTTTGTGGTCATGGCATGGTTTGATGGTCATGTGACAATTCTTTAGGATTCAGCAGAGGTACTGGTCTGCCAGGCTTTTAAATGTTTGCAGAGCTGTACCGATCTACCCATTTGTTTTTGGAGTGTTCCGGTCTACCTATTTGTTTTTGGAGTGTTCCAGTCTACCCATTTGTTTTTGGAGCACACCGATCTACCACCACACTGCCTTTTACTGCTGATCAGCTGTAAGGCGGTCCTTTGAAGCACCACAGCAAGAGTTTAAACAGTTTTTTTCCTTCTAGCCGATCAGCTGGGACTCGGGAGGCAGCAAATAGATTGGGGGCAGGGGCAGGCAGAGGTGGTATTTACCAGTTCTCCGAACTACTCAAAATTTCCACTACCGGTTTGCAAGAACCGGGGAGAACCGGTAGCAACCCACCACTGGTTTTAGGTTTGCTTGGTCTGAAAAAGATGAGAGCTGTGTCAGAGGTTTGACCACATTGGACAGGTCTCATCGGACAAGTCAGACGAAGACAGTGTCTCCCGTAAATAATAATATATGATGTAACTTATAGAAACTATAGAAGATTGGTCATCGCCTGGATCAACACGGACTATATACGATTTTGGAGATCCTATACATCTGGTGACAAGTGAACTACAGGGTTCAGGGAACTACTTGAACAATTAGAGCCAACATCTCCTGCACTACTAGAAAAAAAACCTGCATTATTTGTTTGAAACATACAAAGTCTTGGTAAATCAAATCCAATGAGAAAAGGAGATCTGAAAAGAATGTATCCATTCTGGAAAGAGTAACATTCAGAATCAGAAGTAACAGAACAGAGGATAGTAGATTAATGTACTGTAGATCTGTCATCAGCAGAGAAAGCCAGCATCGTTATTGAACCATTCTCATTCCCATAGAGATCCTCTACTCTACTTTCTCCTCAGAAAGAACCAAATCTTCTATCTGAAAAAAAGCAAAACTGAAACAAATCTGAGCATATGGAATACACAAAAATGACAGAATAAAGTTGCCTCTTTGAAGCTTGTGACAAAAAAACCCTAATAGTAGCACAAGTATTAAAAGATGTCAATACTGAAATATTGAATATAAGCACCAGCTCATTGCAAGAAATACACCTACTGATGTACACAGCACAGCTGTAGTTATAACTGAAGGTCTTGGCTGCAAAATCAACAAGCAAGAAAAAAAGCCAAATAACCCATTCTCAACTTGGAAGATCAGATTGTAAAATAAGATCAGCACACTAAGATCACATGCAATCAAATTAGAACAGAGGAAAGAAAAGAACTTGAAGAACAAGAAGATCAAAGAATACCTGTTCATAAAATATCACCTGGAGATAAGGAACACCAAAAAAGCACTGAAAATAATAAAGCAGAAAATAACAGCCCTAGCCAAGAAAATTATTGATACTGAACTTGAATTGCACATTAAAGATACAATTTCAGTCGAATCAGAAATGTTTGTACCAACCAATCAATGGAGAGACTGCAATGAAACAGCCAACACTGGACAAAGAAATAATATAGTTCTAGGCAGAGCTATCTGACAATCAAATAAGAATGCAGCTTGGATAAAGGAGATAGAAAAAAAAAAGGGGGGGAAATAAAGTTGAAATGAAAAAAATTATAATAACATCAGAAATGGTGGAGAAAAGGAAGATCAAGAATTGATTAGCGCCAGGTGAAGATGAACTCCATGGTTTTGGGTTGAAACAACTGAGTGATCTGCATCCATTCATTGCCAAGCAGTTTAACAACATACTGCAAGGCGTTGAAATTGAAGTTTGGTTAACATTTGGCAAAACCTACCTGATAATGAAAGATCTAACCAAAGGGGCAGCCCCAGGCAACTGCAGGCCAATTTCCTGCTAATCAACAACTTTCACACTGCTAACTGATGTGGAGCTGATACAGCCCAAAAGCATCTAGTTGAAATACAAGCTTTCTATCTGAGCAGAAAGGAAACCATCCAAATAGGATCAGCTTCTACTTGTCAAGATGATTTTAGAAAAGTGTTACAAGAAGAAGACCAACTTGAACGGAGCTTGGATTAATTATGTTCAACTCCCTGTCACATGACTGGATAATCAAATTACTATAAATAATGGAAGTCAGTAGAAACATCAGAATCTTTGTGCAAAGATCAATGGCACAATGGAAAACACAGTTGCTTGTCAATGGTGATGGACTTCTACATATTAGTATCAAGAAAGAAATCCTCATGGAGACTCTCACCACTACCGTTTCTCACAGTAGTGATTACTCTGTCAACGATACTGAACAACTCAAGACATGACTATTAAACATAAAAAAAACATCTGCAGGTTATCCTTTACATGGGTGATCTGAAACTATATGGAAAAACATCACCTGAAATGGAATAGCTGTCCATTTATAGCCAAGATACTGCAAAGAATTTAGACTAGAAAAATGTACCAACTTTACCACCAACAGAGGAAAATGGTGAAAACTGAAGGAATCAAGCTGTCCTATGGAAAAAAAACATCACGAAGATGGATGAAGAAGATCAATACAAATACTTAGGCATCCTTCAGGCTGACAACATCAAGTGCACTGAAGTCAAGTTGAAGGTTAGAAGTGAATACAATAAGAAAGTGAAGAAGATCTTAAATCCAAACTCAGTGGAAGAAATATCATCAAGTCAATGGATAATATATCAGTTGTGAGGTACACAGCTGGAATTTTGAACTGTACTCAAGCTGAAATAGAAGCCCTGAATATGAAGAGCAGAAGACAATGAAACATGTCCTTCATCATCTGTGATGTGGACAGACTCAACATCTGTCAATTTACCAAGAAGCATAGACGGGCATGGAATGTTGAAAGTACACCAGACAGTTGAAGAAGAAAAAGAGGTATTGGAAGAATATGTGAAGGATAGTGAAGAAGATGCATTAAAGCTAGTATACCATGTGGACTTACTGAATTGGGGAGAGACCAAAATGGCCTATAAGAAAGATCAAATATAGACTAAAAAAGAGACATGACAACACAAAGTATTACATGGCCAGTACATTAAAAAAAAAGGCAAAGTAGATAATAAGACTTGGTAATGGCTAAGAACAGGAAACTGGAGAAAAGAGACAGAGGGGCTAATTCTTGTTGCACAAGACCAAGCCTTAAGAACGTATATAAATTGAGAAGACAGCAACAACTGACAAATGCTGTTTATGCAAAGCAGCTGAAGAAACCTAGTTGCAGATACTGATTGCACATACTGATAAAAAATAAAGGCAAAACAAAGTAGTAACAATGGTGTGTTGGAATATGTGCAAGAAACACCACTTTCCTGTAAGTGTCTGGGATTTTAGAATTCAAGCAGGCAAGCATTTGCAACACAACATGCCAGACTTAACAATTTGAGATAAGAAAAACAAAAAAGAAAATCTGGAAAGTGGACATTGCAATACCCGGAGACACCTGGAAAAAAAATCCCAAAATAGAAAAAGCTGGAATCAGAAGTAGAACAACTATGGCAAAAGAAAGCAAAGATAGTACCAATAGTAATAGTGCCTTGGATGCAATCCGAAAACTTCTGGAGCACTACTTGAATGCTATCAGCCTTGACAAAATCACTATTAGTCAATTGCAAAAGGCAGCAGCTTCATTTGGAACAGCTTACATCTAGCAACATCTTTAATATTAGGAAACAATATCTGCCTGTCCCAGATCCTTGGGAAAAATTCAATAGATACACAAAAATGCCATGACCAATCTAAATATCCATCTGACTGTGCAACCAATAACAATAACAATATTTTATTTTACAATTCAACCCTTTGCTCTATAAGACAGAACCATCCAAGCATACCTTCTGGTACTGTATATAGTCCACATTCCTTCTTCATTCATTTACCCTTGACCTTATCTTTTGTTGTTTTACCAAACATATTTGTAAACTACTCTATTCCTTAGCTATGAAATCCATCTGTGTGACTTTAGGCTAGTTACTCTCTCTCAGCCAAACCAGCTCACTGGGTTGGTGTTGTGGGGAAAACAGGAGAAGGAAGGTGTGTTCATCACCTTGAACTATTTTTAAAAATAATAAAGGTGGAATACAAACCAACCAACCAACCAACCACTAAATAGAGTAGACCGAAACATGTTCCTATATCAGTGATGGCTAACTTTTTTGCCATCACATGCCAGAAGTGGGGGGGGGGTGTTCACGCATACACATGCCCACACCCATAATTCTATGTGCCCTGCCGCCGTGCATGTGCGTGCGACCCCCCCCCCCCACGCTCCTGGCATGTGATGGCCTGGTAGGCCCAGTTTTTGCTCTCCCCAGCCTCTAGAGCCTTTCTAGGAGTCTGGGGAGGGTGAAAACTGCCTCCCCCCCCCCGGAGGCCGGAAACGGCCTGTTCCCTACTTCAGGTAGGCCTAGAAGGCCCAAAAATCAGCTGGCCGGTGCACGCATGTGTGCCGGAGCTGAGCTTGTGTGCCCACTGATATGGCTATGCGTGCCATCAGTGGCATGCGTGCCATAGGTTCGCCATCACGGTCCTATATGCAACAATTTTCACTTCATTCGATAGTCATTCATACAAATGAATGAATTCTACCAGGAGGGGGGAGGGGGGAGCGGACCTGGCAGGTATTATGGAAACCTGGTTCGGCCAAGAGGGGGGGGGGTCCCTCTTGTTGAAATGTGCCCACCACAAATCCGCGCATTCCATCAGCCGAGGTTGCAGGGTAGGGGCGGGGAGGGTAGCGGTTATTATTAACGAAGGTCTGAGACCGAGGGAGGCCACTGTTCTTCAGACAGCCGGCTGTGAATCCCTCCTTGTGAAATGGGGTCACGGGGTTCAGATAGGTTTGCTGATCACGTACCTGGCTCCGCCATGTGGCAGCAGCCCTGCCCGAGCTACTCAGCGTCATCGCCGCGGTGGCGGTTGAGACCCCTAGGCTTATGGTCATGGGGGATTTCAACTTGCCGTCCGTCGGTGAGGCATCTGAGGTGGCTCGGGAGTTCATGGCTTCCATGACAGCCATGGACCTGATCCAGTTAATTCATGGCCCTACCCACATGGGGGGAAACACGCTGGATCTGGTTTTTGTCTCTGGACAGTGGTTGAGTGATCTTGAGATAGGGGATATAGTTGCCGAGCCCTTGTCATGGTCAGATCACTCTCTCCTTTGTCTTGACCTCCGAACCGCTGCACCCCACAGCAGGGAGGCGGAGCCGGTAAGATGGTTCCGCCCCAGGCGCCTGATGGAACCTGATAGGTTCTAGATGGAGCTTGGGCCATTTCCTGAGGCTCTGGCACACGCCTCGGCTGGAGCCCTAGTGGCCGCCTGGGATAGGGCAGCCGCTGGAGATCTGGACCGGGTCGTGCTTTTGCGGCCTCTGACCAGGCACCGATCTCATTTGGCTCCTTGGTTTACTGAGGAGCTAAGGGAGTTGAAGCGCCGGAAAAGACGCCTAGAGAGTAGTTGGAGGGCCAGTCTTTCAGAATTGGACCGGACACTGGTAAGATCTCATATTAGGAATTACCTAGTGGCGATAAAAGCAGCAAAATGTAGCTATTTTGCTGCTCTTATTGCGTCATCAGATAACCGCCCGGCCGCCCTGTTTAGGGTGACCCGCTCCCTGCTCCACCAGGAAGCGTGGGAGGACCCCTTGGAGGGTAGAGCCGAGGATTTTGTTTAGTATCTACATGACAAAATCACTCAGATCCGGGAAGATTTGGACTCCGACTGGGTAGTCTCAGGGGGAGGGACTGGGGCAGGTCTTGAGAATGTTATCTGGTATGAGTTTGATCCTGTGACCCCTAAGGACGTGGACAGGATTCTGGGTAGACTGAACGCGACTTGTTTATTGGACCCGTGCCCCTCCTGGTTAGTGCTGGCTTCCCGGGAGGTGACGCGAGGCTGGCTCCAGGGGATTATAAATGCTTCGTTGGGTGAGGGTGACTTCCCCGCCGCCTTGAAAGAGGCGGTGGTGAGGCCTCTCATCAAGAAGCCTTCCCTGGACCCAGCAGTGTTGGCTAATTATCGTCCGGTCTCCAACCTTCGTTTTGTGGCGAAGGTTGTTGAGAGTGTGTTTGCGCGACAGCTCCCCCAGTACCTGAATGAAACGACGTATCTGGATCCGTTCCAGTCGGGCTTCACGCCTGAGTACAGTCGTCCCCGAGGCCCCTCGTATGTGGGGTGCCACAAGGGTCGGTCCTCTCGCCCCTTCTGTTCAACATTTATGTAAAGCCGCTGGGCGAGATCATCCGTGGTTTCGGAGTGAAGTTCCATCAGTACGCTGATGACACCCAGCTGTACATCTCCACCCCGGACCACCCCAACGATGCCCTTGAAGTGATGTCCCGGTGTCTGGAGGCCGTGCGGATCTGGATGGGGAGGAACAGGCTCAGGCTCAACCCATCCAAGACCGAGTGGCTGTGGTTTCCAACGTCCCGATATAGTCAGTTGATGCCATCGCTGACTATTGGGGGCGAATCGCTGGCCCCCACGGAGAGGGCTCGGAACTTGGGTGTCCTCCTGGATTCATGGCTGTCTTTAGAAGAGCACTTGATGGCCGTGACCGGGAGGATTTTTCATCAGGTTCGCCTGATCCGCCAGTTGTGTCCCTTTCTGGATCAGGACTCCCTACACACAGTCACTCATGCCCTCGTCACCTCCCGCCTGGACTATTGTAATGCTCTCTACATGGGGCTCCCCTTGAGGAGCACGCGGAGGCTCCAACTGGTGCAGAGTGCGGTCGCGCGGGTGGTTATGGGAGCAACATGGCGCTCCCGTGTAACACCTCTCCTGAGCAAGCTGCACTGTCTCCCGGTGGTCTTCCGTGTGCGCTTCAAGGTTTTGGTTACCACCTTTAAAGCGCTCCATGGCTTAGGACCTGGTTATTTACGGGACCGCCTACTACCACAAATAGCCTCCCACCGGCCGGTATGCTCTCATAGAGAGGGTCTCCTCCGGGTGCCATCAGCCAAGCAGTGTCGACTGGCGGCCCCCAGGGGGAGGGCCTTCTCTGTGGGGGCACCCACTATCTGGAACGAGCTCCCCCCGGAGATACAGAGGATCCTGGATCTGCGCACCTTCCGCCGTGCTCTTAAGACCCTCTTATTCCAGCAAACTGGCCTGGCCTAATTTTTCTCTCCTTTCTTTTAAATTTTAAATTGAAATTTTAATTTGTTTTAAATTTATTGGGATTTTAATTGTCGTGGGCCAATATTATTTAATTTGGTTTTAAATTGTTTTTAACTTTTGTATTTCTGTATTTTATCTTGTGCCTGTTCACCGCCCTGAGTCCTTCGGGAGTAGGGTGGTATACAAATTTAATAAAACTCAAAACTCAAAAACTCAAACCAGGGCCTGGTGGCGCAGCAGACTAAAGCACTGTTATTAACAGTTATTAACATCAGCTGCCTGCAATTACTGCAAGTTCAAATCTTACCAGGCTCAAGGTTGACTCAGCCTTCCATCCTTTCTAAGGTAGGTAAAATGAGGATGCAGATTGTGGGGACAATAAGCTGACTTTGTATAAAATATACAAAAGTATGAAGGCTATTGCTTAACGCATTGTAAGCCGCCCTGAGTCTCCGGAGAAGGGCGGCATATAAATCAAATTAAAAACAAAAAACAAAAACTTAACTGGGCTTCAACAAATCTAACATTTGTTGCAAATAATTTTCATTCATTAATAAAAGAGGAATTCAGTTCTCAAAACACTTCAATAAAACTAAAACTAAACTTCAGAACCAGTTAATTTTTTTACACATTTATTCACATTTTATTAAACAAGCAAGAGAATATTACACATACTTCTCTTATTCCCTGCATAATACCGAACCATTTGCCAAGAATTTCATCCCTTTTCATACATTCTATCATATACTATTATTTACTTCACATTCAGCACTGAACTTTAAACCACATTCTTGCAAAATTCAAGCCTATTTGCTTTATTATACACTTTCACTGTGTCAGTCTATGCACAGTAAACTTTCTCACAGATATAAATTGTCAATGAAGCGATAAAGGAAAAAAACTCTGGTCTGCCACCTTCAGTTTGGCACAAGCTTCACCATACAGCCCAACATCTTCTCATGAATACTTAAGGAAACAACTCCCTATACTTCTTGCATTGCCCACTTGCTATTACTACTTTGTCCTCTGTGAAGGAAATTAACTGCATTCTCCAATCTTCAGGCAAAGATGCAGTCTTTATACATATATTAAATAAATCAAAGTGACTCCATTAGCAAACCACATCTGTATTTTAACATTTTTTGAAATTTGAATATGTATGTTTTACTTTTCAATGTTTTTATTCAATATTAACATAATATTCATTTCAATTCTTTTTCAAAATCTTATCCTTTTACTTTTCAACATTATTTTCACTACTAGCATCCATTTCAATTTTTTTATCATTCCCCCAGAAACCTCTAAAATATTTCTTCCAACATTCTTTCACTTCAATTCATCACAAATCATTTCATTACATTTATTTTTAAATCCATTCACTCTGCCAAATGCTTCATTTTAGTCTTCTTTATCCCCTTGAATAATTCTTCATTTTTTTCTCTATACAAAATATATAGTATCTTTCTCTTACACTCACTTTTTGCATTAACATTCTATGCTTTTTTGTACAATCATGGATTTTTTAATTTCATATTTTACCAAATATTTTTCCCATACTTACTTGATTAACTTAACACACTTTTGTGGCAATTTATGACATTAGTCATTTTGTTCTGTTTTAAACAGTTATAACCAGGCTCAAGGTTGACTCAGCCTTCCATCCTTCCGAGGTAGGTAAAATGAAGACCCGGATTGTGGGGGCAATAAGCTAACTTGTATAAAAAAGAACACCACTTAGGGGGGCCCGAAAGCCCTACTAAGCAGGTATATACAAAAGTATGAAGGCTATTGCTTAACGCATTGTAAACCGCCCTGAGTTTCCAGAGAAGGGCAGCATATAAATCGAAACAATAAATAAATAAATAAATAAATAAATGAATGAATGAATAAATAAATAAATAAATAAACAAATAACATCTTTATGTCTACTTTTTATTCATTCCATTTGGTTGAGAAATTATGTCTTATAATATATTTTCCTAAGGATTTGTCTTCCTAAGTGTGAACGTCGCATCATCCTTCTACACTATCTTCAAATATAACAATCAAATTATTGTATGTTTACATCACTTTTAGGCATGAATAGATTTATGCTTAAATTGTGTATCTGAAACAAACAGAATTTCAACTAAACTCATACTCATAAATCATCATTCTTATTTAATTTGGGATTTCCAAAGGGCACAATCCCACTCATTCATTTATGTCACCCAATAATTTTTTTTTCTCCTAGATCACATTCATTTAGAACGTTGAATTTTTTACCCCATCCCCCAAACTCATCTCTCATTCTATTATTATCACCATTCACTGAAGCTTAATATGAATCTATTATAAATCTATCCATTCATACTTTTAGCCACACCCAAAACAACCCAGATATCACAAATCTATACTTTCTGACTTATATTTTAGCCCCTTCAATCATATTTAAACCTGAGTCTTTACTTCCATGCATTTATTCATCAACTCTAGTCCACAAAATCATTTAAATTTATTCCACTAATCACCTTTCTCTTAATTTTATAACTATATAACTAATCTATCATTTAGTTTCATTTTACTTCATACCATACTTTTTACCATGTTCTTTTCTTACATTCCAAGTTTTTTTAAATAAGGGAGAGAGATTAAGCTACCAGTATTGGTTGTACCAATGTCACATGCAGCATTTCCAAAAGCAAAACCATAAGTGTTAAGGAAGCCAAGTTCAATCTCTAACTAAAGAGTTGCTTTGCAAGATAAAATACTGTACCCCACATCCCAGCAACCAATATTACAAAATGATACTTTCTGGATGCATGTTATTGTGTCAGTGATGAAAACGATTATGGCCTGCTTTAGACATTCTGGACATTTAAGAGGGTGCTGAGGAAACTATTCCAAAGATCAAGAATGGAATGTGATATTATTATAGACAGAAATGGCAGTATGTCTTGAATATATAATAACTAGACCCAAGCGACAAACATCCTGTTCTTGGGATCAATTGTTCATATGCATAATTAATACACTCAGTGTCAAATTTCATGATTATTTCAGAGCTTATCTGTTCCTCCTGCTGCCACATCTGTTGGTTCCTCATCCTGTATACAGGATATACCAGCAGAACTTATTTTTAACTTTTGATAGAACAAATCAGAAAGTGAGTCAGCATCTCTTGCTCTCACCCCTCCTTCCACTCCTGAAACCCTCACCCCTAAGTTCCTACTTACGCATTTCAATGGCAAACTTCCACAGAATATTTTTTGTTTGTTTTGTTTTTACAAAAAAGCAATCAAATATGTATACTAAGTTGAACAGGCTTCATCCACCTTTTCCTTTTTCCTTACCCTGTCCTGAAACTGCTTTAAAAGGGCCCCATATGCTGCATTTTTTTTAGTGAAACACAATATTGTCACCATGTCCTCTGTTGGCCTTGGTGACTGAAAAAGTAGGAAGGGGGGGGGGGGAAATAGTCCCGGGTGTATCCCTGACACATTGTTTTAAAATACAGTACAGGCGAGATCAGCCAAAAAGCTTATTTTTGTATCATATCAATCTCTTTTTCCTAACAAAATTTTAATTTGCTTCATCTCAATCCTTTCAGAAGTTATTTCTTAAAAGATAAAACCATACAGACATTGATTATTTTTCTCCTAAACTCCTTCACAAGAGATGCTTAGCAAGTCATGATACAACTTTGCAGGCACTGACGTAGCCAATCATTACCATAAATTTATTTTATTTTGTAAATGTTAAGAGAAACATCTGAAAAACTTTGCCCTTATTTATAGCTGAAGACATTACGCAGACTAAAATGGAGTATATATATTTTGTGATCCACAAGGGGTTAATAGTCCACTTCACAGCTGAGAGCACTTTCAAAACATGCTCCTCCTTTCCCAAAAGCACCACCAAAATCATCTGACAGGAAACATAAGATTAAGTTTATCCTACCTAAGAGAACAAAAGGGTGCTCAGAACAAACAACTAGTTTACTCTATTGGAATCTCGTTTCACAAAATACAGTTGAAGAAATTGTTTTCTTTCTTTTCCTTTGTGGATTCCCCACTGCACCCATGTTGGTCATATTGTAGTTTTGCTGCTTTTTCCATAAATGTTAATTTAAAGTGCCAAACATAATCATGTGGAAAATGGACATTATTGATTCCTATGGTCTATTGTTTTCCCATTCTCAGTCCCTGAAGTTCAAGTTCAATCTGGAATTACATCATGTCTGGTTTCTCCTGGTTACCAGACGGCTTGAGACGTGACCACAGCTACAGAAAAAACAAACAGCCTTCTTCACGCTTCGGCTTCCCTATCGATTCAAACGAACTTTTTTTTTCCCCTCTCAAGTATGCTTCAAGTATAGAGCATGGTTAATTTAGAGATTAAGTTCCAAATTAGATTATCTAATGGCATCTTAATGGATTGCTGACCCATTTCCTGTGGGATGGCAGCAGGCAAGTCTGGCTGGAATACAATTAATTTCTTAGGAAGTGTTCAGAAGATGTTTGCTTAAATGGAAAGGAAACATAATTCTCTGCACATCGTTCTTTATTAGAGAGCTGGGTGAAACTATAACTGAGATAGTGACAAACTGATACAAGCCAGAAATCCTTCCCAGCTACCTCCTGTACTCCTATGATTTTATCAGTCAGTATTTTCATTCCACGGTTCTTATTTATAAAAACTGAATCTGCAATTTTAGTCCACACAAATTTATGATATTTTAGGTAATTTATTTGAAAGAAACAAAAGAAGAAGAATGAGGTTATTGCTACTGATTTTGTTCTTTTAAAGTTTAGATTTAAATTAGAAGCTTTAATCTGCAGGGCTGTTCTGACATTAAAATAAAGTTCTTTTTCCCATACAGTAAACTCATTTTACCTGCTTAACAGCAACAGAACAGCTCTTCAGAGTGGAAGAGGAGCAAGGAAAGCTGCTACAAAAAGTTATATATTTTGATACCTCCCCGCTTTGGATAGAGTAGAAAAGAATTTCAGTGTTCTGAGCCCAAAGAAGATTTGTTTTGTACTTCTCTGCCAAGATGGCAAATTGAAAGCAGGAAATGTTAACTTGGGATCTGGAAACAGCAAAATTAAACTTAAATTGGCATTCAGGATAATCCTTTATAAAACAGAATTAAATGCATCCGTTTTTTAAAATACAAATTAATAATACCTGATAATTATTGCCCTGATGTTACATTTTTGAAAAGTCTGGCTGAAAACTTTGAAAGTTCACAACTGCTAATAGTTCAACTCTATGGTCAGCAATAACTGACCTCTTTGGATCAGCTACATCTACCACATGAAATAAGGGTTAATATTGCATGTTGCATAAGCATTTCTAAATATATAATTCAATGTAATACCAAACATTAGAAATTGCAGCTTCCTGACTAGAAGCCATGATGACATCACAGAAATGAAATAAATTATGTCATGACACAAATCAAATACTGCATGTAGTTTACATCATTTGAACAATGATGCTATGATGCGATATGATTTGCCCCAATTTGACCTTTCCATCAAAACCTTTGAAAAAAAGAGACAGAGACAGAGACAGACTTGGTTTTCTTAAACTATGTTCCAATTCAAATTACCTCAGATATAGAGCATATAAGATATTCCTAAAATTTTATATATTTGCATGCTGGTTGAATTTATATTAGAACAAATATCCAGGAATTGTATTGGCCTTTCTTGGTTAATTAAATTTTATTTAAACCATAAGGAAATAAAACTTATTTCTAAATGTACTTGGGCAATGCTTATTATGTTTAGAGTTTATGTTTATGTTTTCCCTATAAAGGCTAATTAGGAGGTGATTATAAAAAAATACAGACATTATTTAAACAAAAGGAAAGTAGGGGCTTATAAGTAAACAATTAATATTCAGGGGGAGTTTGTGGTAAGAATGCTAGAGGCAAAAAGTAGGATCTCAGGAAACAGTATGGGCACTATTCAAAAATTTATTTACACAATCGCATTATGTTGTGAATAAAAAGTAAATTACCATCAGTTTGTCTGGCCTAGCCCAAAATAATCTCTTTTCTCTAAGGTTACGTAGGCAAAATCACCCAGTAAAATTTGAATCAAGGTCTGCTGTTCATTCACACTAAGACAAGGGACTCATAACATGGGGTTCTGAATATCTCTTTTGAAGACTAGCCTGGGTTTTCTCCTGTTTGAAATGGTATAGCAGTTCTGAAAATACCATTAAGAATGGACAAATGCCCTTTCAAAATTCCACTCCCAAAACGTAGCTACTATCTGTTTCAAAAATGACATGACATCTTCAAATTCAATGCCCAGCTTCCTTGTAAAATAAATTAACTAGAATCTGAACTGGAAAAATGATCACACTTCTGTTGACTCCTGCCTTTTCTCCATCTAGACTGGCGGTATGACGGATTTGAATCCAATATGTTCGTAGTCCTATTAATACTTCATGTACTAGTCATAATACATTTTAATACATTTGATTTACACTCTTTCTCATGAAGGTATTTACAAAATCAGTTACAATAAATTGAAGAACCAGAATTTACAGAACATGGAATATTTAACCAAGATTTTTTCCCCAAAACATAGTTTTGGGGGGATTAAAGATTAACTATGACAGTGATGATAAAAATGTACATAATCTCAACTGAACGTAACGAACAAAATATATAAATTAGAAATATGTTAAATTTTTGGAGAGAACAAATGGACATTTAAGGCAGTTCAAAGAGTAGCTATAAAATATGTTTCTTTAAAGAAGCTTTCTGAACAAAACTAAGCATGAGACATAAATATTGGTTGAAATGAACCTATAGAGATCATTTTTCTATTTACAATTGTACGGTAAGCCAAACAATCCAGTCTATTCAGATTTATCAGTTCTTAAATAAAATAACTGGCAATAATAACCAATTATATACAGGTAGTCTTCAAATTACAACCATTTTTTAGTGACTGTTCGAAGTTATAACAGCATTCAAAAAAGTGACTTTTGACCGTTTTTCACACTTACGAACATGGCAGTATACCCACATTCATGTGATCAAAATTTGGACCCTTGGCAACTGGTATGTATTTATGACGGTTACAATGTCCCAGAGTCATGTGATTACTTTTTGTGATCTTCTGACTAGGAAAGTCGATGGGGAAACCAATTTCACTTAACAACCATGTTACTAACTTAACTGCAGCAATTCACTTAACAACAAGAAATGTGGCAAGAAAGGTTGTAAAATGGGGCAGCACTTATTTTTGGGCTCAATTGTGGTCCTAAGTTTGAGGACTACCTGTATTCAAGTTAGAAAGCCCATTAAAATATGAGTGATAATTTCTAGGACTATAACAGAGGATAAGGGAATTAGGATGAAGGACTTCATACTTTTACTTCGCAGCTCTTAGCTTATAATGAGAAGGAAAATTGGTTTGAATATGTGTGTGCATATATGTGTGGTTGTGTGTGTGTGCACTGAAGAGAGTGAACGTGCCTAAGATTCCACTTGCCAATCATTCTTTTCATCCCCTTCCACTACATCTCCTGAAACTTTCCAAGGATTTACTCTTGTATTTGGGGAATTATCTGGAATGGTGTTTCGAGGAAAAGGGAACAAAATAGAAAATAATACTTTTTCATGACATCAAATTGAATCAGAAGCAATTCTGTAAAGATTCAGAATTACTTAATTACACATATCAACTAGCATGTTAAACTTTTCCCATCAGAATCTATTGCAAAGTAGCAGTTTCAGTTTACTTACTCTGGAAGTTATTTTTTGAAAGGGAAGATGAGCTAAGTGTAGTTAAGTATAAGACACAGTTTTACCTTATTTTCTAAATTCATAAATTCTACCCATGTGATTTCTCAAATAGTTCCTTTGGCTATTATCCCTTTGTATTACCTAATATCAAACACCCATTCTTGTCATGTATTTTATTCTTAAAACTGCTTCTTAATATAATATAAGCATGATATAAATTTCAAACTTCAAAGTGCCTATCCATTTTTGCTATATTGCTTTCTTCACATAGTTTTATACTTGACCGTGTATCAGTATTTGGCATCCTAAGTGCTTAACTCTAATGCTCATTTGACCTAAACATGTAATTCAAAAGATGTTAAATATTTTACAGTTAACATTTTATCCTGGAGGCCAATTTATACAGATAATGAAGAACCCAAGATAGTTTAGGTGCGGAAATAATTAAAATTTTACCTTTGCCAAGTAATTCCCAATGTATCCTCATTGGCACTGGGGTATAAATGCCTGCCGTTTTGATTCATGGTCCAGTCACATATCCTCAGCTGTCAATTGAAACCTAGCAGTCAGATATGGATCGAGCAGTACTACAGTTTTTAGTATTTAAATGAATGCATGCAAACTAGCATTTTATATGGTACAAACCTTACATCCCCAAGTAGTAGTAGTGGGGGGTGGGTGGGGGGAAGAACAGTTTTAAAAAATAAATTTTAAATTATTATAGTGCAAAATAAAATTGTACACATTTACAAAATGCTACATGAATATGCTTTTCTATTAATCAAAGCATAAAAGAACAACTGGAATTTAGCAATTAATTATATTATAAACTTAGCTGGAAACAAAGTAAATATTAATGTTCAATTTTAAAAGAAAGAAAATAAAAAGCACTTAAAATTATTCAATCTCCAGAAAAAAAGAGAGAGAGAAAAATCAGTATCTTTGAAAGCATGCATTTGGTGATACACAGATGACATGCAACTTATAGGAAAGGATCCAAAATTACACAAAGATCTTATATTACTGTTCAAGAAGGAAGGAGGCATTTGTAATAGAGGTTGATTAATTTAGGGTTACTCAATACAGCGTCTCTTAACATGCACTGGTAAAATAACCTAGTTCTTAATTCAAGATAATAGCATTTAAAAGATTTTAAATACAAGAAGAAATGCATTACATGTAAACTGAAATAAATGTTTCCCAGATCACCAAATCATCAGAATACCTCTTTAAAAAAATTTACCCATGTAACTCTATTCAGCCATTGTCTAGAAGATGTTAGCATTTTTCTTAAAGATCTAGTGATTATATTTATATCCAATAAAATAAGCCTTATCTAAACTTTTAAGAAAACAGAGATTTTAATCTCTATAAAATAACTAACATATATCATGCATCAAACAGCACCTTGAATTTAATACAATAATGTGACTATGATTAATTGTATATAAATGCCATTTCTTTCCCTCTCCACAATATGTAATAAGTGGTTCTAAAAGATCAATGTTTTAGTTTAAGCAATGACTTTCATAGCAATTCGATTTATTGAACTCCTTTCCTGAAAAAAACATATGCGCTGAATAGAAGACTATACTCTTGTCCTGATCCAGTGTGAAGACTCAGCAACATTTCTCGGCTTTGTCTTGCTGAGTCTTCAGAAATGGAAACACAGATTTTTAATAAATGTTTTCTTAACTATCATTTGAAGAACTCAGTAAGAGACACAGATAATTATTTATTAATTTATTTAAATGTTTCTATATCTTCTGCTGTTAAATGTAATCTCAAAGTGGTTAGGAACTAAGTAGACATGGAATCATGCAGACAATTTTTTTTTTTTTGAAGTATAGTAACAATGGCAGAAATTATGCAAAGAAAATGGGGTATTTTTAGAGTAAATCCTATTGCTGATAGATATGCTGGCTGCATTTTTATACCATTTCCCATAACTAAGTTTTTTTTTTAATTATCTAAAGGTTTAATTCATGTTTTAAGATGTGTGCAGCCACTTAATTTGAGTAAATGGGTGGGGAATCTTTCTTGGAAATTTGTCAAATCTAACTTCTGCTGTATGTTTTCCATTTATATTAATCACCCATTCTCCTTTTTTTGGAAATGAAATACTTAATTTTTATGCAATAGATTTTAATTTTGTTTATAATCATAGTGTTCAATTTTTATAAATACTGTATTGTAGAATTTATCACCTTGAATGTCTGCAGGCAAAAAGGCAAGGCAGAAATTGAACAAATAAGCAAGCAAGCAAACAAACACCAAATGACAGAAAGAGGCATGAATGGAGTGTGCAAACTATAGTTTGTTAATTGTAATCCAGCATGAGAGCTAAATTACAAACAAGCTTACAATAGTTGCTCTCCTGCTGAGGGATAGTACAGCTAGAACCAGAATATTGAGGAGTTTGTATCAGCTGAGCAGACTGAAACCATGTTTCCTGATGTTTTGAGTTCTAAAAAGTTGTTTGAACAAATATTTTGGCAAGGTTGTTCTTTAAAAATCTTCAAAAGTCTTTAATAAAAACAGCAATATATTGCTAATAGAATTTGACTTTTTGGCATTTGCAGAAGACAATAAGACCTGATTTAACACTTATTGTACACACAAAACATATTTAAATGTTTAAATGTCATTTGCAAACCCTCCCATATAAACTGTAGCATAGTTTAGAAATTAAAATTGTACTAAACAGATATACACAAACATCAAGCAATATGCTGCCTGCGTAGTACAACAAATAGTCGTACTATATTATTGATGCTGTCAGCTTTAAAATGGTGATGGAGGACCAACTTTTAATCAGCATGTAGGAGATCAATAGAGGTAGAACGCTAGGCCATTTCAGCACCACACAGCTAATACTGCTGCCCACGAATTTCTGTTACACTCACTACCTTACTTCTTTTAATGATAATCCGGTACATATTTCTACGCTTTAGGATACTACCAAATTAACATGAAATATACCTAGATTAACAATTTATTTTTGCAACTGAATATGGCTTCTCAGATATGGCCTACTTTATACACCTGACTCTTCTGCTCTGTTAATATCTGTGATGTTATCAGCCAAAGAGCAAGACAACGGATCCCAAAGGAATTCATGCACAAAACAAAAATTGTGCGCTTCCATTTTTTTCCTCGTCTATATTACATGTCTTCATGTCTATGGATATTCTCAATCATCTAGGTCATGGTTGTCCCAAAGGTGCTTTTCCATAAGGGAACTGGACTATTTTCGCCCCCGCCCCCCAAATGTTTTGCTTCTGTTCTTGAGAGCAAAATTTCTCAAGGAAAAACCCAAGAAAGTCCAGTTGCTTTTGGAAAAGCACTTTGGACACATACATGTCCTCATGTTACATAGCACTTAAAATGATGCCTTAGAAGATCTTTTAAGAAGTTTGCTCCTTCTTTCTGGGATTGCTTTTGTATGTGTACATGCATGTACACATATGTATATAAAACATTTCTTTATTCAAGAAATCCTTCACATTGAATAAAATGTTCTTAGTTGGGGGAGCCTTCTGAGATATCATTGAGGACTACTGTACTGAGGATATAGGAAAGAAAAACTCGATGCTAGAAGATTTGTTGAACATCTCCTTAAATCAAAAGAAGACAAACTTTGTGGCTAGAGATGCATCTGAATATTTGGAAACGTGTGGTACAAATAATAATAAAATGGCTTCCATAACAGGATTGTCTTTTCACAAAGAACTGGGCATGGACAATTATAAAATGTCAGTTTCCCATAGAATAATTAACCCCAGAAGATGCTCTCTCCAACCCTTAACGGCCTTTGTGGGACACAAATGCATTGTTGCAAATTAATATTGTATTAGCTCTAGATCAATTGTGCTTTCATGTTTTTTGTTTATAATTTTATTACATTAAAAAGCTAAGTATGGAATTATACCAAGCTAAGAATGGAATCTGCAAATCAGAAATCGCTCAAACATACAAGTGATACATTTTGTTAAGATCAATGAAAATATCTGTGAATGTTCCACAGAAATCCTAATACTATAGAAGCTATTACTCTCAGTGTTGTTAAAGAAAACACATTATTATCTACTATTATTTTTAGATGATGATGATAATAATAATAATAATAATAATAATAATAATAATAATAATAATAATAATAATAATACAGGAATTACATTGTCATCTGCTTTGTATACAAAGCAGTGGTAACTAAGAATATTCGATCTTGAATCCCAAATATTATGTACTCAAAAGTAGCCAACAGGTTTTGATTCCTGTCTTTATAAATTAATCCTGTCTATTTTTAATCAGAAGTCGGAAGGGATAAAGCATTCAGTTCCACCTGCTTAGAAATGTTTCTCAATTTTTGTGTGTGTGTTACTTCTACAAGATTCAGGGAAATGAAAATAGCCTTTAACAATCAAATGCAACAAATGTGGTATTTACTTATGTTTAGTAAGATATATAGTGTGTTGAATTGAGATTATATCTAAAAGGTGGAAGTTTATTCCTCACCAGCTGAATGTCCTGACAGCTTTCAAATCATACTCTTCCCTCATTCTCTTCAAAGATAGAATAAGGGCGCTGGAGAGAGATTATGGGGGGAAAGATTTTCCATGTTTCACCTCCCAACATACATGGGACATTTTAATGGCTGGCCAAAAGGGGAGTTAGTAAACAAGTCACCCTATAGAAATAATCTGAATCCAACTAAGTGTGCTTTTAATTTCATTCCCTATCACTACCCAAAAGCTACACTTTAAGAGAAACAAATTGTAAATTTTAACTTACATTACTCCAATAGGCTTGGCTTTAAAGAGATGAATACCAAACCAATTAAAAATAAATTTTGTTTTCATCCTGATTAAAATCCCATGTACTACCAACTAATCAACTGCATGCAATCAACTGAACTATGGCTGAACTAATTTTAAAACTAAAATCCTAATATAAAGTTTATCGTGAAGAAACTGATTATAAAATTGTTGTTAGGGCAACAGGTGCTGATTACTGGAGAAAGTACCAGCATCTTATTAACAACATTTTTTGAATGTCTTCAATTCTTCTTTGATTTTGCAAAATGTTCATCTAAGGTGATATGGCACTCTAAAACAAAATTTTGAATGTCTTGCATGTACTAGCTCACAGTTTTAAAATACTTGGTCTAATCACAAATTAATGATTAACTTAAATATGTATATCATTTACTGTTCCTAATTTAAATAAAATTGGTTTCCTTCCACATTTCTCTGGATAATTCTTTGAGTGTTTATAAAAATTAGTTATACCAGACCATGATGGTTTTTTTTTTGTTGATTTTAGGAAATCTATAAACATTTGCATATTCTCATTGTTTGACTGAAATTTCCTTTCAATGTGTTTCCTTTCCAACAAGAGTAGGTAAAAGATGACCTCTTATTCATTTACATGCTTCTTTTGACAGTCATGTGATCAGATTTTACGTCAAGCTGCAAGTTATGATAAGGCACACAATATGAACAGCCAGATAGCTCACTTCCTGAATCTAAGTTTGCTTAAATTTGTGGATCTTTTATTTATTGCCTAAAGCAAGAAGTATTATCCTGAAATTTTAAGACAACAGATAGACTTGAAAATACCTCTTCTGTTTCATTTATGTGCTCTGAACAAATTAACCAAGGGAATTCATTATTTCTAATTAATCCTTAAAAAATAGAAAATGTATATTGAGACATATTCAAGATCTTACATAATATATATAAAGAGTAATTATTAGTAATTCTCTATTTTAGAATATATTTTAAAACCTGGGAAAGGCCAAAAATATATCAGAAAATAATGCTAGGAATATCTATTTCCATGTTGTAATAAATTCCATTTAAAGTTAAGCAGTGCAGAGATATTTGCAAAGATAAAGGTGTGTAAATTTTGGAATGATTAGATAAAATTAATATACATAAAACTAATATTTTCAATATAATTTGCAACTACTATTTTATTTAGGCTTATTTGTTTTCTTAAGTGTTTCTTTTTTGTAAGTTTCAAAAATCTGACATTCACTATTATTATAAATCCTAAAGAAGTTTTATTATTATTATAAATCCTAAAGAAGCCACCCCGAGTCTTCGGAGAGGGACGGCATATAAATTGAAGTAATAAATAAATAAGTTTTTTTTTTAAAAAAAAGTTCATTTCCTGAATGAAAGGGCATGGGAAAACTTGTTGGTAAGAGTAAGTAAGGGGTTACTCTTGAAAGCAAAATCAGATCTGGAATCCCTTCCATAGCTCTCCTAAATATATTGGTATGCTTCAGGAAAAAAAAAAATCCTTACACCAAGGATGATAATGCACTGATGATGTTACATCATCAGATGAAGAAATGTCTACAAGCAAACAACCAACTCAGAGAGCCTCAAGGACTCCACACTCCAACTCTCAGATACATATATACTAATATTATTGCCTGTTGAACTTAATCAGCTTTTACCACAAAATTTATCTCACATTCTAACATTTATTTCAAGAGATGTGCTGAAAAAAATTTAAGGGATTCTTCATTGAATTCTTTGCAGATTCTGTGGATTCACACAGTGCTTGATCAGCTATAATCTCATAACAAAATTAAAACCAAATATAGCGCCTTATTGTTCAAGAACAATTTATGAATAATTACTTCATTATTATTATTATTATTAGTGGGGAACTCTTTATGCAATTATTGAATCAGAGCGCTACATTCTAGCCACAATTTCATACTGGGTAGGGAATGTGTATAATAGAGTCAATATTTAAATATATATAGAAAGTGCTGTATCAGTATTTGTTAAACTGAAAGTTAAATTTAGCAATGGTAAGAGCTACTACCATAGAGAAATGAATGTTCAGATTTATGATTTTAATAGTATTTTTGACTTTACAATTATCAATATATTAAGTTAAATTCTTTTAATAATAAACTGGTCAGTAAATTAAAATGTATTGCTGATGCTGGTTCTCAGTATAATCTTTTAAAGCATTTTGAGAAATGCAAACATTCCAGCAACTCTCTGTAATAAATTGTTTTACTGGAATTTCTACTAAATTTTTATTTATATTATTTATAAATAGACTATTTATAAGAAAAATCACCAATAATATAAGCTGCTTGAATTTATGGTCATTATTATAAATTATACAGTCTATATTATGGCTTCTTTTAACAACAAGAAGAAGAAGAAGTAGCACTCTATATTAAACCTCTCATAAATGAAAAGAATTAATCTCTACAAACCTCAAATTTGTGAAGCTGTGTATGTACCTATACGAATATTTATTCCTAAAGGTTCAGAGTATATTAAAAGGAATAGTAGATGTTTAAAACACTTCTCTGGAACTGAAACCATTGGCTTTCTAATTTAGAATTTCTCTCAGGTAATATAAAATGATTGATTGCCTTTATTTCATGTAACTTTTGATTTTTCCTTTCATTCATCATGGTCTATTTTAACCTAAATGCATTTAGGATCTGCCACAGGAAGAGTGGTCTCTTTTAAATTGTTGTAAAGTAATGAAAAGACATAATAAATCAATCTTATTTATGTCTTACCAAAGCACAACCTTTACTCTATCCAAATAATTTAGACAATTTCTCCCTGGGAGTTTTTCCAAATAAATAAATAAAATTATATTGCACTGTCGTTTCCTAAAGTTTTTAAGGAATCAGATCCATGTAAAAAGAGGAAAAGTGAAGGGATTTTTTTTTTTACTAGGCCTAGAACGTAAACTTAGTTTTAATTTGTACTACAAGCTTATTTTTTGTACCGCACTGCTTCTATAAAATAATTCAAGTTACCAGGTATTCCCTACTTAAATTTTTAAGAATGACTTCAAATCCTACAGTCCTGCATTCTGTTTCTAGCAAGGATCAATCTGTTATAGAGTAGTGATATCTTTAGCATGCAGAATTAAATAGCATACTGACTCTGAACATGCCAATCTTTTATAAACCTAGAGATAAAGGTAAGAAACTATTAGCCTCATAACTGGAATCTGTTTTTATTGTTCTGTATTTTGGGATTGTTTTAATAACAAACATGTAAGTTAGAAATGATATATAAATAAATAAATATCACCATCATTTAGGCCATGAAAGGATATCAGAAAAAAAAGTGGCAACAATGAAGATCCAAGATGGCTTCAGCCATGTGACTGTAAGCTTCATTCCATAAAAATATAATTCAAAAATCATAAAATATAGATTTTATGGTATAGAAATAAAATTTAGAAATAAAATTATTATTATTATTATTATTATTATTATTATTATTATTATTATTATTATTATTATTATTATTATATACACTTGCTGCACATTTTAATACAGTATTCCTTTGTTTTTTCTCCATGCACTACATATCATTTAAATAAGACCAGTTTTAAATCCTTACACTATGCAAAATTGTTTAATGCTGTTTAATAGAGCTCTTTTTAAATAAATATTGACATGGATCTTCCTATTCATACAAGAACTTAGGGAATTTGTTTAAAAATAGCTCCATGTCCAAAATTACGATTTATACAATATTTTTATCTTCTACATATCCTATTTATATACTTCTATACGATTAAAGTTTTGAACTAGAATCTGTGGTAACCATGAGTTCTAATCTTTCCTCTGTCATGGAAACTTGGGTGACTTTATTTTCTTGGGGCCAATCATTCTTAGCTCAACACATTTCACAGAGCTGTTGTTTGTCATGAAAACAGGAGCATTGTGAATACTGTCTTGAGTTGAATAAATAAAGTAGGATTTATATTTAATAAATTATTAATATATACCGTGTTTCCCCAAAAATAAGACCCTGTCTTATATTTTTTTGAACCCTGAAATAAGCGCTTGGCCTTATTGCCATGCACTCAAAAGCCCAATTGGGCTTATTATCAGGGGATGTCTTATTTTGGGGGAAACAGGGTATATCAATACATACACACCACATATTATTTCAGTTATATGGAAAGCACTGTGCAAAACTGACTGCCTGACTACAGTGTCAGAGTAAGAATGTTCAACCAATTTAGAAACAATTGAATGCTGTTAAGTCTATCTTTCTCTTTAACTTACAATACTATTTTTACTGTGAAAAGATAAGAGAGATATTTATATCATTTTCTTAATGTCATAAAGGCAAAATGCACTAGGAAGTTATTTGAAGAAGCAGTGATAATACCAGTATTGCAAATAAGTGTCAAGTTCTCTAAGTGATATTTTAAGATTACTGCTTTATTAATGATCTTAAATGGTTTTATTATTTTTGAAATATTGTATATCTAGAAGGAACTTCATTTTGAATATCACAACAACTACTACTACTAATAAAGGCAGGACAGGATAAATTTTAAAAATCCATAATCGCAAGCAATGGTATTACTACAGCTTTGCTGATGGAAACAAGTCCAGGACAATATAGCTCCTAATTAAACATCACTTGCAATTTTAAATGTCTTGTATCTATTTATGTAATTAGGAACTATTCCTATTTCAGTTTCATTTATATTTCTTTATAAATCATCTTGATATAGCCTTTATCAAAGCCTAAGTATCATATCAGAAATGAACTGATTTAAATAGCTAATATATATTTAATATTTTAGTATCTTTCTTTGATGCTTTCACGAATAAACAAAACAAAATAAATGCCAACACTTGCTATATCCAAGCATTTTCAATAGCATGAGATTTAATATAGGGACAAGTGCCTTCCAGACGTTTTAGACAACCACTTTCATAACCCCTTACTGCTAGACATACTAGAGAGGGGATTTAAAATCCAAAGTATCTTATCCTAGTCTATCAAGATTTTGCTGATTTTGTGCTGTGGCCCATTGAATCGCAAAGAAACAGACACGTCTTAGCAACTGAACAACAAGAACAAAATACCACACTTTGGGTATGGAGGACAAAAATTATTTCCAGATTCATCAGTACAGTACCCCACTATATCACAAGAAAGGTTCACATGAACAAATGCCAACCAAACTACAATGTCTCAAACTGTATTCATTATCATGAACCATACATTAATTTTGGACAACTAGAATTCAATTTTTTAGTATGTAATATATGTTGCCCAGAATTGCTTCTGTGAGATGGGTGGCCAAATACACATAATAAATAAATAAATTCTTGTGTGTCCCTGTGTGTTACTTTTTAATATACCACCATCCAAAAACTATATTTTCAGTTTGGAAAAAAATATTTGCAGTAGATGCCCAGTATTAATGAGGTGTAACATATAAAATCCTACTAGAAATGTAACTTTTATTAGAACCTGGGAAAGAAGAAAAAGATCTTCCATCACAAGCTATCAACAAAGCACTTTAACCTTCATAATCTAGGAATTGGGATGTTCTGCAATATTACCCAATTATATAATTTTGGGGGGGGGGCGGGGGAAAATTACTTGATGCTAGTGCAGAAAATTTAAATGTTTAAAACTGAAATGCTAAAAAACTAGATTGCTAGTGAATCAATTTTCCTTGAATCTGACCAGATTTTTTTCTGTTTTTTAGAATAGATAAAAGGTTTATTAGGTAAACACAGGAAGTTTCCTATATTACAGGCTTCATAAAGATACTGAATCCCTTGAGATTCTGTTCTACACTAAAGTTCAGTGATAGCAAATAACAAGGAACTTGTTGCAAATATTTGTATTTTTCATTGTTAATACCTATGTGAAACTTGCCCACCTGTTGCTGGTGTAGGAAGGAAGGGTCTCTTGGACTTAGTCCCACATATCGATTGGCTTGAGTGGTACCTGAAGCTGTATAGGCTGATTAAGGAAGAACAAAACATATTGATAAAGACAGAAACCTACCTCATATTATTCAAATATGAGAGACTCAGAATTATGAAGCATGAATCTGGTTAAGAGCATAATTCAAGCCTGCCTATTGACTTCAATGGAATCTGCATGAAAATAGAACTACATTATCAATAATAAAGTTTCTAAATCATTTAATTTTTTTTCAGTTTCATTTAAGAGAAGTTAATTCAATCTGATTCTCATCTTTTACCACTTTATTAGAATTCTACCGGTGGAGGCACAAGCAAGGTAAAACTAATCCTTAAACCTTTGTGTATGTATGAGTCTAAGGTACATTGCTTCTAATACTATTCATATACAAAATGCAAATGTTGATTTGTTTTTATGTGGCATTAATAGTTTTTCTAGTGAGAGCTAATTATTTTAAATCACTGGTAGAAACTATAATTATGATCAGTGTTCAAAATTAAGTACCATACTTCTGAAGAAAAGGCAACATAAGAGCTGATATTCAGCCTAGGACATGGATGTAAAACTCAATCATGTCACATGATGTATTGCGATGTATTGTGATGTTTTTTGTCTTTGCAGAACTGGGGTGGCCATGGCCTGCATGTGACACATCTGGCCTGCAGGCTGCCAGTTTGACACCCTGGCCTAGGAGGTTCAGGATCATAACATTTTCTTCTGTTGAATCATGTGCTTGAAAAATAGAAGGTTACTCTTTGAATCATGAATAAGTCCATTTTCAGTGAAAGGCACTAACTGTTGATTGCTCAGGGTTACAGGTAGTCCTCAACTTACAACCGTTCATTTAGTGACTGTTTAAAGTTACGACACTTTAAAAAGTGATTTATGATCAGTCTTCGCACTTACAACTGCCACATCCCAAGGCTTACATCCCAAGGCTTACATAATCAAAATTCAGACTCCAGCAATCAGCACGTTTATGATGGCAGTAGAGTCCCGGTGTTTATGTGATTACTATTTGCGATTTTCCCAGCCGTCTTCTAACAAGCAAAGTCAAGGGCAGAAGCTGGATTCACAGATTAAAGGCATGATTCATTTAACAACTGCAGAGACTTGCTTAATAGTCAATAATTGGCAAAAAAAAAGTCATAAAATCCAGCATGACTCACTTAACAACTCCCTTGCTGGTCCCAACTGTTGTCATAAACTGAGGACTACCTGTAGTCTATCAAATTAAATTGATGGTTTTGCTCTACTTCCTAAATTTGAGTCACAGTATCCATAATTTTATAACAATTTGACTGCTATAACCAAACCATTAAAGAATGAAAGATGAGTGTGTAAAAGGTGGATTAATTTCAAAAATGCAGACTCACTTTTTGCAAAATAATACATATATGATTTCTTAGAAGAATTACTATTAAAAATCCACTGAAAAGCTACAATAAATGATATATCTACAGTGGGGTGTAGGAATGTGTGTGTTCTTATTGGTAGTGGGAAGAATCATTTTAATATTTTTTAATAAAAAGTTTAAGTAGATCAACACTGACATGTAATACTTAGCCAAAATATATAATTACAGATAAATAAGTGTTGGTGCCTTTTTGTGCCACAGATTTTATAAGCACTGATTTAATAGAATTAAAAGTGAGTATATTCCTCAGTAAAGCTATCTCTTGGATACACAGTGAAACTCTTTAATAAAATAAAAATATAGACTATAATCAATTTTAGATGTCATCTGTGCCATTTTTCATACTTCATTAAAAACATACACATTAAATGATTACTATTGAAAAAGTGAAATCTTCATGCAGAAGTAAAATTTATTTAAGTATATTTTGCTATTGTAATATGTTTTTTCTCTATAATGAGCTATAATGAGTCCTCAAAAAAATACTATTACAATGTTTAATACTTCCTATGTGTCCTTAACACTATTTATTTGAGTAAACACGTATTATTTGAGTAATGGTTCCTGAGTGCTCTGTTGAAATGGAACATTAGTGAAATTTAATGAAAACTCTAACAACCAGATCAAATCTGAACCACATTCCAATTCTCTTCTTACAGATGTGGTACTTTGAATCATTAAAAACTTCTTTGCTGCTGTTAAAAAGTATGAGTTTCAGAAATGAAAAATTATAAGATAAATCATTTTGAAACTATTACCTAATTAATTACATTGTACTAATGTTAGATTAATCATAGCAAAACCAATCTAACTCTCTCAAACAGCGGTTATAGTGGTTACTATCCACCAAGAGTGAGCCTCTGCCAGGGACCTGGATGCACTGTATGTCAAAGTTAAACTTACAAAAAAATCCACAGGCTTAAAATCTATTGCTGGCAGAAGAATCTGGGGTCTTTGCCAGAAAACAGCTTTTTTCTCATGCAACCATACAGGAATTTTGCAGTTTTAAGAAGTTGGGTAAGGAAAAATTCAACTCCTCTACCACTTTCTTACTGGAATGGAAACTGTTTCACTTTCCCATCCCACACAGGATTGCTAACATACTTTCTGTTCTCATTTTAACTTTCCATTTCATTATCTACAACAATGAGTCATGGTGGCACAGTGGTTAGAGTGCAGTACTGCAGGATACTTCTGCTGACTGACTGCAATTTGGCAGTTCAAATCTCACCAGGCTCAAGGTTGACTCAGCCTTCCATCCTTCCAAGGTCAGTAAAATGAGGACCCAGATTGTTGGGGGCAATATGCTGATTCTGTAAACCGCTTAGAGAGGGCTGTAAAGCACTGTAAAGCGGTATATAAGTCTAAGTGCTATTGCTATGACTACATTTCAGACTTATTTCAATTGGTATATTTTTCTTACTGTTTTAACAAGAAAGATGTTGATCTATGGACTTTGATGTCAGGTCCTGCATCTCTTATGACGTAATAGCTATAGTTGCTAGGAGTTGTTTCAGCAACATCTGGGGGACTACATATTTTCTATCTCTGTTTTAAATATTTTTAATTTAAATGCTTATCCATGCCCTATCAAATCATCTGACATTAACACTGATTGCAAGTACTTACTAAATGAATTATAGTCAATAAATTGTTTGTTCTATAATTGCAAAAATACATCTCAACTAATATACAGGTTTAATTCAAGGACTACTTGAACCGTTTTATGAAAACTAGTAAGATGCATTTCCAAGTGGTGGCAAAACCAAGTGGAAGCAATGAGTAAGAAAATAAATGAATGTATATATTATCCAGTGTGCAAATTTCGTGCCACTATCCTCATATCACTAGTGACCATTGTGCTTGAAACTGTCCATTGAATAGGATATGGTAAGCCGTTACAGCAAATGGATGGATAAAAGGTTTTTTCCCCCAGTAGACTTAAATATGACTACTGTAATGTTGCAATTTGTTGAAATGATTAATGTTGGAATTTGATTCAAACAAGTTTAGAGTATTGATCTAAAACTGCAATTCCATTGAAGACTATAGGATAAAGGGCACAGTTTTGAACACAGTAAATGAATGAGTGCTACACAGAGGTTTTTAAATCTCTTCAAATATAGATATTCTGAAGGGTTCTCATTATTCTAATGAATAAAAACTCTTATGATAATTGGGTCTAATGTTGTGGAACAAGATCTGCTTTCAAGAAAGCTCACTTAGGAGCAAGCAGTTGAATCTCTTCCTCTCTCAGGATTTCAGACGTCAGCCGTTTTGCAACTATAAATCTTGACTGTGCTTCTGGTTCTCAGAATGTCCATCTTAAATTTAAAAACTGAATGTGTTTTAATTTTCCGTTGGCAGTTGTTGGTCAAATTACTTATCGTCTTTACTGTGGCTGCACTATCAAAAAGGTTGCAGAGTAATTTGACTTTTAATAACAGTAGAATACAGGTAGTCCTCAACTTACAATCATTTCTTTAATGACTGTTCAAAGGTACAACAGCACTAAAAAAACTGATTTACAACTGGTTCTTGGACTTATACCTGTTACAGCATCTCTTTGGTCACATGATCAAAATTTGGGTGCTTGGCAACCAGCATGTATTTACGATTGCAGTGTCCCAGGGTCATGTGATTGACACTTGCAATTTTCCCAGCTGGCTTCCAACAAAACAAGTCAATTGTAAGGGAGCCAGATTCACTTAACGACCATGAGATTTACTTAACAAGGGCAGTGATTCACTTAACAACAAGTGGCAAAAATTGGGCACAACTCGTTTAACAACTATCTTGCTTAGCAACGGAAATTTTGGTCTCAATTTTTTTTTTTTAAATTTTGATTTATATGCCGCCCTTCTCTGGAGACTCGGGGCAGCTTACAATGTGCTCAGCAATAGCCTTCATCCTTTTGTATATTTATACAAAGTCAGCTTATTGCCCCCACAACTGGGTCCTCAATTTACCTACCTTAGAAAGGATGGAAGGCTGAGTCAACCTTGAGCCTTGAACCTGCAGTAATTGCAGGCAGCTGGTCTTAATAACCAGCTTAATAACAGGGTGCCTTAGACCACTGTACTACCAAGGCGCTTGCGGTTAACAACCGCAAGCACAATTGTAGTTGTTAAGCCGAGGATTAACTGTAAAACTATCGTGATGTTATATTATTAACTGGGAGTGTCTGCTTGGTCAAATAGGAGGAAAGGGTGCCTTTACTGGCCTGAATTGGAAAGTATTTTGATCCTTTGATGGACATTGATTTTCCCTAGGCAAAATACTTACTGGTTGCTGTAGGTGAAGATGCCTCACCTTCAGTGGATGTAGTGATGGGCTTAGTGTCTGTCATAGTCAAGGTCACAGGTCTCATCGTACTGTGATGGGGAGAGGGTGCCAAAACTGGAGTAAAATGGCCAGGCATTTTCCCTACTACTTGACCACTGCTGTTAGGCTACAAAACAAAACCAGAAGAATGCCTTGTGAAATACACATATAATGCCTTCTGTATCTTAGGGCTTCCAGAATTCTATAGCTCTGACATACAAATCTTTTTTTATGAATACAATTGCAGTCTTAATGTGGGTGTGTTTATCAAGCACCTATTTATCAGGTAAGAGACTCACTAGCGAAGCCATGTTTTTGATCCTAAATGTTTATCAACATCAAATAAATAAATCAGTAAAAAGAACCCAAATGTTATCACTAGATTCTGCTGATCTTATGTAGATGACTGAAAAACTCTAATCAGTTGTGTAAAAATAAGTAAGCACACACCATGTATTTTTTTCTTTTTTGACATGTTATCTTCATTCAAGCAATATATAAAAAATAAATTGAACAAAAAAAAACAACTATGAAAAATAAAAACCATTTATTCAACCAAAATTTATTCAACCATTTATTCAACCATTTATTCAACCAAATGTACCATTCCCTTAAGTACATCCCATGGCTTTAATATCTGGCCCTTTGGCAGAAACAATCCCAAGCAGACATTTCTTCTAACTATATACCAGGCTGGAAAAGGTTTCTACCACCAGCCCCCATGGAAAAAAAATTCAACTGTGTAAAAAAAAAAGGGGGGGGCTGTTGAGGGGTTTCTTCTATGCACAGTGTTCAGTCCACAGTATCTCCATGGGATTTACATTGAGGTTCTGACTTGGCCATTGCAGAACTTGTATTTCTCTTCTTTCTCCTCTTCTCTTCCTCCCCCCTATCCCCTACCAGCTATTCCTTGGTAGATTTACTGAAATATTTAGTGTCATCGTCATGTTAAAGTTTGCTTTTGGTTGAACTTCAATCTTCTGACTGATGGTCTCACATTATCTTCAAACATCCTCTGATAAAAGGAAGAAACACCTTTATGCAACAAAGCAGTCTGAACTATAACATTTCCAATACCATGTTTTACCTTGGTATCAGGTTCTTCTGGTAAAATGCTGTCTCTGGTTTTTGCCAATCATTTCTACTGGTACTATTGACAAATAAATCTATCTTTTTCTAGTCTCTCCAGATCACATATTCCAGAAGTGCTGGACTTTGCCTAGATGTTCATGAGGAAACTTTAGCCTTGCCCTGAAGTTCTTTCTGGACAACGATGTTGTTCTCCTGGATGCCTTCCATGTAGATCTAATTTGTGCAGTAGACTAACAGTAGACTCATTCACTTGGGACATCAATCCTGGCAACCATCACCTGTAGGTCATATGATGAAATTCTGGGTTTTTAGAGACTTCTTTCACATCTTGTGTTCTACTCTCAGACTAAATTTGCTGAGATAGTCAGGGCAAATTTCTTCAACTCTGGCAAATTGGCAGTTGTTTGAAATCTTCTCCACTTGTTAGATTATTGTAGATGGCCAGTGGAATGATTGATATCCAATTGTTTGGAGATCATTTTAAATCTCTTCCCATAGGCATCACTAACCTTCTTTCTCAAACCTTCAGAGGACTTTTTCAATCTGGTGATATTGCGCATTTTAACAGCAACAACAAAAATTAAACTAAATGTTTGAGGTTTAAATAAAGCAGACTCCTTCCAAATCCTCCCCAATGAAGACCTAATCACATGCACCTGATCTAGTTCTGATTCTTATTTTAGGTATTTTCCCTAGAAATTAAGTGCATGCCTACTTTTTCTACATTTTGTTTATTTAAATTACACAATGGAGTGAGGTACGGTGCCTCAATGATTTAGCGATGCTGGAGATGATGTCTGTTCCAGTGATCTGAGTCCTGGCACTGTGTGGCGGGGGTGAGTTCCTGTCACTCGCCTCAGTTTCTGTCCACCTAACTGTTCAAAATCATGATCTGTGTGAGTCGATAAATAGGTACTCCATGCAGTTAGTCAGATTCCGGTTTGGAACCTTGCCAATTGTGACACCCGTTTGCAAGGGGACTCTGGTGAAGGGAAGGGGCCTTAGATAACACTGCAGGAAGAGACGCTTGTCTTTCTTTCTAGTGCAAAGCCAGCTCGCCTTCCTGTGGCGCACCCTGGGAAGCATGCAAGCATGCCCTAACAACACCATACGCTAATAACACCACCACCACCACAATGGACTACAAAATGTAAAAAGTGGAATGATATTTGTTTTGTCGTGTGCTTTTTAATCTAACAATATTGATCAAACATCCATATGTTGGAATATGCTGAATTTAAAAAAAAAAATCAATGAAGTGTACTTATTTTTTCACATTATTGTTATTCAATGGGAACAAGGAATAAAAAAAGAATTCCTAATAAGTGGTCCAGGACACCTACCAGAATCCCTCTATGGATTTGATATTAACATTGCAGTTTAATTATTGCACAAGTACTGCCTATTACAAATGCAGATGCCCCTACATAACATTGGAAACTATCTATTAGTTCAGCAGGAGGAATAACATGGTAAGTAACCATATAATTAAATAGTCAATTGCACTAAATTAATTGTAGTAAAATTAATTTGATTACTAGGAAAGATATAATAGAATCGACAATTTTATGTTTATTGCTTCAATTATTTACTTTAAAAGGATGCCTAAAAATATAGATTGTTCTTTAAAGAACCCCTTGGCAAATCCATTTGTATTCACATCAAAATATTGATAAAATGCTTCTAAAAACCTATACCATTGTCTGTGCATGACACATGAAGTAGATATAAGCAGCTGTGTGATAAAATTAAACATATAAATATTTGTTTAACTATTAAATGATAAATGGAAGGTATGATTAAATAAGCATATCTATGTAGTCACCAATTGAGATTCAGAGAAATTATTAATAATGTACACACATGGTAGTGCAGATGTATGATCCAGCTATTTCGAAGTATTACGTTCTAGTAGTCATCTTTGAACAAATGAAAAATTACTTTCCAACGTTCTGGGAGCTTCAATATAGATGTTGCTGAGTGCTGAGTACAAACATGATATATCATGAAATACGTATATTAGTTAAATGTTTATTTTGGTTAATTCTAAGATTGCAACCATTCCAAAATATCCGCAGCCATAAAATCTACAATAATTTACAGTATTCTTTCAACATTATATGTATTGATCTATTATAACTTGTAGGACACAGGAAGTAAAACAGAGTAAATCTATAACTAACAAAACTCAATGAAGTAATATTAGAGGTGAATGTTAATAACAGTTAAGTCTGTTTTGTGGAGGGTTTTGTGTGTGTGTCTGTATATACTCTGCTTGCTCTATGCCAGTGTTGAAGAACCTTTTTGGCACCGAGTGCCAAAACGGGCACGTGTGTGGGAGCGCCGGAAACCGGAAGCTGAACTTCCAGTTTCAGGCATGTGCATGTGCGCTGGCCATCTAGTCTTCCGGTTTCTGGCGCGCATGTGAAAACCAGCTGGCCAGCGCGCTCCTGAAACCTGAACAAAGGACGACGGTTGCCCTGCTCTGACAGATGGCTCTGTGTGCCACTTCCGGCACGCATGCCATAGGTTCGCCATCATGGCTCTATGCATTCTTTGCTTTATTTTATTCTGTTTTTAATTCCCTTACCTGTCAAACGTAGGCTTTTTTAGATGAGATGCATGTAGACACACATGCCAATGCTGCAAATTAGTTTAAAGTCTATACCTACTAAGCACACATTTAATTTTAAAATAATAAAAATTATTTACATCATGAAAATGGAACAAACATCTAAGGTGCCTAGAACATAAATTTCTGTCATAGTTGAGAGCTACTGCATTACTTATTTACCTAGAATCAGCAGCAGAACCAAGCTGATACAACATATCCGGAAGTGGCACGCAGAGCCATCTCTCCGGGCACGCCAGCCGCCGCCTGTTGCTCTTCCGGGTTCCGGCGCATGCATGTGCTCCGGCCAGCTGGTCTTTGCGTGCACAGGAGAGGCAGAAACCGGAAGAGCAGCTTCCTGGCACACGTGCGTTGCAGAGCTGCTCTTCCAGTTTCTGGTGCTCCCCGCACATGCACTCCTGTTTCAGCACTTGGTGCCGAAAAGGTTCGCCAACGCTGCAATATATGATCTATATACAGGCTGATATGTATAAAACATAACAAATATTGCAGCTATCATACTAATGTTTAAAGTTTAAATATATTTATTTTACTTAGTCTGTGTAATAAACTAGAAATATGAGGTACTGCATAACAGTACTGCAAAGTGCAAACAATGAACAACAATGCTAAAAATACTGATAAAAGTCAGCAAATTATTTAATAGATTAGTTCAATTAATGAACACTGCATTAGTTGAAATTAATTATCAAGAGATGCTTGACACTGATCTCTGAGACTGACAATTTTACGGGTATAACCCAACTACAGAATTTTCCTGGTTCAATTATCTTTTGATATTTTAATTATACAATGCTCCCTTTGATACGTGAATCCATGTACAAGTACAAAAAATATAAGTAATTACTGACAAGACCAGATATAATGTAAGATATGTTTAATATCCACTGATATTGATGATATTTAAATGCGTAACTGTAGGGTGAAGTATCACTTTAAATGAAATTTATAATACTTTTTAACATTACAGGATGTTAAAGGAGTCATGAACAAGGTCTTTTCATAATATTTACAGTATTCAAGTGTGATGTATGGCATGTGACTGTATGGTATATTTTACCAGCCTTTAAAGGAATAGAGTCCAAAAACATAATGGTATATGGGAATGACCTTGTAAGATATACTGCCTTGGGAATGATCAGATTGATAAGAGGAAGTATGTTGCAGCTGCATAGTGGGAAGAGCAGGAGGCTCTGGATATACCATCCCTGAGTTATTAAGCTGTAAACATGATAGTGGGAGAACTGTACTTTCAGACTTGCAAGATTCTGTATTCATGTAGTTTTATAATAAAGAGGAATTAGCTTATCCAGCCATGTTTTCCTGTCTGGTGTACCTGGTGGACAAAAAGACATTTAGGTGTCTTTTATGCAGCATCTTTGCAATATTTTGTTCCATCCTAAAATATTCTCCCCAGCATTTTTTCTGAATTGTTTCTCATTTTTAAACAACAGAAATATAGCCGTAAGGTTTTTAAAAAGTTTTTACTTTTGTTTATTGATGATTAAAATAAAGTTCGTCATAAATACCAAGACTGTTTAAATCAGCGGTTCTCAACCTGGGGGTCGCGACCCCTTTGGGGGTCGAACGGCCATTTCACAGGGGTCGCCAAAGCCCTCTCTCGCCCCCCCCCCACGCCTTCCCTCCCCCTCCTCCTCTGCCTCTGTTAGATCGCCCGGTCGCCGTTCGCTTACCCCGCCCACTCCCAATCTATTGCTGCCTCCGGAGTCCCAGCTGATGGCTAGAGGAGAAAAAAACTTTAAATTCTTGCCGCGGGGCTTCAAAGAGCTAGCTGCAAAGAGGTAAATTCCTGGAGCAAGTTTTTTTCCCCCTATCTATGCTGAAAAAGCGAAATTGAAACTAAGCAGGCTGCAACGTGACAAAATGAGGCAGAGAGATTTCTTTTTCTTTTTCCTCACCAAAAAAGGTAAGTGCAACACTGCAAACAATGGGAAATTTAGGGCAAAAGAGGAGAGTTCCAAGATTTTAAAACACAAAAGAAAAAAAGCTCTATTTAACTAGGGAATTGTAATAATTGAGATACTATTAATTGGTTAAGTTGTGGTTTGGAGGAATATATGGGGGAAATTATTTAGTTTATTATTATTGGTAAATATAATTAATTGATTTGTAAGAAATTGGATTGCATGGAAATAATTGGAATATTCATGTTCATATTGATTAATGTACAAAAAAGATAGTTATATAACTAATTGATTTATATTAAAATGTTGAATTTGTATTAAACAACTGTATTACATAATTAACCAATGTGAGGATGGATATAAAAATAGATGACAATGCGAAGGGGTATAATATAGAATAGAAGGGAAAAATTGAATTTGATTAAGATTAGAGATGAGGATGAAGGGTAATATTGTTTTTAAAAAAAAATAGATGAGGAATAAATATGGTAAAAAGGAAATATAGAAATTGTAAATTTAATTGAAATGACTAAATACTGTGTTGGAAGAAATATCCTTCTGGATTCTGCTCCAAGCGGGGAAAAAGACACTGGAAACATGGAGACTGCTTGGAAAGATGGTTTAATGGTGGACAGGATCACATGGCTTGATGGGGCCCATTGTGTTAGTTTCTGTTGCTATTGTGTTGCAAATGTCCTTTGACAAAGGATTGACTTTCTGCCTCTGGCCCATTAACAAAGGGTGGGGGGCAGGAAGGTGGGAGCTGCTTTGTCTGTAAAATATGCTTCTCCATTTCTCATCCAGGTAGGGAAATATAATATTCTGCCTTTTTAATATTTCCCAAAATATTTCATTCTTCTAGGAAAGGGGTGGGTGCTAACCTCCTACAACTGTTTAAATTTGTGAACCAGCCAAATACTCTGTTCAAAGAAAATATGTTGTATGTTTGTATGTGTGTTTCTAATTATTGCTATTTATTCCTATTTGTTCTCTTTTATTCTTTAAAGTTTAACAATGCATTCTTTATCTTAATATCTTAATATTTGTTTGGCTTTCTTCCCTTTCATCTTTTTTATTGTACAGCAATCTTTCTCCTCAAACCTATCACCTCTGTCTTTTCTTTCTTTCTTACTTTCTCTTCCCCCACTCTTCTTCTCCCTACTTCCTCTTTCTCTTTCTCCTCCTCTCTTCCTCCCTCTCTTACCTTCACTCCTACTCTAATTTCCCTTCCCTTCCTTCATCCCTCTCTATTGCTGTATCCTTTTATGCATATGGACTACTCAGAGGGCTGAAAAAGTTATTTTTGACCAGTCCTCGAACTTACAACTGTCCTCACAATTTACGTATTTGCGCTATCTTGTCACCATGGTGAAGAGAAGCAGTTGTGAAATGAGTGACACGGTTGTTAAGAATGCTACAATGGGCATAAATGATGACCAGTCATAACTGTGAAAACTGGTCATAAGTGCAAGGACCTGTCAGAAATCACATTTTTCAGCCCTCTGGGTAGTCCTTTTGTGCACAGGGACTAAGAGGGCTGAAAAAGTTATTTTTGACTGGTCCTCGCACTTTTGACCAGTCCTTGAATTTACGACTGTCCTCACATTTTACGTTTTTTGCCCTATCTTATACTATGTTGAAGAGAAGCAGTTGTGAAATGAGTGACATGGTTGTTAAGAATGCTGCACAGGCATAAATGTGAGGATGGTCATAAGTGTGAGGACCAGTCAAAAGTGCGAGGACCTGTCAGAAATGACTTTTTTCAGCCCTCTGAGTAGTCCCTATACATATAGCCATGGCCACCCGGTCACATGACCAGCTAGCCACGCCCACCCAGTCACATGACCTCCAAGCCATGCCCACAAAATAAGCCACGCCCACAGATCCGGTAGTAAAAAAATTTAGAACCCACCCCTAGTTGGGGGTCACCACAACATGAGGAACTGTATTAAAGGGTCACGGCATTAGGAAGGTTGAGAACCACTGGTTTAAATGAAGAACTCAAAAGGGCTCCACAATTGAACATCTAGTAGCAATAGCAACTGAAATAAATTTCACAACCCATCTACAAATATCCAGAGATACAACTCAGCTAAGAGTAGTTAGTGATAGTGTGAAGGGGATAGAGGGTGAAGAAAAATGTTGTTGGATGACCCTGTCATGCTGTGTAAGAGAACACAAAATCATGTTTAAAAGATTCCTGTAACAGGGGTGGAGTCTCTTTCAAGCAGGAATGTTATTAAATCTACCTTTTCACAAATGAGGATGGCAAAACATGAAAACTGGTCCTAATAAATGTTCCCCTAAGAATTAGCAAAGAACTTCTGCTAAATGCTTAGCATGGAAAACAGCCTCCCAACAGGTCTATTGCATTCGTCACTAGGGCATTACTTAGATTGTTCTGAATATTACAATCAAAAACCTTTTGTTTTTGGTAATGGCCTAAAAGCTCATTGCACTGTAACTGTCAGGCTGCCACTATTTCCCCAAAGGTCTAAAACTGCTCCATGGTAGGGAGATTAAAGTATTACCTAAAACAATTTGAACCAGTATTTTAGGTGGCAAAGTCCCATGCAGGTTGTCGCCACTGCATTTAGGCCAAATTCTAGACTTAGCAAGGATTCAGTACACAGTGGGACTTTCCAGCAGATTTATCTCCCTCCCACCCTTGATTCAGGTTAAGTCATGAAACAAATCTGTGTGTTATATATAAAGCAAGTGATTGATACTTTGTCCTGAAAATGATCATAGCCATCATCATGGTGATTGGCAGAATATAAAACTGCATTTGCAAATTTGGACGCCTAGTTTTGACCTCCCATTACTGATGGGCCGAGGTACCAAACTCTTGGACTTTTATGCCCAAATTTCTGAAGACATCGATTTGGTTTATGTTAGAGCAGGGGTGTGAAACTCGCGTCATCACCGCATCACGTGACGTATCAGTACTTTCCCCCCTTCACTAAACCGGGCGTGGGTGTGGCCAGCACATGACACATCTAGCCCACGGGCCGCGAGTTTGACAGCCCTGTGTTAGAGCTATTAATCTTCAGGCATGGTAATGTGGAATTATTTTCAGAAAGTATAAGACTGCTTCGGAGGATAGCTTCAGCATGTGTGGAATGGAGCAGAATTACTGCTTAATATGGAGGGTTGAAATCCGGGTTTCATCATATTTTAAGCCTGTGAGTTCATATAAAATTTTAAAAGAAGAGGTATCAGAATGTAGCTTTGCTTCATTCCTGGATTATAAGCGACAAATGCCTAATGTTCTACAGCAGACTTACACTATGGTTTTTTTTCTTCATATAATTCCACAAACAGCAAAAACAGGCATTGGTCTACGGAACAGGCAGGGGTGGCTTTGCACCTCAGGTCTCCAGGAGCACTCTGCAGGCCTCTCAAACCCTCTGCACGCCCAGTATTTTGCAAAAATGGGCCCTTTTTGCGAAAAATGGGGCATGTAGAGGGTTTGAGAGGCCTGCAGAGTGCCCCTGGGGCAGTGGTGGGTTGCCCCCGGTTCGCACCGGTTCTATAGAACCGGTAGTAAAACCGGAGGGAGGCTCCGTCCACTGACCCTGATGTCATCAGTAGTGATCTGCGCATGCGCAGAAGCAAGGCACATGCGCAGAAGCAAAGTGCGTGCCCGAGCGAAGCGAATGTGACCCCATTGTGAACCGGTAGTAAAAATAAGTAGAAACTACCCCTGTCCTGGGGGCTAGGGAGGGCAAAAACAGCCCCATTTTTGTGAAAAACGGGCCAATTTTTCCTTGGGATGGGATGAGCAGGGCGGGGCTTTGGGAGGCCAAAAATGGCTGTATTCGATGTTGGTGTATAAGACGCACCAACATTTTCACCCTCTTTTGGGGCAGGAGGGGGAAGTGTGTCTTATATTCTGAAAAATACAGTAAGTTCTGCTTCGTAAGTAAAGAACTTTCAACTTCTATTACTCTGAACCAAACCTTTTAATATTATGGTTATTTTTAATTTAATTTCAGTTCTAGTATTAACTATCCTCCTCAATATGGTTTCATCAGCAAATTTAATAAGAACTGTCTCCACTTTCATCTAACTATTAGTGAGAGAGAGAGAAAGAGGGGGGGAAGGGTTAGGCCAAACTATGTATCTTAATTTCATGACATCCATTCCACATTTAATTAGCTTGTTAATCAGCATATGATAAGATACTTTGTCAAATAATTTGTTCACATCAATATATTATGCATACAACATTTTCATACTCTGTTAAGGAAATTACTCAGTCAAAATTGGATCTGGCAAGATTTGTTCTTAACAAAAACTATAGTAACATGTGGATAATTACCACATGTTTTTCAAGGTGCTTACAGATCAATTGCTTTAATGTCTGTTCTAAAAATTTCCCAGCCATTGATGTCTGATTGACTCATCTATAGTTTGATAGATCCTCCTATTTGTAATTTTTTTGAGGTGGGGCAACATTTGCTTCCTGTCACCTGTCAAACACTCCAAGTTTTCTTGAAAATATTACATATGGGCTTGAATACTGCATGAATAACTTTCATCTTTATTACAACATGTGGTTCCATGTTATCCGTCCGTCTGTCTTTATTTATCTGTCTGTCTGTCTGTCTATCTCATTTATATATTCAAAAAAGGCATTGCTTGGGATTGTTCTTAACTCTTAACTTTTTCTAAATGACAGAGTGACATCTATTGCAAATAGTGGGTACCCAGTGATATAGGTTAAAGAGATGCTTAGTGTAACACTAAGGACATAGTACAACTAATGGGGAATGCAAAAACTGAGAAGTGAGGGAACCTGGAATTACAGAAATAGTAAATGAAATTATGCAAAAGAGAAATTGAACATTGGTGCTTGTTGTCAACATCTATTTCAATACACATAAAGGAAGACCCTATCCATCGACATCACCTAGCACTTAATTTAGGAATCACATTAACCATATATTCAGACCGAAAAGATGGATTCTATTCAGCCTATACACATCTAGATACATACTGTGGTTCAGGCCATAGTGTCAACCAAACTTAGAAATTTAATGAGGGTACATATGCCAAAAACATTTAATCTGCAAGACATACATATAGAATATTTCAGTTTTTAATCATATATTGGCATATTTCTATTTGTTTTCTTTGTTATTTCTTTTGTTTTCTTTTAAATAGCTTGCATTCCATCCCAGAATTCCCTTGTTATTTGGTCAATCAAAAATTAACCATACTACAAGTGTGAGTATACAAACATACACTGATGTTTCATTTCTAATTCAAGCAAACCAGCATTTCATTATTTTAAAAGAGAAAAATATTTGCACTTCTTCAGCTGAATCCAGCCGCTTTCTTTTGTCTGTTCTACATATCTGTGGTCCATATTTTTTAAAATGTAATTTTTACTTTTATAATAATTGTGACTGCAATATAACTTTTTGTATATTTAGCACTTTTCTTTATTCTCTGTGTTTCCCATTATGTTTTCTAACTTTTGCTAACATGATAAAAGTACGTTCCTTACAAAAAATGTTTCTGTTGTAACAAGAATTATACTTCAAGGAATGCATGGGTAATACTAGTCTCATTAACTTCCTGAATCCATTCTGTTGTCTAATGTTCTAATTAATAGAGCCAGTTTATTACTACAACTATCACTCTTCCTGTCCCAAACATCCATATTTCAAAAAAGTTAGTTTTATTTCTACAGCACATAAAAAATTAACCTCTAAACGAATGAAAAACTTTTTGAACATAACCACTCATTTGGGAACCTAGGTTTTTTTTTTCTTTTTCATTTGCTTTGGTCACAAATTTCACAATGACCACTTTGAAACACCCACTTGGTCTTGCAGGAATGAGTATTATGTTAATTATTATGCTACCATCACTAAAAATAAGGTACGGCAGCGCTTTTGAATTTTCTACATTGTTAACATGTTGTTCTTTATTTCACACTGCGTTCTTTAATTTTTTACGCGACTACTGAAATCTCGTGCAAATTTGCTACAAGTTTCCCCTTTGTTATTTAAGGGCACTAAAAAATAATATAAGAATATGCCACTCTTTCACTCTTCTTCCCAAGTGAAATAGAAAAATGTCCTTGCAGAATTTGAATTCAGCTGTAAAACAACTGGCATCAACCATATGTTCAGATAACTAATCACTCAACCGGAAAACAAGTCAGGAAAAAAATAGTACACAAAGGGGGAAATGGGGTATTCTAATAAATATTTGCTTAACTAACCACACACTAATCATGAAACAACTGTTCTATTCAATCACACAAAGGTAACATTAACAATTATATCAACTTATTTAAGAGTAACTTGTAGTTTCAATTTCTGTCCAGAAGGACAACTTAAGAGGGAATTTAACTTCTCATTCTCAGTCAGCAGAGGAATACATCGGATAAGAAAAGAGGATATAAAAGCAGTACATCCAAACCACTGTGAAGTATATATTATTTAGAAAATACTGTATACTATAATTTAAAAGTACCTGTCAAGCATTATGTTCATTTTTGTAACATGGAACACAGGGTGGTTGGTTAGCCTAACTGGCCATAATGTTCTAGTAAGAAAATAAAAATAAGAAAATGGCTACCTATTTTGGGAAATTTACTGTATTTGCCAAGCACAAGGTATCTAGATTTCTCAGCATGCTTTCCACAACCAATAACTAATTATATTCTGAGTTGTCTTCTTTATTTTGCACCAGAGCTTACAAAAACTGAAAAGGATATCAATGTTCTATGTAGTTTGATGCAGACAATAATATACCTGGAAATATTAAGGCTCTGCCATTCCATTTTTTGGGGGATAAGAAAGAATAGGTCATTAGAATTCTATACTAGTAGTTCTGGAAATTATCTTGAACATGAAATAAAGATCTGTATAAAGAATCGTCGTATACAATTCTTTGAATAACAAAAAAAAAAATCCCTTCATTCTTCTTGTAGTTATGAGTTGCAATGAGGGGTGGGATTGAAAAATGTTAGCAACTGGTTCTCTGCCCGGTTGCTGGGTGGGCATGGCCATGGGGGTGTGGCCTATTTGGCCTCCTGCACCACAGCGGAAAAGCATTTTTTGCCCTCCCCGGGCTCCAGAGGCTTTTCTTGAGCCTCCAGGAGGGCGAAAACAGTCTCCCCTGGGCTCCGGAGGCCCTCTGGAGGCCAGAAACGGGCCTGTTTCAGGACTTCCTGAAGGCCTATTTTTTCACCCTCCCAGAGCCTCCGCACGGGCCCTGCGCTTACCTGGCATCCAAAATGGGCAACGTGGAGACTCCTGGGAGGGGAGGGGCACGGTAGGCGGGGTCAGCCAGTCCTTGCAACTACCGGTTCGGCAAACCAGATGTAAAATCAGCATCCAGTTTGCCCGAACTGGTCCGAATGTATGGAATACAACAGATGGCAGAATCAAGAAATAAGTTAAAATCCCAAGTGGGAAACCTAAATATCTCTGATGATGACAAATCTGAAAACCTGAAAAGAAATGCCAGATCTATAGGTGACAACAGAAAGGAATATGCACTTCTATAAGACCCAATCTAACATGGCCACCTTTTTTTAAAAAAACAAACTTACCCACCAGATTTCTTTTTTTCTTTTTGTTACTGGGTGTTTTTACTATCATTTCTTATAAACCTGAAGATAGAGTCTATTTTTGTTGTTATAAATATTGGGGGGTGGCTTTTAGTTTGGGAGATAGAACAGAAATGTTTGAAATTTCTCTACTGCAAAAGGGGAACTTTCATTCCAGAACAATCTATTCTTTTAATTTTCTTAAAGGAAAATTAGTAATGAAGTAACTACTTTAAAACACATATTTTATTGATATGGAATTAAGTAATGATGATTAATACTTATTCAAGGCTTAAACAAAAACCCAGAAAAACTAAAGAACTAGTTAAAGAAACCAACAATAATGGAAATAAAGTTTATTCGCCATTATGAGTGAGCGGGTTGTGGCTACTTGCAAAAGAAGCAAATTTCCTGAATGGTTTTTGGCATGATAGCTTATTTGAGCATCATTCAATCTGAACATTTTATTCACTGGACCACTTACAAATATATTCAAAAATAATTCCAAATATGTTACCATGTTAATGTATAATTCTCAAAATAAACTTGTATTATTAGCATAATGGTAAATTTTGAGAATTATATTTTAAATGACTTTTTATAATCGAAAAAACAAGTTCACCATTTCACCCAAATGAACTTAAACTAACATGTCTTTTCTATAAACTTGATTGTATAAATCTTGTGTATAAAAAGTGCAAGTAATCACCCCCACAGAATAATTTTATCCTGAATAAGGAAAATTAAATTACTTCACACGTGTTTTATAATACATTCTTGTTAAATTTCTAAAAATGCAAATAGTTTCCACAATTCAAAACCCCATAAGTATTTTATTCATATAAAATTTTATTCATATTTCCAATCAAAACCAGCTTTTACCATTATAGTTGTCTAGCTACTGTTATAATTTTGGTGTCAATAAAAATCTTTATAACTTTTCCAAAAAGTTTTCCATTCTAACCAATTTCTACTCAAAAAACAAATTCTCTCTAAAGATCAAACATTATTCTCTCTAGCATGCAATTTTTTTTTTATTTGATTTATATGCCGCCCTTCTCCGAAGACTCAGGGCGGCTTACAATGTGCTCAGCAATAGCCTTCATCCTTTTGTTTATTTATACAAAGTCAGCTTATTGCCCCCACAACTGGGTCCTCAATTTACCTACCTTAGAAAGGATGGAAGGCTGAGTCAACCTTGAGCCTTGGCGAGATTTGAACCCTGCAGTAATTGCAGGCAGCTGGTCTTAATAACCAGCTTAATAACAGGGTGCCTTAAACCCCTGTACTACCATCTACTGTACTACTGTAGATATTTAATATATCTACAACTGCTTGTCCAAAACCTTAACAATTATTTGCTATAAAATACTAAAAAGTGCTTCAGCATTGCAAAATAATATACATAACACAAAGTTTTTTTTGCATAACAAAGGACTACAAAATGAACTGCTGTCATAACTGTCTTGTTACATCAATTACCAGAATAATTTTAGCATTATCAACTATAAAAGTTTAAGTAATAATTCTGATGGTGGGGAGAGTGCGGGGAGTGACAATGGAGAAGAATGACAGGAAACCTCTACCATCTCACCATATCAATTCTCAAGGATAGGGTCTGTACTCAGGATTCTATAAGGATAATAACTAATTTGCCTTACAAGACAGTCATTAACACTGAGTCATTAACCTTGGTAAAGCATCAATACAATAATTCATCAATACCAGCTCATATAGATTTCATACATCAAAACTAACTATCCCAAAGCCAAATGATTCTTTGGTTTAGCAGAAGCAGCCTTGGTTTCCTGCATATTTGCTCACATGTAATTAAATGCAATTACACTGCAAAACTACAGCTAAATCCCCAAGAGTTTGATAATGAAATCTGCTTACAGAATGTGACAAACTTAAAAATCAAACAAAAAGGCAAAAAAAAATTAGTTTCAAAACTGCTATATGAGTTTTAACTTTAACTGATCTTAATGTAAATGTCTATCATTACACAATGGCTCAGTGGTTGAGGGAATTTAAGTAAAGATGTCATTCTACGATTTTATTTTATTTTATTTTTTATATTATGAATAATAATATCACATCAGTTACTTGAAAACAACACTGAATGAATATGCTGTGAAGTGAGAAAAGCATAATGGAATTCGACATGGCATTTGTACAGATGGAATTTTGGAAATTATTATAATCACATGGGTTTAAATGGAATGCATATTGGTTTGGCTCAAACTGCAAATGGTAGAGTCGTTCACTATACTTCTTGATACTTTTTGAAAAAGGAATCTTTGTACTACAATCTACTGGATAAAAATCTTGGCATCACTGTATACCAATGTATTTACATTGTTGTCAATCTTGCAGAATGTAATTCTAACCTATTTCTATGATACAGCTAAGTGTAGTTGTGTATATTTATATAATTTTCCCAAAGTCCTATTTTATGAAAATGTAAAGGAGAGGACAACTGTTTTCACAATATTAGGACTCATTAGATCCCTAGACAATTACAGATTTTCTTCATATAGAAATTACTGGCTTGAGTACACACATTTGTTGAATACAGGAAATCCCCAGGTATGAACCTCTGGATTACAAACAACCAAGTACAAATGGGCTTCTTGTAGTACTCAAAATGGTGGACAACCAACCACAATGAAATCTAATTCAAGGGAAAAAAGCAGGTGCACTGAACAAGAAGCAGCTATGGCTGAATGGTGTAGGATCATCTACTTTCCTTCATTGCATTTCCAAGTCCAGCTCCCTCCTTGTCTTGTGCTTTGCACACCTCCCTGCTTGCATATACACAATTCCCACTTCTGCCTGAGGTCTGCACACAGTCTGGCCTATTTTCAGCAGTTCATAATAAGACATTTGATTAAATAACTTATTCCGGTTTAAATGCAAATTTGGTTTGAGGACAGAGTTAGAAACAGAACTTGTCCTTAATGTAGGAAATTGCTTTAACCAAAAGGAATTGCAGAACATTTCAGTAACTCCTCCAAACATCTTGATGGGCTCAGCTGGTGGTCAGTAGGGGCCATTTGATTTAATAAATAAATATACCTTGTTTTATGTAATTAAAGACTTAATTCCGGAGAGTTTAATTTTCTTTCAGCTATCCAACAGGCTATTATTACAGTTTCAAAAGTATTTTCTATGCAACAACTGAAAAATCAGGTGATGTAGTACAAGAATGGCAGGTAAAATTTGCAAAATATTCACTGTGCTAGAGCAAAAAGCAAAATCCTGTGCTAGAGCAAAAAGAAAAAAAAAATTGAATAGCAGTAGAAGAGAAAAAAGGCCAGCAAAAAACAAAATACCAAAATGCCTAAATTCTTGCATTATATAATCAACAATGGGAGCAGCATTCTTTGAGCATGCATTCCAAATTGGAGAAAAGATTCCTGCCAAATTTGACTTCTAGAAACTTTCATATGAAGATGTAGGTAGGACCAGACACAGATGTGTGAATCTCAGAAACTGCAAAGAATTTAAACTCCATAGTTTAATAATTCTGCCATTCTATAAATTAAATGAAATACTAACAAAACCATAAATACATAATTATTTAATGGGAGAAACATCTTCTCAAATCACAGTAATATTCGGGAATTATCCTTTCCTAATTATGTTTTGCAATATTAAAGATGCAATTAGTAAGGCAGCAAAAGGTAAAGTTAATACTGATTTTTAAAAAGCTCTTAATGTTACAAATTTGATAATGGGACCAAATTTAAAAATTATTTATTAATATGAATGTATGTATTTCTTAAGTAAATGTACAATAGAAGATAGGTTTTATTTGCATTTTCAGATAATAATGTCTAGTTGAAGACCTCATTTTAGACTAAAAGCCAACAATAAAAATAATAGATTTTCCACAATTAATTAACATTAAGGACTTCTAATTGATATCTTAATTAGACTTTATAATTAATGGAAGTGTTATACTAACTAAAATGAATTTCTATGAACCATTAACCCATCTGTGCTTTAACAGCAGAAATAATAGTAATAATAGTAAGATTCTGACAGCATTTTGTATCTTAGATTCTAAGTTATGTTTACTGTATTGGGATTTAGTACTACTTATATATTAAATTTGGCATTTAATATTGATAATGAACATAAATCATCTAAGAAAAATTATTTATGTGATAAAAGTTCTAATGCAGTTCTTATTTATTTGAGAATATCCCATCATGGTCCAAGACACTTTGGGCTTAGAATGTGGTTTATTTTTAGTTTGAAAAAATAAATGTAAAAATTTATGCTTGATGATAACTTTCTTGAGAAGCAAATATTTGTCATGCATAACTGCCAGAAATATCCAAGTCAGAATTAATAGGGTACTCTGTTCTTTAGTCATATGTGTGTTCCAGAAGGTGGTGCTGGGAGACTATTCTTCAACCATTATTATTTTTGCTTTAGGGGACAAAGTTCTTCTATTTTCATAAAAAAATTAAATATTTTTTCAAAGCTATCCATCATTACTGATACAGTATTAGTTTGTAGTTCTCGTTAGATCAACCTTCAAATTGTACATAGTGAGTAAATTCCAGCTCTATATAAGTAAGCAATACACCTGTTTTTGACTCAAGGATATAAGAAATGGTGGATCATCTATTTTTTTTTTAAAAAAAAGCTTTTTAATTGAAAGTAGAAGACAACAACTATGAAGTTGTTTTGGATATAACATTTGTCTAGAATCACATGAAAACGTATCAACAACTCTGGTTACCTCATTCAGAACTAGATAGGTATTTGCCATAGTATTTCAGGCAGACTTTGACTTACAGTCATCAACTTAGTGATTATTCAAAGTTTCAACAGTTGTGTTCCCCCCCTCCTCAATCCTGTGACCAGGCACACAGCATCTGGGCCACATTTATGGCCGTTTGCAGCATCCCACAGTCACAGCATTTACTATGGAGAATGGGACTTACTTCTTAAGGTCATTTGCTTAACAATAACCACAAAAAAGGTCATAAAATTAGGACAGTCACATGAGCTGCTTTACCACCATCATGAATTAAAACTGATGGACATGCTTCATTATGGTCATGTCCATCACAGCTGTTACAGGACTACCTGTCCATGATTTGGCAACTTCTAACCAGGACTTAAATTAAATTATTAAATCATGCTGAATGTGGAGCTACGTAAAATAGATTAAATTAAAATATTGCTGACTAAGATAGTACGTAAAGCACGTATTATTAATTTTGTGAGAATTCTAATGAGTTTTACATCGCTTCCAAACCAAATTTAAAAATGCTGGTCTTAAATTTGTAAAGTTCTAAATAATGTGGATTCAAAACGCTTGATAGAATGCTTCTATGGAAGGAGGTGTGATAGATATCAAGTCATCCTTTCTCAATTTCCTGAACCTAGATCTCCTTTCTGAAGGATAGATGTTGCCTGACTCAGTCTGCATACTTGGTTCTAATAAAGAGAATAGAAACTTTGTACTGCTGATTTTTAAATGGTTGTTTATATTATTGCTTGTAAATTTTGGTTAGCCTTCTGTTATACTTTTATAGATATTGTTATTTTGCCATGTTTGTACTTTAATGTGAAAAATGCAAAGTTGAAAAGCAGCTTAGAAACTAAACTGTATCAATCAAAATCTTCTTGAAATGAAAGCAACACAAAAAAATGATTTTTTTCAAAAAATTCTACACGAGACAAAAAAAAATAGGAATCAAACTCTGCAATAAAGTGTACATCATACTTCAGATATTATACAGTTCATACATGCAACATGTGGACGTTATTATAAAAAGGCAGTTGTAACCAAGTCTTTTGTAAATCACTTCTCTGGTTTAAAAATTGCATTACTGCCATGCTAAAAACTCTGAACTGACACATAACCATGTGCAATTGTTCTTATCAAACTAACCACTTCATCTTCATTTTTTAATACAGTCCACTGCTACCTTTCTCCACCACTTCAAATACTTGCCAAATATACTCAGAATACTGAAAAGCAGTATGCAATTCAAAAGACTTTATGTAAATAGCAAACTATAAATAGGCTTGCATGCTCTTTTTGTGTGTGTTTACATTAGCACATTCTTGACTTCTCCCTGAATCAAGCACTTCAGACTTATTTTATGCACAGTAACTGCCATAAATGGCTATAAGTTAGATACAAAGGAAGATCTAGCAGACTTTAGACAAAAAAGTAGGAAAAGGTACATGTTCAACCAGCTCCCTTCATTCAATACACAAAGCAAAGATTCAGAATAGATCCCAGTTCAGAAAAAGAAATCCTAGCATGTTCTGATCCCATGTAGCTATGCGTGCTCATCTATATATCATTCCAAAATCAGCTAATGATCCAAAAAGCACTAAGGGTTTGAATATGGCCACAAGTAGCCATCCACCTTTTATATGGTCAAATGATAACAAAATGCTGAAGGTTTTTTAAAAAAATATATTACAAAATTCAATCTGGGCAAAACAAATGCAAGCATCCAATCTGAAATGTGTTACAGAAAAATTCATCCCAAGACCATATTATTGGCTGTTACAGTACCTGGCTGGTTTGTGGACTGGACGGGTCATAAGAATAATTCTTCAAAGTATCCTGAGGATTCAGGTGAGGAGGATATCGGATAGTTGGGTGAGAGAAATAGCTAGATGGGGCAGGAGGAAGAATAGCTTGTGGTGGAAATGGCAATGGTGAAGGTGGAGGTGGAGTTCTAGTTGAGATGACTAGAGAGAAAGAAAAACACAGGTTATTTAGTATCTTTTTTATAATAAAATTCAGCACATAAGACAGTAGAGAAAAATCTAAATCAAACAATACAAAATTGTTTATTTTCTTTCCATCCATCCATCCATCCCATTTTTAACCTACAACCTTTTGAACCACTAGTCCTTCATATTCGAAGTGTCTCAGGAGATAGTTATTTCTTTAGTGATGCAATTTTGCTTTATTGTGCATATTTACTCTATAGTGCATACTTCTGCATAGAGCATTGCATTTCAGAAAATATATTTCGTTATCAAATACAATCTAAAACTAAGGTAAATCAATAAAATTAAAGCTATAAAACCTTTTTTTAATTGAAAGTTAAGAGACATAGTCCGAAGAAGCAGCAAATGATCCAACAATACTTTCTGCTATACTCTAGCTAAATGCATGTGAAAGGGTGGGGGGGGGGGGGAATAATTACTAAGCAATAACACCATGAATAATTAGCAACCCATTGTGAAAATGCTAATGAATGTTCAACTTAAGGGCCTGGGAAAATCTTTCACCCAAGATCTCTCTGAACAAAAAGGCTATCATATCCCATACAGATTTTTTCCCTTGCATTTCTCTACCATGCAATTGTGTACTAAATCTAAAAACACTCAGCAAAGTCCTCAGCAATAAAGGGAATGTACCGATTATCTTGTTATTGCAGTTAGTACTTCAGAGATGGGAGATACATTATAATTCAATCATTAATATAATTTCATTTATATATAAGATATATTGTGTGATAAAAACATAAACAAGAAATGGGAAGAAAAAAAATGAACAAATGTTATGATGTTGCTATTGTCATATGGGGACAATAAATATATAGCTATAGCTTTAATTAATTAAATTAATATACCGTCCATCTCACTCTGCAAAGCAATGCATTACCTAGAGTGTAGCTTTACAATCATATTTCATACAAATTATTATTTATTTTTCGAATATATTTCTCTGGTATGATGAGTGGTATCTTCACTGCTTCTAGCTTTAATATTGTACAAATCATTTTATCTCTATCATTACTTAGGCCTGGGATGACTCTGACCAGGGCCTAAAAGCAATATATTCTAAATACAAATTCTGCCTTATAAAATACTTGTTTCAAATGAACTTGAGGCTAATGCAGAATGTATTGTAGAATACAGAATGTATTTTTTATGTTCCACTTTCATCTACTTTTTTCCTCTTGGCTAAATTGTTTTTATAATTCATTCAAAGGTAAAAAGTAACCTCAGTTTCTCCTTTTATCCTCACAACAATAAAGTTGGGGCAAGAGAGTGAGTGACTGACCCCAAATCCCAAGTAAGTGGGTCAAGTGGGGAGTAGGATTAGGTCTGTCCCGCTCTTATCCAATGCTTAAACCTCTGTGCTGGAGGAGATCCTTTTCACAATGGCAATTATGGGCTTGGCCAAAAAACTTTTGCTCAATCAAAAAGATGCTGAAAATCTGAAGTTCAGATGCCCTCAAGCATTACATTGCTAAACAACAGTTCAGCCGCAGGGGCTTCCATAAAATCTAAAAATGAAAGGACAAATTCTTCTTAAATTATATTTGGGACCTGACATTGATTTGAGTAAGCAAATGGTAACAAAAACCTTAGCATAAGGCTAGGGAAATTCAAATTGACTGGCCAATGAAAATCTACTCTTCTCATAAACATGACTGTGGGGAAAATTCAGTATCAGAAGAGCCCTTGATATAAGGGCTATAATGATGTCACTTCAGTTCACAGAAAGGCCTTCCTATTATTTAACTACCTCTTAAATGATACATTTACACAGCTGAAAATTTGAAGTTTTAAAAAAGACTTTCATTAAAGTACACTATAAACTGTCAATTTTATTTTATTTATTTGTTCATTTTATTTATTTAATTTGTATACCGCCCTACTCCTGAAGGACTCAGGGCGGTGAACAGCCAAACAGTAAAAATACATAAATACAAAATTTAAAAACAAAGTAAAATCGAATTAAACAAATTTGGCCCAAAACATATTAAAACCCCAATCATTTAGAAAACCAATTTAAAATTTGTGTAATTAAAAAGAGGGAAAAAGATTAGGCCAGGCCCGCCTGGTGGAATAAAAAGGTCTTAAGAGCGCGGCTGAAGGTGTGCAGATCCGGGATCCTCCGTATCTCCGGGGGGGAGCTCGTTCCAGATCGTAGGTGCCTCAACAGAGAAGGCTCTCCCCCTAGGGGCCGCCAGTCGACATTGTTTGGCCGACGGCACCCGGAGGTCTTATTCCTTTTCCACACATATAGAAGGAAAAAAAACCAAACTGTTTTCTTGAAGTATCAACATACATCAATGACACTACATTCTTTTATTAAAAATAAGTTATGTCCCTAGACATTTTAAAAAGGACTAAAATCAACTGTGGCAAAATAAAAATCTCAAGTAAAATGCTTTTTACGTTTTTACAAATAACAATGTCTAGCTAAAGTTTAAGGATTTCCAGTCGAGGGCCAACAAATAATAGATAATCTTCACTATACTAAACTGTTTGAGACCATCATACTTGATAGATCTTCCTGAGTAAGCAAAAAAGAATAGAGTTTTATCATTATAAAATTCCACATTTATTTCATGCAGTTACAGAAGCAATGCTATCAATACCATGTGTTTATCCAGCTGCATGAACTAATAGCTCCCAAATAAACTAAATAAGGGAGGCAATGTGGAAGAGGAGGAAGGAAATTAAATAGATTCATCTTATAAAGTGAGCTCTAGGAGATAGCTACACCACACCACCCCCACTCATTCTTTGCCCTAATAGTAGCCACATAGCTACTTCATTGAAACAAAATATCTGGAAAGGCTTGAAAACATGACTTGCCACCTAGGCTGGGAATTAGGTAACATGGGTAAAAATCCAGTGGTGGGATTCAGCCAGTTCGCACCACTTCGGGAGGACCGGTTGTTAACTTTCTGAGCAGTTTGGCAAACTGGTTGTTGGAAATAATCATTAGGCAGAGAACCGGTTGTTAAATTATTTGAATCCCACCGCTGTATAAATCCTACTGATTAGCTGCATTGCTAGTGAAATAATTACTGACAGTATCTTGCTGGTCTGACACTGAACATCAAATTAAAATTGTTGGATAAAGAATTTAGTTGTTTTACAATCACTATGATAAAAATATAATTTATAAATCTGATAGTAAATAATAAAGCAACCTATCAGAGAAATTTTAAATAGTCACCAGGTGCAAAATCTTGCTTGAGCTATCCCAATAAAAATGCTACATGGGGTTATTTTATTCCAAGTTCAAAATATAATTTTGCTGCTCAGTTTTTGATAATGAAGGCAGGTCTTTTTTCTATCCACAAAGCTTTTAAAATGTTACAACTCTAAAAGGACAAATATAGTGTTTCACTATGACTGAAATAAATTAAAAAAATGAGTGTTTCTTAGCCAATGCGCAATCTTTTATCCTATATAGTTCACTTAATACAACAAATTCTACCACTTTTGTGCATTCCCCCAAAATCTGCTTAAATAGCTATGTAACTTTTTGGGGGTATAGACCAATGACTGTAAACCCACTGCCAAACTGCTCTCCAGTTAGGAAGCTAATCTGCCTTTCTATCAGGGGTGAAATGTAAAATTTGTTACTACCAGTTCTGTGGGCGTGGCTTGGTGGGGGGGGGTGTTAATGTGACTGGGTGGGTGTGGCCAACTTATTTTTTTTAACTTTTCAAAGCATTTTTTCTAATGCTTTGAAAAGCCTCTGCTGATCAGGGAACTCAGCTGGGATCGTCAGAGAGGCATTTTTAAAAATATCTCTCTGCCGATCAGGAAACTCAGCTGGGATCGTCAGAGAGGCTTTTTAAAAAATACCTCTCTGCCGATCAGACAACTCAGCTGGGATCGTCAGAGACTTTTCAAAGCATTTTTTTTACCACCTCTTCGGCCAAGATGTTGCAGAAAAAAATGCTTTGAAAAGCCTCTGACTATCCCAGCTGAGCCACGCGATCATCAGAGGCTATTTTTTTTTACTTTTAAAAGCATTTTTTCGTCAGAAGAGGTTGTAGAAAAAATGCTTTTAAAAGAAAAAAAAAGCCTCCTGCAGCTCAGCTGGGCATGGTTGGGGGGTGGGGGGGGGCGCAGGGATTTTTGCTACCAGTTCTCCGAACCACCCGCCGTCATCACTACCGGATCGGGAGATCTGGTCCAAACCGGGAGCATTTCACCCCTGCTTTCTATAGCTTGAATCCATTATTCTATATCCTTCACAAAATGAGAAAGATCTTGAACTTCTGTGATGTGACATCTTTCAGGTATTTAAAGCATGCTACCATGGACTCTTCAGCTGTCTTTTTCTAACGCTAAAGATAACAACTCCCCCCCCCCCATCAACTTAACTGAACCTGTTTCAACTTCAATGAATCCCTGTTATGCCCCAAACTGAACACAATTCACAAGGTGGAACCTCAAAAGTACCATTAGTTCACAATGTAGTGATTAAATAACTGGCTGGAATGACTTCCTGTGCATTTATCACACCTGTGTAAAAGACTGAGTCAGACTCAAAGTATCGGAATGACTATGGAAAGCCCCAAACATGACTAGAACTTTGTCCAATATATCAGTTTCATAGGAATTTAAGAGCTGCAGGGTAGGTTTAGCTTTTAATGAGCCAAAGCTTACTGTTTTACCAGAGACACCTGTCCTCCTTTCCACAAAACACCAGGCTCTACATTGGTGTTTAAAAGCCAATCTTTTTATGTTGCCCTTCCCCAGCTTCCTTTAATCATCTGTATTTTAACGGCTTGTTTTTATTTATGTATTTATTCATTGTGAGGAGTGTTGATTACTGCCAACTGCATAAACAAGTCCCTGCAGTTTTCTTAGCAAGTGGTTTGCCATTGCTAACTTCCTAGAATTGAGCAAAAGTGACTGGCCCACTGTCACCCAGTTCACTTTGGGTCCAAGACAGGACTAGACTTCACAGTCTCCTAATGTTAAGGCATTAGGTTTCTAGCCTAATGCCTTAACCACATCAAACTTGTTCAACGTGTTTTTATTGTACTATTTTTCTGATTATTCACAAAGTTTTTAATGACAAATATATTAAAAAAACCTTTAATAAATAACAATGCCCAAAACTCTTATTCAAACCTTACATGTATTCCCAGGATATCATAGGGATTTCATTTAAGTGTCTGTTAAAAAGAGAACCATCATGTACTAATCTCAGTGCACATGTAATAGTGATATATCTATCTACGTATCAATTCATAGCTAAAATGATTGTCCTGTTCAAGATTATACATCTCATGATCTAAATAAAACACCTCTAGATGTGATAGAATGGATGTTTCTCCAAAAATGAGATATTGTTTACATTTGCTAAAGAAATACAGTTCAATTGTCCAAGCCTCCTGCTCATAGGATAATCTGGTATAATTTTGAGTTAAGTGCTGAATTAACGTTATGTTTACCCAACTTTCCTGCATTTTTTGCATTCTGAAAGATAAACATTAAGGCATTTTCTATCACTTTTGTTTCCTCACCACTGTGTGCAACTCCTGGGATTCCTGGATGATGATGCTGGAAAGTCAGTCTTGGCGAAGAATCCTGGGGAGATGTAGTGCTAAACAAAGGCTTTTCAGGTTTCTTCATTGTAGGAGAAGACATATCTGCAATGGCATACAACACAACATGTCCATTAACCCTAACATCACAATCATGATTCTAGATAATTGCTTATGCTCTTTTAGCAGTAACAGTTCCTAGGTTAGTGACTAAAATGCACTGCATTAGAAAAACAGTAAAGGGTATGCATTACTTTAGATGAAAGTATAGGCTTCTTCTAGTAACCATCAAATAAAATCCTAAGACATAAGAGATGTTATCACCATATTTCTTATGGGGTCATTATGTAAGATTTGCACGCCTCATATTTACACAATAAAATCACACACACACACACACGTTTTAACAAATGCATATCTACATCAGCAATTCCACAGTTAGGGACAACTACTTTTTAATATATATCTGTATTTATTTCACAAAGGCAGTATAATTTTCTTCTCCTTTACACATAATCCTACAAATGTTATATATAATCAGTATAGTTCAGTTGACATGGTCTCAAATTTTTTTTTACCTTATATGTTTAATATCGCACCATTATATAGATAGGACAGCATTAAATGAAGAGCTGGACTTGAGTAGAAATATTTAAGAAGACATAAAAATCGTATGTGAGAAGACTACACTATTTATTTTTATTAATTAATTAATTATATTTCTATACCGCCTTTCTCCCGTAGGACTCAAGGCGGTGTACAGCCAAGAAAAATATAGACACACAAACATCATAAAATTGCTAATTAAAATTATTACTTAGTTTGGCCAATTAAATAAAACCCAGAATTAGATAACATTTTAAAAAATCATTCACATGTTCATATGTTTAGCCCCGCCTGTTGGAACATCCGGGTCTTGAGGGCACGGCGGAAAGCACGGAGATCAGGGATATTCCGTATCTCCGGGAGCAGTTCATTCCAAAGGGTTGGAGCCCTCACAGAGAAGGCCCTCCCCTGGGAGTCGCCAGTCGGCATAATTTGACTGACGGTACCCTGAATAGTCCCTCCCTGTGAGAACGAACTGGTCGGTGGGAGGCTCTTGGTGGTAAAAGACGGTCTCGTAGGTACCCAGGTCCTAAGCCATGGAGCGCTTTAAAGGTGATGACTAACACCTTGAATCGCACCCGGAAGACCACTGGGAGCCAGTGCAGCTTGCACAGGAGAAGTGTTATATGGGCGCAACGAGCTGCGCCCATAATCACCCGTGTGGCTACATTCTGGACCAGCTGGAGCCTCCGGGTGCTCTTCAAGGGGAGCCCCATGTAGAGAGCATTACAGTAGTCCATACGGGAGGTGACTAGGGCATGAGTGACTGTGCGCAAGGCATCCCGATCCAGAAAGGGACACAACTGGCGGATCAGGCAAACCTGATAAAAGGCCCCCCTGGCCACGGCCGTCATGTGCTCTTCTAAAGATAGCCGTGAATCCAGGAGGACACCCAAGTTGCGAGCCCTCTCTGTGGGGAGTAAGGTCTCATCCCCAATTGTCAGTGATGGTACCAGCTGACTATACCGGGACGCCGGAAGCCACAGCCACTCGGTCCTGGAGGGGTTGAGTCTGAGCTTGTTTCTCCCCATCACTAGATAGGATAGTGACTGAAACAGACAGAGAGCATAGATCAATGAATACTAGCAAAAGTAGGAATAAAGAAGCTTGGTCTCAGCAACGTGTGTGTGTGTGTGTGTGTGTGTGTGTATTTCTTTAAAACATTTAACAGGATGATGCCAAAAAAATAGTATTTAACTGAGTTATCCTCATTTATTTATAATAATTATACAATTTTTTCCAAATATTTTCTTCTCAATAATGCAGATTTTGATGAGCCAAATTCTCTGTTAAGTTTTTACCGAGTTTGCAATAAGTGTAATTTGATTCCAGATCTTCTCCATTTTAGAGAAGAGAAAGATGTCTAGTTAGAACTTTCAGAAGTACAAGTTCTATTTGTACAGCAAGTTTTGAATAGTGATTCCTTAAATCTGAACATTGTAATTTATAATTTCTCTTGGTTTACTGTACTTCCTTACTTAATTTCATTTCCAGTTTTCACTTCATATTAATTAAAGACTGTTTCATTGATTGATTGATTGATTGAATTTATTTACATAGCCACTCATTTCGCAATATCAACTCAAGGCAATTTACAACAGGATTCTTCTGAGGTTTGCCAAAGATCATTTAAGAAGATTACAGATCCCTCAGAAAAAGTGAAAATGCAAGTTACTAAGAAACATCTCAATCACTATTACAAAGACTGCTTAGCCATTCGTTACTGTTTAGTTCTTTAAGTAACCAAAAATTATAAATGACATAAATAAAACTATTTCTCCAAAGTAATTTTCTTTGAGGTGATTTTTCTTTTTAGCAATAGCAATAGCACTTAGACTTATATACCACTTCATAGTGCTTTTACAGACCTCTCTAAGTGGTTTACAGAGTCAGTATATTGCCCCCAACAATGTGGGTCCTCATTTTACCCACCTCGGAAGGATGGAAGGCTGAGTCAACCTTGAGCCGGTGAGATTTGAACTGCCAAACTACAGCTAGCAGTCAGCTTGCAGTACTGCACCACCTTGGCTCTTTTAAATTAACAAATAGAGAGAAAGGATTTCAGAAACAGGGGGCATACATATTTAATTCTCTATTCATCTATGAAGCATGCTGGCTGCCTCAGTCAAATCAAGTCTAGCCTTCTATTTTTCTCTTTCTCTTCCTGCCTAATCCATCTGTCAGAGCTTCTCTAAAGTTAACGGATTTGCCTCAATGAAATATATTTTCTCCTGACAGCCAGTTTAGTCTAGTGGTTAAAATATTGCATTAGGAGGAGGAATTTGGATTCTACTTCTGTCTTAAGCTTGGAAGTCAAGTGAGTGACCTTGCGCTAGACACACTCTATTTCAGCCCTAAGAAGAAGGCAATGGCCAACTACTTCCGAAACACATAGCAGAAAAACTGCAGGAACTTTCCCATTAAGCCAAGATTGACACAAAGGCCCCCAAAAATCGTCTAACTCATACTAAATAAATTGAATGTACTATTTATTTTCAAATAACTTTCTCATTTTCTTAAAGCCCATTTTATAAGAAGCTACTTGAAAAGGTTTAACTATTGGCTTTTCATATAATGATTCTTTCATGATTGTGAGTGTGAGATTACGAAGAACCCAGGCTGAGATTAAAGTCCTAAGAGGTTGTTGTGGCGCTTGATAGGCACAACACATCCAAATTCCCACCTTGAAGATAAAAAGCTCTAAAAATCAATGAATTTGCTCCTGCTGTGTGCTGTGAGCCCAAAAAGAGTTCAGAGGGTTTGCTTCTTCCAATTTAAACAGCAGCCCACTGACATTTTCAAGCAGAAGCTTAGTAATTTTTTTTTTCTTAGTCTCACAATTTTTTTCTGTTAAAAAAATGTACTGTAGCAGCAATGTGGAAAAAGGCATGGGTTGGTCAACAAACTTCAGACTCTAGTACTGCCTTGTACATTTAGGTACAGACCAACTACCACAGAATTTATATTATGTAATTTCAAAAAAGAAAAAAGAAGCATATAAAACATTGATTTCTAAATGAAAAAAAGGAAACAAACAATACAGAAGTTACTGACAGTCAAAACTTGTATTAAAGACTAAACTGACAGAACTGGTTCTAGTTACTATTAGCATTACTATGTTCATAATATCTCATCATTAAACAACTTTTGAAAAAAAAGAATTGAAAGATTCAAAGATACAAAATTATTTTCCATGTTAAATATGAGTAGAAGTTCACAATTAGTAAAGTCTTGTTTACAGACACATTAATTGTCAATCAATAAACCTAGTGAGAGTCCTGTGTTTCTTCAAAAGGTAAAGTAAATCATTTTAAGTGAGGTTTATTGTCTTGGGAAAATAACTAACTTAAATAAATGCTTCACGGAGGGAGACAGGAAATTGTGAAAGAAAAGTAAAATACTGAAGTGCTTTAGATGTGACTAAAACAAAACATGTTATTCTGAGACAAATATTTTTGTACTTGATGAGTAGTTAATAGTACTGCATGATAAAAAAAAATAACCTCTTGTCTGTATTTATGAAAAATGGTACTCTCCACTGATTGTTTCTGGGAGCCCATGCATCTGTGATGTGTTTTTAAGGAAGAAACTTAAGCATATTTTAGTTAATCACATCAACAATATATGTTGTAGCAATTAGGATCACATGATGAAATGGGTGATTCATAATGGAGTAACAAACATGAGGTACCCCAAATAGAGCCGTGTAACGCTTTTGAAAAGGGTATACCACGAAGCATGTTAGCAAAACTTCGCTCTTTGATGTATTGAAACAGCGGCATATGTTAGGAGGCTCAGCACAACTTCTTTCCCCAATGGAAGCATTGTTTTTGGATGCACATATATGCAAAGACAATAGAAGAAAGCTTTTACAGCAGCTGCCTCAGCCTCCCAAAGAAACAGCTGTTCTAATGCTTCAAAAAGAGGGGTACATTCACACCAATGCACTTTCTGAAGCATCTTTTAAAATGTTTTGCACAGCCCAAATTGCAAAACTGCAACAAAGCCACTTACATCAGTAATGGAATGGATTCTATTAATTGTGGATCAAAATGACAGATGCAGTAAAAGAAATTGAAGTTAGTATGGATTTAACATTGCAAGGTTGTCCGACTTCTTTTTAAATAACCTTCTATAGTCTAAGCCCCCCCTCCCCCCTTTAAAAGTGAAAATTACAATGTTGAGAATATCCCAAATATCTTTACCTTTGTTGGTAATTTTGTGAGTTAAAGGGCCAAAACCCAGAGGAAGGCTGAGCTAAAACTATTATTATGTGTTCTCCAGTACAGTAAAAACCTGCTGTCATTTTGTAAATGTTGGTTACTAATAATCTGATAACAACACTGTGTTATGTATATGGTAATACAGACTAGACAACAGTATCTGAATACATTCCTGAAGAAATTAAACAGAAGCTTGGATAAATTAAAAGCTTCAGGTTATTACTGCATAATACTAAAAAGGTAAAGAATATGCATGTCTGGATTGCATTATATAGTGTGCATTACTAGCATGTCAGTGATACAAAGGCACAGACAAATTGGAAAAAGTTAGATCAATTCATTTCCCAACAAGGTAACTGCACCTACAAAGTAAAGCAAATAAATAAGTTGCTATGAAGCATAGCGTATGTAGCTCACTCAAGGCAGCTTGCACACATGGTGCTCCAGATGTATATCTGTTCAAGTTAGCCCAAGGCAACTATTTTGATCAATTCTAATGAGATAAAATGCTGCAGGGAAAATGTGCAGAAATGTGTTTACGTCAGACTTTAATTAAACTGTTGTTTGCTTCCCAAGAACCTTAAGAGACACTAATGAGACATGAGTTTCAGCAATTTCCTCATCAAAAGGCAAGACCCTCTGCCTCTCTATGAGCAGACTGCCCTCCGAGGAACTCCCTTGGTAAATGTCACATGGTACACCAATCATGAAGCCACCTGCTAAACAGAACTCGAGTCAACATATAAGTGAAGCAAAGCTTAAAGATCCACTTGCCCGCACTGGACACCTGCTTAGGATTCACAGACAGCAACACAACATGTTCATTTTCCTATGAAGTTTTAGGGAGGGAAATCACAATGGGACATCAGCACAGATGCAGAATATTTTTGAATCTACTTCACCAGATTAAATCCCAAATCCATTTCCATTTAATCACAGCTCCATACTTGGTTTAGAGTATTGCAAGCAATGAGTCAAAGAATCATAAACAGAAGGTATCAGAATAGTCCCATTTGCACAATGGATGCAAAATCAAGAAGTTACACTGTGCCGAAAATAGGGAACAGACTAAAATCCAAACTGACCCTGAATATTTCTTTTTCATATACATGGCTTTAAAATATCATTATGGAAGAAAAAGGGAAAAAAAGTTGACCACTGCCCATAGTGTACACAGATCTAATACCATTCAATGGGGTTCTTAGGAAACATGGGCCTTAGTTCTATCCCCTCATTCTGCTTGTAATTAAGGCCTCTTTTCTAATAATCTATAAAACTAAAAATGAAGGTAAGAATAAACATACTTTCTAAATGCCTTCCCATTCTATATGTGGTTTACTAGAACTTTCCTGCTCCCCCAAAATGAAATCAACTCACGAAATCCTAGTAAAAAAACTATTTTGTTTTTACACTTCATAACTATTTGGGATTATAATATCTAGAAAATGTCTTTAGAACATTTTTATAACTGAAACTGAACTTTAAAAACAAAATAAAAAATCTTGGTTGTGATGAAATTTAACTCCAAAATTCAAAAGTTTGCTACTGGAAAATATGTTATTGTATTAAGAATTAGTGTAATCTTATGCTGAATGCAATGCAATTTACTTACGTACAGAAAAACAACAGATATATTGAAGAATTTTGCATTACAAATTACCACTTTTAAGAACGGATTAAAATTCAGTTACATGATTTAAGCTCAGTGAAATCATTGAAACATATTAAGGATGTGTTTATATCATTGAGATTCGCATATCTATTTCTATTTTAGATTGTGGCTACAATGTTTGTACAGCAACTATTACATTAATAATTAATACAAAAATCATAAATCTACAAATATAGAGAAAATAGCAGATTGAATACAAACAGAGCCTAGATAAATCTTTAAACTCAGTCCACAACTTAAAAAGTTGTAGTTCCTTCTGCTTAAAGAACTTGAGTAAAAAAAAAACAGTACTTCAATGTTAATGCAAATTTTAATGCAATTATATTACCAAGATGGACTAATGCATGAAATTCAATTATATCCAAATAAATTATGTGTATTTATATAACTCATATTCCCAATTTTATCCAAGGAGTTCAGGACAACATGGTTTCCTTCACCATGCTTTTATCCTTCCCACAACCCTTTGAGATAAATTAGTCTGAAAGATGGTGGCCTAATAGCCCAATATTATTCAGTGAACCTCTTAACCAAATTGAGATTTGATATCAGAGCTCTCACATTCTCAATATGATATTCTAACTACATATCAGCATTATTTATATCCCCGGCACTTGCCTACTAGCAATAGCATTTGCTAAACTGTCCTTGAATGATAAGAAACAGCACATTGTTTGTTTTATAGTAATTCTGTATTTGTGGAAATACAAATACAAAAAAGGACAAATTCCATAATTGGGCTACAAACTGAGAGGCTGTATCTCAGGGATCATAAGTGCAAAAATAAATTAGCAGTTAAATCCTTCATGTTATGATTTGGCATAACCAACATACTGCCTTTTTTAAGGATAGTCAAATACAGTTCTCTCAATCTGTCTCCCTAGCAATATTTACTTTTTATCTTATTATCTCACTGACTTATTGTTTTTAAAAGGTAATATTGAACACTATTTGAAGTAGGTTTTAGTGCACAATGGAATAGTAATATTTAAAAAGTATTTTTTTGTGATTTAAAAAGTAAGCTTTATCCGATTTTTTTTCCTAACCTATCAAGAACACTTTGAACTTTGTTTCTGTTTCTGTCTTCTAGCCCAATGTTTCTTAAAGTGTGGTTCTAGAATCCCTGGGCCAGAGGAAGTTCTTCCAGAATCTCTAAAATAGTGGAGAGGCTGCACGAATGGAAAAGATAAAAATGATATTTTCCCTTATGCCAGGCTTATTCAACTAATGAGCCAACAGTTTTTTTTTAAATAAAACACATATTTGCTTTTAACATATCTTCAACTTAATATACACCTAATAAGTATAGTTTCCAACTCCCAATAAGGTCCCTCAAAAAGAAATATAGACACTTATTTTATATACATTAGATGTATTATACTAATAATTTTTCCACCACACTTTCCGTTTCAATACCATCTTAATATTTCTTTGAATCAAACGGCTTAATCTGAGATTTCAATCATTCAGATTTTAGTAGTCCTGGTTTCTGACTTGTAAATCAATAAAAACTGTTTCCCCCCCAGAATTCTAGTCATCCAAAACAATTGGGAATATGGTATTAATTTAGTGAAATTTAATAACTTATTGCACAAAAATCCCATTGAAATTCTTGATATTACAGTTCAAACCTCTGTCAAAGATGTTATCAGATACACAAACCCACATCAGCTTTCCACTGAAATATATTTTCTAACAGGAAGTTAGAAACAATTCTTATTTTAGAAATATTAATGTATTAGGAGGATAATAAATAACCAGTTTTGGAGAAACTGGTTATTTGCCTCTAAATATACTTTAAATAAAAACACAAAAACTGGCATATAAGGTATGTATACATTTATTTACTATGAAATATATATTTACAACAGGACAAATGATTTGCTAGCAGAATATAGATATATAGTTCTTTTCAGATAATATTTTGGTCATGCTTTTGAAAGAAATAAATGTAGAGTAATATAGTTAAATAGTATTCAATAAAATAATCCAGATAGAGGGTGTCTTTCCACGACATAACTCAACCCTCAGTAGATGTAGTAGGAATTACTTTTGACTTTTGTTCTGTGTAGGCAAGCAAATGGCCCAGCTGATCAGTTATGTTTTTAAGTTCCTGAACAGCACTACCCACCTCCTCTTTTAATTCTCTTAGCTCAGAAATTAATATATCCATTTTAGAGTAACCATGTGAAGGTCTAATGAGAAAAGATCCATCAGGAGAGGGCCCTGTAATTAAAGGAATTCCAGAAAAAGCAAGTCCAGAAGATGGGGAGATAGTAAAAGATGGCAAAGGTCCAGAAGAATATCCAGGAGAGGATACTTGTTCCTCATCGCAAGGAGGCCCAGCAGAGGGTAGATGAAGAACAGGAGAAGAAGATCCAAGAGCTTCTGTTTTAATGGTAAGCTGTGGTTGTAATGATTTGTTGCTGTTGAATGCAGGAGAATCATAGGAAACTGAACATGATGAAGAAACTGTAAAATTAAAATTTATTTAATTGTACACACTAATGTACAATTCCAAACAAATCTCTCACAGTATTAAAATGCTTTAGGATATGCAATGTTAAAATATTACAATTACAGTACATGACGTAAAGCATCACATCATTCTTTTCACTCTAGATCAAGTATTTTTTAAACAAAAAAATATTAAAAGTTTAAACTACTGATAAAATATGCAAGATAAAGGCTTGCCGTTTCCCTAGAGACCAATTAAGTTTGCTTTTCATTAAAAAAAAAGAGAGAGCTTATTTTAAAAATCATGACAGTTCTTTTCATAGAACTCCAGCATAGCAATCCGTGCAGCTATTTCATGTTTTAAATTATTTAATTTTTGAAGAAGCATCCTTTATAAATAGTATTGTTTGTACAGAATGCTTGCTAGTTTCTGTAATCATATAAATTAACATCAACTGAAAATTTATTATTATATGAACCTGAACAAGGATTAAAAATCATTTGTAATTTTGAGGACTAAGATGAAGTATATCAATCCATTCCTTTTCATTATCACTCCACAGCTCTGAATAATGTTAAATAATAACTGTCTAAGACCATGGGCTGTGATCCGTATAAGATTATGGATACTAGACCTGTAGTCCTAAAATATAAAATTACATGCTAAATCTGTTCCTTCCTATGTTTAGGTCTTTATTTAGAGGGAAAAGAATTAACTGCTCTAAGCAAAATAGAATGGAGTAGCTACATTTTCATTTAAATGACAATTCACAAGACACAAAAACCTCTGATGCTCTTATAGGATGTCCTGGTAGCCTATTGGACCACTAATCTCAATTATTTCAGAATTATATCATTACTATAAGATTCTCAATCTTACAATAAATTGTTATCTTTTTTCCCCAGATCTAAAACTATCAGTAATATGTACAATCTCTTATCAACTAAAATCAACTGCAAAAAAACCCCCAGAATAGTTTTTGAACAATTCAGATACATGTATATACCAAGAATGTGGTTTAATCTTATGTCATTGCACAATTTAAAAATTAGTTTCCAAATTAGCTAACTCAGGAAGCAAATAATTGATGAATATAACAATGACTTTTTCAATAAAATGTGCCTAAGAGAAATAAACAAGCAGGAAATACAACAAAATGTTGCAGGACAAAGTGCTGCAATTTTGAAGATACTCTTTTCCTCTCAATAATCAGTCAAATTTCAACAAATACATTCAGTGTTCATTATAATGCTCTGGAATCTTCAACTTAATTTTGTTGGTCTCTAACCTCGTTTTCACATTATTTAACAAACCTTCAAGCTCTCAAATGTGTTGGTATTTCTCTTGGCACATAAATGGTACTATTTTGACTATTTATAGACTGAAACTTAATATATAATGTTTAAAATCCACACATTTCCAACTGTTCTTAATTGACAATAAAACTATCATCTTTTTTGTTGTTAAAAAAGTTAACTACTTACCAATAATTGTGGTTCTGCAAATTCATATTTGTGGAGCAAAGATTTCAGGTGCAGCTGAATTTCAGGAACCTTTTAGAAAAGCTGTGTCTGTCGTTATTAAATAACCATACTTTTATGGCACTGCATGAAGGGAACTGAGGTTAACAAATAACTCGTCTTCTCCCCCTAGCCTCAGAAATTTAGGAAAGCAGCAATTTAGTCAACAGAGTTTCTTCTTTCTCCTTTATGATGACACCAAATTCTGTTGCATGGACACCTTTTTGCCAGTGCAGCTTCTTCCTACCCTTATATCTGAGATTAGAGAAAAGCAAACCAAAGCCTCCAGAATGTTCAGTAGCCCAAACTGAGAAGCTGGAAAGATACATAACTAGTTAAGATGATCTCCTGAAGATACCATGATTCTAGGAAAAATTGCATCAGGCCTTAGTACTTACCAACTCAGAACATCAAAGACATATGTGTGCTGAAATTCCCGCAAAATAAAACCTCAAACATATCTAATAATCATGGTGCAAAAGCATTTTTGCCTCTTAATTTCAAAAGATCAGAAAAAATTATTTCAATAACAGAACAGTTACTCTGATAGATAAGTCGTGTTTTCTGGAGCAAGTGGTTTTCATTTTAGAAAAACTAGAAAGTCGTGTGTCGATGCATTTCCAATACTATTCTGGCAAACCAATTGACAATGAAGGATGTACTTGTTATTGAAGCACATCAAGAAAATAATATGCATTTTGATCTAAGAAAGGTAAAGTATCACTTAAACTGAATACAGATACAAAAAAAGGCATAAATTCAATGACCATGCACAAAGCATAGTAATGAATATAGAAAATAAATTGAAAGCACCCTAAAACACCATATAAAATAATATTAAATATCAATCAGAAAAAAATAAAATGTAAAAAAGACAAACTAGAAGAACTAAAATTCTGGGGGGGGGGGGGGGGGGGGAAGTTTGTATTTGAAACAATCTAAGCCTTTAATGGCCTCTTCATATTCATGAATACACTCAGACACATTTTTCTTCTTAACTGAAGGTTACCAAAGCTTAAGCACCACAGATCTCTACACTCCACAACTAGAACTATGCAGAGACCACCACAATCTTTTAACCTATCAGCACAATTTTAACAATTAGACTCTATATAAATGTCATGTCTCCTTCAGAGTAGACTCTCTGCTTATATATTTTGATCCTGTTCTCACATCATGTATAGAAGTGATTGTACAAATGTGCAGCATTGCTTTTAACCTTGAACGTGGAACTTGCTTTCTCAGTTCCTTCTTTAAATATATGCGATGGTTCCTGGTAAAGGCAATCATTTCTACACATGGCAAGAGCAACAGAAAAGTAGTTAAGTTATAGCAATTTAAGCAGTATTCCAGATCTCATTTCTGAACTATCTGAATTCCAAAACCTATTTATAAAAACAAGAAAAACAAATCAGATGACCCTTTTAGAAACTAACAGAACAAACCAATTATTTTAGGAATTTACTTTAAACTGAAAGATACAAAAATAAACAGATATTGCAAGGTTTTTGTTATCAAATTAATAATTGTATGTATTGAAAAATGTCATTTTTCTTTATCACAAAATGTTTACATTTATATTTTGAAAAAAGAGAAAAAGGACTCAAAATGTTATTTTAAGAATTCTGTTCAAAGAACAGAAAAAGAAAAGGAAGACGACAACTACAATAGAAAGGGAACAGTTATAAAGGTTAAATTGAGAACTTTACGCAGCACCACGAGTCTTACAAAAATGTTTTGAGTGTTGTATTAGGAAGAAATTAGGCAGAAATTTATGACCAATATATGAAATTGGCACAATTATGTCGATGTATAAATTAGAAATTGGAGAGTAAGTAAGTGATTGTAGGTATAAATGTATGAGAAAAAGGAAATAAACTCCTGAAAACAGATAATTCTAACTTTTAATGTGATATTTTATCACATCTTTTACTATATATTTAAATAATCTTTGGAATTTTAATAATTTTTGGAATTTTTCACACATCACAGAGCTTCAAAATTACTAAGCAATACTATAATATGAACGGAAATAAAGGAAGTATTGTGAAAACTAAGAAATAATCATTTCCATTCAGTTTATGCTTAATTTTCCTCTTCAATGTAATATTGCTGTGAAATACAGTGCATGGCTGAACAACATTAAGCTATTATAGATATGGTTGTGTATTTATTTAGCTAAAATTTACTTCAGGCCTATCATTCGTAACTTTGTGTAAATAACGATGCCTCTGTAAAACAGGGAACTTCTCATTTATATTTCAGATTTTATTCACACAAAGTACATATGAACCAATAAACAGAAATAAATATTTTCATGTAAGAGTATTAAATGCATAGCAACATGGCCAGAAAAAAATGTCAAGATTAATCATCCTCTCGTTCACAGTATATCTGAAGTCCAATAATTTATTCAATCATTTTCTAATCTTTCTAGATTCTGCTAATCAATATAACGTCTCTACATTTTGCCTACCAGTAAATCAATTATTAAATACTTCTTGTGACTCTAAATGAGTACTATGGCTTTGAAAAAGGGATTTGTGCATTTGATGAATACAAAATAGAACTTTTCAATAATGGGGATGGTATTATAATTACTACTGAATGTAATATTCTAAGGAAGTATTTTAAGCTCAAAAGATTTAAAATTTTCTTCTTTATTCCAATCTACCATACATTCATAGTTTCTGAAGAAATAATGTAAATAAGAGCTCTAAGATCCTGTCTTGTCTATCTATGATTAACCTGGCTGAATTCAATATAGCTTACTTCTGAGTAGACACAGAATGAACTGAGCACTCACCTTGATCTCTTTCATGCCATGTCCTACTACCAGCAGCTGGTGAATTTGGGGAAGGATAAAAATCTCCTGTTGGACTTGGTTCCATATTCTCATCTATGGATATAGTTTTGGGTCTCTTACTGTAAACATATAGAATTAAGGGCTTATTTAAACAGAATTTCTATTGACATTTTAAACAACAATTCTTTTCAGACCTATCAACCGTAAAAACTATATTTGATAGACATATTCACATTTTACACTGATTTTAAATTTATAATACTATACACATTTTTCTCTTATTAATATACGTGATTATTTTTATTTTTTTTATTGCAAAAGTTTTACAGTTACATTTTCACCCCTTTTTTCCCCCCCCACAACCCCCCCAACCTTCCCAACCTCCCTAACCCACCCTAACCCTCCCCTCCCCCCAGACTTCCTAGTATACTCATGTCAGATAAAAGGAAAAAACCCTCCTTTGTATATAAAACTTGAACCCTTCCCTCCCCCTTAAATTTTCATCTTCCTTACATTAACATTAATATTTCTATCTTAGTATAACATTTTCAAATAAATTTTCATCCTAATTACCTTAAAGATATTTCTATCTTGATATAACATTTTCTAACAAATTTCCACCCTCAACCTTAAAAATATCTCTGTCTTAATATAACATCCTCTAGCAAATTTTCACCCTCAATCTTAAAATATTTCTATCTTGATATAACATTTTCAAATAAAAGCTATTTGGTACTTCCTAGTTTGGTAAATATACGTGATTATTTTTAGATTAGGCATGCAGAGTTAGGACTCCAACAGGCTTTATTCAAGAACTAGCTTGTCAGTAGAAGGCTTATGTCAGACTCCGATGCTATCTCAAAATAAATGAATTTCCAAACTGCCAATCTTTAAGGAAATCTTCTCTTTATTTGAGCACAGCAACCGGATCATGACTCGATGCGGACAAGACTGACCTTTTGCCCCCCCAATCCCTCCCTTTCCGATCTCCAATTATCTGCTTCTCATTGGCTATCTTCCAAGTCACTCTACTGACTTCTTGTCTCGTCATTTCACAGGAATGTCCCCCCCCCTTCATTTCCATGACGACCCAGCTTCAAAGGGATTTAACAGGCAAAAATTCAGGGCTTATCTCTCTCCTCTTTATGCCAGCGGTGAGACACTGACATCTTACATACCCAGCACAGTCAAATTAATTCCATTATTGCAGTCAGAAATGAAGCTACACATGCGCACACAGACCTGCCTATGAAAATATACAGGAATAAAAATCATGTATGTAGATCTATGTCAGAGAGTTTTAATTCAAAGTCTCTTCCCTGTCTTTCTCAGTCAACAAATTATAAACAAATAATGAGACACCTGTCCATGCTGATATTAACAATTCTCATTCGTTTAGGAACTACAGGTTTTCTCTCAATATTTTCATTTTGGGGCATAATTTCCACTGAGAACAATAATAAATCATTTTCATTACAAAACTGTCAACTGAAATGATTTATTGAGGAATGTTGATCAATATATATCAACTTATCTTTTTGTTCCATTAAGGCCCTTCCCTCCCTCCCTCCATCACAGTTGTTGGACAAATGCATAATTATTTTATTGAAAAACTGAAAAGCAAAATCATTTTTAAAATGTTATATAAGCACAGACATAATAGGCTAACCTGGTTGGTGGAGAGGATAGCGATCGTTGTAAGTTAACACTTGAGTTCATGTCATGATAGTATGGTTGACCTGGAAGTTCTCCAATGGGGAAGTTTACTCCAGCTCCCTGGGTTATAGGTGCTAAAGAACATAATTTAAAGTCAAGCCTCTATTGTCTAAACAAACATATTAATATAACCCAAAATTAAAGCAAATTCACTTTTATCTAATTAATTAGTTGTTATGTAATTAAAAGACATAATTTGTACTATTTAGGGGCGTGGGACAAGCCTTCCCTCCCATCTCAGCATGTAAAGCCAAGTGAAAATGAGTAAGATGTCCTAAAGTCCAATAAATCATAGGGAAATACGTTCTTTTCAAACTGCTCCCAATATTCCTCAAAGAAAGTCTTTGACTCTTGGTGCCTCTGACCTCTTTAAACTATCTTTCAGTGGGCAAACGGGTATGAACTGAGAGTTTTGACAGAAACAGACAAAGGCTTTTTCAACTACTTGCCCATATTCTCTAGCAAATTATGGCACTAGGCAGAATAGATTTGGTGCACCCCACAGGATAGCTTGTAGTGCTCATGGATACCCAAAATGAGCTCAACCCAATATTTTCAGAGCAGGCTCCTCTCAGCCATGTCCCAGAGCATCAATTCTGGAGACCATTCCTAAATGCAGCAGGACACACTGCTTCACAAGATACCTTTGAGGGAGTTGGTTCTCTTAAAGGTTTCCCACAGTAAAACATTCCTATGAAGCTCTGCATACCCCTATTAACTGGTTCTGTATGTTCTCCAATTCTCACACATATCAAGCCACACAGTCTATAGGCAATAATGGACTTCAAATGTTTGTTTTGTGAAATAAAAAAAATGCCTTTTGAAAATAAACTTTTATTTAACATTATTCCAAGTTACATGTTCTGTTTTCATGCCACTAACACATGTATCTTATGTTGGTTTATATACAGTTAACTTACAACACTAAAGGACCCAAAACTATTGCGCATCTGTAAAGAGTTGCAATGTATTTTGAATGCTTAATATTACTATCGTGGGTGTGTTTGCACAGAAGTAAGCCCCATAAAGTTTAACAGAACATACTACCAGGTAAATTATTTGTAGATTATAACTTTCTTACAAATAAAACAAATGAATTCCAATATTGATTTCAATCCACCTTGAAGGTAAATGGATGTGATCAATCAGCATAGGTTAGACAATTATCAATCATGTATGTAACATTAGCTACATTAGTCATAGTCCTTACTGACCACAATTTGGACTGGCAACTCCACAGCTAAGCAGCATGGTCATTAAGTGAAATGTCACGTGATTGTGCTGACTTATGAAGTCTGTTTCAGAGTAATCATTAAGCAAACCATTGCTGGTTGTTAAGTACATCATGTGATGGCAACTTACTGGCTTTCCCAATGACTTTACATATCAAAAGTCAGCTGTGAAAGTTGCAAATGATAATCACGTAACTATGGAACTATGAATTACAATCATGTAACTGTGGGGCACTACAACAGCTGCAACTTCAAGAGCTGGTCAAAAATCTTCCTTTTTTCAGCTTTGTTGTAACTTCAAATGGTTGCTCTATGACAGTGATGGCGAACTTTTTCGGCACCAAATTCCCAAAAATGAATGTGCATGCATGCATGCACGCTGGAGTGCCGGAAATCCAAAGACCACCTGGCCGGCGCACACATGCCTGTTTTGGCCATTTTCGGCCCGAAAAACGGCATGAAAACGGCCAAAACACAGGCCATTTTTCAGGCCAAAAACGGCCCGGAAAAGGGAAACCAGAAAAGCATCTGGTGACGGTGCACATGCCACAGAGACAGCTATGGCATGCGTGCCATAGTTTTGCCATCACGGTTCTATGAGTAGTTGGTAAATAAGGACTACCTGTGTAGTTATGTAACTGGAGGTCCTATCATAAAGAATCAACTCTGGAAAGAATCATGTAGCAACATACACAAATACAAATGTAATACACATCCAAAAATAAAATAAAACTTAAAGAAATGCAAAGGAGACTTACTTCTAGACACCCGCACAAGTTCAGATACATTAAAGACTCCAGATTTTACAAAACTATCCTCAAGATACACTGGAATGAAAAAATAAAACAAGAATAAAATAATGATTAGTTCATTTGGAATAGCAACTGCAGTATTTCCTCTAAACAATCCCCATTCATGAATACTTCATTCAAATTCTATTAAAATTGTCCAAATATACATTTGTATAGGACTTTCTATAATCATGTTATTTCAAAGAACTATTTCAAAGGAATTTGTAGTTTTTGTACAATTTGAAAGGATTATAGGCTTCTAAACAGATGCAAAATGGGTTCAATAAACTGGGCAATGGAACATAAGATATAATGTGACTGGTATGTCATTCCATGATACAGACTTTAATGAGTTCAATTACAATTCAGACTGTAACATTCTTCTTGTCCTAACAAAATTCCATCGTATTTAATTGAATGGAAATGTTCAAACTGAAAAAAAAAAGTGTGGAGCAAATCATCACACTGTGTCACAGGTTTCTCTTTATTTTATCTTTTCTCCTTACAAGTTATCCCAGGAACATATGCCAAAAGATAAGCCAGGAAAGAGATAACTGTGAAAATAAGCTCTTTTAGCATAACATTCTTCTATTTAAGCAACAGCAATAAAAAAGCAGAACTGTTTTTCAATACAGGATTTATAAACGGTACAAATAGCAGGAAAATGCCTGATTCTGTAGTTACCTTCAACCACTACAGTTTGGGGAACTGTAGTAGAAAATGAAAATATGCCATTAAGAAAGTAGCTATTTACTTCTTCTAGCAGTATAAATTAATTTATAATCTTTCTTTTCCCTTAGACACCTTTCCAAGCACCAAAAAAGAAGTGTCTATGTTTCACATAGATTTTACACATTATAAAGTCAGGAAAATAAAGTGGCTCCACAGAATAGTCTTATTTTTATTTGGTGAACTCAGGATTGTTTAACCACACATGCTTAGAATTGAAGCCTAAAACAATTTTCCTTAAAAGAGCAAATATCGAGAATAAAATTAGCTATGAAACATGCAAAAGATGTACAGTACTATTAGAAAGCTTAAATGAGTATAAGCCTTAAATTAAAACAATACAATATCAATTAGTTGGCATTTTGTATATAATTCCAAATATTCAATTCTGTAAATTGGATTCCAAAAGTATTTTTAAAATAGAAATTCGACACAATTTGTTCTATTGTTGAAAGAATTTATGTAAACTAGTTAATAAACCTGCTGACATATACAGTACTTGACTTTCATCTTTGTGACGACAAAAGGCAAAATTTTTCTGCCTAGTATGATCTCGTATGGAGACAATAAAAGATAAGGAAGACACGTTCTTGTAATAGAATATAATGTTCTTGCTAAAATATCTACATGAAAAACCTATATACATTACTTCAAATGGTCAGATATTTCAGTATTTAAATCTATAATACAGTGTAACTGACTAAAGCCTTGTTTTATTCTAGAGATGGTGTCATGAGAAATAATATAACTCACTAATTATTGCCATTTCTAACCTAAAAATCTACCAGAATCCTCCTGGAAAAATCTGAACAATATAATTTATTATAATCAGAGGGTCAATCAAACAAGATGCCTCTGTGTCTATACAGCAAAGAATACGAGAGGTTAATTGTATTCTTCTTTTTTTAGGAGGTGTGAAAACCCCTACTTTAATACTACAATTATAAGACTGGTGTCACTGTGAATACTGGGCAAAGACCCAAATCCTGTGTGCGCCCGTCTATAAGAAGACAGGTTTGGAGCAAGTTGTCATAACATACTCTGTGAATAGAAGTACCTGATGGCCATACTTGCATTAAAAAAAATGCAAACTAATGGTTAGAAACCTGATTTTTCCATCTGATTATAACTCCAAAACCTGAATACATAATACACATTCTGCAACTAAAAAAGAGAATACATGTCAATGTAGTACCTTGTGTAAAGATAGTTTATCAGTGAAATACTTACTTTTCATTGTCTAGTATTTGCAAAGCTTTGGCTAGTATATTCAATTTTCATTTGAACTATATAAATAAAACTATGTCCATGCATTTTCCTCTAAATACTTAAAGGTATTTAAATAATCAATGGCTTGCCATATACTTCCCTGAAAAAATACTGAAGCAATCACAGAATTGCTATGATATTGAGGTAAATCAGTGGTAGACTGCAACCAGTTCAACAACCAGTTCTGTGAGCGCATGCTTTGTACGCGCATGGAGACTTCGCGCATGTGCAGCATTCAAAATACAGCAATTTGAAGCTCAGCTGCTTACCTCCTAAGGCAGCCCCGGTAAGTAGAACAGCAGAGGCGCAGAAATCAGCTGTGCCGCGCGAATCAGCTGATCCAGAAAGAAGGAATTATAGGACAGAATAGGGCGGGGTGGGTGGGCGGAGCCAGCTGATCGTCGGAACTACCGGTTCACTTAAACTGGTCCGAAGTGGCAGCAGCCCACCACTGAGGTAAATGCTAATTCTGTTTTTTCTAAATTCTCCCACTCCTACAAAATAGGATTATAACCCTGAAATTACATAGGAAAGAGGGAAAGAAATGCTCAAGGAAGATTCAGATATTGTAGAAAAACCCAAATATTTAGCATTTGCCTTTGGCACAGAAAATATATATCAAATAACTAATGCAGGGCAAGTATTTTCTCAGGGAGTAAATCAGAAATAAAGTAAACTGAGGAGAAAAGAGAAACTATATAATACAAAAACAGTCGAGTCTGAGGACACCCATCTCAGAGATCTTTAAAAAGTCAAATGTGAGATTGCTGAATTCTTTGCAAAACCATGGCACATCTCTTACTTTGGGTCCAAAGTAAACGACTAAAAGTCTAGTACTGTGACAACAATTTTAAGAAGGTGCAGGGGAGATCCTAAAAGTATTTGTTAGAATCAGTTTAATGTTCATTCTGAAAAATTGGACTTAATATTGATTCAGGGCAAACGGAAAATGTAATTAAATAAAAATAACTAATTTACAGAAGATCAAACCTTGCTGAAATAAGATAATTCATGGATTCTGCAAAAGTAACTCTGGCTTTACCAAACTTTTGGAATATTTTTAAAGTGTCAAGAGATATGGGAATGAATCCTATCAACATGTATATTTGGTTTTACAAAAAGCCTTTAAAAATGTCTTTCAAAAAACATTCTTGATTATATTTATTGATGCTGGATAAGAGGCCTTGACATTTTATGGATTATTAACTGGTTTAAAAAGCAGAAAACAAAAGTAGATACATATGAATCTTTTTTCTCCCAATTAAGAAAATAAGATGCAAAATCTTTCCAAGATCTGTTAAGTCCGGCTTTTCTATCTTGCTCATAAATGGTCTGGACTGAAGATAAATCTGAGGTGGATAAGTTTGAGGATTATAGCAAATTATTCAATATGACGAAAACTAAAAGTGACTGTGAAGAACTTCAGAAAGCTCTTTAGATTCAATGGAATTAAATAGCAAATACAATTCGCTTCAAGTAAATATAAATGGTGGTCGCTCGACAAGATCATATTTACATTGATGAATTCCTATAACTGGCCAGGAAAAGATCTTGGTATCATAATGGATAGCTACTGAAGCTCACTGCGTGAAAAGGGGAAATGGTATGCTAATGTTCATCAAGAAAGATGAAATTGCCAACATTATTCAAAGCAGTGGTATGTTCACATTTGGTGTGCAATACTGTGTGAAGCGCTGTATACTACATACTTGAGATGGGAGATGTTCAGTGTGTATAATAATACTCATAAGGGGAACAAAGATAGAGAAAATATTTTGCCCTTTTCTCAAAGTGGTGGATCTACAATTATCTAATGAGATTAGTTAGATTTAGTTAGACTTAGAACAGACTTAAGAAAGTACATTTTAACACAATGGAACATTAATGAAAATTCTCTACTGTAAGACATGGTGATGAACACTAGTTTGGATGGTTTTAAAAGGAGGTTGAACAATTTATGGAATGCAAGTCTGAAACTTCAATGTTAGTTCCAGGATGGTGTAATCATGCCTTCAGTTATAATTCAAACAATAATAAAAAATAAGTTTTCTCTTCTCATGCTCATGACGACCCCAGCAGTAGCTGGTTGGCCATTGTGAAAAACAAATGCTGGAGTAAGATGGGTTTTGGCTAGATCAGGTTAGACTTTTCTTACATTCTTATAGAAAGGTATATATTAATGTTTTGCATACATTAAAATGCATTAATTTTACAAAAAGTGATTAGATGACCGTTGATAGTTATGGTTTATCAGAAAATGGCCACAAACCAATTATGCCTTTAAACATAGAGCCCTGATGACTCAAATCTTCCATGCAACCCTTCATAAGAAATGTTTTGTGGGTTTTCCACCTTGTTGCTATCTGATCTTTTTTTCAAGTTTTAAAAACACCTGGCAAAATGTATAATATAGTAAGTCATGCTATAGGATCCTTTTATCCATCCACTTGTAAACTTAGCCTCTAGACCTGATACAGAGTGCAATCCTAAATATAAGGCGGTTCTACTTTCATAAATTATGTTCAGTATATCTTGTGTCCCTATTTGACTTGTACAGATAATAGAACAATACTGAACCATGAACCTAATTTCCTAATTACTTATGAATTATTAATTCCCTACAAGATGTAATAAAAAGTAGCAAGTTCTCAGTAGTAATAATTGAAGGCCAATTAATTCCGCACAGGTTGCAAACATTTCAGGAAAAAATATCAGTTTATAAACAGATAGTTTATATACAGTTATAGACAGTTTATATACAGATCATACATACAGCGCTTCCATTTCTTGTCCTACATACAACAATCAAGGTGATCATGCTAGCTTTTATTAATTGTGGCTAATGCTTTAAAAATAACTTGTGAAATTTTCTCATTCTCGAAGTCATACTAATTTTTTTTGTTTTTTACTCTCAAGACACGGGTTTTCTATGTTACTTTAGAAAACGTTGATCTGCAGTTTGAACAGGTGGTCATGGCTGGATTTTTATCATCCCAAACTCACCTTACAAACTTCAGTTCAGAGCAGTGGTGAAATCTGAACCGGTTTACTACCGGTTCGCTGGCTGTGCCTGCGCAGTGCGCACCACACACCAAAAATGAGGTGCGTGTGCGCTTGCACACCAAAAAGAAGGCAAGTGGTAAGTAGAAGAGTGTGCAAGGGAGGGTGATCAGCTGTGGCACACAATCTTTTTTTTTTTTTTTTACTTTTAAAAGCCTTGCTTTTAAAAGAAAAAAAAAGCCTCTGATGATCGCTCAGCTGGGCATGGGGGGCGGGGGCAGGGATTTTTGCTATCGGTTCTCTGAACCACCCGGTGCCATCGCTACCAGATCGGGCGATCGGGAGCATTTCACCCCTGGTTCAGGGGTGTCAAACTGGCAGCCTGCAGGTTGATTGTGGCCTTGGACAGCTAGCAATGTGGCCCGACAAGATCATAAACTATTAACATTATTATGCAATTTATATACATTAATTATATTAGATATTTTATATGCAGCCCAGACAATTCCTCGTCACTGAAGGAGTCCCAGGCAAGCCAAAAATTTGGACACCCATGTTTTAAACACTTTTAAGACTAAAAGACTTTTAAAACTAAGCAGTTTAACACAGCACAATATAAGCCATGAAATGACTGATTTTGTCTATCAATACATTGTTTTCAGAAAGTATTTTCTGAGAAATATGGTTTCTATGTGGTGGTGTAGTGGTTAGAATGCTGTATTGCAGGCTACTTCTGCAGGGAGAGGAGAGGAGGGGAGGAGGGGAGGGGAGGGGAGGAGAGGAGAGGAGAGGGGAGGAGAGGAGAGGAGAGGAGAAGGTATTGCCATATATTCAATTCTACATTTCACTGACTTTTAAGAACCAACTGATTTGCTTGTTTTCTTACACAAATCTGAAATTTCATAGTTCTATGTAGGAAGTACAGTATTAACTTTTTGTCAATTACGAACAGATGCCTTAACCATTTGGAAGTTTCACATGAAACCAATTTAAAGTTTTAATTGGGAGACATGCAGAAAATGCACTTTTCACTCTGTCATAGAAAAACATCTATTAAACACTTTTTCAATTATTTATCCATATTCAAGATAGAAATAAGAGGGTATTTAAGAAACAAAATACAGATGATAATCTTCATCCATAATTTCCTGCTTCTGTGATTTGAGCTTAGTTTTCCACCTTGTACACCCACAAAATGGCAGATGTGCTTCTATCCATGTGTATAAGGCTTTTAAGGTTAATGTCACCCAATCACCAGCACTTGGTTGTAAGCTGATTCAGATAAAAGCTCTCCCTTTTCTTCTCTGACAAAGATGATTCCAATTGCACTCACTACTCTTAGCAATGGCTTTAGAGAAAAACTTCCCATTCCTCAGAGTCAGAAAAATAAAAATAAACAAATCTATCCTTTGCACCTCCCACAAGAGCTTTGGTCAAGGAAGGGGAAAAAATACTACTTATATATTTTCTAAAGACTGAGACCATGCTGAGGAACACAACTTTGAAAACTCCAGTCTAAGGTTTTAGTTATTTTATTCAATTTTATACCATTTGCAAAAACATAGGTAGGATTCCTCATACTTCTCCATACAAATAATGAATGAATGAAAATATCAAAAAGTAGAGAATTTGGGACTGATTCTTGTGGCATAGTTGTCATGCTATCTAGGCCTAATATAATTAGCTTGTTAATCACCATGTCATAGGGTAGTTTGCTTAAGTTAAGAGATAGGTATATATAGGATTTCCAGTAGCAATTTAAAAAGTTATACAATTAAAAAACAAAACAACATTAGTCTAAGCAAGATTTCCTTCTAACTTGTAAACGTCTGGTAAACATCATTATGTTTCTAAAGTGCTTACTGGCCAATCACTTTATAATCTGCTCTGGAGTATCCAAGGTATAAATGTTATACTGACTGCTTTGTAGTTTCCTGGATCTTTTTTTTCTAAATTTCTTCTCTAAGTTTTGAAGACAGAATCAGTGTTTTTTCCCTTCCGGTTAACTGGTGCATCATCAATTCTCCAAAATTTCTCAAAACACAGGATTTGGCCAAATCATCAGCTGATTTTTTTTCAATGTCCTAGACTGCAATTCATCTCATTCTAATTTTCAATCCTGTGAAACATATCAGTTTTTTCTTGGAGGTGAATTGTATTGTCTTTTGTTATCTCCTAGCATGTTCTTCCTTATTCAATGATTTCAAGTTATTAAGTTATTAATTTAAGAATTAATAGAATAGACAAGTGTAAGTAATCACAATTCCACCAGCCTATTGCTGTTGGACATCAGTAAGAGTTGGTAATCGGAAAGGAAAAAACACTGATTCGGTCTTCAAAACGTAGAGAAGAAAATTCCATGGACTTCTAGTGCTTTTTTGCAGATCTGGCAACTGAAATGGTTTCCAACAGGGTTTGTTTAAAGCCAGAAGAAAGAGGCAGAAATTTACTGTGATTTCCACTTTTATACAATATATTCAAATATAAAACAAATAATTGGATTTGACCAAAGTATGAAGATAAAGAACAGTTTGTGATATTCATTCTGACCTCAAGTTTCAACTTTGGAAAGAAACCTTTCTTTCCAGGTCTGGTCTTGTTCATTAGAGGCCCCCCAAAATCTGACGCCATTAAGAGATGGATGGAGAAATCTGAATAATCCCTTAGGACTGCAAGCTCTTGTATAATATATTATGGTGCATGTTGGTTTTATACGGCTTATATCATTTTACTTTTATTTTAGCTTAACTAAACATTTTTAGCAATCAACTACATTGCTTAGCAACCGAAATTCCAGTCCCAATTGTGATCGTGAGTTATTATCTATAAAATAATTTTTGTGCCAGTTGAGAAACTAAAGGAAAATCTTAGGAATTCACATCCCTAAAACACATACGTAAACACCAGGTATACATCGTTTTTCACACTTTTGGTTTTACTACAGTAATAAAAAAGATAAAGATTTCCCTTTCCAGTTGTATCGAGCTGTAGGGCGCAGTGCTTATCTGTTTCTTGTCCAAAAACATTTTAAGTGATCATATGGCTAGCATGACTATAGACCCCCACATCGAGCCCCCCCACTACTACAGTTATAGGAACCTATTAAAATTATGATATACAACTTATTTGAACTAATATCCATTGTCTGCAGCTTGTACAGACCCCACATATTTATGCTAAGGAAATCTTACATGTACTGAAATTGATACTTTATATCCAGCACTCTGTACCATTCTAAGACTATAGTATAGTTTTCAGTATTGTAAAGTTAGATTACTAAATCTTAATTTAAAATAATTAACGGTAGTGCCCCATTTTAGGCCAATTGTGTTGAAGGTAATGATAACCAAATGATAAGGTTCATAAATTGAGTTGTCAAATTTGCTACAGTAGCCTGAATTAGCATTTCTAACATTCCCTCCCCCCAAAAAATAAACTATAGTTTTTTTGCAACAGTCGTTAATGCTTTTTTATTTGGCAAAAACATCTTGCCTTTCCTCTTTAGTTAAGAAGGCAAATTACCAGACACCCTAAAGAATGCAACAGTCTAGCCAAATATAGAGGAACTGATTTCCACTGCCAGTAGCTTTGCCAAGTATTGCAGTTTGCAGGGATTTTTCCCCCTTCTTCTTGGCAAAGCACTTGCAAAAATTATGACATTCCAAAACTCTAGTAATTTTGCATGCAACATCCTGGACTCTTTACATTCTGGATTCGGATTAAAGATTGCTATAAAAATATATTTACTATTAGTCCTGTAAATTCATTATAAGACCAGTGGGCATACAGGGCATACATATTCATTCATTTCTTCTGCAGGCAACACAAAACTTAGCATTTCATACTTCACAAGAAATGGATGTATCAAAACTGGAAACTAGTTTTAGGGCAATTAAATAGGCAGTTGATAGCTCAGATGTGTTCACTAAGATACTACTGTGAAATCTGTTCTACCTAACCTATCTTATTTGGCATGCTGCAAAACAACGTACTAGCTTTAACATATTCATTTGCAGAAGGGTAGCATCTGTAATACTAATGTTGTATTTTGCAACTGGCTATGGCCACTATGGCAATTATTCTGTAAATAGGCAGGTAATAATAATTTTATGAATGTGTCCATTATAGCTTTCAATATTCCAAATTAAGTGTTGCTAATCCTTGCTCTACATTATCAAATTGTTAACGCCTCAAATAAAAAAATAGAATATAAAGTCTAAGGTAGAATACAAACTTCCTTTTCTAAAAATCTAATATTCATAAAATCTTTATATATGTAGTCCTCAGGTTACGAAAGCAATTGGGACTGGGATTACCATTGTTAACTCAATGCAATTGTAAAGTATGACATCATGTGACTATTTCACTTAGCAACAGCAATTGCGGCAGTCCTGGTTTCTATCTTATTCCTAAAACATGCAGGTTGTGATGCAGGAAGTGGTGGAAGTCCAAAGTAAGGAGTATGGAGATATGGGGTGGTGGTGGTGGTGGTGGTGAGGCCCTGGGAGGCTGAGCATGGACAAGGGGAAATGGATGCATGGGACCGACTCTGATGGGTTTCCCTATTGACTTTGGAAAACTAGCAAGTAATCCCACAAATGGTGATCATAGCTTCCTACAACATTATAATGAGCTGGGCATCTATGTGCCTGAGTTGCAATCATGTGACCACGGAGGTGTTGCAATGGCTGGAACTTCAGGGACTTGTCATACATCCAGTTTTTTTTACATCCTGCCATAACTTTTAACAGTCAGTAAATGATTATTTGTTAATATTATAAAAACAATTGAGTCAGCTCCTTATTTCCATTTCATAAAAATTAATAAATCTATTGTTTAACCTAATCCCACTACACAGTGCTAATCAATTACATATACTATTGGAGATTACATGATCCATTGGATCAACTATAGTAGCTAACTATATTTTGGCCTAGCATGGTATGTGAAAGCAGCTGCTGTGCTTACTTTTAATTTCTGGTTCACCATATCATGACAAGATTAGGTGCAATCGTGTTTAAGTTTGCCACAGATAAATGTGTTAGGAAAACAAAGTATTTATGAATAACACAATCTGCTCTCAAACAACATGCATAAAAAATTCATTTTTACCTGGTGGATTCTTGGCAGGATCGTTGTGGCTTGGACTTCCTGATTGTCCAGAATCTACCAAACAAAAAATATGAAGAAATATGTATTATTTGTTTTTAGCTTGTCACAAAGCTTATACTGTTTTGAATGAATCAGTTTGTAAAATGTAATTTTAAAAAATTCACTGTTATTATTGAAGAATGAGGAGCAAGAATAGATTGGTACCCCTTATGAAAATGTTGCTTAATTGTTATGCATACTTGGCCTATATTTCCTAAAATACACAACTGGAAACAAAGTGTTGCAACTGAAGAATGGAAAAAGTATCATTCCCAAAATGATGAGGTATAAAAATGGTTAAATAAACACAATCTATAACAGGCACACATTTAGAAACCCCCATAAGGCTCAAGAGCTGTAAACATTGGTTAAATAAATAAACTACACTTTAAAGGAACAATCTTTTCAAGATCCACAGGAAACGTATACAATAATGTCCTAGCCTCTCCCAGTAAAATGTTATCTGTCCATAAATAGATTTATTGAGCTTAGCCCCAAGTCGGCATCATCGGATACAGATGTAATATGAATATATATTATAATGGAATCATAAAAGGGGTCTAAAATAATATAGTTAAGTATAATTGGATAGAAAGTTAACTACTTAATATTAATAAAGTTTATGTGAAATTTGATGCTTCAAAGGCATAAACTGTTAAGTTTTTACTATAGCAAGATGCTATGTTAAGGCTTCATGAGGGCCTCGTGAAAAGATTAGCAGTTGCTTCGGCCGGGCATGTTTTGTCAGCAGTGGGGGTGGGGGGTGGGGGTGCAGCAAAAGTAGGCGGCAGAATATAGGGTGACCAAAAAGGCAGAAATGTTAGGGTGGTAGGTATGCAGGGGAAGCTGAAGCACACACTGCAGTCGTAAATGTGGGCAGGCTACTAAGAGCCCAAATTTTGATAATGTGATTGTGGGGACACTGCAGCAGCCATAATTTCAAGGAGTTGTAATTACCATTTTTTCAGCACTATTATTAGCTGAACCAATGGTCATTAACCACAGATATCTGTAATGCTTTCTATAGCAACAACATGATTTTTAAGAATATCAAGTATTTTAGATTTGATAGTTAATTTAAGCATGAATTATAATTATTTCTATAGTTTTCGATTCCCTCTATTCTGTCTAACACAATATACAGATATATCATAGCCTTTAATTTCTGCAATGGCAAGTTGAATCCAAATTTTTGAATCTTAATACCTATTATATGCAATGTTTTAAGTATATCTGATTTTAACATACTTTATATTAAATCAGCAAATATGTACAAATTAATTAAGTTACATCAATACTAGGATGTAAATCCATTTTTGCCTTCTTGTTATGACTGACATTAGAGAGCAAATTCAGGCTCTTATCACCTGTACTTTGGCCAGGGTTGTGAGACTGGAAATTTTCATAATGGAGACCATCTTAATTTATCATACATATTGAATCTAACGCAAGATAACAGTAATTGCTACAAGTATAGCAATGGAAAGATCATGGCAAGTAGAGTCACTAAAAGTGATCACTATTATTTTTACTACTTTTATCAAAACACAGAATCAACTCTCATGAATAGAAGGTGTAAAAACTCAGATTGGGCCACTAAAAAGGGAAAATAATTTTCCAGACATCCTGCTTCCTGCCCTTTCTTCATCAGTGGAATACACAGGACAGCAAGAAGAAGGGGAGTGTGTTTCCATCTCTTCTACTTCTTCAAGAACCATCACCATTCTGCAACCAACCTTCTCATCTTCAGTTGGCCAATCTCTATCACTAGGATGAAATGTATACATGTATCTGCCTTGGGCTTTCCAATCCAGCAATACTGAGCCTGATTGTGCAGCCAGTCATGTAACCTGGATGTAGAAAGCTATTGCAATTAGAACTGTCAAAGCATTCATAATGAACAAATGTCATCTCTATCTCTCATTTGACAATTTCTGAATAGCTTCGCAATGAATCAAATATTCCAGTCTGCCCCACTGGCATAAAAAGTCCAAAATATATTTGCCTTCTCCGCCATCAAATGGGAAGGAGACAGAGGAGCTGCATATAAAATGGGAAGGAGAAGGATGCAATGTTCTATTCTCCAAGAAGAAATGGTCTCCTAAGATTGGATGTATTTCCAGTGTGATTGAAAACTACAAGAGAAAGGTCATTGAACTAAACTGTAAAATTACAGAAAATGGCTCAATAAACTTGACATCCTTCTTATATGATTCCGCAGAGGGGAGGTATTTATAGAGCGCCAGATCTCCAGTAAAGCAGTGGGGGAGATTTCTTGACAAAGATGCTTAGCAGAATTGCTTGCAGAAGGATACATCATGATCCAGTTAAAATGTAAAGAAGTGCTAAGAAGATTGAAGCTCCTGAGAACATGAAAGGAATAAAGAAGCAAATGGGAAGCCTTCAGAACCAGCTAGGAACTGCTGGAATTTTTTCCAACTTTCTAATGTAAGTGGCAAGGATATTTAATTAATTAATTACTGTATTTTTCGGAGTATAAGACGCACCGGAGTATAAAATGCACCTTAGTTTTTGGGAAGGAAAATAAGAAAAAAGCTGATTGGTGGATTGGCCCAGAATACCCCCAATCAGCTGTTTTCAGAGGTGAATTTTAGCAACAAGTTTATTGGTTGTGAGCTCTGTGCCTTGCTTTTTTTTCTGCCTCTGAAATTTCTGAAACTCTGTTTCAGAAAAAACTTTTTTTTCTGCCTCTGAAAGCCTCCGAAACAGACCTTCAGAAAAAAAGGCTTTTTTTCTGAAGCTTCTTTCACAGGTTTCTTTCAGCCTCTGAAATCTCCGTTTGGGAGGCTGGGTGGGACTACAAATAGAGTATAAGACGCACCCAGATTTTCACCCTCTTTTGGGGGGGGAGGTGCATATTATACTCCGAAAAATACGGTAATTTGTTTGTTTGCTGCCCATCTCACTGTGAGGCAACTCTGGATGGTTTACAACATTAAAAGCAATAAAACCAGAAAAATACATACATAAAACCATAAAAATAGAGATTATGACTAAAAGAGGGGAGGGAGAGAGCAGAATGTATGTGGGGAGGGGGAGAGGTGGTTGATACAAAACAGGATGCAAGAATGAGAAAAAGAAAGGAGAGACCGTGTGTACACTGAATAACAAACTCCACCCAAGCCTTGGAAGCAGCAGAAAATGGACAATTTTACAACTTTAGCAAGTAACTTTGACCCTACTTACTCTTCAGATCGACATGACCTAACTCTTTCTATCTACAGATAGAAATGGAGACTCCAAGGCTTCGTCTCATTCTGGTAGAGGGATATTAACCAGGCTACTTGATGTTTGTTGAGCAATTGCATTGCTTATATGGGTTGTATATGAACTTTAAAAGGAAGAATCTAGCAGACTTCAAAACTAGACAAAGTCAGTTCACAACACAAATGGTTATCTTGATCTTCCAATTTGTCTTTAGTGAAAAATAAGTAGTAACAAAGGAACTACTTTATAAAGGTACACTGAGAATCACCAAATAAAACAGAAGAAGCTGTTAAAATATCCTGCTGCTCACACCAACAAGCAAGGGACAGCCAGCAGAGCATTTAGAGCTACTCCACTCCTGAATCTACTAGAAAAAAAAGCACTGTGGAGGACTTAACCCTCAAGCAGAGATAAGGCAGAGATGAAATAAGTGCAATTATTATTTGCAGACCAATCAGATATCTCCACATATTTCCAACTATGGAGTGAATAGAAGGCAATGAGACTTCAAAGGGCAATTATTCTGTCCTTGAGTAAGCTGCTCCACTATGGAGGCTCTTGATAAATTTACTACATGTCAAATGGCTTCTATCATTTTGCTTTACAAAATGAAGCTCTTCCTGAGCATCTTCTCAATATTCCCAGTACATGTCTTCTGTTTAGAGAAATCTAGCCTGCTTTTGGAACAGTTTTCTCAAAACTGTGTCACGACTTTCAAAATCTAAGTGTAAAAATTTGAATCTAGGTAACCTCAGGACTGTTTCATCAGCAATGACTTAAGAAAAGCTTTAACCAACAAACTCAAGTTAGCTAGACAATGTGCTGAGGTTGTAAGTCACAGTTCTTGATTTACAATCATTTAGTTGAACAAACTGCTCAAAAGTGACTTATGATTCATCTTTGAAATTACAATTTTTACAACATTCCAATGTTCACATGATTGCAACTCAGGTGCTTGGCCATCAGCTCACATTTATGATGGTTGCAGCATCTCACAGGCATGTGATCACAATTTGCAACCTTCCTATCCAGCTTCATATAAGCAAAGTCAATTGGGGAAGCTGAAGTTGTTTAATGACTGTGATTTGCTTAACGACTATGATAAAAATGGTCATAAAATTAGGTCTTGACATATGATGACTTGCTTAATGACAGCATCATTTAGTGACTCAAATTCTGGTCTCAACTGGTTATAAGTCAAGGACTACACAATGCATTGCCAGATTCAGGGTAAACAGATCCCATATAGAAATTGGATGAATTAAGAGAAACATTGGGGGCAATACACTCTACAGTGAAATCATTTAAGTCCAACCATGCACTCAGGACCAGGTCAGTAAACTCAATCAGCAAATTTTTAATGCTGCTATAGCCACAGACCACCAATAGAGAACCTTTAATATCTAATCCAGTCCCTGATAGTCTGCAGCTTGATCAAATGTTACATCTAAATGTACACAGACTTTGAGGGGGGGAAAGCTCATTTCTGGCCATCATCGGATCCAGGAATGCTTTTAACACCAATGCCATACCATAGTGGAATTCTCCAATTGCATCCCTCCTGTGGGGGCTAGATTGAGATGCTAAAGATGAAGCTACCAAATTAGAAGAATTAGCAACCATTCAATAGACAGAAACCTGGCTTTTGGTCTCATGCTCTTCTTGGAATTGCCTCGTCTGTTATTAATATATGTTTTATCATATCCAAAATATATCCATTTCTCCAAATACCATATAAATACCAAACAGTATGTACCAAATTTATGTTCTCACATTCTTGAGGATCTACCTCTTACATGGCCACTAATGGCTGCTCATATCGATAGATATATACGTCTAAATCCTAATAATTCTTTTATAGGATATTGCAGGGTGGATTGTTAAATCCAAAGACTTCATTTTCATGAATTATATGTTGCTGAATTTGATATATTCTACTTCAAGAAACATGGCAAGCTAAAAGCTTGTTGATAAGTGGGTATAAGTCTTTCTCACAGCAGCTCTTGGAGCAGGACAAGGTAGATTTGTGGTGGCTTTTATTACCCTGAAATATTACACATAATTTAGAACCGTGGACCCCATTTCTTACTTCCCTGTTTACTTATATCGAACAAATTGCACAAACCCCAGAAGACTGGGCTAGCTTTCATATTATCCATTTATAAAACAGCACCAGAGACCTGCTTGCTAATTATATGCCTTTTGTGTAAAAAGTAAGCTCTATGTTAGTCACTTATACAAAAAATTAGTTGACTGGATTGATCTAGAACAGGCATGTCCAATCCATGGTCATGGGTCACATGCGGCCCCGAGCAGCTAGTGTTGCAGCCCCATAACATTGTAAAAAAAAAAAAAAAAAAGGGGGGGGGGAGGGAGAAAGAAATCATAAAGGAAATTTGTTATTTATATACATTAACTGTATTATATACTTTATATGCAGCCCAAGACAATTCCTCTTCACTCAATACAACACAGGCAAGCCAAAGGTTTGGATACCCATACTCTAAATGAGCTAGCAGGTTTCAGGACTGGACATTCTATTGGTGGACTTTATACTTCAATACCTGGCCCAAAACTACACATTTAAAATAAGCTCAACATTATACTGCATGTATTGATTTTAGGTCCATCTCCAGTCTAGTTCCGAGTCTAGTCCATAGAGCACTAAGCTTATGAACACTGCCATTAACAGAAGATTACTGTTGTGTATGCATAATCTTTATAAGAATTCCAGAATCAAGTTTCGATGCAGTATGCAAGGCCACCACACAAACGATATTCCAACTTTCATGAGGGAGGGATATATTTTATCTCCCCTGCTGTTTAATCTGTACAAAAATTCACTCATGACTAGAATAATCAATTAGAACCTCCTCATCCCCCAAAACTAGCAAACACACACATATTGCAACTCTGTTGCGTGCAGATGACACAGAAGTCCTGTCACAAACGTTTTTTGCACTTAAATGAGCTCTTAATGCTCTAGCCAATTGTTGCTCTGAGGAATTACTGAGAGCAACCAGTAAAAGTGAGAACCTGATCTTTGCAAAGACACCTAAATGATATGCCTGGAGGAAATATGGCTGGAGTACGAACAAGTTAAATTTTTTAACTATTGGGGCATAGTTTTCCATAGCTTTCCCAAATGCAGCACATACCAAAATGATGTCATACAAAATGCTCAAACCTCAGTACTTTGGCCACCTAATGAGAAGGAAGGATTCACTGGAGAAGTGCCTAATGTTGGGAAAGATTGAGGGCAAAAGAAGAAGGGGACAGCAGAGAACACGGTGGCTGGATGAAAGTCTTAAATGGACTCCAGAGGATGGTAGAGGACAGGAAGGCCTGGAGGAACATTGTCCATGAGATCGCAAAGGGTTGTACATGACTTTGCAACAACAACAACAATCAAAGACCTGACAGCCGAACAGGACCAATCTGTTCACATAAGAATAGGTTTCTGTGCAGTCAAATCCCTTTTATAAACCAGTGAGATATTTACACCAGATACCGTGTATCCCCAAAAATAAGACCCTGTCTTATATTTTTTTGAACCCTGAAATAAGCACTTGGCCTTATTGCCATGTGCTCAAAAGCCCTACTGGGTTTATTATCAGGCGATGTCTTATTTTGGGGGAAACATTGTTTCCAAATTCTGAAGAGCACTACTTTTACCACATTTCAATGTTCTTTTCACAGCAGTTTTGAAGGGCCAATGCAAAAAAAGATGAGTTGAGACTATACCTCTGTGGACCTCATAGACACTATTTAGAACCATATCCTTCATTTCTACTTTGACTAAAATTTGCTGTATTTTTAACATACCATTTTATGTTAATCATGTTTTTAATGCCATTAAAATCACACACAAGTCTATCAGTTGCCCCTGGTTCGGACCGGTTCTATAGAATCGGTAGTAAAACCGGAGGGAGGCTCCGCGTACCAACCCTGACGTCATCAGAACACTTCTGTGTATGCCCAGAAGCTTCTGCACATGTGCAGAAGAGCATGCACACGCGTGCTGCCTGTTGCAAACCGGTAATAAAGGTAAGTAGAATCCACCCCTTAAGTCTATACTACTGGAAAACTGTGTGAAATTTCTCTGGTACAGAATTGAGAAATAGTATTTTTATCTTTTTCTACACTGGCAACTATCTATTTATATTACTTTTCTACCAACACAATAAATACTATAATCTGTTGTCTATCTTGTTTGCTTTACTGATGCTCAAAAATTCTAGAGTTTTAACAAAATGGATTTTGCAATTTGCCTTTTTTATGCAGTTACCAAGATTTAAATTTTTAACTAAGCCAATATTATGAGAAGAGGAAGCTATGCCTTAACCCAAATAAAACCAAAGTATGCACCTTCCATCTAAGCAATCATACAGGGGAGGAAAAGGTTAGAAGTAGAGGATAAAACACAACTACCGTCCAAAATATCTCAGAATAACCCTTGACCGATCCCTTACATTTGAAAAACACCGTGAAGTATTTGGACAAAAATTGAAAACTAGGAACAACTTGATTAGGAAAATTGCAGGAACAGACTTGGAAACACAAGCCAAAACATTGCTTATAGTGGCACAATCTTTAGTACGCTCTGATGCCAAATACTGCACACGTGTATGGGGAAGAAGTTGTCATACCAACGAGACTGATGTTCAACCTTAATGACATAATGAGAATAATATCTGGAACCCTTAAATCCACACTTCTCTCATGGCTCCATGTTCTTTCTAACATTGCCCCTCCTGATCTCAGGTGACTACAACAGACAATCTGAGAGTGGAATATAATAAACATGCCTTCGACTCCTAGAGCTCTTCCAATACATAAAATATTAGACTTTCTACCTCTCACCAGGCTTCAGTCTAAGAAACCAATTTGGAATAACATACCACAGTTTTACAATCTAGATGAAGAATGGTGATTAAGATGGGTGACTTTTAATAACAATAATCAAACAAATCACACAAATCCAACAAAACTCCTTGCAGGAATGCAGCTGCCTCAAAAAAATATGGAGCCACTTGAATAGAATTAGGACAGGCCATGCCAGAACTAAGGCAAAGCTCTTTAAGTGGACAATGGCTGACAGCCCATAATCCAAATGTGGTGCACCAAAACAAACTATAAAACATACAGTTCAAGAATGTCCCCTCAGAAAATTTCAAGGCACCTGGGTTGATCTCATCTCAGCCACACCAGAAGCAGTTAGCTTTCTTAGATACTGAATTATAACATTGGTCTCATTGCAATTCTAGGGCTCCATATTGTGATAATTTTATTATGGTTTTCTCTTAATTTAATATATTATCTCCTATATTGTATTGTCTACATATTTTACATACACACACAAATATTCTGATGCTTCATTTAAACTAAATTTGTATATCAATGGCATGACTGTAGATGCCATACACTAAATAAATTAAATCAATAAATTAACTTTATTTAATTTTAATTAAATAAACAATAGTGGCAATTAAAACATTACATAATCAATTCATTTCTAATCTTGTTCGCATTATGACTTGGCTTTTGCTTAACCTTTTAACTGCCCTGTTAAACCAGAAATACAATAGGATTTGATTCCGTTTTCATACATTAAAAGCTCATTATAATAGATACCCCAACAAAACAAACTTTTCAGTTTTGTTGGGTATTTTCTCAGCTGTTTTAATGGGATGCATTTCTGCTAAGAATAATTTTGATCTGTAAAATAAGTTGTAAGTCTTTCAAGATGTGAAATAAAATTTCTTTCCATTTAGATCAGTCTTCTACTCCCCTCCAAAATGTAAACAGCCACTACCTTGGGTAGTCTTGACCTAGCAAATAAATTGTATTACTATGTACTGGGCACATAATGTTCCACTGGTGTGTCATTTCCTTATGTGCTACAGTGGGCTATGCTAGTTCAATTATGTTTTTTTATAATCTCCCCACCATTGCACTGCAAATCTGAAGAGTTTAGTTCCTTCTTTTATTCTTTTCTGCACACCCACAATTTAAGAATGCGGTAGAACAAATACAGTGAAGTATGCATTAATCTAATGTACTTAATGTATTTCTTTCTTTCTTTTTTGATGAAAAGAAAATGGTACTTTAAAAAAAAAAGAATCCTTGCTATTTCCTCCAAACATGGCAACCTATAATTAATCTTACCTGTGATTACTTCCAAGCAAGACAACTTCTAATTGTGAATATCAGACTTAGACAACATGAAAAAGTGTAAAACTAAACCTTCCAAACTCATTTTGTGACTTCTGGCAGCTGTGGAAACTAGATAGAGTTCAAAGTATATTCATATAGCTACCGTATTTTCCGGCGTATAAGACGACTTTTTAATACATGAAAATCTTCTCAAAAGTCGGGGGTCGTCTTATACGCCAGGTGTCATTCTCCTGTAACCAGGCAGACCAGCCCGAAAGGCTCTGACGAGCCTTAAATGGCTCTGGCGATCCAAGCTCTGACGATCCCAGCTTTGCCTGCTAATCAGGCAATGCAGCTGGGATCGCCAGAGCCATGTAAAAGGAAAAAACTTTCTTCCTTTGCTCTGGCGATCCAAGCTCTGACAATCCCAGCTGAGTTGCCTGCTAATCAGGCAACGCAGCTGGGGTCGCCAGAGCCATGTAAAAGGAAAAAAGTTTTCCCCCTCCAGCTTGCTTACCTTAGCTGCTAGTCGCAACGCTTGTCTTGCTTCGCTTTCCTGAATCCATTCCATTAGCAAGCCACTCCCTGCCTACAATCAAGAAGGCAGGGAGTTGTGGACTTCAACTCCCAGAATTCCTGGCTGAGAAATTCTGGGAGTTGAAGTCTACAAGTCTTAAAGTTGCCAAGGTTGGAGACCCCTGTTCTATTGGGTAAGTTTTTTTCCCCTTTGGGAGCTTTAAAAAAAATAGTTAATTGGGTTTTTTTTTAGTTGTTCTTTTTTAGACCTAGCCATTTAAAGTTTAGGAAGTTTTAAATTTAGTTTTCATATAAAAATAAAAATAAAATAAAATAAAATAAAATAAATATTTGTGCAGCTTTCTGAGATTTAGTGTGTTTCTGTAGTGTTTCACTCTAACTACACAAACACACAAAAGCTCACAAAGCTGTATGTGAATTTTGTGTGTATAAAATGTGAAAGTTGTTTTTTTGGGCTTTTTGTGGCTGTGTGAGGTTCCTGCTTGTTGCAGAGGCCATTTTGAGTCTAGCACAGCTGCTTTTACATTGTGGGTTAGCCAGTTGATGTTTTTTAATTTTTATTTGGTGTGCGTTAGAAGAGGGGTAGTCTTATATGGCGAGTATAGCCCAAACCCTATATTTTAACAGGAAAAGTCAGGGATCGTCTTATGCGCCCAGTCGTCTTATATGCCGGAAAATACGGTATATCATTTCATAATTTCTAATGATCCTAAAGGAATTAAATTGCAGCATTGCACTTAGGAATACAAGAAAGGATAAAAACAACATTCTTTATGGCTATTCTCCACTTGATTCATTTACTTTAAACAGTGGCCTTTCTCAACCTTGGCCACAATAAGACCTGTAGTTCACTTCCCAGAATTCCTGAGCTAGAATAGGGTCTGAGGAATTTTGAGAGTTGAAGTTGACTATCTTAACTGAATATATTACAATTTTATAAGAATATGTTTATTCATATATTTAATATCTTAACTGGATATCTTTTTATTAACTCTAATACCTTAACTGGAATACTAAAATAAGTCAGGTGAAATTATTACTGCTTATTTGTCCTTTTCAAACCATACTGAAAAGGGGTGTTGGACTTACCTGAATGCCCTTTCTCAGGATGATGGGACCAGCAGCCAGGAATGGTTAACTCTGTCTGTTATCCGATAGGACTGAATCTGCAAACTGTTAAGCTTTGCCACTTCCTCTTGCTTCCCAGCTTTTGACAAGGACGATGCTGCAGACTGATGTGCTGAGCTGTGGAGAAAGGGCCACTACCGGGACCCCAAAACCAGATGGTACACTGGCTGGGGCTGGCTGCTGGTCCCACCGCCCTGAGAAACGGCGTCCAATGTCCCTTCTCCAGTAAAGGTGGGACCAGCAGCCAGGAATGGGACATACCAAAGCAGTCTGCCCTACTGGGAGGGAACCGGCCTGTCCACTGTCCCCTGCCCCGTGTGGACCCTCTGGAGCACCGACCAGCCAAAGGCCACCTCTATCGAGGCGTAAAGATCAAGTTTATAGTGGCGGATAAATGGCGAAGGATACGACCAGATAGCAGCCCGACAGACTTCCTCTAATGATGCCTGCATAGCCCAAGCTGCCGTGGTGGCTGCGCTTCTGGTTGAGTAGGCGGTGATATGTCTAGGGACAGGCAAGGCCTGGGCCTCATAGGCTTTAGTGATACAAGCCTTAATCCATCTCCCCAAAGTTGAGGATATAACCCTATTCCCTAGGGTGGCTGGTTGGAAGGAGATGAAAAGAGATTCCGTTCGTCTAAGGGAGAAGGTCCTCTTTATATAGATACAGAGAGCCCTCCGAACATCTAAGGTATGCCAAGTACGTTCTAGGCGGTGAACTGGTCCAGGGCAGAAATTGGGCAATATCAATTCTTGAGCCCTGTGAAACGTAGTGTTAATTTTGGGGATAAAGATTGGGTCCAGGCATTAGATGACTCTGTTGGAATGAAAAACACCCAGTTCCTTCCTGATTGACAGGGCTGCCAACTCAGAAATTCACTGGGCCGAGGTTATGGCCACTAGAAATGCCACCTTATATGATAGGAACTGACCTTATATGATAGGAACTGGAGACTAGCCTCCCTCAAGGGTTCGAAAGGGCCCTGGGTAAGGGCATTTAATAGTTTAGTCATATTCCAAGTGGGATATCAATGAACTACGGGGGGACGAAGATTGGTGGCATCTCTGAGGAATTGTCTAGTCACCGGGTGTTGGGAAAGGGAGTCCCACAAGTCAAAATGGAGGAAAGGGCTGCCACCTGCCTCTGAAGAGTACTTGGCGTCAGCCCCTCATTGAGACCATCCTGCAAGAAGTCCAAGATGTGAGCCATAGAAACCTCCGTGGAGCCAGACCCCATTTTGCACACCAGCCATAAAAGGCCTTCCATGTGGCATTGTAGATGTGATTGTGGAAGCCCTACCCAAGGCCTGAATAGTTTCAATGACTCTGGAGGACAACTTGTCCCTCCTCTGTAGGCTCTGATCAAATGCCAAGCGGTCAGTTGGAACCATTGAGGGTTTTGGTGGACCAATGCCCCCTGGCTGAGGGAGATCCTGTCCTGAGGGATCTTCCAGGGCCGAGCCACTTAAAGGCCACCAGGTCCGTGAACCATGGTTGTCTGGGCCAATGTGGCACCAGCAACAGAAGCTCTGCCTCCTCCTCCAGCAGCTTTCGGATGATTTTGAGATTTAGCGGAAGAGGGGGGAAGGCCCGAAGGCCATGGGCTGTGCAAGGCATCCACTCCCTCTGCCCCTGGTGTTGGGAATCTGGTAAAGAATCTCGGGATTTGGTGGTTATCCCGGGTGGCAAATAAGTTGACTGTCGGGAGGCCGAAACGGTCTGATAGTTCCTGAAACAGGGCCAAGTGCAGGCGCCACTCCGTGTGGTCAACTAAAGCTCAGGACATTTGCCACCCCTGATATATGTGCGGCCCTTATGGACCGCAGATGAGTCTCTGCCCAGAGGCCCAACTGATCAGCTTCCTGCATGAGGTGCCGTGAGTGGGTCCCTCCGAGACGGTTGATGTGTGTCTTGGCGGCCACATTGTCCATCAGCACTAAGATGTCTCAGTCCTCTACCGCATCCTTGAAGGCAACAAGGATTGGGTGAATCGCCCGGAGCTCCAACCAATTTATGTTTGTGTCTCAGGTCCTCCTGAGTCCACTGGCCCTGGGCCATGTGCAAGTTGAGTGAGCTCCCCAACTGTAGAGGCTGGTATCCATTGTCAGAACTAGGTGATGTGGTTCTCTGAACTCTCGACCCTTGGAGAGGGCACAGGAAGTCCACCATTTGAGGGAGAGGATCACCTCTGGTGGACCCTGGACTGGGATGCAATCTGGATCTTGTGGTGGGATGGGGTCTTCCAATATGTGGCTCCTGATGATATTCCTGGGACCTGGGGTAGTCAGATACCAATGATTCATCTCTCTGCTGCATGTCTGTTGCAATCCCCTGCCATATTGCTTCAGATATTAAAGCTGCCATGCTAGTTGGGATCTGTGATTCAGTATGCTATTCAGGCCAAAGGCCTGCAACAGTGGGTGTAAAAGTCACCTTGGCAGAAGATCCCCTTGGTCCCCCAGGCTGCCCCCAATGGGGCTCTGTTAGGCCAGATTCTGGGATAGGGCCAAACAGCAAATCGTTTTTACTAGCCAGAGCAGGAGCTTGAGCCACCTCTCCATCCGGAGACCAGGTTGCTGTGCGCAATTGTTCCTGGGGAACAGGTTGGTCCAACTGCCATGCTGGAGATGCCTGAGAGGCGGCCTGTTCTGTATTTGGAAGGCCTTTGTTCATTTTGTCAGCCTCCTTTATGGCCCTTTCAATGGCCTTCTCAATAGCCCTGTGTCTTTGCCTGGCCTCTCTTTCAGAGGCCTTAGAGGCTTGCTTGGGAAGCTTGGTAGTGGGGACGTTGGCAGTCTTCCCTTGCTTAGAGGGCCTCGACCCTGAGGCTCTTGCTTCCCTAAGGTTGCTTTGATCCCCCAAGGAAGGATCCTGTAGCATGCGTTTGATAGAATGCCGTTGAAGCAGTGGCCATTTTGAAAATCTGCTAAAGGTCCCCAATTAACTAGACCTCTTTTGCCACCACGTGGCAGGATGCAGGAGAGCTGGAAGGTAGTAGTCTTTGGCCTGAGCAGATGGGGCTGAGAACAGGCTAGATCTGTGGTTTGGCTGTTTGTTAGGCTTAAGAAGCCACTCAGGCATTCATCAGGGCTCTCCTCCCCACCCCCATGTTCTTTCGCGCCAAGGGGGAGATTGAATCCAAGCCTATGGGCCTAGCACCATGGAGGATGGCCCATGGACACTTGCCCTGCAAGGATCAGGGGTGGCAGCAGTGTTGTCCGTCTTCCCCTGAGATAGAAAATGGTGCAGTTTTACCGGGCTCTGTGCTTTGTTGCCGAAGGAGTCCTGGGGCAATCTTCTGATGTGAAAAGAAACCACGCCACGTCTGGCAGGCTAGCGCCGCGGAGATTAGCTCATGAGTGCTGCTGCCGACTGCCGTAATGCTGCCTGCAGACAATTGGGGTGGAAGCCTCCAACCCCCTCCTTCCTAGGGCTCAGTGGTTCGGGGCTAGGCCCGTGAACACTGCTCTGAAGATCTGCTGGCCAGCAGACTCCTCACCGTCAAGCAGCGTTCAGTGGGCTCTGGCTGGATCACCGTTCACACTGGCAATACAGAGGGCTCGACCAGCAGAGCTGGGAGGCCCTCCACAATGTTTTTGCCCTGAAGTGGCCTTCAGCGGGGTCAGGCTGGTTCGCCCTTCACGCCTGCAATGTGGCAGGCTCAACTAGCGAACTGGGAGCCCACCCTGATGTTTTGAAAGTTTTGCTAGTAATCAAGCAGTCAGGAATGCTTAGCTCAGAAAACATGTTTGTCCATGTCAGACTGAGTCTAAAATCTGGGAAACAAGAGGACGAGCCGGAGCCAGGGATCGGTTCTATTTACCTTTACTACTGGTTCGCAACGGGCGTGGGTGCGGGTACTTGCTTCTGAGCATGTGCAGAAGCTTCTGCACATGCGCATATCGTTCATTATGATGTCCAGGTGGGCAGGTGGAGCCTCCCTCTGCTTTTACTACCGGTTCGGAAGAACCAGACAAAACCAGGAGCAACCCACCACTCGACAGAGCTTAACAGTTTGCAAATTCAGTCCTATCAGATAACAGAAAAAGTTAACCATTCCTGGCTGCTGGTCCCACCTTTACTGGAGAAGTTAATCCTGTTTATGTAGTGAGTAATTAAAGTAAAGAGAGCATGTCAATCAGCAAACTGTTTAGCAGCAAGTTCTCCACAGTAAGTTACAGACTAGTAGAACACTAGCACAATTGTGTGTTTCAAGCATTATTTCCAAGCATTGTAAATTATGTAACAGAGGTAAAATAAACATTACCAGCAATAAGCTGAAAAAGAGTATCTTAATTTTAAAATGTTCCAAAGTTAGCAGTGGGTTAATAGCTGGAATTAAATTACCATATTACATTTCCAAAAAATTTTCCAGGTTGTAACACAAATAATATAATTAATTTGTTAAGAATTAATTGTAGTCCAGTAACAGCTATATATTTACTACAAGACGACTAACATTAAGCAATAAGAATTCTTCACACATAACCTCAAATTGCATTCTCTTATTTTTAGAATGTGTCAACTTCTCCTACTACAAAAGAATGTTTTAATCTGCCAAATAGGTTAGTAACTAGAATTACTTACTGATGTACTAACAACATATGTATACATTCTAACTGTGTATTTTATATGAGCAGTGTTATCTGCAATTTTAGGTTACTATTGTTAAAGGCATTAAAATATATTGACAAATAAAAGAGGAGTGTATTTTAAAGGCAACTCCCTTTCAGTAATGAAATTCTTAACTGATGATACAAGTTCTATTGAAATTATTTCATCTCTTATTATTTGCAATTAATTTATTCTTATAGATTTAAGATTTTTCCCCAATTTGTCACTGCTTTTCTTACACCATATATGATGTACTAAGATAAAAGTGCAAACTGTTTCCATATGATATTTCACCAATACCTGGCTCTTGATCGAGATGGAAGAGAAGCAATGGACTGAGCAGATGACTGTGGTAGAAGACCTGTGAATGAACTGGCTCCCAAAATTTCACTCCAGATTAAGAAAAGGACCTGGGATTGACTGTGCTCCTCACAATGCTCCCCATAACAAGACCATAAAATAGTGGTCCCCAGCAAGTTTCATAGCAATGGAAGAGTCGCAATTCAGAGCCTTCAAAACGACACTAAATTTCTCCATTTCCTCTCTTAATTACTTTCATTGGAAATGGCTTGTAAATTTATTTTTGGATATTAAGAACCTCCGGAAGGACAAATCCCTGGGTGATTTTCCTCCAATCCTCAAGAATTTCATGTAAATTTACGAAATTAAAGAAAACTTTTTTTTTTAAATAAGCAGCAAAACTGAGATAAGAAGAGTGACTTTGGAAAGTTATAAATAGACTAAGTACCAGATTCACTGGAAGTAAGTTTTTGAAATAATTGTAGGAATATTTTCTGTGGAGATACAACTGAGAATCAGACTATTTTGCATATGGATTTAAAATTGGCAAGCTACAAGAATGATAATGACAAAAGGTATTATATAGGACTTACAAATAGAACTACCTAATATTTTCATAACTAAAAGAGACACATAAATAATAAATCAGATGAAATACCTCATGGATCCATTTGTGTGTGGATTTCAACTTTGAAGAGTGACTTGGACAACTTTCTTACTTTGAATTTATAAAAGAGATGTGCTATGCTTATAAAGGAGTTCCCGAGAAAAAAATAAAAGAATGAAGTTTTTGGGACATCACTTAAAAGAAATAAACTTAAGACCTTTAACAGCAAAAACAAAAAATTCATGAAGTTGGCTTATTAGACCAAGGTTAAAATCTATATGATTGGGGTTTTTTCCCTAGCAGCTTTTAATTAATTTTTCTTGTCCATCCTTGTCACATCTAATGATAAGTTATTAAATATCTGTTATAAACAAAATATGGGAAGAATAGCAATAGCAATAGCACTTAGATTTATATACCGCTTCATAGTGCTTTACAGCCCTATCTAAACGGTTTACAGAGTCAGCATATTGCCCCCAACAATCTGGGTCCTCATTTTACCCACCTCAGAAGGAAGGAAGGCTGAGTCAACCTTGAGACTGGTGAGGTTCGATCTGCCAAACTGCTGGCAGCTGGTGATCAGCAGAAGTAGCCTGTAGTACTGCATTCTAACCACTGTGCCACCATGGCTCATATATTTTGCTGTATTTTTAGAGAAAGTTAGTTATGGTATTAAATTAAAGGAAAATATTAAACTTGTGAAGCAGTTTTTGAAACGAAGTGAAATTAATTTGTGGGACATTATTTGAAGGGATTCCATTTCAATATGCTGTTGTTTTCTTAATGGATTTTTTCTTCAATCTTAATGAAGAGACTTTGGAGATTTGTTTATAGAAATGAGATAAGGAATGAGAAGATAATTGTTGTATTTTATGGAAAATAGTAAGTTGCTGTGTAAAGGAAAAGAATATAAAATTGCTTTACTTAAGACTAAAATATATATTCATATATATACACTTTTCCCCCCTTTTTTGCTCTGCCCTTTTTTCTTTCTCATATTTTTCTTCGTTTGTATTAATTTTTAATTTTTGAATTTTTAAACTTCAATAGAAATTATTATTAAAAAAGATAAGATACAGCAATATGAAAAGATGTTTTCCTTTCAACCTTATTTCTAATTATAGCAGTCTGCAATTAGTCACTGATTTCTGTATTAAAACAGAAATCTATAAACAAGATTTTAAGTCATAGAACCAATGTAATCCAATGAACAATATATTAACAATTTCCTGAAAAAGGATAGTTTCACTTCAAAAATTTTGTATAGATTTTTCTCAGATTCTGCCATCTCCTACAAACTCCACATGTCTGGAGATATAAAGTCTTAATGCCTATTGACTTTCCCACATTAGAACATAACAATGATGTGCTTGCTAGTATGGAATTTTTATATTTGCTTTATATTTGCCTGGGACCTAATTTCTAAAATTCTCAATTATAAAAACTTCTGGAAAATCTAAATTGCATTCTAAACTTTTCAGCTGTTCCTATGAAGAAAAGCACAAAACATGAACAAGATGTGATCCAACAGCTTATTTATGTAAACAATAGCCATACTGACTATAATTTTTGAAAATAAAATGTAAATATATCTTACAGGTGGGGAAAGGGAAAAGCATCCTGACATTTGCTTCAAGGGAAAATGAACTACGGAAATAATTTGAAAAATAAGTGCAAAAAGGCAGATGAGAGTAAACTGCATGACAGCTACCTAGCTAGAGGCAGTGTTTCTCAATCCATTGGGTGTGACACACAATAGAGTTCCTTACAGACACACCCCACAGGTGGAAGAAACAAAAACACTAGACTTAAGAACCCTTGAGGAAGAAAAAGAAACTTAATTCTTATCTTGCTTCTATCAACTATAATGCAACACTCCCTTTCATTATTCCAGGAACAAAGTTATTTTTAAAAAAGCATTTGTTTAATGGTAGGAAAGGAAAAAAACTCAACAAACATCTGAATTATAAAATTCTATGCCATGAAATGGTGGACAAAGAATTGAAAAAATAGTTAGGAACTGTCAACGATGCACATTCTATGCTAAGCCTTCTAGCAGCCTCTCCTAGACAGTTTCTTACTTTACATATTGGTAACAAAAGAATGTACGTTTAAAACTATGATTTTTAGTAAGTTACTATCTGGGAGGCTTGGTGTTTCTTTTCTTGGATAAAAGCCAATTATTTTGCTTCCATTTTTTTCAGAGAGAAGAGTGTGTTGATGGAATGCTGCTCTCATGTCAATCATTATGTAAGGTAAACAGCACCTCTAACTATAGGCCATAGGTTAATCATTTCAACACCAACAAAGCAGGTGTCTACTTGACAATTTTTCCTCATTTATAGGGTTGATTTTTTTTTTTGTAACAGCTTCTATCATACACAAAACATTTTTATTATGGTATAGCTTGATTCAGATTTATAGCAGTGCCATTTTGTAAAATATAAATATTCCTATCCTAGTGGTATTAAGTACTTCTTTGTTAAATAATACATATACTTCCAAACCTAAATCTACTTTAAAGTATTCTTTCAGACTTGGTTCTGAAATTGTTTACAGATTTAATGTCTTACTTTCTCTACCAATTAATGTTGCATGTTTACAGCTCAATTTAAGACAGTAAAAAGCTATACTGTAGTTTCAACTTGAGAGCATGGGTACAAAATTGCAACATTCAGTCATCAACTTAAATACTTTCTATGCAAATATTTGAAGATTAGAATCTAGCAATTGAGAAATAATAATTTTTTTTGAATTTAGTTTTGTTACTATACCTTTGCTTTCTAAGACTTTTCTGACGATGCCAAGAAAATATGGAAGAAGTATCAAATAGGTTGAATGTGTAAACATTTAGGCTTATGGAATAAGCAGCTTTTAGGAAAATGAGGAGTGGCAGTACTAGTCTTATCTTGTTAACAGAACAGTTGTGGGGGGGGGAATTACAAATTTTAGATTTCGTTTAGTATAAGAACGTTGATCTTTCAAACAACCCAAGCCCAACAAAGAAAAGATATCAATTAGCTTTAATAGTATATCATCTAGAGCAAGGTCTTCAAATCCATCTTAAGTTAAATATTTTTAATAGACTTATTTTCTTCTCAACTAAATAAAGTACTAAGAACTATCAGAATGTTTACTAAACCTGGAAAAATGATTGGAGAAATTTTAAGACATACAAATTCTACTATAAAGGTGCTATATAGCATTTTGTCTATTATTTGGAATGAAAGTTTGTTGAAATCAATCACAATGGCTATCCATAAAAACCTTCAACTTCATTACATATGTCAGAAGAAAATGTAAAATAAATTGAATGCAATGGAAATGAAACGAAACAAGCAAAGATGCATTCTGCAAAACTTGCTTAACCTGAAGGAGAATAGCATGATTGTATGCAGATATACCTAAATTATCAACTCTGTTATTTATCATTTGTCTGTTCAATGTTTAATATTCTTGAGAATAAAAGCAGAATCAAAGTCAAGAGAATACTTACCTCTCCTATCTAAATTGTATGCCTTGTGTACTAATTCTAGAACTATTTATTTCTTCAAAACAGAGGAATACAATCCTAAATAACAGAATATAAGCATGGAGCGTGCAGAACATCTGGCCTGCATCTGCCTAGTGCTTTTTAACAGGAATGTTATCCTAAATATAGAGACGGAAAGCATCACACATCTACTCTAAATATAGTTTAAAATATTAAAAACCAAACAGCCAATAATATAAATATATTCACATTTAAAATGTTATGCACAATAATACAGGTAGTCCTTGACTTACGATCACAATTGAGTCCAACATTTCTATTGCTAAGAAAGACAGTTGTTAAGTGAGTTTTGCCCCATTTTACCAACTTTCTTGCCACAGTTGTTAAGTCAATCACTGCAGTTAAATTAGTAACACAGTTGCTAAATTAATCTGACTTCCCCATTGACTTTGCTTGTCAGAAGGTTGCAAAACATGATCACATAACTCCAGGGCACTGCAACCAGTGCAAGTTGACAAGTGTCCAAATTTTGACCACATGATCATGGAGATACAACAGCAATCATAAAATATGAAAAATAGTCATAAGGTTTTTTTAATGCCATTGCAATGTAACTAAACAAATGATTGTAGGTCAAAAACTACCTACAGCAAATGCACATAATTGAATCAATTTATTTTGTTAATATAACACTGACAGTTTCCTGACAACAGGTATGGTTGTAGGAAAATTCTTGGAAACACATCATCCCATATAGTGGTACCCAAGGTACAAGATTAGCAAGAGGAAGCAACTCAGTCCACTTTGCTTGCTTGCTTGCTTGCTTGCTTGTCTTATTTGCAATGACTTGTTTATCCATTCCAAACAGGCATGACTGAAATCAAAAGTTCTGCTTGGTGTTTCACATACACCTTAGAATTCTGGCCGTGTGATACCACTGTGAAGTGCCAGCAGATGGATAGAGGAAGCAGAACTGGCAAGATCCCACCACTGTCATGTTGACAATAGTAATTTCTATTAATAATTTTAAATTTCATACATAAAACAAAATAGTCCTTTATGAATAATTATTACTTTAAGACCTTAAAATTTTACAGGTATCAGAGATATACCCTGTGGGGGCAATTTTCACATAGATTAAATTAAATATTATCTAACTTATTTCTTAAAAGTATTCAGTATATTGGTTATGCATCTTTGTATATAGATTCAATCCACATTGCTTTCGGATTTATTATTTGAAATCACTGCCTTGAAATAAAATTACATCAAACTAAATTACATTATTTGCACAGAGGTCTTCTAAAAGTGAATTAATGTCTGCAGACATGAATATCACAAATAAAACAAGAACAAAGAAATAAAGAAACTTGAAATGTTTTCAAAAATTGTACCTTGAATATATAATAAAATGTTGGCAATATAAAATATGCATAGTTCTTTCATTTGCCTTATATAGATTAGGCATTTTTAGAAGAGCATTCAACCACTCAATATACTATACTCATAATACAATATATTAACACATTCATAAACCCATCATAGCCTCTAAGAGCTTTTGGTCATGCATTATACTATAAGAAGAAAAAGATTTATCACTGCATGGCCTCTACAAATGTTAATAAATATGAAAAAGTAAAGATAGTGTAACCACCTTTTTCTTTGTAACATTGCAGAATCCCTTTTCCAGGATTTTTCCCCAACTTTCTATTGTACTTAATAATTATGGAACTTCCAGGAGATCCCCATTCAAATAAGAATCAGAACTTCTGAGATCAGCCAAGGCCAACTTGGTGCTGCCAACAGTTGAGATATTAGTTTTTCATTATTTCTGTTTGACTTTCTACTGAAAAACTGGATTTCCTGCTTTTAAACTTGGCTCTATTTTTTTTCAAGTTAATAATGAATGTGTTGCCAAAATAGAAGACAAATCTAGTGAATCCAGCATTGTTTGTAACAGTGATTTATCTGAAGCTTTATGGATGAAATGAGGTGGTATCATCAACATTTGCACAAGCATTATTCTGCTTTGAGGTTGTTAAAATATGAAATTGTGGGATATTATTTTACTTATTTTATAAGTAAACTCAAAATGAAAACACATGCTGTTTTGCTAAAGTTCACAACTTATTTAAAAGAATGTTTGAATCTTTCATAGTTTAAGCGAAATACCGATTGTAAATTAGCAGACCAAACCTTTGCACTCTTGAAACTGACTCCCCAATTATCAAACCTGTTTAATTATGGTAAATCTGTTTTGAGATCAGCATGGACAACTATTAAGACAATATAATACATTGAGTATATAATATGGCCTAGACATGGGAAACTACAAGGCCTCCTGTGGGAATTTCTCACCAGGGTAGCAATAGCAATAGCAATAGCAATTAGATTTATATACCGCTTCATATGCTTTTACAGCTGCCTCTAAGTGGTTTACAGAGTCAGCGTATTGCCCCCCAACAATCTGAGTCCTATTTTACCCACCTCAGAAGGATGGAAGTCTGAGTCAACCTTGAGCTGGTGAGATTTGAACTGCCGAACTGCAGCTAGCAGAGCTGAAGTAGCCTGCAGTACTGCACTCTAACCACTGTGCCACCTCGGCTCTAAGAGGATCATCTTATCCTCTAATTAGCTTTGGAAATCATAGCCGAATCTTATGCATATTTCTTTAATCCTACATTTTCAATAGTACTTCCAAATAATAAAAGATTGAAGTTTGGCATTAATGAAGCTTCTGTTGCTTTGTACACTTTTTATATTAGGTAGTTTATTATTATGCAGTATAGACAGATTTAAGTTTAGGTTGCACAAAATATCTGGTTTTCAATGAGCGTATTCTAGACCAAGGGTGTCAAACTTGTGTCATCACGGCAGTGTCACGTGACATATCAGGACTTTTTTTTCCCCCTTCGCTAAACCGGGAGGGGCCAGAACGTGACGCATCCAGGCCGCAGGCCACAAGTTTAACACCCCTATTTTCTATTTCTAAATCTATCTTCTCTACTGGTTTTGCTAGTACATTCATTTTCTGTTCAAATCTCTTCTATTAAAATCAATTGGACTTAGAGAATCTGACAGGATATATTATAACGGATACAACTGTGGTTTCAAAAATAGACATTTAAAATAGTAGACTATTAAAATTAATAAAATATATGTAAAGAATATATATAGGATTGAACTGTGGATCCTTATGCTCTCTGAGATTATTGTTTGCTTAAAGAAGTATCATTACCTGACCTAACATCATCAGTGCTCAATATTAAAATAAAATGATTTCAAATATTAACATTTTATTAAAATATTAAAAATGACATTAAAATATTAAAAATGAAATATTTGAAATACTAAAATCAATATTAATTTGTAATTGTAATATATTCTTTACATAATGTTTCTAGTTATTTGCATAATTTCATTTTGCAATACCATTACTTAAAGAGTACAGTATCTGATGAATACAGTATCTGATATATTCTAGTGAACACTATTTTGTATTTGCAAATTTACTTTTTCTAATTAAAATGTAGACAAGTTGGGGGCAACACAAATCTAATAAATAAATAAAAATAATAGGGAAAATATATACTAAACACTAAAACACATTTTGAAATAAGATCATATTGGATCTGCTCAGCTCACAATCGGGTCTTGAGGCCCATAAACTTTATCCAAGTTGATACACAAGCATAAACTGAAGTACACAGGTGTGTTTTCTATACAGTAAAGGGATATTAACTATTGTTTTGGATTGTCACCTGTCTCACCTACGCCTACACCAAATAAATGGTTCATTTGCTTACAGCAAACACAGAATATCAACTCTGCAATCATACACTAAAAATGTAAATGAAGAATCAAGGCTATTCTGGAGTAATAATTACAAATCGCATATACTATCACTATCATCACTATTGGGATGGTACTCAAGGTGACTAAAAATAAAAAATAAAACAGACTTAAAATTTATTTAAAATATTTTAAAAATTGAGAAACTCAAGCAGTAAAGGTCCTGTCTAAAATATGAAGATCTTTCACCCTTTCATAAAACAGAAATAGTGCAGGCTATGTACAATTCATCACTTAGAAGACAAAACTTTCTCTAATACATCAAACTATCAGACCTCAGAATGTGAGAACCTCTTTAAGTAGATTTCTTCTTTCAACTTTAATGACCAAACAAATTCATATTAAGATAAACTGGTCAGCTTAAAGGTCAAAACCAACTTATGCATAGGAAACAGCTGGCAAAAGCTGTAGTGGAAGAACCCAGTTGAACTTAAAGCCAATAAGACAGAGGAACTATTAGCTAGTAGGAAACTGGGCTCGAGGGACTAAGATTCAGTATGGAATGCTTCTTAATCCTTATCCATCATAGGATTTACAAGTAGTAGGTGTGATAAGCATACTGCATCATGATTGTCAGCTGTAACGTTTCTTGAGCCAGACAGAATTGCAAAAGTTCTTTATGTGTTGGCTGCATTCTTCCCTATTACAGATTTTGTTGTGACTATCCTAAACCTGCAAGTACTGAAAAAGACAGCAACTACAGTACGTTGATAACCAATACAAGTTAGTGGTATCAAAGTTGCACCAAAATATCTGAACTGAATGCCACTGCTTACTAGAGACAATTAAAATATCAGTGTTAAGAATACCCCAAATGGTTTAAGGCATAATTACATGATAGACCTTTCTTGTTACAAAACTTTCTGGAAGCCTAAAGTGCAGAGAGGCTGTCCAAAGATGGACTTGCTATTACAGGTCCTTTAACTGACATGCAAAGGATAACCTTCTACATTAATGTTTCTTAAACTTGGTGACTTTAAAATGTGTGAACTTCAAGTCCCAGAATTCCTCAGCCAGCCATGCTGACTGAGGAATTCTGGGAGTTGCACACATCTTAAAATTGCCAAGTTTGAAAAATACTATTCTACATCACTCCCAAATTATGCTTGTGAAGGAACCATATTTAGCCTTCACTTTCTCTGCCTTTGTACATTGTTCATTAATTTTACCATTCTAATTCATGTTAAGCTTTTCATTCTGTGCTTTTTGATTTTTAAATTTTGTCAGCTGTCTTGAGTACAGTTCTCGAGTTAGGAAAAATGCAAAAGCAAAACTGAATAAATAAATAATGGGACTACATGTGGAGGCTGTCCAGGACTTCATTAGGCACTATACCAAGAAGCAATGCAATTTTTCCTGAAGACAGTGTGTTGCTCTGAGACTATACTTCCAGCTACTAGAAATTCAAGAAAAGGCTTCAGAGCAACAGGAAGTAAAGAAATGCAGTATTTTCATTTTGCTTTTAAAGGGGCTTTGCTTTGTAAAGCAGTTTTGAAAGGACTCTTTGACAGAATCTTCAAAGTAAAGGACACCTTGGAAGCTTTGCACAGTTCTGATAACCACAGTATGTGTACTAAGAAAAACTATGTCTTTCCTGCTAATAAATATACAAGCCTACTGACACTTCCTGAAACAACATAACTTCTCTCAAACTTACGTTCTCCAGAACTCCTGGAATTGCATTCTCAGATTGCCCAGCCCCAGCCAGTATAACTCAAGTCTCAGACAGAATAAAGAATCTGATTAGAGAAAACACAGGATTGTATTTCTATTCCATCCATTAAACTTGATGTTACTTAGGAATACTTGTAATTGTACTTACTTTATTCACTTTTTATTTCAGTTCTTACAAGAATGAAAGGTGACAAAAGAAATCCTATAGAATAGTTTATGTGCTTACTAGTGGCAAAAATTAAATGTAGTAAATGTACAAAATGTTTCAAATTCCAATTCTTTCATGTTCAAAATGTTCCTTTGGGGACTAGTAATTTGAAATGCTAAATCAGTTTGATCAAATGATCAAAATGATCAAAACAGCCCAGTTTGAACAACATAGTATAAATTTAATATAGTTCAAATCTGGGCTATCTAGCAAATCTCTTTTAAAATCTTAACATAATGCTAGACTAGAGATCCTTGCTAACTCTTAGGCTCACAAGATCACTTATCTCAATGCAGCTGTGCAACCATTATTTTAAATTATTTAGGTTTTACATTTGATAAGGGCATCAGATTGGACATTATCTCACCTGAACGTCCTTTCTCATAAAGGTAGGGCCCCGCAGTCAGGCATGGGTTAACTCCCTCTGATCCAATTGGACTGAGTCTGCTAGTTGAAAGGCTCCTCCTCTTGCTGTTGCCTCCCAGCTTTCTGACGAGGATGAGTGGCAGACCGATGTGCTGAGTTGGAACAACAAGGTTAATCCCCACCCCCGAGGCCGGAACCGGAAGGAACCAGGGCGGGGCTGACTGCGGGCCCTTACCTTTATGAGAAAGGACGTTCAGGTGAGATAACATCCATTTTCCAGAAAGTAGGGGCAGTCAGGCATGAGACATACCAAAGCAGTGTGTCCTAATGGGAGGGACCCAACCGGTCCGGCGAGACCAACCCTGTGTGAACCTGCTGTAGAACCCAAAGGCAGCCTCCGCCGATGCGTCCAATTTATATGGCTGATAAAGGGAGAAGGGGAAGACCAGGCGGCAGTCCAACAGACCTCCTCCAACGAGGCCTGCATAGCCGATGCAGCCAATGTGGCCGCGCTCCTGGTCGAATAGGCCTTGATACGTCTAGAGACAGATAAAGCCTGAGACCCATAGGCTTCAGCGATCGTAGCACGAATCCAACAATCCAGGTAGCCAACGTTACCTGTTGACCAAGGATAGCCAGCTGGAAGGACACAAAGAGGGATTCCATCCTCTGTAGGGAGGAGGTCCTCTTGAGGTATATACGGAGTGTCCTCCAGATGTCCAGGGTATGCCTCCAGACGTCCAGGGTACATTCTAACCGGTGGGAAGGGTTGGGGCAGAAATTGAGGAGGATCAATTCCTGGGCCTGGTGGAACAACATGTTAATCTTGGGCATGAACATAGGATCCAAGCGGAAGACCACTCTGTCGGCATGGAAAATGCAAAGGTCGGTCCTGGTCGAGAGGGCCGCCAACTCAGAAGTACGGCGGGCCAAAGTTGCAGCGACCAGGAATGCGACCTTGTAGGAGAGGAAGTGCAACCCCACCTCCCGCAGGAGCTCAAACGGACCCCGGGTAAGGGCATTAAGCAATGAGATCCCATATGAGAAAACGATGCATCGGGGGGGGGTGGCCCCACTGAGGAAATTTCTGATGAGAGGACGTTTGGAAAAAGAAACCTTGGACCCACATGCTAAGATAGAAGAAAGGGCAGCTACCTGTCTTCCGAAGAGTCGTCAGTGCCAATCCCTTCTCGAGGCCGTCCTGCAGGAACTCCAAAACCAGTGATATGGATGCCTTCGTAGGGTCATGGTCCTGCCGGGAGCACCAGGTGCAGAAGGAGCGCCAAGTGGCGTTGTAGAGACAGCAGGTGGAATCCCAGCGAGCGGCCTGTATGGTGGTGATGACCCTGGTGGAAAGGTTGCTGCCTCTCAGCAGGCGCCACTCAAGACCCTGGGAAGATCTAAGGCACCGAGGTCCCATGCTCCCTGATGGGGGGATTGGGTGTCAGAAGCCAGGGCTGGTGGGACCCGTTTTCGGCCTCGTTTAGGTGGAGAAGCAGCCATCTTTGATTACTGTCAAAGGGTTTGTTAGGCCTCTAATATGCACGTGGCCGATAAAAAACCGCCGAGGCAGGCCGAAGGATCCCCTTGTCGGGACCACACTAATCCACAAACGCCTACCCATGACCCAATTGGGATAGAGGGGAAGAACAGTCGATCCAACAGACCACGTAGTCACGGCTCCGAAGCCGTCAGCAGTCACCCCCAAGGGGAACGGTCTTACCAGCTTGTGGATGGAGGATCACCGCTCCTGGCAGGCTGAAGCCGCTGAGACTGGCTCGTGAGCTCCGCCGACTGCATCTCCTACGGTATGGTGTTGGAAGCCTCCAAACGCCCACAGATAGGACAGGCGATCAGGTAAGCCCGAGAGCGCCGCTCCAACACTCTGTAAGAGCTTCGCCGCGTGGAGGCCTTCAGCGGGTTCCAGCTAGTTGCGCCGTTCATGCTGGGAGCCAAGAGGAACTGTTCCGAACCCTGGTGCCTTCCGCGATGTTCACCCTTCAAGGGGTCCTCAGTGGAATTGGGACTGATCACCCGCCACGCTGGAAAGGGGAAAGCTCAACCAGCCGAGCCGGGAGCTCACCCTGATGGAAAAACGCTGCCTGGCAGCTGTCAGCGGATCGGACTGAAATGCCCTGCACACTGGTAGAAGGAGAGGCTCAACCCATGTTGAGGGAGCCTGCAAAATTACCTGACATAAATGAAAACCCTGTGAAAGGTAGTTGGAATAGGACAGCTCAAAAAGGCACATTTGTCCAATCAGACCGAGTCTGAAAGCTGAGAGGCAACAGCAAGAGGAGGAGCCTTTCAACTAGCAGACTCAGTCCAACTGGATCAGAGGGAGTTAACCCATGCCTGATTGCAGATCCCTACTTTCTGGAGAATTAAACAATTACTACCTGAAATAAATGAAACGATAACTTCCTGATCTACCCTATTCCAATAAATTTATACAAATCCAGTTTAAATGAAGCTAATTTCTATCACAATTTATGTGTTCTCCTTACAACTATTCCAGGGCCTGAGAAATGAATATGAAAATTCAAAGGCTCATTCACATAACACTAATCAATCATTTAAGTCTTGGAACTGAATGGAGTCTGCCACATTTACTCCCTTTAAAACAAAAGAAAAGAAACCACTAAGCTCTCAAAGCAATTTATTTCTAATGCATCTCTTATTTTGAACACAAATGCTGCTTATACAAAAAGACTGTTTACCTTATTCAACCATCAAAGAAAGATAACACATTTGCTAACCTATATATTTTCAGATTAAAAGATAAGGGCTTCTGCTTCTTTCAGGACTGTCAGCAGCTGAAATTATATTGACCTATTTGTAGGTATTTTGAATGCAATTAAAACTGCATTCAAAGAGGGCTATGAAATTGCTTTGGTAAGCCAGATAGATGATCCTGAGGTGTGATCCACGTAGAAAGTTCTCAGATAGTATTGTTAGGGGCAGGTGGTCCCTAAGTTGAAAACTATTACGCCCATGCAATGCTTCAGAGGTGCTATGGAACATGCCTTGCAGTCTCACCATGTCTCACCCACAGCAGCTATGCAACCCAGAAAAGGCAACCTGAGTTTGAATAATTCACAAACAAGCACTGCGTTCACATTCCAAAGCACTTCTTCTCAATAATTTTGAACTGCATTAGTTGCCGTTATTATACAACAGGCCTCAGGATTCTGTATTGTTTACAGGAATTTTGAATAACTGTATGAAGCACTGGGAATGTCCAGCAGGGAATGTCACAGGTTACTCTAGTAAGTCGCTCCCACCACTTATTTTCCTCAAGCAGCCCACTATGGAGAAGTAGTTCCAGGCATCCAGACTTCTTTGTGGAGAAACTCTCTTAGAATGTCTAGAATGTTCCCCAAAAAACAAAACAGAAAGTCAGTATTTTTGGCCTTGCCTATTCTGTTAACATCATCTTGCAACTCACCACCTAATCATAAGCCTCACCTCCAGTTTCCTACCTGGAAAACACTGCCCACTCATGTTCTGCATGAATTCCTGCTTACAGTTAATCAACAATTGCTTCAGGCTTAACTCATGCTAATGGGGTCAAGGTTTCTCTGTAGCTAATTTTATAAAACCTTTGAAAAGAGTATCCTTAAGCCAAGTTTCTAATGGTTAATCGTTTTAATTTTTAAAATATATCCTTTGGTTTTATGATTTTACCCTTTACATCAAACTACAAAGAAACTTTGGTGATAGTAAAAATCTTAGAAAACAACACATACCTAGATACCTGCATTATCTGGAATGACATATAAGGACTTTTGCTGTAAATCACCACACTGAAAAAAATGGTCTTATGTCATGTTATTATTTTAGCAGACTTTTGCAGCGAGAACAAACAACCTTAACATGTACATGACTGAATTAAAGAGAAAGCACAAGATAAACCGGATATATTTTAAGTTCTTCTGAGTGTGGCACGGTTATAAATAGAATTACACTTCAGACACCTTATGCTGACTAAGCTCAAACAGTTGGCAGTGGTGCAGCATATAAACACTATCCAAAAAGTCCCAGATACTGTTCTGGCAACTATTTTTTCATTACACAAAACAGAGAAAGATAAAAAGAACTATAAAAAATTGGCACAGGTGGTTCTAAACTAGTAGTTTGACCTTTCTGGAAGAAGCTTTTGGCATTTATGACTTGGCAGTTTTAGCAAAGGCGAGCCTGGGACAAAGAGGAAGACAGGAAACAAAAGCTGGCCACGTCTCCTTGGCAGGCAATTCTGCAACAGGGTGAACCAACTATCTCTCTGCCAAACCAAAAACTGTGGGGGAAGCCCATATAATTGCCAAGAAAAAGACTGATGAATTGTACATCTTAAATACTAAATGCCTGATAAAACTGAATCCTATGCCAATCTTTAATCTGCTTAAACCTATGCTACTGCACTGCAGAAAGCTTTATTCAGCTTCACTGAAGTATTTTTTAAAAAGGAAGAACATTTCATCATCTTACTATTAGCTCTCAAGAAATATGGAATATAATTTGCAATAAACAGTACTTCACTCTCACATCTTAACACAGGTAACATAAGCCAAATCTTTAGTTTCAAATATTGCTTATTTGTAACCTTATGTGCTAAGCCTTTGTATATTATAAAGTCACAATAATTCAATGTGATAGTAATAGCTCAAGTTTATTTGCATGTTGTTTAAATGTTAGTCTTATAATTGGGAAAGATAAATTAATTATAGACAGTTTTGCTGGAAAATACTAAATAGAGTGGCACGCATTTTTTATTTCAAAATAATGTTGCATGTATCCTTAAACATGCATCCCTCTATACCAGGCCTGTCAAATTGGCGGTCCGCGGGCCAGATACAGCATATGGAGGCCACATCCACCCTGGCTCCGCAAAGGCAAAAAACGTCGCAATACATCACAATCCGGCCTGAAACGCGATCGAGTTTGACACCCCTGCTCTATATAGTGTAAAGGGCGGTATTTTTTATTTAAACTGCATGTCTAGCTTCATTTTTCAACTTATATAGTTCTCTTAAGTATAGATCATATTTCATTTTCAATACAGCAACTATCTGCATTTATACACTGTAAGTAAAATACATTCTGAAACAAGATCTCTTTGGCCATAAAAGTGTCTTATCTAGCCTGATTGGGCTAGATAATTACTGCTTTGGTAAGAAAGAATCATAAAATGTCTGTTATGTACAGAAAAGTCAAAATATAAAAACAAATACTTGTTGCCAAATTGTCTGTATTCTTTTCTCATTTCTGATGTTTTCACCGTAAATTGGTAGAGTTTTACTGCATCATGTTAAAATTTATTTATTTATTTATTTATTTATTTATAAATAATCCCCGTTTTGCTTTGCAGTTTTACTACCTGCTATTTGATATTGAACCAAATAGTTTTCCTAATTCTGTATCCCACAATGATCACCAACTGTTTGCTCTTCTATAAAACTGCAAACTCACTTTGCTTAAGTGAATATATCACTAACCAAATCAAAGCAGACACCTTAAGCTTAAATGCTTAAATTTTCAAAGAATATTATTCTGAATTTTTGTTTGCAATAAGTGCACAGACATTGTATCTGTCTTTATTCTAGAATTATCACCTGCTCTTTTCTCAAATTCTACCCACACAAACAATTTGAAAATAATAAAATATTTTGCTTTTTTCTTTGTCCGGTTACAGAGCTCAAGAAAACTATTTTACTGACTTTACTATAATCTTGGCATCATAACCACCATCCAATTAATCCTGTATAGGAGAAGATCTGTCTTATTAAGTTTATACTACTTCCAAAAATGGTATTTCTGCTAATGGAACAAATCAGAACTAATTGAGGCTAGTAAAGATCACAGGGGATACATTTTCACTTGTGAAGACCTGAATGGGGAACTTTTTTATTTGTGCGACCAAGATAATGGAATCTTGAAATGCAAAAGTACCTGATTTTGTCAATCTACAATTGAGCTCACCATCTACCCACAAGAAAAAAGAGGCAGTTTTCTATTTAAACTTTCAAATATTTCATTTTCCTTTTAATGTTCACCTCCTCTCAACTGATTTCAATGACAACCTATGACATTCTTATTTAGCTATGTGCATACATTGTTTCAATATATTGTTTGTACTTTACTGGCACTATTTTGACTGCTAACACTATAACAAATTTTACAGGGACTCCTTGACTTACATTCATTTACCATTTGTTTGAGGTTTACAACAGAACTGAAAAAAGTGGTTTATAGCCATTTCCTGCACTTAACAACCATCATAGCAAACCCCGCCAAGTCACATGATCAAAATTCAAGTGCCTGGCAACCAGCGTGTATTTACAACACTTGTAGCATCCGAAGGTCACGTGATCACCATATGCAACTTTCCCTGCTGGCTTCCGAAAAGCAAATTTTATGGGAGGAAGCCAGATTCATTTAACAACTGCATGATTCACTTAACAACTGCAGTGATTCATTTAATAACCATTGCAAAAAAATGCCTGTAAAATTGGATGTGTCTCACTTAACGAACAACTTTTTTAGCAATAGAAATTTTGATCCTAATTGTCATTGTAAATTGACGTTACCTATACTATTTTTAAGAATATAAATAAGTACAATGTTATTTCAGAAATGAAAGAAGTATTCATTATTTGGGATTCATGAAAAACAAGAATGTATAACAGATGGCTAAAATCCCCTTCTATCACAATATGCAAAAGCTATTTTAACAAAACTATATATACAGTAATACAGAATTGGACTAGGATATATACTACTTTGAAGCAGTTTTTAAAATATAAGATTTAAGAAGCTGCTGTTTACTAAGCAAAATTAAGTCACTGTCCATTCTGCCCAAACCTTTTAAAGGACTTTATGCACAACTGCAAAGCAAAGCTGTATTTTAGCATTCAGTATCCATTTCCACACACAGTTCCTCATTCTTCCGTTAGAGTAAAGAACAGATTTCTATAGATATGGCTGAAAGCCAGAGCAGGATATATAATTTCATTCTTACTATAAAACTTTTTAATTTATCTGAATCTGTGCTGCAAAGTATAAACATATATACATTTATGGAAGTGCATATTCACTACAATGTGATCTGTTACTTTTTAGTTTCTGAATAATTTTTAACATGGGGGGGTTAAGTGAGAAGTAAGTGGTGAATAGCTTAATCGATTCGAAGGCAGTCTGTCTCAAGCAGAAGCAGCTTGGAGGTGCCCAACATGGAGGCCAATTGGAACCTGTGAAATTGTACGGTTCAGACTTTTGAATTCAGGATTCTGAGGGAAAGATAGAAGGGAGAAGGTATTGGGATAGGCATAACATATCTGAATTGACAGCAAAGGAAGATACGGTAAGAGGAGCGGGGGGAAAGAGAGGATGTTCTTTGGAAAGATGAACTTAGTGCCTTATACCCTTTCTAGTGGAATGCTGCTCAATGCTCATTGCTGCCTTAGAGGATCCTCCATGGGTCTGGACTCCAGTAATTGTGAACAAGTTAATAACTCATCCAGAATCTTGAAAAAACTGACATGATGTGTATAACTAAGATCCTAGAACAGAGGGGGCTTGTTCCCCTCTCAGAATGTGCCCACTATGGTTTTCGGATGTAGTATTACCAGGACTAGGAGTGGTGGAATGGCTATTGTCGTGAAAGAAATTGTGACTTTCATGTTGCTTACTATAACTCGAAGGGAAAAAAATCACTACTGGTAGTAAAATACGGGTAGACAATCAACAAATCTCAAATGACAAAAAGATTTAAAATATCGTATATAGGCAGTACTTGTTTAGCAACTGTTCGAAGTTATGGTGGCTCCGAATGAAGGGACCTAGGACCAATCTATGAAGATATAGCTGTTGCAGTGTCCCCCGTCATGTGATCAAAATTTGGGCGCTTGCCTGCACTTATGATCACAGGGGCACTTCACCCGCCTAGCTTTCCCTCCATCTATGCCCTTTTGGCCCACTGCACTCCATAGCTCCTGATGTTCTAGTTAATCTTTGCTGTCTTCTTTCTCCTGCATCTGTCCAAGCATGCACAACCTGGCATTTATAGGCATATACTGGACACACAAGGTTTTCTTCCCTAGGTTGTGCATGGAAGTCTTGAGACCTGAGAAGAATGGCCTCATCTGCTCTCTCACAAAGAACCAAGTCAGGCACACCTCATCAGTAACAAGAGGAAGAAACTAGTAGGAGTCAGCTAGGGTGGCAGAGCCTAGGTTGGCAAGGATCTTGTTGTGCCAGTGGAAAAGGTGACAGCTGCTGGGCTGGCTGCAACTTCACGGGGTATCAAGAAGTTCCTCTGCACCATGTAGGGCTGGGTTTTGCGTTGCAGCTGATGGGCTTATTGCAGAGCTGTGGTGTGCCAAGAAGTCCTTTTCCATGCTTGCTGTTGTATTGGGCTGGAACTGGACTTCACAGTGTGGCCCACATGAGCCTCAGATCTATATCTGAGCTACACCATATTCTTTCTCTGACATCTCTGCACTTGCACCCATGCACCCTATACATTTTCCCCAGCCTCTCTGAGTTCACAATGTACTGCAGCACTCTCCCAACTTGCACGCAGCCTGCATTGGGCCTCCCCATCCCTCTGCTGCACTCCCAAACTCCTTATCTTGGTCTTCCTCTGCTTCCCACTTAACAACTCAAACGTCTGGAGTTACAATGGCAATCAGGACTGCTGGGATTGTCATTGCTAAGCAATACAGACAATGTATTGCTTAGCAATGGGTCATTGCACTTTACGACTGCATCACTTAGTGACATAAATGACCGTCCCAATTGTGGTCAAAAGTTGAAGGACTATCTGTAGTCCTATCTGGAGCCAATACATGAGGCTGTAGCTTTCAGAAGTACTGTCCTACAGATTACATGAGACTTCATTTGGATCATGGAGTGCTCGGGACACCGCAAATGTTGTAAACATATCCCACATGCCAAGTACCCAAATCACAATCATGTGACTACTGAGATGCTATGACAGTTGTAAGTGTGAGGACTAGCTGTAGGTTATTTTGCTAAACAAATAGTTGTGTATTTTTTTGATGGACCCTATTTGCAGGCATATAAATTTATCAAATAAAGAAATAAAAGCAACGAGTTCATTAAAAAAAATTGTTCCAAGTATATGAATTTAGAATTTTTCAGGAAAAAATAGTAGTATTACATGTTACCATTAGTTCTAGTTCAAGAATAATTTTATATTTTAAAAAGTATTTCTCTTTTAGATTATCAGAGGGGTCAGAGAATTATAGAAAGAACTATTATTAAGGAATGTAACACTATAATAGCAATATGCAGTACTGAGAATACTACATTTTAACAACTTTCAAAACAAGCATTCTTTTGTGATCTCATCTTCAAATAATAATACCCACTTATTGTCTTTTGAAGAAACCAAACAGATGCAATTGTCAGTAAGTTTTTTACAGCAAAACTGTTTAATAATGCCAGGTCTTGCAGCATTTTCAATCACCACAAATTCCCCTTTATGACAGCATAAAGTGCTCAACCTGCTTTGCAAAACAGAGAGGAAGCCCCCACCCACCCACTCGCCTTCAAATTTGTGTTTCATAAACTATATACCACAAGAAGTAGCAATAAAGTTTATTACAGACCTAAAGTATCTACATAAACCCAGTTAATTGAAAAGTGGGTGGAGAAGACTGCCAAATTAAATGTTTACATTAGCACAGCTGTATTGTAAAAACATTCTGCCCCCTGTGCTTTGTAATTATAAGATATTTCTGGACTGTGTATCTCTACAAGTTTATCTCTACTGCCAAGAGTATTTTGGCACAGAGCGTCTGCAATTTTTGGCAGCCAGTGTGGTCTCAGCATAGTCTGTATCTAAAATGGCTGCCAAGCAGTTATCCTGAAATGTCGTCAACCTGGTATGTCGTCTTAGGTGAAGGGCAAAAGCCAAGCTATTTTTTTTAAAGCTGTCTAGTTGTATTGAATCTCTATCAGAGAATGTGGTTACTAGGGAAAAGAGAGTACTATATTATACCATATTGTGAATATGTATTCATAAGTGGCAGTATATAAATTATGTCCTAAAGAAATTGTATAACTGCATTGTTATAAACTAAACTACTTTGACCCCTTTATTCTCTGAAACCTATTATCTCAGTGTTGAAACATTAATTTAATATGAGCAGTTTACTTATAGCAGTTGAAGGTTTTCAGCACACACCTTAAAAGTAAAGAACTTACTGAGATTTATTGCTGAGTAAACATACATAAGATTCCAGTTTATCAAGAAATAAACCACATGTACATACGTTTCATACTTTAAGGAAATATTAAAATCAGATTTTACAGGTCCAATTTCTTTCCAAATAAAAATAAATTACTCAATTCAAGTGGAAATTATATAACACCTAAAAATGCAAATGGATCAAACTTCCAAGCAATTGTTTTTAGAATGCTTCTATGTTAAGAAAAAGCATGCAGAATTTGGATTCTTATCTAACAGCTTTTATGGACTGATACAAAGCATTCCTGATATTCAATGTAATTACTGGATAGACAACAAGAAATGCTTCCCTACCAGGGATGTATGAAATGGTTCACCCATGGATCATTCCATAGATAGAACAGCTAGTTTGGGTGGTTCTTATCCAAACTGAAAATGCCCTTAGATTATGGAATGAAAATACAGCAAATTCATTCCAGGCAGAAACATAGAGAAAGGACCTTAGAGCAGGAATAAAAGCCAAAGACCACTGGCAACAGCTAATTGGAGACATGGAGGAAGGGAATATTAGAATGCTGGTGCATTATGCAGAATAGGGACACAGGGAAATGAAGGGAGGGAGGAGGGACAGAGGGAGGAGGGGTGATGGGGAAAAGAAGAGAGTGGAAGGGAAGAGAATATGCTATGAAGCCTGAAGCTGGTACTTTAACTGCCTGTGAACTGTTAAGGAAAGGAAGAGAAAAATGGGCTGTCATCCTTGCCCTAGTCACCCTATACCGGGTGTCGGCAATCCGCAGCTCCAGAGCCACATGTGGCTCTTTCATTCCTCTGCTGCGGCTCCGTTGCCCTGTTGCAGCAGAGGGATGAAAGAGCTGTCGCGGCGGTGGCAATGGGAGGAGCCTTAGTACAGGAGCAAAGTGCCCCTGCACTTGCCTTTGTGTGAAACAGCATTTCGCCTTCGTCACAGTGCATTTGCTGTTGCTGCTCTCGCAGCGCCTTGCACAGCACAGTAAAATTTACCACGCTTCATAATGGGAGACGGAGTCCCCTCCTACAACACTTGCCCCACTTGCCCCTGGCAAGAGCAACCTTGTGGGCTCGCTATCACCTCCCAGATGTCAGTTGCTTTTCTTCAACCATAGTACTTTGAGATACAGCAGCCACCTTCACCTTCATGGCTTCCTATTCCAAGCCATCATAGCCAAAGTGAAATCTGGAAATTGCTACAGGTTTGCAACTCCAATATTAAGGGGAGAAATGCAGCAAAAAAATCCCCGTTTTGAAACCTAGAAAACTCTGTGTGATCAAGAAGACTGAATCTAAATTGCTAAGCTGAATTAACTTCATTTTTAATATGACTTTTTAAAATGGGATTCTCAAGATTCTAATGCCATACAGTTTACTTCCAATCTTGTGTAGACCAAAGAAAAGACAAAAAAGAAGTGGTTAAAACATTTGAAAGCAGAATACTTGTGCATTTTAGACAATTTTATATATAAAAGGACTTTAACCGCCCCTTCCCCCGTTTAGTTAATAATCAAATTTAAAGTCACAGAGCAATTAAATTTCAGTGTCATTGTAAATAAAACGACTAATGACCTGGAGTTAAAATTCTACAGACTCAGGATTTGAATGTCCCTAGATTCCTTCTAGTCATCTGTCATTAATCTTTAATAAACTTTCTTTTTCGTCCTCTTCCCCACCCCTAAAATATAACCAATCAAATGTTTAGCTTCACTAGGACTTTATCAGCTCGGTATGCTAAGTAACTTTTGCTTTCTCATTGCTATGCTTGCAATCAGTCTTCATCTGTCAGCTAATGAAAAGTGTTAACAATTTCAGTATCAAATCGTTTTAGCTGCATTCATTTAGAGCATTTCATGATTACTTATAATTTAGAAACTTTCAACTAATTATAAATTTATGAATAAATAGCCTTCTACTGAAGGTTTATAGATATGTTTCTTCTTCTGTACTAATTCATTCTACTTTGAGAAGTCAGGGAAATGGAGGAAAAAAAATGTATTTCCTGACTGAACAAAACATGAGGAAGATTCTATTAGATGAACCAATATTTTAAGTTTCACATACCAATTTGGCTAAACTTACCTATTTGGTTTTATTTTTTTTAATTTTGCATTTCTTTTTATATATTTCAAATTTTACTTGGCTGTTTGCCGAAGAAAAAGCTGATTAAAATAAATAAACTTTTTGTAAAGTTTAAAAACCTGCTGATAATGAGAATGCCCTTCTAGCATATCACCTACATATCACAACTAAAATCTTCCAAATATTTATAGTTAAATAAACAAGAAGTTCACGTCCTAATAATTTTATAGTTTTATTTCTGCTTTAGTACCAAAAATATATCGTCTATTTTTAAGAAAATTTAATTTGAAGAATTAAAAAAAAAGAATTGATTGGGGAAAAGTGTCCACTTTCTTAAAATGGAACTAGCACTTATCTCCATGTCAAGCACTTGATATATAACAAAATTATTTCACGCAGGAAAAATATCGTTTCTTTTACTTTCTTTTTAGATTACTTGAATGGAATATTCCTAACAGTAATTTAAATAAATGAAAACAAAATCCAAAAAAATGTTTTAAATAAAATCTGCCATGATGGAGCATATTCATTCAAAGGCAAAAGGGCAGGAGTTATATATAGAAGATAAAATTTATCATACAGAACACATATTCAAGCACACTAAATCTTTAGCTTCATTAGCTAACCCAGGAGCTTTTAACGAATTGTGATATGCAAACAAGGAACATTTCTGATAAAATCTACCACTTTCTTTGGAATAGAGTTATCATCTGCCTTTCTCTAACAATTTCTAGCTGATAGTATTCTTCCCTCCTCTGTACCAGTTTGGAAAAGAAACCTCCCTAATAAAAATGTTTCAAATCACAATGAGATTGTTAGCCAAAAATCTAAGAATAGAAGGGACGTTGGTCTTACCATGATACGTTCCTTCTCGTAGTGTAAAATGGGAGGTGCCAGTCCGGGTATTCCTTGCTCTAGCTCTATGTCCTGAGCTGAAAAGTTCTGAAGATCCGCCTCCCTGGTGACGTCTCTTCAGTTTTGCCAGCGAAGCGAAAGCGAATGGTACTCAGTCCAGGTCAATGTACGCAGACTGAAAGATAGAAACAACATGCTCCACCAGGGGAGCCGGTCCAGGCAGCCACAAACAGGGTGGGGCTGGCACCTCCCATTTTACACTACGAGAAGGAACGTATCACGGTAAGACCAACGTCCCTTCTCCATAGTGTAGAAATGGGAGGTGCCAGTCTGGGATATACCAAAGACTGACCAGCCCTAAGGGAGGGAGCTGTCCTGGGCCGACGACCCCGGATCTTCATGAACCCGCTGCAGTACCCTTCTCCCAAAGGCCGCCTCCGCCGAAGCGAAGGAGTCAAGCCTATAGTGATGGATGAAGGGAGTGGGAGAAGTCCATATGGCCGCCCTACAAATTTCTTCCACTGACGCCTGAGTAGACCAGGCCGCAGTCGTGGCAGCACTGCGGGTGGAGTGGGCCGTTATCCCTGAAGGCACCGGGAGAGCCTGAAGCTCATATGCAGAAGAGATGCATGTCCTAAGCCAGCGTCCCACCGTGGAAGAGGTCACCCTGTGGCCAAGAATCGACGGCTGAAAAGAGACAAAGAGAGCCTCCGTCTTTCGGAAAGAAGAGGTTCGAAAAATGTAAATACGAAGGCCCCTCTTCACATCCAAGGTGTGCCAGCTCTGCTCCAAGGCGTGCCGAGGCCGAGGACAGAAGTCTGGCAGGATCAACTCCTGCGCTCGGTGGAACAAGGAGTTGACCTTAGGAAGGAAGGCAGGGTCCAGCCGCAGAACCACCCTGTTGGGATGAAAAATAGAGGTCTTTCCGCACTGATAGAGCCGCCAACTCTGAGATCCGTCGGGCAGACGTGACGGCCACAAGGAAAGCAACCTTGCACGATAGGAGACGGAGACTAGCCTCCCTCAACGGTTCGAAGGGTGCCTTAGTCAAAGCTTGAAGGACCTTAGCGAGATCCCAAGTGGGATAACGGTGAAGAGGCTGCGGTCTTAAATTAGTTGCCCCACGCAGAAAGATCTTCACCCTCGGATGGTTAGCAAGGGAGCCCGACCTCCCAAATGTCAAGACAGTGCCTAGCGCAGCCACCTGTCGCCGTAGAGTGTTAGTGGAAAGTCCCATGTCCAACCCGTCCTGCAGGAACTCCAGCACCTCCACCACTGATGCTGAAGTCGGGCTCAACTGTCTGGAGACACACCACCCAGCAAACCTGTTCCATGTTGCCTCATATATTCTCGTGGTGGAGGGCCGCCTGGCCGCCTGCATAGTTCTGATGACCCTGGTTGGAAAGTTCTCCCGCCTCAAGAGGCCCCGCTCAACCTCCAAGCGGCTAACTGCAGTCTCTGCGGGTCCGGATGCTGAACCGGGCCCTGGCTGAGTGCGACTCTGTCTGGGGGAATCCGCCAGGGAGTGGCGACCGACAGGTCGACCAGGTCGGCGAACCAAGGGCGTCTGGGCCAATAGGGAGCCACTAAAACCAGATCCGCCCCCTCCAGTATCAACTTCCGAATGACGGCCGGGATTAGGGGTAGGGGAGGGAAAGCGTAAAGGAGGCCCCTGGGCCACGGGGTCCGCAGAGCGTCCACCCCCGCCACTCCTGGGGCAGGAAACCGGGAGAAGAAAGGGCGGAGTTGTGCGTTCGCTGGGGAGGCGAAGAGGTCCACTACCGGGCGGCTGAACCGGTCGACTATCTCCGCAAACAAGTTGGGATGGAGTCTCCACTCCGAGGGATCCATAATGGCTCGGCTCAGCCAGTCGGCTTCTACGTTGTCCGTCCCTGCGATGTAGTCCGCTGTCAGAGACAAAAGGTAAGTCTCTGCCCAAAGGCAGAGGGTCTCCGCCTCTCGCATCAGAGGCCCGGAGCGAGTTCCCCCTTGCCTGTTGATATGGGCTTTCGTCGTCGTATTGTCCGTGAGAAGGAGCACATGCTGCCCCCTCACCTGCGGTAGAAAGGTCTGAAGAGACAGACGGGCAGCCCGGAGCTCCAACCAATTGATCTGATGGACTAGATCCTGGCAGGACCAGCGGCCCTGGGCCACCTGAGACCCGCAATGGCCCCCCCAGCCCGTCAGACTGGCATCCGATGTTACTATCACCCTGCGGGATTCCCTGAAGAAGCACCCCTTCTGGATGGCCCCCGACGTCCACCAGGTCAGGGATCGTAGGACCCGTGGGGGGACCTGAACCCTCATCTTGGATGAACTCGTTCTTGCCTTCTGAAAGGGGAGCAAGAACCACTGTAGTGGTCTCGCATGGAACCTGGCCCAGGGAACTATGTTCATACAAGAAATCATTTTCCCCAACAATTGGGATAGCTGGGCTACCTGAACTGACTGGGATCCCTGAATGGACTGAATCAGCGCCCTGATACTGTCCTGTCTGTCCGGGGACAAGAAGACCTGCCCCGCTATCGTGTCTATCAGGGCCCCCAAGTGAACTAACCTTGTAGAAGGTACGAGGTGACACTTTGCCAGATTCACCGAGAACCCGTGGTCCCTCAATACCTGTATTGTCGTGGCCAAGTCCTGTTCCGCTCGCCGCTGGGAGGACCCTTGTATGAGCAGATCGTTGAGGTAACACTGAATTCTGATGGGAAGAGACCTGAGATATGCCGCCAAGGCAGAGAGAATCTTGGTAAATGTCCGGGGAGCGGAGGCCAGCCCGAACGGCAGGGCAAGATATTGAAAGTGACGGCCTGAATAACAAAACCTCAGGTATTGACGATGCTCCGGCCGAATTGGGATGTGGAGGTAGGCTTCGGTCAAATCTATGGAGGCTAGGAAGTCTCCCTCCCTGATTCCGGCTAAAATGGAATGCAGGGAGTGCATTTTGAACCTTCTGTAAACGATAAACTCGTTGAGGCCTTTCAAATTTAGAATTGCCCTCCACCTTCCCGAGGCCTTTGGGATGACAAATAGGATGGAATAGAACCCGCGCCCCCACTGCCCCCGTGGAACCAGCTGAATGGCCCGGATATCCAGCAAATGCTGGATAGCAGATTCCATGAGTTCCCGCCTGATCGGGTCTCCAAAAACGGGGCAGCGGAGGAAACGCCTCGGAGGGGGTGAAAGGAATTCGAGGGAGAGCCCTGCTCTTACTGTCTCCCTCACCCAATTGTCTGTAGTAAGGTCGTCCCAGCGGTCTGCAAACAGGCCGAGCCTGCCCCCAAGAGGATCCAGTGACGGATAGTCACTTAGATCTCCTGGCCCCTCTGCCACCGGAGCCCCTAAAGGGCTTGTTGGATGACTGTTGGCGACCCCGGGGAAAGGCTGATCTATCTGCCTGATAATTAGGTCTGAAGGAGGGAAAGGGCCGTTGCTGACGGGGAAAGCTTGGCCCGGCTCCCCCCTGGCGGAAGGAGGGCCACCTATAGTAAGGGGATGAACGGAAATCTGTTCGCCTGCTCTGGGACGGGAGGACCTTCCTTTTATCCCTTGTCTCGATAAGTAGGGGATCTAAGGCTTGTCCAAAAAGAAACCCCCCTTCAAAGGGAGCGGAAGCCAACTTCCACTTGTTCTTCCCGTCCATTCGCCAATGACGTAGCCATAGCATACGTCTAGCGGTGACAGACGAAGCCATGGCCCTGGCAGAGAACCTGGCAGCTGCTAAGGTAGCGTCAGCCGTGTATTCAGCTGCAGCCAAAATCTTAGAAAGGTCTTGGTGGGCCCGAACATCATCTGGTGCCAAATGGCCTTGAAGCTGGCGAAGCCATCTGACTGACACTCTGGTGAGAAAGGATGCTGCCGAAGAAGCTCTTACAGCCCAGGCGTCCGCCTGGTGCGCCCGACGAAGTGCCGTCTCCTCTCGCCTATCTTCTGCCTTTAAGGCGTCCTCTGCATCAGGTGGTAGAACAGAAGAAGAAGTGAGAGCCGCCACTGGAGCGTCCACCTTTGGAACCTCCAGCAAGTTAAGCATGTCCGCATCCACCATAAACAACTGGTTGTCCAGCCCTGAGGCCCTGGAGGAAAGAGCTGGGGCCGCCCACTGTCTACGGATCATGTCCAGAAACATTCCCGGGATAGGAATAGTATCTGCCTCCACTGCCTGTTCTGTGAAAAGATAATCATCCTGCTCTCCAGCACCCGAGGTGCCAGAGAGTGCTGGGTCAGGACCCAATCGAGCAGTGGCCCTGGCCTTAATCAGAAGTGGCTTCAAAAGGGCTGGATTAAATAAACCCTTGAAAGCGGGCCTGGGTGGTTGGATCTGATCCCCATCCGAAATCTCCCCCTCCTCCAGATAGTCTTCTGCATAGTCAACTAGTTCAGAAGGGGAAGGAGAGACCTGTCCCAGGTAATCTTCAGAAGGGGCAGGATATCCCTGGGACTCCACCTCAGGTCTAAGGGCATACATTTGGGCAAACATCTGCGACTGAAGCTGTATCCCTTCTGCAATGCCCTGCCTAATAGCCTGCTCCACCCAAGACTTCATGGAATTCTGAACTTCCTGCTCCCCGCCTTCATCCTGGCGAAGGCCAGCCGCTGTAGGGGTAAAGGTGGCTTCAGGGCGTTTGTTGGTCCCAGAAGGCCCTGGACATTGCTGGGGCTCGGCCTGCAATTCTGGAGACCATGCCCTGGATGGCCCAGCCAAGGTAGGAGAATGGACAGTCTGGGGGACAGAATCTTCCACAGTCTGAACTGATGGCTGAAGCGCAGGCACAGAGGCTTGAGGGGGGTCAGCAGCCTTAATAATGGCAGCGGCCTTTGCAAATTCTCTGTCCAAGGCACGGTGCCTAACTTGAGCTGTCTTTTCCTCAGCCTTGGAACGCCCGGGGCGAGCTCTAGCCTTGGCCTTAATTTTATTGGCTGCAGCAAGGCTGGCAGTTCGTGGCCTAGAGGCCCTACCCTTGTCAGGTAGAGGTGACCAGGAGCCCTCAGCAGAGAAGGATGGTTGCCTGTCAGCATCCCCCATGATGGTAAGTTAGATGGCAGTCACAGGAAACCAAAATCCAAAGACTCTGCAAAAAAAAAAATAACAAAGGAGAGAGAAAAAAAAAATACAAAATGGCACCCAGGTCTCAAAATGGCCGCTCCTCAACTGCCACAGTTCAAAGAAAAACCTTCTCCATAATCAGAAGCCATACCAGGTCAGGCCGCCAGGCAAACCCGCAGATAAAATTGCGCTGGTCAGAAATGCACACTCTCCTCTGCTTCCCAAGTGAAAAACACCAGCTCTGTATTCAAATGGTTGCCAGGGGATCACAGCCGCCTGGCCCAATTCGCGCCAAAAAAATGCGCGGGGACGAAGGCCGCCGCGACTTACAGGCCGCCATTGCCCACCAGAATGTAGCGTGGCCCAGCGCCCGGCTCACACCATTACCCAAGGCACCTTGAAACAGACCAGCAGCCAATTCCGGCTGGCGCGGCTGCAGCAGAGACAGAAGGCTTCAAACGGGCAAAAAAAAAACCCAAAAACCGCCGCTCCGCTTCCCAGCTGATGAGCGGTGATCAAAGGGACGCCGCGGCCCTTCAAAATGGCGCGCGCGGCTCCCGCGGCTGTCTATGAAGCCTGGGAGGCTTCCGAAGACTATTTGGAGGGACCGGGGCGAAAGCCAGCCGGCTAGCCCCTCACCTGGGGGATAGGGGAGATTGAGGGGAGAAGAACAGCCACCCCCCCCACGCTCAATCCAAAACCGGAGAGCTCCCCTTTGAACAATACCTGCAATCAAGCAACGAGGGAAAAGCAGCTTCCAAAAGAAAGAGAAAGAAAAACAAAGTAAAAGAAAGAAATTCCAGGGAGAAAAATAATTTACACTGGCTCAAAGCTCAGGAGCTAAAATCTTGCAACCATGAGCTGTGCTGAGCTGAAAAAAACTGAAGAGACGTCACCAGGGAGGCGGATCTTCAGAACTTTTCAGCTCAGGACATAGAGCTAGAGCAAGGAATACCCGGACTGGCACCTCCCATTTCTACACTATGGAGAATGGGCGTTGTCTTTTTTTTTTTATTTGATTTATATGCCGCCCTTCTCCGGAGACTCAGGGTGGCTTACAATGCGTTAAGCAATAGCCTTCATACTTTTGTATATTTATACAGTCAGCTTATTGCCCCCACAAACTGGGTCCTCATTTCACCTACCTTAGAAAGGATGGAAGGCTGAGTCAACCTTGAGCCTTGGAGAAATTTGAACCAGCAGTAAATTGCAGGCAGCTGTGTTAATAACAGGGTGCTGAGACCACTGTACCAGCAAGGTGTCTTACCTGAACGCCCTTTCTGATTGTTTCTCATCCTATTTCTACAGTTGATCAATTTCAAGGCGATTGTAGTGATATTGTACTGATTCATGGCTGCTCAAAATTCTTTTGAGTATTGCAGTACAGATAGTCGTCAACTTAAAAAAGTTTATTTAGTGACCATTCAAAGTTACAATGGCACTGAAAAGTGACTTATATTTTTCACACTTATGACCACTGCAGCATCCCCATGGTCATGTGATCAAAATTCAGATGATTGGCAACTGGTTCGTATTTATGATGGTTGCATGCGACCTTCTGACAAGCAAAGTCAATGGGGAAGCCATATTCACTTAACAACTATGTTATTAACTTAACAACTGCAGTGACTCAATTAACAACTGTGGCAAGAAAGGTCGCAAAATGGGGCAAAACTCACCTAACAAATGTTTCACTTAGCAACATAAATTTTGGACTTAATTGTGGTTGTAAATCAAGGCTTACATGTATTCATGCATTCAGCAAAAAAGACAACAAGCCAATATTACACAAGTAAAATTATTGTCTACTTTCAAAAAGAATTATTTTTAAATAATTATTTAAAAATTATTTAGAATTTTTATATATATTTGCTATATATATATAGAATTATTATATATATTTGCTGTAGTCTTATATTACTTCTAAATGAGTCCAACTTGTTTTTTTACACATAGTATGTGCTTTTTCTTCATTGGCAAGAGTAAATATTTCCCAATTCTAAAATCATTCTTCTCACATTCTAAGAGCATGAGTACTCTCATCAAGGAAGAGAGCGTGCTTTCAGAGGAATTTGTTTACAGTTTAAGGAACCTTAAATATTACAAAAACAAAACAAACAAGAGTTAGTGTACCTTTTACACATATTAAAAGGCATAATCTCAACAGTTATATCAAAGTATTTTTTTGATCTCAACTGTTATTTCAACATACATATCAACAATTATGGAAAAAAGCCTCCAGATGTTGATGTCATCTCATTATTAGATAAAAAGGAGGATTTCTATTGTATTTTCAATAATTAAGCAGACGTCAGGTGCACATAAGTGCCACTTATATGATCTTGTTGCAATTAAATGTAATTGCCAAAAAAATGTTACTTTACACCTGTATAACAGTCTCTCAAACACAAATTTAAAAGATTATGCCGAAGTATGGGTCTTAAAGTGAGAGTTTTCAACTTTTAAAAAACAAAGTCATAAGCTGACCTGTAAATTAAACATGTCAGTGATAAGAAGACTAAACATTTAGTAGAATGCAATATGACTTTAATTGTACACACATATTTTTATTCAATTAAAATGAATAATGAAATTAAATCCCACATGATGGTGTCCCAGTCTCATAATATATTAATAAAGTTTCTTAAAAGCTTTGGCAGGGGGCCAGCACAGCCCATTAAGTCCTTGCAAGTTGTAAAAAGAAGTAAGTCATTTCAGGCTGCTTTGTGGTTTTGAATGAAACAGCAGGCAGCCTGTATGGAAACGTCACTTTGGATAGGACATTGGTAATGGATGCTTTGCTCAATCAAAGCAGTATGGGGATAAGTTAATGCACTGAATCACAATTTAAACCCTGACGCCTTGCAAAACTAATTTAGTTAAAAGTGGAAGGTAAATGGCAAAAGATACCAAGTAATAAAGACCTCTCTATTTTGCTAATAAGCTGTCACAGTGCTTCTGGGTTAACGTGTTCAATGTGAAAACCAAAAATTATACATTTTCAACTACTATAAATTGCAGTATTTGACCTGCTTAAACTACACTAAGCCTATTCTAAATGTAAAATATCTTTATTAAAAAGGAAATCAATTCTACTTTTTATTATTGTACATTTATAAAGTTATAAATAATTTCAAAATTTGGTAAGTGACTGCCTTACATTTGCCTAGCAATTTGAATTAAAGTGCCAAATTTTCACTTAAGCTTCTGGTTTCTCCTATTAGCTTTATGAAGTTACAAATGCTTGCCTCTGGAAAGTTAATTTAGTATTCTCAACTTTTAGCCAAAACATAGCTTAAAACCATTTAAATCTTGAAAAAATGTTCTTTCTTATTCATTCCAGAACAAAATAGGAATATAGTTAAGTTTTATCACTCAAAACCAAAAATTAACATTTTACCACATTAATTAAGAGATCACAGAAGCTTATTGTTTATCAGAACAGCTTATTATTTACCATTTATAATCTGGATGCAAAGATAATTCAGTTAACTAATATAAATGTTTTAAGATGTTCCATCAGAACAAATTCAATACACACAAAAGTGTGATAATTATATAAAGAAAATCCCCAACTCCATTCTCTTTGCAATGGTACTCTCCACTTGCCCCTGCCTTTTTTTGAGAAGCAGGAATATAAAGTGGTTTGTTGTACAGGAAAAAAATCATAGTGTCTGATAGTGGACCAGGAGAAAGGCTCTGACAAATTACCAATTACCCCAGATAATATAATTTAGTGTTTCATAGATCGATGAATGTCCCCTTGTCCTTAGCAGCTAACTTTTTTCTTCTCACTTTTTCTTAAAATATTTTTCCCTTTGGAAAATCTTGAGATTATCTTGCTATTGTCAATATTTGTATTGTATAGACATGCTCTTGATTACATAAAAACCGGCACTACAACTCCCTATTACGTACTTACAAATAACATTTATATAATTTGTGTCAATAAATGTTCCATAATTTGTAACGTATCACCTACTTCAATATTGCTATTCCTTTGCAGGACCATTCAAAGCATTCAGAACAGGCACACTGCAACTCAGCACAAGTTCACTATTAAACATCGGTCCACTGCAATAAGGCAGGAATGCAAAAAGTACAGTCTGTTATCAACATTTTTACAATCCTTAGAGACAAGACTGGAATGTATAAAATATTTGTCCTTTTTTCTTTCCCTTTTTTTTTGGGGGGGGGGGGGGGGGGGGGACAGTTGAGGAATTTAAGAAGGAATCTTGTAATAAGGGATTAACAAACTCCCTGAAGATGGGTTCCAACATGACTCCGAAAGTTCGGAAGACAAAACCTCTTGTCCCAGTGACCGACCCAGGTTGGATCCTGCAGCATTATCTTGGGACATATATATTCACCTTCATTCCTAAATTATCATAGTTTGTCAGCAACATGTCTTCACCAAGCTGTATACAAAAATAATACATAAGCATGTTTTCCTCATGCTTCCAAAAGAATGAAAAAAGATGCCACTGTTTTAATAAATCAACTTATTAAACATGGCATCTTTGATGTGACTTTGAAAGCAAACGTATTTTCTCCTCTCCCCCGCCCCAGAATTAAGTTTTCCAGACATTACATGAGATTTGAAACAATTCTTCCAAGTCATTTTCACAGCTAGCACTATCCTAATAAATATTACATGAACTTTTAGGAAACAAAACAATGACATTATTCTTACATACATGTAGACAAACATGTTAATCAGACTTCTCTTGTTGTTTTCTTTCTACTATGGAGAAATCCTGAAATTGTGTATATGTGGTTTAGCACCCTGTATCATGGAAAAATCTCATGATATAAGAGGGTTTCCACTATGGATGTTTGCCTTCTACATGTGGAAAGTAGAGCTAATGATTTAGCATTCTTATTCTCATTCCACATAGGTGCTAAAGCATTTTCATAATTACATTTTAATAGCATATTCCTCAGTTTCTTTTTAAAAGCTCAGTGTAAGATACTAACAACATCAAAAATAGAGACAAAAAAAGAAGTCTTCGACATCTTTATGGGCAACACCAACAGCCTATATTCACCAACTATATCATTTAAAAGAATTAGTTAAATGATATAGACATTCACTGGCACTTGGGAAAGGATTAGCAACATATGTGTAGTTTTATCAATGCTAGTCTCTTGTTGATACACAATTGTTTGCTCAGGGGCACACAAACTATTCATCTTTGCATCTTGGGTGTGTGGATGAAGACATTCAGATTGGAATCCAAATTTTCATGGGTGGGGTTCATCAAAATGTAGTAGCAAAAGATAACATAGAACAACTCAACCTTCAACTATGTCATTCCAATGATTATGGAATGCAGATTTCCCACAACTGCCACAAAAAAGCACTGTGGTTATACAGCATTTTGAACCAACTGTGAAAAGCAATTGCATATAGAAGTAATGGCACAGAGTGTTAGCTATCCACAGCTGATAACTGCCCTGTAAGCATCTCTAACCTGACACACTTACAACATCATTGAAACAAGGAAAAGGAAGGAGCAGCTCATCGCTGTCTCTCTGTTATATTAAATAGTGGAGGTAATGCTTGAAGAAGGTTTGAGATACAATGCTTTTCAAAACCTCTTCATCAAGCAGAGAGATTGATTTACCCTATTATACAAATGCAAAAATTAATTCAAACTTTAGTCCAAAGTGTTTTCCGTCTTCCTTTTTTTTAAAGAGCTGCATCAGGGTGTTATCTAAAGAATGACTGATGATGATGGAATACAGCTAATTATATGCTTTATGACAAGAGGTGTAAAGGTGCACACTAGAGCATTATATGTATAAAAGCAGGGTAACTAAACTGACAACTTAATCTCTTGCACATTAAGAAGCTGTACTTTAGAAGGTGGCAGATCTTCCATTCTGGTTAACAAAACACTATTCTATTTCCACTGAGACAAAGAACTGAATTAACAAAAGCAAAAAGCTATTTTTTTTCCTTTTCCTCATCTTTAAATATAGTATTGCAGGAATGTAATGTCTTTTTGAACACCAAATGTGTCAAGCTTTATTTTATTTTATTTTGCTTGCAAGGTTGTGTCATAACATAATCAGGCAGTCAATTGTGAAACTAAAATTGTAAGAGCCACTCCAGTGAGACACCGTTTTCTAGAGAGTAATTTTTTAAAAAGTAGCTCAGATTAAGGAAGACATTCATCAACATACACCACAATTCCAAATTTAATTTAACAACAGAAATTCATTTATATACACTGAAGTCAAGATAGTAATATTTGGGCTTGGCTGAACTCTATTGTACAAAGGGCCATGTCCAAAATATAATGAATCTGTAACAAAGCATCTTCTTAGGGATTAAGGATGCTGCAATTCTGAACAGCCAGTACATCATAAACCAGTGCTTAATTCCAAGTATTACCTTGTAAAGAACATGTACAGGACGTCCTTATTTAATGACCCTAATTGGGACCAGAATTTCCTTCACTAAGCAATGAAGTCATTACACAAAGCATCATGATCCACCTATCTCTCCCTCCCCCATCTCTGCCCTTTTAGAGATCCTGTGGCCCACCATCCCCAACTGACCTTTGCCATCTTCTTCTTCCCACTAACACGAAGCATGTCCAGCCATGTAAGGAAGGTAAGGCATTATTATTAGGCCAGCAGCTGCCTTGCAAACATTAGGCTAGTCAGAGGAACAGTGAATATCAGCTGGCAGCAGTAAGGTTGGGAAGAGTAGTTCAGTGGGGAGAGCAGCTAAAGAGGCAAAGATGAAGTGGATGGGGACTAAAGCACTCCCTGTAGTCATAAATGCAGATGATAAATGCAGGTAGGCTGCCAAGGGCTCAAATTTTGGATCACTTGACTGTGGGGGCTCTGCATCGGTAGTAACTTCAAAAACTGATCGTAAACACCATTTGTTCAGCAAACCCTGTAACTTTGAACAGTTGCTGAATCATCATTAAGTCAGGACTACCTTTCATTTTGGAATGTAGGGTGTAAATTTTCAGTATAAAAAGGAATTATTTAAATACAGAGAACCATCAACCAAAGTTTGCAGAATAGAATATTATTCTTTACTGTTCTAATCAGTCAGTTATGTTCTTTTCTAAGATAAATCTTTCCCCAAAGATTGGGCAGGCTTCATCTCACTGAACAGTTTTGCCCCTCCCATTCTCAGAACATTCCTGCCCTGCCCCCACCCAAAAAAAAGATGCTTTGCATTTCTGAAAGTAGATGAATTCCTTCCCTCTTTATGTAGATGGCACAGTTTTGGCTAACTGAAGAAGCTTAAAAACAGGGAATGAGATACTTTACACCTTCTGCATTAAATAGTACCGACACCAAAACAGAAAAGTGGTCATTTCAAGTCAAATTCTTTAGTGTTACTCTTCTTTACACTGTGGAAAATTTAAGAATACTGAAGAAGGATCTGAGTATAACAAAAGTCAGCTAAGGGGTAAGAATCATATGTTTAATAGGGGGTATTGGAACCTTAGGGTTTTTCAGGAGTTTTTTTCAGGCTACACAAACTGTTTTAAAAAAATCCCTGATCAAAAGGCAAAGCTCTAATGAAATAAACCTGACTGTATTTCACTTATTTTTTTACCCCTTAGTTGATTGCATTCTCTCATGAAGTTGCGATTTATACCGTGTTTCCCCGAAAATACGACATGTCCCGAAAATAAGGCCAAGCCTGATTTTTGGGGCGGACATAAATTTACGCCCTTCCCTGAAAATAAGCCCTGGTGAAGAGGTTGGCGTGGCCAGTACAGGAGGCAGCCCTTACCTTCCCCAGTCACCTCTGGGCTTCTCGGCCCCTTAATCGGATCACCTGAGCCGCTCAGGCCACCATTCACGAAACAGTTGATTTGCGGGTGCCGGTCAGGCTGCCGCCTCCAGCAAGCATGGCCGCTTTTGTAGCCAATTGTGGCTGCAAAAGAAGCCAGAGGCCAAGCAACACACCCCACATGCCTTTCAACCTCCTTGCCTTAATGGTGACAGTCACAGCAGGCAATTCCATCCACAGAAAAGCTGCCTCATGCGTGCCGCTCCGGCCGGCACCTCCAGCAAGCGCGACCGCTTTTGCCATCAATTGTAGCCACTTCTACAGCAGGAGGCCAAGCAATCGCCCCATGTGCCTTGCGCTGGCCTTCGAAAGGGTACTGTAGGAGCAGCTATCCACAACTTTTTTACCCTTATTTCGTCCCCCCCATACTGGGCCACGTGGGTTGAGACGAAATAAGGGTTAAAAAACTGTGGATAGCTGCTGCTACAGTTCCCTTCGGAAGGCCGGCACAAGGTGCAAGTCTCCTGCTGCAGAAGTGGCTGCGCCCAAGGAGTGCTTTTGGGAGAGAAGGCAAAGGGGAAGTGATCACATGTAAACTCCTGCCCTGCTCCCGCCTCTCCACCAGGTGGTCCCCGGCAGCCCCAGATACCCAAATCCCACGCCCGTCCGGCTTCCTTTTCCACAGTGCCCAGCTCTTTATCGAGGGAGCTAGGAGGTGGGGTGGGGAAGAAGCGAGATGTGTGGCCTCTTGTCGTCTCTTCTCCCCCTCACCGGGCAATGCAGGGCTTCCTGTCCCTGCCCAAATTGGATGCAATTTGGAGGTGGTAGGTGGGGAGGGGTGGGGCCAGGGAGACATGACACGCGAGAAGCCCTGCCATGCCCATCGAGGAGCGGGAGAAGAGACTGCAAGAAGAGCCCCATCACGCTCCATGCGTCTCACTTCTCCGCTGCCCCATCTGCCACTCCCCTTGACAAAGAGACGGCGGGGAAGGGAAGCAGCCAGGCTGCTGTTACGGTACCACTGGAGTGTCTGGTGCCATCTTACCTGTCTTTCAGCTCCATTGCATGTCTCGCTGTTGTCTGCAGGCAAACACATTGTAGGGTAAAAAAAACCTCGTGAATTTGAGAAGTTTGATTGAACTCGCGAGAAGTTTTTTTTTACCCTACAACGTGTTTGCCTGCAGACAACGGTGAGACACATGACGGAGCTGCAAGGCAGGTAAGATGCGCATCTCATGTCTACCCAAGAGATGAGGGGGGAGAAGAGACAGCAAGAGGAGCGAGCCCCATCTCACTCCACACGTCTTGCTTCTCCCCCACCACATATGCCACCCCCGACGATAAAGAGATGGATGCTGTGGAAAAGGGAGCCGGGTGGGTGCAGGCTTTGGGTGTCTGGGACTGCCGGGGGTTGCCCGGTGGAGAGGCGGGAGTGGGGCGGGAGTCTGCAGACGAGGGGGATGGATGGATGGGAAGCGGGCGAGTGCCAAGAATGCCAGGGAGATTCCCACCTTTGGTCGCCCCAGCGAACAGCTGACGAGTGGTTGTGTTGCACTGCCACAGCAGTGTAACACAGCAGCAGCCATGAGGTGGCCACGCTCGCCACCTCTTGCACCCCCAAAATAATAAGACCCCCCTGATAATAAGGCCAAGCCCTTATTTCGGGATTCAAAAAAAATATAAGACAGGGTCTTATTTTCAGGGAAACATGGTACTACTATATTTATAGTATTGGTTAAGGAAAACCAAAGAGGTTAAAAGAATAGAAATACAGGTAGTCCTTTATTTATAGAGCCCAAAATTTCTATTGAGAGACATTTGTTAAGTGAATATTGTCCCATTTTATGACCTTTCTTGCCACAGTTGTTAAGTGAATCTCTGCAGTTGATATGTTAGTAACTCAGTTATTAAGTGAATCTGGCTTCCCCATTGACTTTGTCAGGTCGCAAAAGGGGATCACATGACCTTGGGACACAGCAGCGGTCATAAGTATGAATCAGTTGCCAAGCATCTGAATATTGTTCACATGACCCTGGGGATGCTGGAAAGGTTGTAACTGTGAAAAATGGTCATAAGTCACTTTTTCCAGTGCTGTTGTAACTTTGAATGATCACTAAATGAAGTGTTGTAAATCGAGGACTAGTTTATAATTTTAAATACCACTGGTGGTATCATTTTGAACAATACTATGATCAACTCCACATTATACTATTTTCCCAATAAATTCCATGAAAATTCAAAGGGACAGTTTCATGAATAAGGATGTATTTTCTTATAGTGTCATTGTTTTATTGCTTCCCATGTTTATTTGGATATATTCACGGGTAGGTAATGTATTGGTTAGCAACTTCAGTTTTGGAAGAGAAAGTAAACACATGGCGATTAGCAAACAGTAAACTCTACTGTATTTAGTTTGGCTTAAAGGAAAAAAGCAGACAAAAAACAAAAGAAGTGGGTGAAGAAAGACAATTTGGCACTATGCATTTAAAACAGGAGCTTTTCCTTCTCAGTAACTTCTGAATTCTTCCCTGGAAGCTTTCCAAACCAGACTTTTTTTTTGTTATTTCTTTCTATTTTCACTTAAAATCAAATATTAATTATTTTGTAAAATGTTAAAAGTATGGATGATTTTAATTTACATAATATAGACCAGGGGTGTCAAACTGGCAAATGCATCACGCACAGGCCACGCTCACCCCAGCTCTGCGGAGGGGAAAAATTTCAAGATACGTCACGTGACAGCAATGTGATGCAGCGAATTTGACACCCATGATAGACAATCAATCATATAAACATCATATATGTATGCGTGCGTATATGTGTAAATATACGTGCGTGTGTGTAAATAAATAATATTGTTTAGTTTTTATCTTCTTTGGGCTGACTATATTTCCATTAGTTTAAAGTGCCAGAAAGTAGAAAAAAGTTTTAAAACAGCAAACAAGCCTGCTAAGGAAACTGAAGCTTACTTCAGCTACAGGAATGTTTTGTTACTCTAAAGAGACAATAGAAACAAATGGGGAAAAAAATTAAGGGAAGTAGAAATAAGTGACTAGAGACAGAAATAAAACTAAGAAATAAAAAAGGGAGATTTTAGATATGACAGTGTAGAGAAATTGATGGAGAAACAATAATAATAGCAGAAGGGAACAAAAGAAAAAAGGAAAAGCTATGAGGAGCAAAAATAAAGAATGTTATGTGGTATGGGTTAAAGACATGGAGCGGGTGAACTACAACTGATTGATAAGACAGAAGATAACTTGTGGCAAGGGAGAAAGTGTACAAGTACTCTAAAGAAGGATAAACAGAAAGTGTAAAAAGGATGGAATAGGGGAAAAGGAAGCAGTAATTGGTTATTTTACTTTATTTAACCCAGTTAATAACTAGATTTTGGTTAAGTTGAAATTCTAAGTATTTTTTTAAAAAAAGATTTTACCCTTTTGCATTTGACCCTCAGTTCAAGACAGGGAGTTCTGTTACATATTACCATAATGGCAATCTATTCGCAATAAACATTAAAGGTTTTTAATATATGCTAGATATATATGGATGCAAATTTATAATAACTAGTGCAATTAAAAATAGAAATACAGTACCTCATCGTATTAGGACAAAATAGCATCCTTGCTATCTAAACGACAATGATAACTTAAAGGCCTCTGTTCTTTTCTCCTATGTTTCTTCATCTTTAAATCATAGTTTAGTTGACTACAATTACAAAAGGATACACCTTCAAATACTATACTGTCCTGAACTTTGAAAGAACCAAGCACAGGATTAAAGAGTATATTTTATGCCCAGTAATTTAAGAGACCCCAGCTCAGGTTGAAATCTTGTTGCCATAAAAAAAAAAGTATATTTCATAAGGCAGTATTATGTATCATTGCTCCTAACATTAATATGGGGCGTTGTCTTACCTGAACGCCTTTTCTCAGTGGCTGCAATATAGTCCAGGAATGGGTGTTGCTATAGTCGGATCTGCTCAGAGACTGAGTCATAAATCTTTAGACATGCCCTCCTGCTTCTCTCTTTTCCTCTCCAGTTTTTCAGTGATGTCGCAGCTGAAAGAGAGGCTTTCCAAAATGTTAGTGACATCTGGCTTCAGAACACCTGCCAAGAGGTATTGACAACCGGCTCCAGAGCCTACAATCCTAAGGGTGAGGCCGGACTATAGCCATTGAGAAAAGGTGTTCAGGTAAGACAAGACCCCTTCTACAGTGCAGCTGCGGAATAGTCCAGGAATGGGACGTACCAAAGCCTGGCTGTCTTAAGGGGGGGTAGCCATAACGTCTGGAGCCAAGGCCAAACGTACCTGTTGTAAGACCCTCCTGCTAAAGGACGCCTCTGTGGATGCAAAGACATCCAACTTATAATGGCGAATAAAGGGCAAGGGAGTAGACCAGGTAGCCGCCCTGCAAATCTCAAGGAGATTTGGACCATGCAGCTGTGGTGACTGCATTTCTAGTTGAGTGTGCGGTTAGCCATATAGGTATGATAAGTGCCTGCACCTGGTATGTTGTGGCAATACACATGTTTATCAAACGACCAATGGTTGACGAGGACATCTTGGTGCCTAACGAAGTGGGCTGAAAGGAAACAAATAGTGCCTCGATTTCCTGGTGGGTGTCATCCTTTTAAGATATATCCGGAGAGCCCTCCTTACATCCAGGGTATGCCACCTTCTCTCCAGGGCGTGGGACGGCCACGGACAGAAGTTTGACAAGACGACCTCCTGGGCCCAGTGGAAACAAGAGTTCACCTTGGGAATGAAGGAGGGATTGAGTCTTAGGACCACCTTGACCAGATGAAAAATGCAAAGATCAGCCCTGACTAACAGAGCTGCCATCTCAGAAACACGCCTTGCAGATGTAACCAGCACCAGGAAGGCTATTGTCCACAAAGGCTTAAAGGGCAATATCAAGTGGGATATCTGTGGATGGTAGGTGGACGTAAATTAATCGCACCTCAAATAAATTGGCAGATGACAGGGTGACATGCAAGAGGGCCTGGTTGTCGCCCGGCAGCACGGTGGATAAGGCTGCCACTTGCCGTCAAATGGTACTGTGTGACAACCCCTTGTCCAGACCATCCTGTAGGAAGTCCAGTACCTGTGGGACAGAAGCAAAAGTAGGAGTGATGTGATTGGTGGTGTACCACCAGACAAATCCAGCCCAGGTAGCATTATATATTCTGATGGTCAATAGTCTCCTGGCCACTTGGATAGTTTTAATGACTTTCTCAGAGTACTTATCCCTCCTTAGGAGGACTCCTTCAAGTGCCAGGTGGTCAACTGGTGCCACTGTGGTTCCAGGTGATCCAAGACCCCCTGGTTGAGCAAGATCCTCTCCGGAGGGATTCTCCAGGGCCGTGAGACAGACAGGCTGAAGAGGTCCACATACCACGGATGCATGGGCCAATGAGGAGCGACCAGGAGAACCTCTGCCTCCTCCGAAATTACCTTCCATACCACCCCGGTATGAGGGGAAGTGGTGGAAATGCATAAAGGTCACTGGGAGACCACACACAGTGAAGGGCGTTGGTCCCCTCTGCTCCCAGAGTTGGAAACATCATGAAAAAGCAAGGAAGTTTGGAATTCATCCGTGAGACAAACAGGTCTATGGTCAGCTGTCTGAACCTGTCGCATATGTCCCAAAAAATCTCCGGATGGAGATGCCATTCGGCGTTGTCCACTGTGATCCTGCTCAGGTAGTCTGCCTCAGCATTCGATGTCCCTGCGACATGTTCCGCCTTGAGGGAGAGGATGTTCTGTTCCACCCATTTCCCTAATCTCAAGGATTCCTCCATGAGGCACCGGGAGTGGGTTCCCCCCTGGCGGTTGACATGTGCTTTTGCTGCTACATTGTCTGTTAACAAAGAGACATGTTTCCCTTGCACCAACTCCTGAAAGTGATGAAGGGCAAGGTGAATTGCCCTCAACTCCAACCAACTGCTGTTGTTGGCAAGGTCCTGTGAGGACCAGCGGCCTTGCGCCACTTTGGGGTGGAGGTGTGCCCCCAGCCGAAGAAGCTTGCGTCGGTCATGAATGTTATCCGGACAGGCTCCCTGAAAACACTCCCCTTGTTGAGAACTGAGGACACCCACCAGCGGAAGGACTGTAGGATGAGCAAGGAAACTGTGACCTTGGTCAACTGATCGTTTTCCTCTGATATGGGAGCATGAACCATTGTAGGCTCTGTGCATGTAAGTGGGCCCAAGGCACTATCGTCATACAAGAGGCCATCTTGCCCAATAATGTGGACAAGGTGGCTATGGGAACCCTGGGGTCCTGCTGAATCTGAGCTATTAGGGCCCTCATGCTGTTTCGCCTTTCTGGTGAATGGATGACCTCCCCCCAGTTGGAGTTGATGATCGCCCCCAGGTGAGTGATGACAGTGGATGGATCTAGTTGGCTCTTTTTGCAATTGATTAGGAAGCCATGGTCCTGAAGAGCCTGAGTCGTTATGCCCAGATCCTCTCTTGCCTTGGGAATGGAGGAGCCCTGGACAAGAATATTGTCTAGATAGGCCTGTAATCTCACCGGGATGAATGTCAGGTGAGCTGCGAGGACGGCCAAGATCTTTGTGAAGCTCTAGGGGCCGATGCCCGGCTGAAAGGCAGGGCCCTGTATTGAAAGTGCCTCCCGGCATTGCAGAATCTGAGGAACCTGCGATGTGCCGGAAGGATGGGAATGTGAAGGTACACCTCCGATAAGTCGATTGATGTCAGGAAGTCCCTGGACTGAATTCCGTCCAGGATGGACCGGAGGCAACTCATCTTTATTTTTATTTTTATTAATTTAATTTATATACCGCCCTTCTCCCAAAGGGACTCAGGGCGGTGTACAGCCAGCATAAAACACACAAATATAAAATTTAAAAACAATTTAAAAAATATTAAATAGTTTCGCCCATATCTAATTAAAATAAAACTACCCAATTTAGACATTTAAAAATTAAGAATTGACAATTAAAAATTTAAAAAATTAGGCCATCTTGAACCTCCTGTAGACCAAGTGGGAGTTTAGGTACTTTAAGTCCAGGATCACTCTCCACCCCAACCCCCCGAAGACTTTGGTACAATGAAGAGGCTTGAGTAAAACCCCTGTCTCCGCTGGGCCTCTGGAATAGGCTCGATAGCCTGGATCTCCAAGAGGTGATGGATAGCCTCCTCCATGAGGCCTCATTTGATGTTGTTGTGGGAGGCAGGGCATTGTATAAAAGTGGTTCGGAAGAATGGAGAGGAACTCCAGTGAGAGGCCTAATCTTACAGTGTTCAAAACCCAATTGTCTGTTGTTGTCTGCATCCACTCTCTACAAAGAGGCTCAAGCATCCTCCCGGGGGGGGGGGGGGGGCTGGCTGCTGAGTCACTGTTGCCGAAGGAAGTGACAGTTGCCAGTTCCTTGAAATGACCACTTGTTGGGAAGGAATTGACATGGTCTGTCTCGCAAGCCCAGCTACTCGTGCTGACGGTCTGCACTTTGGGAATAATACCTCTGCTGGGATGGACCCTCCTGATCATTGGGCCAAAAGGATGACCTACGGTAGAAAGGGGTGGAACAACGGTCTGCCCTCCTCACCGCCGAAGACAGTACCTTCCTTTTATCCTTGTTCTCAATGAGGATTGGGTCTAGGGATTCGCCAAACAGAGTGCCCCCTGTGTAGGGGGCGGATGCCAACCTCCATTTTGACTTCATGTCAGCTTGCCACTGACGGAGCCACAATAGCCTCCTGGATGTTACTGTGGATGCTAGGGCTCTAGAGGCGTATTTAGTGGCATGCAGAGTTGCATCCGCAGAGAACTGAATCGCTGCAATGATTTTATTAAGGTCTTGATGCAAGAGCCTCTTGGGGAGCTATTCTAGCCTGAAGTTGGTGGAGCCAAATGAGGGATGTGCGGTTAAAGAACGGTGCCGCAGTAGAAGCCTTAATTCCCCAGGCTGCGGCCTGGTAAGTCTTTCATAAAATCAATTCGGATTTTTTGTCTTCCGCCTTCAAACCCTCAATCACCTGCCAAATATGGTGATGGGAAAGACAGGGCCAGAATGGGATCATCCACTGATGGCAATTGCAATGCCTGGGAGTTCGGTGCCATGTCATAGAACCTTTTATCAGTCCCACTGGGTGTGGGAAATGATGCCAGGCTTGCCCGTTGTTTCTGGACAACATCCAGAAATAATTTGGGAGCTGGAATAAACTGTTGCTCTGCTATGGGTTCAGAAAACAGACCTTGACTGTGATGAAGGGAACGTTCCAATGGCTCTGGTGCAGGTGAATCCTCCAATAAGTGGGCTGTGGCCCTTGCTTTGTGCAGTAGTGACTTGAACAGCCCCGGAGGAAACAATACAGTAAAGGCTGGGGTGTCAGGGGACATCCCCTTATCATCAGAGAGGTCTAGATCTCTCTGGGACTCTGCACCCAAGAAAGATTCCTCACTGCCTATAGAATGCCGTGGAGATTGACATGGAGATTCGTCCAAGGTTGTATCAATCTGGACCTGTCGCAGGTGAGCAGGTGATGCTGAGACAGCAAAGTAGTGCGTTGCTGGGTCAGACCAATAGCAATGCCTTTAGATATTGCCTGCAAGATTAATTGCGGCAGGTGATCAGGCAAATCTGACAGATGGGCCTCAGTTTAAGGCAAATTAGAAGCTGTGGGCATGTGAAATGCCCCCGGGGACAAATCCCTGGCATAGGCGGGTTGAGATTCTGCTGCAGCTATCTGGCATGCAAAAGGGTCATTCTCCAGTTCCATCCCACTACTATCCAGCAAGGCTGGAGATGGGGAGAGTTCGCCAGCTCCCTCTGGTGACCAAGCTTGAGAAGCCAGAGGGGAGTGAACTACAGGGTCTGGAAGAAAAGGGTGGGAAACAGATGGCTCATTTGGGTGAGGCAGTTTCTCCAGCCCTGACTGTTACTTCTCAGCTCTGGAAACCAGTTTGTCCAGAGCTCTCTGCTTCCGTTCCCTGTCCCTAAGCTCTACCCTAGAACCTCTGGCAGACTTGCAGGTCGCCTTTTTGCCTGTTGAAGCTTCAGCACTCTGCTTGGAAGCCATTTAGGCTATGCAGAGTGAATGTCTGCCCTCGGAATGTTGGCAGGGACCTTGGCTGAATAATGGCCCCAGGGCAGGGAGGATAAAGGCGGTGGTGGCAGTTGCCAGAGAAACTCTGGGCTAGCCAGCGCACACGCTACGGAATAGACCACTCCTGAGGGGCAATGTTCCTAGCGCATACCTAAGATTAGCCAGCACCCAACGCTGCATTATTACCCTGTAATATCAGGGACTAGCAGCCCAACCACAATATCTGCGTGCCGCCCAGTCAACCCTGAGGTGACCAGGAGGGATAGGTCTGCAGGCTCCCTCCTGTGTGCGTGGTGTGGTATTTTCAAAATGGCGGCCGCCAGGCTGAGAGCCTGGGAAGCAGCGTCCAGGCTAGCAAGGAACGCCGCTCCGATCGCTGTGAGTCCAGGCGCCCTGCTAAGGTGAGCTGCTATGGCGGCAAAACCGAGTTTTGGCTGCTGGGTCAGCAAGCAGCCCTTCTATGCGCTCCCCTCAACCACGTGACACCTGGTTAGCTCCGAGGGGTTAAAATAGCAGCAGTGTGTCAGCAAAGCTGAAACTAGCCAGCACACCCAATTGGGAATTGCAGAATGAGCCGAGGCAATTCCCAAGCTAAGTGAAATCTGCTATAAAATAGTCCAGGAATGGTGAAGTACAGAGAAAACGACCTAACGTCTCTCTTGGGCCAACTGAGCCGAAAAACTGGGGGTGGGGGGAGGCAGGAGGACATGTCTAAAGATTTATGACTCAATCTCTGGGCAGATCCGACTGTAGCACCACCAATTCCTGGACTATTCCACAACTACACTGGAGAACTTGAAGGTTTACATGTCATTATTGCAACCATTTTCTAATCTGAATTGCTTCTAAAACAGAGAACTACACGTTGTGCTCTTAAATTAGGACCTGCAGTTTGTACAGCTAAGTAAAGCATTTTAAAAGTCAGGTTGTATTATTTTAGCGCAAAGCATTACTTCTTAAAATGTTGAGGCACATTTTACATCCCCTGGAAGGCTTGGCTCAATTGCTTTGCAAGCTTTAGTTTTCCATAGTCATCTACACATAAATGTGCACATATTGCTGCTCTGCTTTTCTAGAAGTCCCAAATATTATGTATTCATACTCACAATCATAAAATAAGAGAATAAAAGAGTTGGAAGGGACCTTGGAGGTCTTCTACTCCAAGCCACTACTAGGCAAATCCCTCAAATTACATGTCAAGGAATCTACCTTATGACTACTACAAATGTTCAAAACAGCCACCTTTACTTATGTCATTAGGTTTAGTGAATGTGCCATTTCAAATACCATATTTTTCAGACTATGAGACGCACCAGAGTATAAGACGTACCAAGATTTCGAAGAGGTGAACAAGAAAAAAAATGTTTTTGCCCTCCCCATCCCCCAGGAGCAGTCTGCAGGCTTCCCAAACCCTCTGCGCATCCCGTTTTTGCGAAAAAGAGGTCCATTTTTCACAAAAACGGATGTGTTTGGGAGGCCTGCAGAGTGCTCCTGGGGGTTGGGGAGGGCAAAAACGGGAAGCGTGGGTGGTTTGGGAGGCCAAAAATGGGGCCTGCAGAGGGTTTGGGAGGCCTGCAGAGTGCTTCTGGGGGCAGGGGAGGGCAAAAAAACCCCGTTTTTGTGAAAAAAAACAGGCCCATATTTGGCCTCCCAAAACCCCCACATGTTGTGTTTTTGCCCTTCCCAGCCTCCAGGAGCACTCTGCAGGCCTCCCAAACCCCTCTGCAACTAAAACAGTACGAATATTATTTTTCAGGTTCTGAAAACAGGTAAAATTCTTTCAAAGGCTGGTTTCACTAAATCCAATTTTAAAAAAAGAAACCTAGATCCACAATCTTTGCAGAACTGCTCTTCTGGCTAGAAGTTTCACAGAACAAGGAAAGCAAAAGGGGGAGAAGCTTGATGACCGAAAGCTCCAAATGTGAAAAACATGTTGAAAATGTTAATCTTAAAGTAAAATTAATTTTTTTATTATTCAAGATATATGGGGTGTGTGTGTCCGTCTGTCCATCCTACAAATTTCTATTGGGTCCCAAGACATGCTTGAAACTTGATGTGTATCATTCTGATGTGGGACTATTCTCTATAAAAGAGGATAAATCTCACTGAGTTTCCAAAATAATCTGCTATTCTCTTAAAACGTTTTATTCTGAGTCCTGCTATAAATCAGGCTACTTTCACTTTCTAATTATTTTGAAAGCCATCAAATTGCTGCCATATTCACAAATGCACACTAAAAGTGATGTGACACCTTGTTTACCACGTACAAGTAAAATATAATAAGTAAAAAACAATTAGTAAATAGTATTTGGTAATCAATAAAGAGCCAAAACATTTCCTTCCACAAAGGCCTGAAGTTAAGAACATGCATCCGCCGGGCAGGGTTAGTACATTTTTAAACAAAAGTAGGAAATGGCTGTATCCTAGCACTTTACTAGGATCACATGAGTCAGTACTTTGGAACTTCATCCCATTCTCCACTCAAATAAAAAATGATAAACACTACCAACTATTCACAGACAGATTTAGCTCCAAATACTTTTCAAACCTGATCTGTCACTATTATTAGAAGGTGAAGTGGCTTACTGAGGTAAAGAATCAAAAACTAAGAAAGTGAAAAGAAACTACAGTTAGTTCTCAACTTATGATGGTTGTTTAACCACCATCCAGAATTATGACAGCCTGTAAAGAACTTAACAAAACACTGCACCACCATCCTCACAGTCATGTAATCACAATCTGGGTGCTTGGCAACCTGTTAGTGCTTATAACCAGTTCCCAAGGACTCCATGCGGTTTTTAATCTTCTCTCCTGACTTCCTGAAAGTCAAGGCGAAAACCAGCAAAGAAGGTTGCAAGCTGCCATCTTCTGAGAAATCTCCCTCTCATCTTTGGGGGTGTCTGAAAAAACTGCTTGCCAACTTTGGTGAAATGAACCTGAGGATTTTAGCTTCATTTCTGCATCCCTCCGGAGTTTCCTTCCATACACGGAAGGAAGCTGAAATCCTTCAGCAGGCATTTTTTAGCCAGTCCCAGATATGAAAGGGAGCCGAAATCCAACCAGAAAGCAGAGTCAGTGCAGTAAGAAAAGGACTATGCGGTGCCTTAGGGGGTTGGGCAGGATTTTGCAGGCCCAGCATAAGCCGCACATGTCTCTCTGCTCTGGGGCTGACAGTCATGCTTAGAGGTGTAACCGAGAAATGTTCCCCTTACTTCATGGACACAGAATATAACCAAATGTAGAAGTTATTTCTGCAGCTACAGGGTCTCAAGCCATGTTTTTTGTTTTTTGTTTTTTTGTTTTTTTTTTTAATTTAATTTATATGCCGCCCTTCTCCGGAGACTCAGGGTGGCTTACAATGCGCTAGCAATGCGCTAAGCAATAGCCTTCATCCTTCTGTATATTTATACAAAGTCAGCTTATTGCCCCGACAACTGGGTCCTCAATTTACCTACCTTAGAAAGGATGGAAGGCTGAGTCAACCTTGAGCCTGGCGAGATTCGAACCTGCAGTAATTGCAGGCAGCTGGTCTTAATAACAGGGTGCTTTAGACCACTGTACTACCAAGGCTACCAAAACACATGTTGAATTGCATCCATAATCCTACTGGTAACCAACATAAAACCCAAAAATAATTCTATACTGTTAACATCCATCTGTAAACCTGCCACTGCATTCTATTCTATTTTATTCATTCAATAAAAACCTTGGAATTCTTGGATCATATAACTTGACCTATTCCTTCTTGTATTTATGTGTTCATTGTTGGGTGCCACAACATCCCTTCCAAATGCCATTCTGGGTACTTTCCATATCATCGTTTTCCGGATTCTCTTCTATTTCCCCAAAGGGTTCAAAGACTTCCAGGTAAGGATTGCAAGAAATCCAAACACATTGCTTTCTGTTCTTTTGGGGTACAGCCAATCTCATGTCACTTTAGAAATTAATCCCATATCAAAAATTCCAAGCCATCCTCATTGGCACCATCTGTTCATCCAGTTTTATTTTAAATATATTTATCTTCTAGTCACCTTTCAACATAAAGAAGTCAAGAAAATGTTCCCTCTGCTGTGCCTGCAGCTCTTTAACCTCATTCCCAGCAGTTCATAGTCCCTTGAGGTATTTTCAAGGCTGGGTTTGACTATATCCATGATGGCGGACCTATGGCACACGTGCCACAGGTGGAACACAGCGTCTCTCTGTGGGCACGTGAGCCGTCGCCTCAGTTCAGCTCTGCCACACATGTGTGCACTGCCCACCAGTCAACTGGTCGTGTGGTCTCTGCCATGCATGTGCAGGGGGTGGGGTGCATGAGGGCCCACGTGTGCATGTGTGTGGGGCGTGTGCTGGGTGGGTGGGGCATGTGCATTTTGGGGGTTTGGGCGTGTGCACATGCGCATTTGCACATGCACGCGTGTGCTTTGGGCACTCAGTCCAGAAAAGGTTAGCCATCACTGGACTATACCATTTGTTCCCACTTGGATCAGTAGAAAGCGATAATTGACAGTGTACCTAAACAGTCTTAAGAGTTTTTTCCCTCATGTTCTGAACGTAATTCCAGAAAATCCATAGGTTCGCCATCATGGCCCTAGGATTTATGTTGAAGCTCCATAGCATCAGAACTTTTTAGATGTGGTTGGACTTTTCTGACATGTTCTTCCATCTCTTTGTCCTTTCAACATGGATTTCATATATCTTCTGTGGCTTCTTCAGAGTATTGTTGCTTTACAGGTGCTACCTGTATCTGTTTCAAGAATTCTTTACTTTTCCTGATGAACTGTAGGTGGATAGTTTTGCCTTTAGCCCTTGAATATTCTTTTTCAGGAGAACAGTCAACCAGGGCTAGTAATATATGGTGTTCTTGTCTTCAGGGAAAGAGAGAGAAGGAGTATCCTCAGCAGGTCATTGAAGCTGTTTCCATCGTGTTCATCTCCATATTCTCCGATAAACCACAAAAGAAGTGCCTGCCATACCAAAGCTTTGTTTGGTTATTCTGTGGGAGAGGGATTCCTTATGTCACCTGATGTTGCCTCAACTAGTTCAGCAGAAATCAATTTTACCCTCACACAGAGTTACCTGGTATCTGAACAGTAAAGCAGGACACAGACAATTGGAAAGGAGAACAAATGCAGTGGGAGTGGGAACACACTGTTTAACTTCATTGGCATCTACAACAAAAATTATAATGAAAAACTCCCTCTCCAGAGTACTTAATATCACAAGTTACTTTTTCCAGCATTAGAAAGATTGGTTTTCCAATTGCAGGAATGTGCTACAGGTAGTCCTTGACTTATGACCAGTTGCTAACCACCATTCGAAATTGCAACAGTGCCAGAACGAGTGCTTTATAGCCTGTAAATTACTTCTAGCTGACATAAAATGTCAACTTGTAATCCTCGTCCCAAAAAAGCTGTTACATGACTGCATTTCAGGTACTTGATGTAGCCTTGTTCTGAAGAGTCAGAAGCATAGCTTAGTCATGAGACAGAAACAGCATTGATTGCTCTGGTCGATGACCATTTTTGGCATTTAGATTGAGAGTAATGCACCTCTTCTTGTGCTATTACAGTTTGTCATACCAAATCACTGATGATGGTAGCCTTTTCGACCACCTGCAAGTGATAGGAGTAGGAGATGCTGTTTACAGCAATTTCTCACCTACCTTAGTGACCTGTTTCAGTCAATGGTGATTGGGAAACAGCAGCAGTTTGCTCCCCTCATCCCTTGTATGTGAAGTGCCCCAGGAGCCAGTATTTTTGCCCTATTATTTACATACTATGTGAAACTATCAGGAGAGGTCATTTGTTGGTCTGAGAAAAGTATCATTGGTTCTGTTTGTGTCACTACCATCGGCCAATACCATGATGTGGTGGAACCCTTGTTTCAGTTTCTGGAGGTGGTAGGAGCTTGGATGAAATGAAACAGATGAAATTGAATCCAAGCAGGTTAGAATTCCTGATTGTGCATCAAAAATTTTAATTAATTCACTGATGTCTCTTGAAAAGGTGATAGTGGATTTGGATGAATAGATGGCTGCTATGGCCAGGAGGACATTTGCCCAATTTATTTATTTATATTTCTATACCGCCTTTCTCCCGTAGGACTCAAGGCGGTGTACAGTCAAGAAACATATAGACACACAAACATCATAAAATTGCTAATTAAAATTATTACTTAGTTTGGTCAATTAAATAAAACCCAGAATTAGATAACATTTAAAAAAAAAAATCATTGACATGTTCGTATGTTTAGCCCCGCCTGTTGGAACATCAAGGTCTTGAGGGCACGGCGGAAAGCACGGAGATCAGGGATATTCCGTATCTCTGGGGCCAGTTCATTCCAAAGGATTGGAGCCCCCACAGAGAAGGCCCTCCCCCTGGGAGTCGCCAGTCGACATAATTTGACTGACGGTACCCTGAGTAGTCCCTCCCTGTGAGAACGAACTGGTTGGTGGGAAGCTATTGGTGGCAAAAGACGGTCTCGTAGGTACCCAGGTCCTAAGCCATGGAGAGCTTTAAAGGTGATAACTAATCCCTTGAATCGCACCCGGAAGACCACCGGGAGCCAGTGCAGTCACGTAGGAGAGGTGTTACATGGGCGTAACGAGCTGCGCCCATAATCACCCACGCAGCTACATTCTGGACCAGTTGGAGCCTCCGGGTGCTTTTCAAGGGGAGCCCCATGTAGAGAGCTTTACAGTAGTCCATACGGGAGGTAACTAGGGCATGAGTGACCGTGCGCAAGCGTCCCGATCCAGAAAGGGACGCAACTGGCGGATCAGGCGAACCTGATAAAAGGCACCCCTGGCCACGGCCGTCAAATGATCTTCTAAAGATAGCCGTGAATCCAGGAGGACACCCAAGTTGCGGGCCCTCTCTGTGGGGAGCAAGATCTCATCCCCTATTGTCAGTGATGGTACCAGCTGACTATACCGGGACGCCGGAAGCCACAGCCACTCGGTCTTGGAGGGGTTGAGTCTGAGCTTGTTTCTCCCCATCCAGATCCGCACGGCCTCCAGGCAACGGGACATCACAGAAAGGGCATCATTGGGGTGGTCTGGGGTGGAGATGTATAGCTGTGTGTCATCAGCATACTGATGAACACTCACCCCAAAACCATGGATGATCTCGCCTAGCGGTTTTACATAAATGTTGAACAGAAGGGGTGAGAGGACTGACCCTTGCGGCACCCCACAAATAAGGTGCCTCGAGGTCGACCTCTGCCCCCCTGCCAACACAAACTGCGAACAGTCAGAGAGGAAGGAGGAGAACCACCAAAGCACAGTGCCCCCTATTCCTAACCCCTCCAGCCGGTGCACTAAGATACCATGGTCGATGGTATCAAAAGCCGCTGAGAGATCTAATAGGACCAGGATAGAGGAGCAGCCTCTGTCCCGAGCCCTCCAGAGATCATCCACCAATGCGACCAATGCCGTTTCCGTGCTGTATCGTGACCTGAAGCCCGACTGGAACGGATCCAGATAGACAACTTCATCCAGGTATCGGGGTAGTTGTCGCGCCACCACACTCTCAACAACCTTCGCAACAAAGCGAAGATTGGAGACTGGACAATAATTTGATAATATAGCCGGGTCCAGGGAAGGCTTCTTGAGGAGGGGCTTCACAACCGCCTCTTTCAAGGCGGCGGGAAAGACACCCTCACTCAGAGAAGCATTTATAATCCCCTGGAGCCAGCCTCGTGTAACCTCCCGGGAGGCCAGTACCAACCAGGAGGGACACGGGTCCAATAAACATGTGGCAGCGTTAAGCTTGCCCAGAATCCTGTCCACGTCCTCAGGAGCCACAGAGTCAAACTCTTCCCAGATAACGCTCTCAAGATCTGCCCCTGTCTCCTCCCCTGGATCTACCCAATCGGAGTCCAGGCCTTCCCGAATCTGAGCGACTTTATCATGCAGGAATTGTACAAAATCCTCAGCTCGACCCTTTAAGGGATCTTCCCGTACCCCCACCTGAAGTAGGGAGCGGGTCACCCTAAACAGCGCAGCTGGGCGGTTCTCTGCAGATGCAATAAGAGCGGAGAAGTAGCTAGACTTCGCCGCTCTTATCGCCACTAGGTAGGTCGTAATATAAGATCTCACCTGTGTTCGGTCAGGTTCAGATCGGCTTGTCCTCCAATTGCTCTCCAGGTGTCTTTTCCGACGCTTCATCTCTCTCAGCTCCTCGGAAAACCAAGGAGCTAGACGAGATCGGCATCGGGTCAGAGGCCGCAAAGGCACAACGCGGTCCAAGGCCCCAGTAGCCGCCCTGTCCCAGGCGACCATCAGGTCCTCAGTCGAGTTGTGAGCCAGAGCCTCAGGAAATGGCCCAAGCTCCATCAGGAACTTTTCGGGGTCCATCAGGCACCTGGGACGGAACCATTTGGTTGGTTCCGTCTCCCTGCGGTGGGTGGAAGTGACTTGAAAGTCCATGTGAAGGAGAGAATGATCAGACCATGACAAGGGCTTGATGTCTATATCCCCTATTCTTAGATCATTCAGCCACTGATCAGAGACAAAAATCAAGTCCAGAGTATGATTCCCCAAGTGGGTGGTGCCTTGAACTACCTGGGTCAGGTCCATGGCCGTCATGGAAGCCATGAACTCCCGAGCTATCTCCGACATCTCACCAGCGGATGGCAGGTTAAAATCCCCCATAACAATAAGTCTGGGGGTTTCCACCGCCACCCCGGCTATAATGTCGAGCAGCTCAGGCAGGACCGCTGTTACGTGGCAGGGAGCCAGGTACGCAATCAGTAGGCCCATCTGAATCCCCCGACCCCACTTCACAAGGAGGGACTCACATCCGGCTATCTGAGGAACAGTGGCCTCTCTCGGGCAAAGACTTTCTCTAATGATTGCTGCCACTCCCCCACCCCTTCCCTGAGTTATGATGCTGGGCTTGTTGATTGAAAGGTCAGCAGTTCAAGACCCAACTATTTTGTGACGGAGTGAGCTCCTGTCAACCTAGCCATCTTGAAAGCATGCAATTGCAAGTAGATAAATAGATACCATTTGGTCGGAAGGTAACAGTGTTCTGTGTGCCTTGGAGTATAGTCATGCCAGCCATATGACCACAGAAGCATCTTTGGATACACAGACTCCCTCGGCTAAGAAACAGATATGAGCACTGTCCCTTAGAGTTGGGCATGACTGGACAGGGGAAACCTTTATATTTTTAAATATAATGTATTAGGCATTACTGAGATCTGATGGAATAAAATTCATGAGTAAATGTAAGGATGCAATCAATCAATTAAAAATAAACTAAGAAACTGGAAGAAATCAACTGAGTACTTTGGATTTGCACTTAGAACTGTACAAAGATCTAGATTTGAATGGGAAAAGGTGATTTGGCACATATATTGCATCTATTGTGAAGTCTTTTAAAATGCTATGTCGTCTTCTTGGGCTAAGACTCTGATTTAAAGAAATGTATGTATCCCCCATGAAGTTTATGAAACATTTTTCCTCCTTTGAATCCAAATCACCGTACTGTCTCACACCCTGGTCATCACTTCTTTATCCTCCTACCATCAGGAAGGAGATATAGAAGCATAGCCAGCCACATGAACAGGCCAAAGAACAGTTTTTATCTGTGGGCTGTCAGACTCCTGAATGCAAAATAACATCATAACTACGTAGTACGATGGACTTGCAGGGCCGGCGCAACATGTAACATGTTTACACTGGTGCAATAGGACTGGGGGTTGTTCATATGATTTATTGGGTTAGGGATTTTCTGTCTTCACTGTGAGTTGTATTGTGGGGGGGGGGGGTGCACTGAGGGAGCTCAACCAATCTCATTGTACTTATGTGGTGCACTGAAAATAAAGATTTGAAATATTTTTATTGATTACATAAGGAAAATGTCCTCTTTACTAAATCAGAAATAGCAGTTTTACCCATATTCTAAAGATGATTGAGCTATATCCAAACTTTGTCATTCTTAAAAGTAAACTGATTTCCATTATTTAATTTAGACATAATTTACTTAAAATCTTTGAATTCAATGGGTATATTCTAGATGTGCCTAAATCTGAAACATATGACTGTACGAAGATACATTCCATACCCATCACAATTGTTTTACATTCTATCATCAATATGTAAAGTGCTGAAACATTATTTAGAATTATTTTGGGGCTCTGTAAGGGAAAAAAAAAAACTTGGGAAAAAGGGAAACAAAACATTTTCACTATAGTTTCCATCCTTTTTTTGGATAGGGCTGAAATAACATTGTCAAATGCTGCTTTATGATGGTAGCAGTTGTTGCCATCCTGCATTGCCAGACCTGATTTTGGCCAATTACTTGAAACAAAATATGTCTGTTGGACAGTGTGCCCCAAAGAAGCAAAATTCTGCTGAAGATTTAAAGATTATTGTGCCTTAAATTAAAAGTTCTTGTTTTGAAATTACTGGTATGTCCATTTCCATCCTGAAAATTCACCTGGGGTGATTTGTAATGAATTGCCTGTCAATAGTTGGTGTATATTTTAAAGGAAGAGGAGGTTTAGTGATATGTTCCCTTGCATTTTTCCTTCCTTTCCTTTCTAAATAACAATAAGAATTACCGATGGGAGAAGATCATATTCCTTTTACCTTCCATCCTTTCTTCTACTATGTGACCCAAACAACTGATTGCTTTCTTAATTACCATAAACGTTTAATAATGAAACTTGAGTTCTTTTAACATGTTTGCTTGTCACAAATGGTATTATAAATAAATAAAAAGTTTTAAAAATAAAATACATTGTTATGACTTGGTTACAAAGATTCCTCAGCCAAGTATTCTATAGAACTTTTAAAAATAAAAGTACAAGCAGCTAATAGAAAACTTCAAATCTAGCTCAAGTTACAAGTCTGAACTGTTTACAGAAGTATAAAAAGCATGCAATGCATTGTTTATAGAATAAGAAAGAAATGTAGGGTATGTAAAAGGAGAGCTGAAAACTAAATACACTGACAGCACTATCTTGTTACAAACACTTGGCAGTGCGTCTAAAGCACTATTGTCAAATGCCGATACAGTATGTACTGTCCGCCTGCCAAAAACACACACACATCCTCCAACTTCACGGCTCTTTAGCCATCAGCAGCCCATTTGGCAATGACTTTAAACACTCAGACATCTCTACACTAAGACGAAATTATATTGTGACATACAAAATTCACAAAAATTAAAGTAACTGTCAATTTCCCACTCAATCTTTATACTACTAAAACGCCCGTTTCTGTAACTTTTAACTGGGCAAAACGGTGCACCTTAGGGCAACAATTTTTGAACCACTTTTTCTAACTTACAGAATACGGCCCAAATCCACGACCCCAAAGGAATGAAGTTTGGGAAGTTGTGGCTTCAGCTTTGCTAGACTTCTGCTGTCATATGATGCTTATTTTGAACATTCAATGTCATTTTACCAGTGACTCTCCACAATTCCTTGATCCCTGCTCTACCTTGCCTGTTGGACTGGAAGAGAAAGAGAAAGAGAAAGAGAAAGAGAAAGAGAAAGAGAAAGAGAAAGAGAAAGAGAAAGAGAAAGAGAAAGAGAAAGAGAAAGGAAGAATAGGGAAGAAGAGAGAAGTGCCCACACATCCTCCCCAACCCATGCCCCCCACCTCGTACACTGGAGCTATCTGTGCAGCACCTCTCACACATTCCAAAGCAACCCAGACACTCTCACTGACATATACCACACTCCCCAACCCACATGGCAGCTCTCACACCACCTTGACCCACAGTCCTGTATACCTGCTTGCCCTCCCATTTGGCAGTAGACAGTTTAACTCTTTGGTCTTTAGTCATTCAGCTAATAATAAGTAAAATATATAGTTTATTTTTATTACATTATTTCCACTGCAATCTAGATATCATAGAATAGTCCTAAAGACCCATATTCCAAATTCCATAACAGAAATCTATGCCACATATAATTGATGAGTACCAGCAGCTTTCCCAAAGGGTATTCTTCTACCACACACAAGGTTATCTCACTTTATATATCTGAAGTTGAGATTACAGTAAGATTTTTCTTTTCTTACAAACTCTCTAAGACACATTCATGATTTCTAGTGTCAATCAATTTGAGAAATTATGCTGAGGACCAAGTGTACCATCTAAAGAGATTTGTTGGATTAACTTTCCTCGGAGATTATGAGGAATTCAATGGTTGATTTCAGACAATGGGAAGAAGTCACAGAAAAGTAAGCATGTAGGGGACTTAATTCTATTAACGATAAGGTTCAGAAAACCAAAAATGCGGAACTTTTTACATAAATAATTGTACACAGGAGATATGCCATACAATACTATTTTCACAAGACAAAGTAGGATTTAGTTGTTGGATCTTTGGCTTGCATCTTCTTATTGACTTCTGATGTAAAACAGAAGCACAGATTTTTTTCTGGATTTGACAATCTCAGTAGGCATTGTGTAATAAAGTTAACAGCCACATTCAAATTGCCAATGCAATACTGTCCCGAGATTTTCTGTTCCTGTTTTCTAGTTGAGTTTAAAACTGTTGCAGGCAAAACATTGGCAATAATGCCCATTTATTATTTATATCTGGTAAATGCTTTTTTAAAGAAGTACCATATGCTTCCATTTTTCCTAATATTTTTTCCAATAAGTAATCCAGATTTTTTCCTAGTCCTGTGCCACATAGGCTTTAAAGTTAGTAGCTAGTATCTTGAAACAAGCTAGCAATCAATGCAATGCAGTGGGAAGAACAGGGAAACCACAGGTGTCTCAACTGCATGATCTACTGCATTCTGGATCATCTAAACCAGTGATGATGAACCTTTTCGGCACCAAGTGCCCAAACCGGAACACATGTGCTTGTGTGTGCATGTGAGCACCAGTAGTGGGTTTCAATTTCGTTTGCTACCGGTTCACTCATGGGTGTTGCGTGCTCGCGACGCTTCTGAGCATGTGCAGAGACATCCGGGCGGGTAGGCAGAGCCTCCCGCTGTCACCAAAACCAGTTCGCCCAAACCGGGGCGAAAAGGTAGCAACCCACCTCTGGTGTGCACATTGAAGTGCTGGAAACCCAAAGACCAGCTGGCTGGCGCGTGCATGCCTGTTTTTTGGCCATTTTTCAGGCTGTTTTCAGGTACTCCAGCACCCGTGAAGACCAGCTGGCCGGCGCGCATGTGCGCACCAGAAACCAGAAGAGCAGCTGGCAATGGTGCGTGTGCCCAAAGAGAGGGCTCTGTGTGCCACCTCTGGCACCCGTGCCATAGGTTCGCCATCACGGATCTAAACTTTCCAGGTGGTCTTCAAGAACAGCTACATGTACAACATTGTTGCAGTAGCCAAAGTTAGAGGGATTATGAGCATATTGATAATACTGCACGTCATGCTTCTAAATGCTTCTAAATGAGCAGGTTTCATCTCCTAGACTTATTCGATAAACCAAGGCGATATATAGGGTCTCTGAACACAGAGACATCACTCAAGGTCCTTGTAGTTGCTCATTTTAAGTCAGAATTAAGGCTTAACTGACTCATGCACTTATGTTTTGAGAATAATCCCAACGCTTCCATTCCAATAAATCATTTCCTTCTCAATATCTCTTAGAACAGGGGTCCCCAACCCCCTCAGGCTGCAGACCAGCACCAGCCATGGCCTGTTGGCAACCAGGTTGTGCAAGCAATGGTCGAGCGTGTAAAGTTTCATTGTGCCATAAAGATTGGGGACTGCCATTTTAAGAATATTTTATTATTATTTTCTATAAATTTCCTTCAAGTACAAGGTCTACATTTTATTTATTTTTGGGACTAACTGTTTATTCATTGTTTGCAAAAGAAAGGGACCTACAAGCTTCTTTCATGCCTAAACCGGGACTAGAACTCAGTCTCCTGGTTCCTAGCCTGGTCCCTTACCCGCTAAATCAAAATGGTTATCGTCATTCAGAGTATACATATTAAGCGAATGCATAGGAATATTATTTGAATTTCTTTTTGTGTGCATCTCTTCATCAATATTATTATACTTTTAATCAATAACATGCTAATCTGACTAAAAAAATAATCAATAGATGTGGAATTTCTCTACTGCTCTGGAACCAAGTATTTGCCAGTGGTGAGAATCAATAGTCCTCCCCTATTTTTCCATGACGCATACCGATTAAAACCTAGGTGATTATTGGAAGATAGTATCTAGTTTCCAAATGGAGATACTGAACAGAAATTAAAAGTGATTGGGTTCACATACCACACCTAACATAGTTACTTAATCATGAAAGCATTGAAATGAACCACAGCTGGCTGAGTTTATACACAGCACCATAAAGTGTGGCTTATAAACTACAATGGCTTTGTTCACACAATAGCCTAATCCAAAATCAAACACATCATACTCAGTCTACTGTGTGAACCCAACTACACTACCCATACCCACTTACCAATTAAACAGTCTCAGCTAAATTGTCAAACCAAGTTTACAGCGGTTGAGACAAAACTGTACAATTTCATGCATAATGGTGAAAAATTAACTCATGAAGCTATCACAAAGTTTTAATACCTCAAACATTATGAAAATTTAAAAATAAAGAAATTGTATTGGTTTAACATTACTTTCAGGGGAAAAAGAATTACTAATTTAGCTTTAACTACTCATTTTGCATTGTATAAAATTAACATTGTATTATGAAACAGCATTCTGAACAGAAAACTAAAAGAATAATATACAATACCACCTATGTTTATGTATCTTGCTTTCTGTTCTTTATTTCAGTGAACAAATGAAAGAGGCAACAGAGACTATGGAGGAATATTTTAATTAGATTTTAATAAAATCCAATTGTGTCTCACAGAGTCCATAGCAACTATTTTTTTTTTGATTGAATAGAATACTGTCTGCTAAAACAGATAACAGATGTTAACTTAAAGTATTGTTTCTATTTCTCTATCAAATTTCTAGTTAAGCACATTAACATATAATAGTAACAAAGCATTTTTCACAATTAGTGACTGGCAGAATAACCTATAATTTTTATCGAATATTAAGGAATTAAGAAAAAACAAGTATTTTTGAAACCTATAAAATATTATTTCCCATTGCTATCCTATAAAAAGGACAGAAACCAAGCACAAAGATTAGAAAACATTGCATGAAATCTGTTGATGATTGCAGGAGTGGAATTCGACCGGTTAGGACCAGATCTCGCGTACCAGTAGCAGCAATTTGAAGTGGTCCGCCGAACCGGTAAAAACCATCTCTGGTTGGCCCTGCCCTCCCCCACCCACTCGCTGCTCACCCCTTGTACTCTGTGTGTATGCCCGAGAAGGAGGAGAAGACATGGCTATACTTTTCTTCCTCCCTTCACAGCGAAGGGAAGGGAGCCTGCTTGGAAGGAAGCTGCGGCAGCCTGCCTGTCCCTTTAAGGTACTTCGATCCCCGGAAGGGAGGGAGGGGGGACCATAAAGGGACAGACTGTGGCAGCTGCCTTCTGAGCAGCTCCCCTGCGAATGGAGAAAAATTCAGCTTCTCTCTGCCGCAGCATTCAACGTGGCTGCTTCTCGCCTCCTTCTCGGGCTCATACATAAAGAGCAAATATGAGAAGGAGGCAAGAAGCAGCCAAGTTAAATGCTACAGCAGAGAGAAGCCGAACTTTTCTCCCTCGATTCACAGCGGAGCTGCTGCAGCCTGTCCCTTTAAGATAGTCCCTGGGAGGGAGGGGGCCAAGGGAGACCATAAAGGGAGCAGAAGCTCCACTGTGAATGGAGGAAAAAAAATTTGGTTTTTCTCTGCCACAGCATTCAACGTTAAATGCTGCAGCAGAGAGAATTTGAACTTTTCTCCCTCTGTTCACAGTGGAGCTGCTGCAGCCTGTCCCTTTAAGGTAGTCCCCAGGAGGGAGGGAGCCAGGGGGGACCATAAAGGGAGCAGCAGCTCCACTGTGAATGGAGGGAGAAAAGTTCAGCTTCTCTCTGCCAAAGCATTCAATGTGGCTGCTTCTCTTTTCCTTCTCAGGCTCATACACACAGAGCAAACATGAGAAGGAGACGAGAAGCAGCCAGGTTGAACGCTAGAAGACTTGGCTGAACTTTTCTGTCGGTTCTATGGGCGTGGTTTGATGGCCGTGGCTTGGTGGGGTGGTGCAACCCAACTTGGCCGTGAGTGACATCAAGCTGGCCACGCCCACTGAGTCACATGACACCCCCAAGCCACGCCCACAGAACCGGTAGGGAAAAAATTTGAATGTCACCCAATTCCTTAGACTTTGTAGCCTCTAATTAGGACTCCTCTAGGTTAAATAAAGTCAACACTATTTATTGTGGGTGAAACAAAGGTATTCCACATGCATTTAGAGACACTGTGTCATTTCCTTCTAGGTACATATAGTGCTCACTAACCAAGAATAATTGGGAGTGGGAATTGTGGCTACATGACATAATCCTAAATTGTGATGTCACATGACCACTACAACATTAAGCAAGGAGTTTATTTTTTTTTTTATTATTATCTTTATTTCCTATGGTTTGCCTCTGAGATTTTAAACAGGCCAGACTTAAAATTCTACTCAATCATAATTAAATTCGTATTTTCAATTGTACAGAGAAAACAGGGGAGAAGAATAGATGTGTATATGCTGCCTTGAGAGGGGCAGGATGTAAACACAACAAATTAATATATTTTTAAATTCACATAATTGAAATTGTCTTCTCTATTTGTTTAAAGCCAAATTATTCCAATAAAATTTGTATATCCCAATAAAAATATTGCTTTCTACAGTAACACTGTAATCATTCGAGTCCACTTATACCAGTGATGGCTAACCTTTTTGTCATTGCATGCCGAAAGCACATCGCATGCCCACACCCATAATACAATGCGTGCATGACACCCCCCTGCACATGCACACAACACCCTCCCCCATGAGCTCCCCCCGTGCATGCACGAACGCCCCCCCTGTGCCCCGTTTTGGGCCTAGCAGGCCTCCCTGAAGCCTCCTGGGACCAAAAACAGGGAGCGGGGGGGTACAGGGGTGTGCCAAACTCCCTCCCACACTCCCCCCGCATGCCTATGCTGTTACAGGTGTTATGTCTGTCTTGTATGCAGCTCTAGCATTCATCTCCATTGTTCCACTGAACTCCATTGTTCAGTGATGCATTTCCTGCTTCTCTAGGATTTACCTCTATCTGCTCCTGTGAGGCACTTCTTGTTCCTTTTAGACGTATATACAGCTCAGCTGGGGCGAGGGCTTGCATGCTGGCAGAGGCCTACCTGTGTCACGTGTGCCATAGGTTCGCCATCACGGACCTCTAATGTTAGATAGCCCCCTCCCATCATTGGTTACCAGTGCCAATGGTTTTGGATTTCTGCATTAACTGGAACAATCATTAAAAAAATCTGGCATAAGACCTTCCTGCTTCCTCCTCTCTTCCTGCTTCCTCCTCTCCATTTGAAAATCAGTAGTAACTGAGCAAAACGAACAAAGAATAACTTGAAATTCAATATATGAAACAAATTTACTTTCCTGCACAAACCTCATGTAGTATTTCTACAAGAAAAGATATACTTTCTATAGCCCTAAGAATTTTATGAACATACTTCATTCTACACAACTATGTGACCGTGACATCTAAAATAAAAAATGGAAATGGAGACAGGTAATAATGGCTTCAGTAAGCAAACAGTTTATTAGCTGGCTTTGCAGGTGCAAAAGATCTAGAGCCAACCAACAGGATTTGCTCCAAGATATCCAAGAATTTCCGCTGCTTTCATCCCTGAAGAATCTCCAAAAATAATTTGCATGCAAATAGCAAGACAGTCTCTTTCTGTTCAGCAAATAATGACTCACACACATGTGTGTGCATGCACACACATTAAAAAGCCTTAGAAATACCTCTGAAACAAGTCCAGTTATATTCCGTTCTACCGTTCACTTTGAAGTATGATTTATTCTTTTTTCTGCTAAGTAGTTACTTCACTGTTACCATACTCATAGGATGCAAAGGTAAGTCAGGAAAAGAAATTGATCCAAATCTGGATAAGATTTCCAAATAGTTCCTAACTGTCAACTGTTTTAATGACTCTTCCTCAGTCTGTGGCTCCACGGGGGGAAAAAATCAAAAAGTTCCACAACTTTAACTAAATATTAATATAAGAAAAACGAGGAACACTACACATACATTACAGCTTCAATCCTAAATTTTTGCTTTTTTTATAGAAATTTCCATTAAGAAAAGAGAACTATTCTTACAAAAATTCTTTCATAAGAGCTATTTTTCTATGGACTGAGCAAAAAGCTAGGCTCCAATCTAAACCATTCACAAACTGAACTACTTGTGAGTTATTTTTTTTCACATCAAAGTTTCAGATTCCATTTATAAACAGTAAATTTATTTTCTTGTTCAATTTGTCATGCCAGGCAAGTGGAACTGAAGATACTCTAGTCCTTCAAATTTTGAAGAGATGTCCTTCTTAAGGGACATTGTTACGATTTTGCAGGACCTCTCCTCAATCCTACAGCTTCCCAGTTTTAATTCTGTCCCTGTTGGTCCCTCTCAGACTCAAAATATACATAATAATATTCCAATTGATAAATACAATTATCTAAGATTTTGCAGTCAATTCTTCTCATAATTAGCTACATGTGTATTTTTATTTCATAATAATGAACAACTTCAATAAAGAGCCATTATTTATTTAAATAAATTTCTTTTTGTGAATAAATACAGTGATCAATTTGATTGATTGATGTGTGTAATTCAACTAAATACATTGAAATAATTGGAGAGTTTCTTTAAGAATCTATTTCTTAATAGATTCTTTAAGAATCTATTGTTCTTAAATAAAGATTCACGACTGACTTTTTTAAAACAGATGTGATTGTTTACAATATAGCACTTCTATAAGTGAACCTATAAAAAAAAGGATTTTTGGGACTTCCGGTTTGCTGCTGGCCGCCGCCAGACGTTCCTTTGGGATCGTCAGCTTCCATTGCCTGTCAGAGCCGCCTTCACAGCAGAATGGCGGCTCGAAAAAACTCCGTTTCCAAGAGGAAACGGAGATAGAGCCGGCAGGGGTGGGTAGAACTCTCTGCAGAGTCCCAAAAGTTTTTTTTTTACTTTTGGGACGGAGCGGATGAGAAGCCCCATATCCCCTGCCGCTGCTCCGGGCTTTGGGAGACCTCTGCTTATGCAGAGCCAGGCGTCAAGAGCAAGCCTGCGAATTTAACAGAATAATCAAAGAAAAGGTGAGCTGGACCCTTAATACTGAATCGCAAGTATTTTACCCTTTAAAAAACTATTTAAGAGAAAAGATGAGAGGAAAGGGGGAAAAAGAGTCTTTTAAAATGGCGTCTGCCGTGGCTGGAGAAGGGCTGAAAGCTGCGGCTTGAAGAGAGGCTGAAAGGGAAAGTCCTTCCGTTTTCTATTACAAAGTAGCGGAATGAATACTTTTGGCCGTAATTGAGGCAAAACCTCACTCCCACTCTTGCTTTTTTTTTTCTTTTTTTTTTCTTGGGGATCTGATATTGATCTTGGTTGGAAACAAGCTTTTTTTTTTTCTCTCTTTTCCACTAAATCTTGTCTGTGTGGGAAATGGCACCGGGACTCACACAGCTAGACAAACAGGGGGGGGGAATCTCCCCCATTAATAAATTACACCAACAAGTTTTAACTCTCCAGTGTCAGAAACCTGATTTTAATATAATAGAATTTCTTCTTGAAGAGATTGTAAGAAGGGATGAGATTGTGAACCAGCAACTCGAAAAATTTAAGCAGGAAATTAAAGAAATTGGTGAACTGGTGAAATCAAAGTTTGACTTTTTGAATCGAAAGATTTTAAAAACAGCTAATGGTTTATCAGACTTTCTGATTCGGGTGGATGCAAAGACTAAATTATTAGAGTCTAAAATGAAGGAAACTGAGGAGAATTTGGATGACATGATTCAAAAAATTAAAAAGGATTTGGTAAACATTCAGGATAATAGCTCAGAAGACAAACCTAAAATGGAGGTTGACCAAAAGACTGGTAATGAAGAAAATGTGCAACAGAGGATTGAAAGAGAAGTTTTAATGATTCAATATAATTTTACAGAATATGCAATTAGAATGAGAGGTTTGCAAAATGAATTTAACATCTTTAGGCATAATACAGGATAAGCAAAAGGAGTTGGAAACAAAAAGAAAATACCAAATTACAGAGGCTGTGGTGGATAAGTTGTCTTTGGACTCTCTGGATACCCCAGCTGGACTGTCTATAAATAAGAGAGCAGTGTCATCCGACTCCAATGTGATGAACCATCAAGTCACAGACAAGTGCGCAAATCAACCAGTTGATATACAAGTGATGGAGAAGAAAGATGAGATGATAAAACTAACCCAACAAGATCAACTCACAAAGCAGAATGAAAATCGATCAGCCAATACACAATTGGTAGGCACGAAACGAGGATGGAAATTCAACCCGCAAAAGAAAAAGAAAAGAAATAGATCTCATAGAAACAGCAATTTCTAAACCAAGCAACAGTGAAACCAGGGACTTTAAAAAATGAATGAACATCTGAAAAGATAGTGGAGGCGAACAATTGTTTAATACTATCCTGAGGATTGTGGCAGATCTCTGTAATGCCGTGATTTTGGGATGTGAAAAGAGCCTTACCTTGTTGGATTTGAATTATCTACTTTGGATTTCTTTTACTGGTGAATATATTATGATTATTTTGAGTTACAAGGCAAGAGAGTCACGCTGGGGCATGCAGAAGATCTGGTTGTTACCCATTAGGATGATGGGAATCAACAATCCTGATGAATACCACAACTATAACTATATGGATATAATTATAATGTCACTCGGGTGGTTGTTTTTACTTTTATATATATACGAGGATATCTACTACTGATGGGGGCAGAAGATGATTGAAGATTTTGAACAAACTGTTGCACCAGCATGTTATTTTACCCTATTATGGGTGATGGATTTAACGATCCAGTGGAAAGACATCAAAGAAGATATTATATGGATTATAAATTTAAAGTTATTGTCTTTTTTTTTTTTTAAATGGAATGCATATATAGATATGTGTATATTTTAGTAAAGTGGGCAGTGGGTTATATTTAGAATTGTATTGCATGACTTTGTAGGAATTGAAGGGTTGAAATAGGTTAGTTTACTGATTGATTAGTCTAAGAAAAAGGATCCTTAAGTCATATATTTAGGGGAGTGGAGGAATTGGATAGAACTGAATAAACGTTAAATTTGGATGTAGGGAGAAGGCTGCCTTAAAATGTTATATTAATATATATAAAAGATTAAATGTTAAATTGTAATAATACACTATAAGTTTAGGGGAGGAGAAAAAGGGCAGATTATCGTAAAAATGGGAGTTATAAGAATAATATGCTAAGGGTCAGTATTCCGAGGAGGGAGTAAGGGAAAGGAAAGATATCATGTATGTAACTAGTTATGAAATAGCCTATTGTTGTGAAGAAGTCACGGGGGGGGGATGGGTGGTGAGGGGGGGTTAGGGAAGGGGGGGGAAGGGGGAAAAACTTGTATTTGAAAACTTTTTCAATAAACAGTACAGTGCTGGTTTAATTCTAAAAAAAAAAAAGGATTTTCCATTTCACAATATGTTTTTTAAGATTTACTGTTAGTTAAATAAGAAGCAACTAAAGGGTTAATCCCTGCAACTATTCTATGAAGAACACTAGTGGCTTAAGGCCCATTATTTTTTTAGACAGCAGCATTTCCCACCCACCCCAACCATCAAAAATCAAGGCAGCCTGTCTAGTTTAGCAGTCAACTGATTATATTAGCAAACTCAATGGGGCTCCCAGCCAAGCCCAAGACTGCTGCCAGACCCTTGGGTAGTGAAAGGCCAACTTCCAATGTGGTTTTAATTCTTCCAGAATCACATGATCTCAGTGCTATTTTCTTCTGACCAGAATAACCAGTCATTCAGGTTGCAGCAAATGATATGCAAACAAACTATCACTTCAACAAGTCCTGCATTAAACTTCAAGAGATTATACAAACAAAAGGTACTGAATACATTTCTTATCTGGTGAAGTGGTCCTCTGGAGTTAGTTAGCTTATATTTCCACACTATTACTGACGCACAATTTAAAAATAAATAACTTTAAAAAAAAAAACCAGCTAACATGTACAAGGATCACTGGGAGATCAAAATAAAGCCAAAACCAAAACAAATGGGCATAGGATTGAGTACTAATTACTTAAGAGCAAATCCTGCTACAATGATTGCCACTAAATAAGTTTGAATTTCACAGGTCCAACATTTTTAATAGCAGATGATAAAGATTGCTCTATTCAATACAATGCACCTTATTTTTAAATTATCTATTAGATTTGTTTGCCACCCATCTTATCTCAACGTTAAAATGTTTTAACACAAAAATCTTGTGGAGAACGGTGCAAAGGATATGCAATTGGGTATACTGGTGTTCAAAAGCACCAAGCATCTAGATATAGCCATCTGTAAGCCTCGGGTTCATAGGACGATCGCATTACAACTATAGCTCTCTACATATCTATTTTCCATAACTTGATTTTGCAATGGACAAAAAGCAAGTATTAAACATCATGAAGCTCCTCAAGTCTGGTCAAATTAGAAACCATGAAACTACTTGTTTTCAATTAAATACAATAGGATAAGTTTCAAACTGGTCACTCCCTTAGGCACGGCAAATCAGAGAAAGAATCCCAAGTGATCTTGAAAGAATGAAAAAGCTATATCGTGGGATGTATTTGTTCTGTTGCATGGTCATTTACTATAATACTGCACAATGCTTTAACACAGCAATACCACCCAGATTCTTAAAAAGTATCTAGACAACGTTATGATAGGCAGTGTGCAAAGCACCTTTTGGAATATACAGCATGAAGCATAGCTGCTTGTGACTTCTTTGTCACAATTATAAGAAAAAAAATGTGTGACATAAAATCTGTTAGCACGTCTGTGCAAACTATCCAAGTAACTCAAATTCCACAGAAACAAAAGATGAAATGATAAAATGAAAGACATGTGTGAAATACTAAACACAGAAAAGGGAAAGCAAATGTATAAACAGAAGCATGAAGATAACCAGCTGGGAAGCTAATTTAAAAAAAAAAACCGTAATAAAATATGGCATCCTTTGCACATGAGCTGATATTGGGGAGAAAACATCAAACTGCATTACCGGTAATATCATAGTCACAATATGAAGAGCTGGTTTACGCATGCAAAGTTGCCATTACTTTTTATGTCATACAATATTCTTTCTCCATATGCAAAAGTACAGCTAGATAATTGATTCGCAGCAGCATTTTTCTGTAAAAGCACAACAGAACTTGCAGTGGTTATTCACCACTAACAAAACACTAGTCCTTGATGTACCACAGAGATATGCAACATGACAATATTCAGATGTTTTAGGTATTAATTCCCATCTATGCCAGGTAGCAAGACTGGTGATTATTTTTCTATTATTCTGATGATGGGAGGAAACCCCAAAATGGAGGAAAGATTGGCCACTGGCAAAAATAAAACCATGAATGTACTCAAGTATAATCTTTAATTAAGTAATTTAGCATTGCCCATTTTGAATTTTTGAAGATAGATGTTAATTCAAGGGCAGAGGTAACATGTTTCTGGCCCAACTCTCTCCTATCCCAATCCAACCTCCATGCTCCTTACTATTTTGAATTATTGTCTTACTAAAGGAGGACATTTTGTCATGCAGGTAATTGGCTTTCAGATTAAGAACATTTACTTTCTTCCTGCCGGATTCTTCCCACAGATACCAACACAATGCAATTTCTCCAATTAGTTTTCACAGGTGGCTGTTTTGCCTCCAGTAAAACTGCTTTGTATCTCCTCCTGCAAGTCATAGCAAAGCACATGTATATTAAAAACATTTCAGATATGAAATAAACACTTTCATAAAAGCAGCTGTGATGCAATGCATCATTTCTGTCTGACCTGAGTTATGGAATGAACTTTAGTTACCAGGATCAAAGCGGATGAGAGAGAAGGTTGATCTTGTAGGGACTGAGCCCAGAATAGTACAGTCATTAGATAAGTTAAAAACCCCCAGGATTCAGAGCTAGCTATATTAGAACTAACATGTTCTTCTTTTGCATTGAGCCAAGCTTAAAGTATTTATCTTTAGTAGTAACTAAGTATAAATATTAGAGAGAACAGCTCACTGCCCAATTCACCTCATGGAACTTACAAACAGTTTCCCAAAGACTTGGATGAAAGTTTGAAATTCTATGCCCTTACTACTTTTATATTGGTGTTAGTATATTTCCAACACAATTCTGCTTACAATAGTTGTGGGTTAATTATAGTGTTACAATGAAAGAAATGAGTCTTCTCCTGATATTAAATTTTGAAAAGGGAAAAATAACTAGTATGTCATGCTCAACTAAACATGTTAAAATTATTTGTAGGCGAAGGGTCTCAAACTGTTATACAATGAGGTCCGTGCACAGCTTTCCCCCCAAAATCTTACAGGAGCGTGCATACCTGAATGTGACCATATTGCTAAAACATATGGCACATTAGGTTTTTTTTAATTACTTTTTTATTCCACATTGTGTTTTATAGTTTACCTGTTTGTTTAAAAATGCTTAAACTGAGCTTCTTTATCCCTAAAAGAAGTATGATATGTATATGATACATATTAACACATACTGTAAACTTTTTAAACCCAAACAAGGAACCAATAATTTATCAATCTTCTTTGGTCTGATGTCTGCCAGATATATCTCATTTTAAACTCTTGTAAGTTCTATCAGCATGGGTAATGATCATGCCAGATAAGCATTATGGGAGATGAAATTCAACACATTCTGGAAGCATCAAACTTGGAAAGGTTGATGTTATTCAAAAGCCAGGTGCCTGTCATATTTAATAATTGATGATAAAATACAAAGATTGTATTAGTGCAAAATGCTTGCTCATCGTTACATTAATATTCTTTACTAAATTAAACCAATTTTCTAGATTTGCACAACACAGTGAAGTCATAACTTGTAGAAGTTGTACGAATGTACTGAGCTAAAATGTGGCTGGCTTATTTCTATTTAGCAAATGTCCTAGTAATTTCTGAGAAGTACTTTACTTGTTTGAATCTAATAATCGGCATACACTCAAATTGTAATTCGATTCTGGTAGTTAAACTATTTTATAAGAAATATCTATGTTATTTTAGAGTCAGATATGAACCTCATGCGAGTAAGGGGTCACCCACATACTTCATGCTAATGTAGTTTTGTTCTGTCCTTCTCATGAATGTTCATTGAAAAACTACTCTTCCCAATCTCTGTCTTTTACTACACTTTAATAACAAAAGTACTGTTGTTGCCTTCAGAGAAAGTAATTTAAGATATCTGAGCAAGTAGCAATTAGTCTATTTGGAGAGGAGGAATGAACAGGAACTGAACATTCCTTGGGCAAATTAAATATTTCAAGTACTTGAATAGATTGCAGTCAAAAAGTGTAAATATACATTGTACAGCTCAATAGTACAGGTATGACTTATGACTACAATTGGGCCCAGGATTTCCATTGCTAAGCAAGGCAGTTGTTGAGTGAGTCATGCCTGATTTTACATTTTTTTTTGCCACAGTTGTTAAGTGAATCATTCCAGTTATTACATGAATCATGCAGTCATTAAGCAAATTCGGTTTCCCCCACTGACTTTGTTTATCAGGAGCCAACAGGGAAGGTTGCAAATAGTGGTCACATGACCCCAGGACACTGCAACCCAGGATAAATACATGCTGGTTGCCATTGCCCAAACATCTTGTGAATCACAAGTTGTGACTTTGGGGATGCTGTGTAAATTGTAAGTGTGAAGACTGGTTGTAAATCGCTTTTTTCAGTGCCATAGTAACTTAGTAACTTAAAATAGCCACTAAAGGAATATTTGTATTTGCAGGGAAAGAAAGCAGAAAAAGAAAAGGGGAGGGGGGGAGAGAGAAAGAGATGGTGCAATTGTCCAGACATATACAGGAAACCATGGGCACTTATTCCAGGAAAATCATGTGGCTGCCACAATCTCCTGTGACTGATTCCTGGTAAAGGTAGCTAATTCTTTCTCTCTAGGGTATCTGCTCCAGTTCTCTTGCTGGCTTTACAGTACAGAAAAACAGTACAGAATCTCTGTCCCTTACTGAGTTGTCCATGGGCACAAAGAGCAAGTGGGAAAGTGGATAAGCCTGTTGAAGAAAGAACAGATGACTGCACTTCCATTTTTCAAATTCTAAGCAAGTCAAGGAAAATAGTGCATGGGAGAATTCAAGACTCTCTCTCTCCCAAACCTGGGAGGGATGACATAGAACAGTCCTCCCCTATTCATTTTGATCACTCAAAACTACCCGTTTGCTGCTGCCCCGCATAAATTTTTCACACTTCCTATTTCATGAACTGAGGATTTATCCCTGCAAAATACCATGTGGAAGAGAAAAAGGGGAAATATTAAACTGAAATAAGCTTTTTGCTTATGCTTACCAATGACTTCATGGAAGAGAAACTATTTTGGTCAATATTTCCGGACCAAACCACGCATATATACAGAAAGAATAATTATACATAAAAAGTTTGGTCTTTCAGGTAGTCACAATATAAATTGTTTGGAGGCAAAAGGTCCTGACACCAGCCAAGAGAATCCCCTTATAGACAGGATCCACAGCATGACTTCTCTGTCAGATCTACTGGGACAAATAAATATAATCAGGGAGAGGCAGTCCCTCAGATAACCTGGTCCCAAGTCACGAAGGGCTTTATAGGTCAAAGCCAGCTCCTTGAATTGGACCTAGAAACAAACTGGCAAACAATGCAACTCATGGAGCAGAGATGTAATATGTTCCATTCTGGGGATACACATAAGTGTTCACGCCACTGTATTTTGCACCAGCTGAAGCTTCTAAATATTATTCAAAGTCAGCCCCATGTAGAGCGCATTAGAGAAGACTAAACAGGAGCTAACTAGGGCATGAGTGACAGTAACCAGAGTCCCCTGATCCAAGACCAGGCGCAACTGGTATACAATACGAATTTGTGCCAAGATCCTCCTCCTAGCCACAACTGCTACCTGCTCTTCAAGCAGGACGACCCCCAGATAGTGCACCACCTCAGTCTGGGGCAAGAATTGGAGGACCAAAAACCCAAAGTCATTCAGTCTTGCCAGGGTTCACCTACAAACTGCTATCCTCTATCCAGAATCTCACAGCCTGCAGGCACTGGGATAAGAGGTCCACAGATCATTTAATTTGCCCAAGGCAGAGATGTACTGTATAATTGGGTATTATCCACAGTGAATAGTAAGTGGGGCATCCCTGAACCACAACAAGGCTGCCTGGATTATCTTTACTGATCTATTAATGTTCTATTAATGCCAAGTGATTTGCCCAGTTGCATTTCCCGATGTTCCTGAAGGTAAGAGACACCTAATTTTACTCACTGTCTCCCATACTTGTCATTAATAGAACATTAGAAGACTGTTTTGATTGTAGACATTAGGAATCTTGATGCCAGGTTTATTTCCATGATTACAATCTGTTTGTTGAAAATTGGGGCAAAAGAATGAAGAAGCTGTATGTTCTCCTTCGACCATAGTCCATTACAGGGGCATCGGTCACTAATAGGTGGAAGGGTACAATCAAAGAAAATATTATTTCTGCTTCAGGTCATCTTAAAACCCATTGTGATATTTGCAAAATAATAATGACTACCAAAGTTTATATTTCTGACCAAAACAGAATTTGGCAATATCTATAACAAGTTATTCTGCATAAGAATAGACTTGAGCTTTTCAAATGAAAAGCTGATATAAAAAGCAATAATAAACTTTATTATAAACGTTTATTATCATTTGTAAATTATATGTCTTGTAATCTAAAAAAAACTTGCATGGAGTATATAGATTTTAAAAAATAGCTTAATGCCATCAAATTTCAGATAATTCTTAGCAATACGGAAAAAGAGAAAAGGAATGGTGGCAAGTGGTGGTGATTTTCTCATGCTTTTAAGAATACATTTCTAATATCTGAAATAGTTTCTTGCAGCATTTCATAGACAACATGAGAATAACTCAATATGCTGTTTATTATCAACATAAGATCAACAGGACCAGTTTTCTGAAGACTGTATAGTCTATGTGGCCATGTGTTGCATGTAGGAATGTATTCCGCAACATTTAGTATAAACATGTTCCTTGTAATATTTCATGTCACGTATAAAACAATTTCACATATATTTTAAACTACTTTTTGACAATTATAAAGCTTAAATTGTTCTCAAAAAGCAAATTATTGGATTCAAAACTTCTAGTAGTATAGTAAGAGAAAGAGAAAGCTAAGCTTCTCCTCCACAGAAGAAAAACAAAACCAGAAAACAGATCAGTCCAATCCACTAGTGTCCTGCATGGAATTCTACTGTTGTTCTCCTCACCCCCAATCATAACAAATTACTCTAACCCTTGATATTTGTCATATCTTAATAAGGAAGAAAAGTCTTGATAGGAAAAAATTAAATCAGGAAGGTACAGGAAACAAAACACTATTTTGTCTTAAATTTGCACGACCTAATTTATAGCAATGCAACAGAACCTACAAGTTCTGGTAAACGTCAGAGCCGCAGCGCTCATTACATATGTTGATAGGTATGAAGCAAATTCTCTGTAGGCCTTTCAAAAATCACACACAGCCAATTTAATATGAACCAGAAGTCTCTGGCTGCTGGATGAACATTCTAATTCATTCCCATATGGATAGTAAGAGGAAGGAGCTTTTTTCACTCCTCATTTATTTACAGTTGAAGAGTTTGTCTTTTAAGAGTGAGCACGAGGCCAACAACTATGGATTTTGTTTGCGAGAAGAACCTCCTACTTCCATATTACTACCCAACCGATGCAGAGAAAGCATCTTGGTTGTATATAACCTCTTCCCCCACTAGAATCTGCCTTGCCCAATCTCGTCTGGGCCAGCTCCAACAACAACATCTGCTTGGCAGCTTTTCAAATCCATGGATAGTTATCTAACAGGCTTTTGTGCTGCACTGTTTATTCTGTGTGAAGAAATGCCTCTTTAGTTGAAAGAGTACTTTAGAAAAGCTGTGCAGCTATTAGCAAGTGAAGCACAAGACTAATAACCCCCACCTGCTCATCAAATTAATTATGACATCTGAGTCATTAAAAACTCAGATGAGTTTTTAGAGAACACATGACTGCAGAGTTGTCATACGTAGAAACAAACATATTGTATATTAGAATGAAAAATGAAATTTAAACCAGCAGGGAAGCATGACCTTCCACTTATTAGGAAAAAAAGTGTATCATTCATTTCTTCCCCAATGGGACAAAAACAAAAAAGAAAATGAAGCTGAAGTTCTACAGTAGAGAACAACTACAAGAAAATGTAAAGAAATTATAACCCGAATTATTTACATCAGTGCAGCACATGTATTGATTTCATGGGGAAAAAACCTTAGAGACTTTATTTCTATTGGAAGGCACCCATAAAAAATGTTAAATATATATTGAAGAAAAAAGGTCTGCATCAATATCAGATTGCATCACCCAAAACCCTATATAAATATAAAAATGACTTCTGTCATGAAATGTGAGTTAATGTTAAACCTGACATTAAATGGTATATTGTTAATACATTTAAAGGTGTTCACTTTGTTTTTATAGAACTATGCATTTGTTATAGTTTATGGTACTTTTGGGGGGGGGGGAATATTTTACAATTTTCACTATCAACTACCACGTGTCCCCGAAAATAAGACCCTGTCTTATATTTTTTTGAACCCCGTAATAAGCGCTTGGCCTTATTTTCGGGAGGTCTTATTATTTTGGGGTGCATGGAGCAAGACGGGGCTTCTCTTGCAGTCTTACTGATTTCCAGCTCTGTCTCCCTAACCCTAACCAGAGGAAATGGCGGGGACCGCCTGCACATGCGTTTAAATATTTTCGGGGGAGGGCTTATTTTCAGGGATGGTTTATTTTCAGGGGAGGGCTTATTATCCAGGGAGGTCTTATTTTCGGGGAAGTGTGGTATATGTGTTTGCTTTTAGAAATCTATATTCAAAAAAATCCTAATGTTTCATTTCAAATTGAAACAACAAACAAATTGGCAGGCTACATTAGTAATGATTTTGCATGCGCCATCATAGAAAGGTCCCCATGCAAAATAGGTGGCAAATAAATTTAACTAATAAAAATAAAATAATATTCTCTTGTTTTCACTATGCTAATGTGGCAGCAAAATTAGAAGGATGACCAGACAGCAGGCTTACAGGAGGGAGAGCTGCTGGAGACAACACTACGGACTACGATAAAAAAAGGCTGCTTTGAAACATTCTAAATTTGGCAAACTGCAACCAACATGCTTTACAAATAAAATACTGCAGCACATTCTCATAAAAATTTGCAGTTAATAATAGCACATTGCTCCCTTTAAATTTTCATGGGCACTTTAAATTGTATTCTTTTTTACTTATATCTTTATTTACTTTTTTGTTTTACTCAAGAGTAGTTTTTGTATTAATTCATATTCGATAAATCTGAAATAGACATACATATACACATGCATACAGATACAGATAGGACAAATAGTGTTTTAAACCTAAATATCAGGAAAACTAGATAAGAGATTTTGGGGATTCAATCTCACTGCTCCTGTCCATATTTTAAAAAAGTATAACGGCAAGTAAATACTTACAGTATATCCCTTTTGAAATAAGCTTTCTTCATGAGCAATCTAACAAATCCTACGGTAACTGTTTTAGGATGCTAAGCAAACTGAGAGAAAAATGGTCACATAAAGTATCTGAGAAGAATTAAGGCAAGATAAGTCATATCAAGCAAAATTATTTTTATCCATTTGATTAAAAGACAGATAACAATAGATGCAAAAGATTTCATAATTATATGAAGGCAGGCAGATAAATACTGTCAACCCATATGTTAAAACAAAGGATTATACATATAGTACATAATTGGTTGTGTCCAATCCAGGGGTGAAATGCTCCTGGTTCGGACCGGCTCAGGCAAGTAGGTAGCGATGGCGGCGGGCAGTTCGGAGAACCAGTAGCAAAAATCCCTGCCCCTGCCCCCCATGCCTAGTTGAGCCACATGATCATCAGAGGCTTTTTTTCTTTTAAATGTCTCTGACCAGCCAAGCTCTGACGATCCCAGTTGAGTTGCCTCCTAATCAGGCAACTCAGCTGGGATCGTCAGAGCCTTTTGAAAGCATTTTTTTAACATGGTTTTACATGTAAAAAATGGTTTTAAAAGTAAAAAAAAAAATGGCCACGCCCACCCAGTCACATTACCCCACCACCACCAAGTCACGTCCACAGAACCAGTAGTAACAAATTTTAGATTTCACCACTGGTCCAATCCTAATGTAAGTTGAAGCAGCCTTGCTGAAGGACACAATTCTGCTTCACTCAGGGTAATACTCAAGTGTCAGAAAACTCTTGAGAATGATAAAGATGCTGAAGGAAGCCAGTAGAGGAAATCCTCTAATTCTAAGGAGATGTTTCTCAGATGAAACACAGGAAGCTACATTCTTCAAAGAAAACATCATATAGGAATTCCTTCCATTGCAGATTGTTTTAATGTCTCAAACAGAGCAACAAATGCAACCATGCTTGTAGGTATCCAGGATGTACCTCCACATTAGCATCAACTGTTACTATACAGAATGCCTGCTAGCACGATCTAGATAACCAACTTTTCAAAAAAATTATAAGTTACCTATTTAATATAGAAGATTTTCTATTGTACAGAAAACCAAGCTATTTGTTCAAGCCTCAGAATTGTATACGGAAACTAGCAAAAGTTTGTTTCATTTTGCATGATGACAGAAAAAAGTGGAATTTAATTCTTTCCTATAAAAGTTATATACTTACAATAGTTCCTTATAAAAGACTAATGGTAAACAATGGTAAAATGGTAAAACATATATTTTGTATAGCCAAATATATGAAAAATGTAGAGAATTGAAACTCTAGTATTTACAATACTATGTGTCATTCACAGAAGACACCAGCAATCTGAGATAAGAAAAAAAAGCCATAGATAAATGACTGAATATATCCTGAAATTTCTGGTTTAAGCATTTAGGAGTCAATTGGGTATTCTGGACAATAGTCCACATTTTATTTCAGGAGCAATATTGTGTATATTTAGAGCATTTGAAAATTATACTTTTAGTACATAATAGGGGTTGAAGATTTATTGGACCAAAAAGGAAGAAGGTGCTAGAAGAAAAACTGATACAGAAAGTAACTATTCTCCACAAAGAATAGAACACTACCTCCAATGGATAAGACAACCCGAAATAACAGAATCAGAAGATATTCCACACGAGAGATACATCTTTTAGGTTTTCTAAACCTAGCAGAGTAAAGAAAACCATGAGGAACAGGAAATGAGAGCCCGAAGCCTTGAGAAGCAGGAGGTTGCTGTGCAAATAGAGAAAGAAAAGAGCTTTCATATACAGCACAAGGGGCAAGATATGTTATTTCTGGAACCATGATCTACATTTGCTAGATGACAGATTCCTAGATTAAGATGGATTACACTTCTTAAGGACTGGTAAGAATGTACTTGGTTCAAGCCCTCGTTAATTTGATCAGAAGGGATTTAATCTGCATCCTGTGAGAATTGAAGAAATTTCACAAGTTAAAACAAAAAAGCATGTTAAAGACTCATGAAATATAACAGAGAGAGTAATTACTTTAGTACCTATTGAAGTATAGAATGAATATTAACTCATTAAGATGTACCATCATTTCTGTCTATACTCTGATGATCATGGAAAATAAACAAGATGAGTTTCAATTCTGAACACAGGAACGTAAACATGATTTAATAGGTATACCTGCAATCCCATGACTAGATATAACGATTTAAAAATGTAATAGAAAGGGCAAAGCATGTATATGTGTATGTTAAAAAAATAATCACAACTGATCAGAAGTAAAGAGAATTAACTTAGCAGTTTTGTCTCTTCCGTGAGAGGGAGACCACACCCAAGGAAGTGACTATGATGGCTCACAAGTGGAGCAATTGGGTGGTTGGCGAGAAATGGCTTTTCTTGGTGTTGATCAAAAAGCCATGGTCCTATAGTACCTGGATCGTTGTCCGGAGGTACACCTCTGCCTTGGCCCCAGAGGAGGACTGAATCAAAATATCATCCAGGTAACACTGGATCCTGATTGGCAGAGCCCGGATGTGGTCTGCCAGGGCCGCCAACAGCTTTGTGAACATCCTTGGCGCTGACCACAGGCCAAATGGCAAAGCCTTGAACTGGTAATGTTTGTTTTCGTAGGAAAAAGGAAGGACTTTCCTATGAGAAGGCAAGATCAGTACATGGAGGTATGCCTCTGTCAAGTCGATGGAGGTGAGGAAGTTGCCCTCCTCTATGCTGTCCAATATCGACTGGAGGGACTGCATTTTGAAATGCTTGTATGCTAGGCATTTGTTCAATCATTTCAGATCCAGAATCGATCTCCACCCCACCCCACCCAGAGCTCTTTTGGATAACGAATAAGATTGAATAAAATCCCTGTCCCTGCTGGTCCTGAGGGACAGGTCGAACATCCTGGATGTCCAGCAAATGTTGACTGGCTGTGACCATCAGGCCTCTCTTCTCTGCCTCCCTGGACACGGGACATCTTAGAAAGAACTCCAGGGGTGTGGTGAGAAACTCCAGTGCCAAACCAGACTTTACTGTGCTGAGAACCCACCTGTCCAATGTTATAGCCTCCCACTGATGAGCATGGAGGCTGAGGCGGCCGATTGGAGGGTCGGCCCTGCAGTCATTTAGAGCGGCAATAGGGGCGACTTCCTGCTCCACAAAAGGGCCGCTTGCTCTAAAACGGCTAACGGCTCTGAAATTCAGACCAGTCTGGTTGTCTATCTCGCCTACCCGAAAATGGCCTTTGGGACAGCTGGTAGTCGTGTCTCGTGTCTAGGCCCCAATAGGGCTGCCTCCAAAAATATGGAGACGGACGTCAGTCACCCTGCTTGTACAGGGAAGGCATGGCCTTGCTCCTGCCCTTGGTGTCGATCAGGATGGGTTCTAGGGCCTCCTCGAACAACTTGCTGCCCATGAAGGGAGCAGAAGCCAATTTCCGTTTATTCTTGTCAGTCTCCAAGTGCCGAAGCCATAGCAGGCGACGGGCCATGACTGAGAAGGCTATGGACCTAGATGCTAACTTTGCCGCATTTAGTGTGGCATCAGCTGAAAACTCGGTTGCACCCTCCAATTTGTTGATCTCCTGGTGTAATCAGATTTTCTCCGGGGGCACCCTTGCTTCCATCTGGTGAAACCAGAGCAATGATACCCAATTAAGAACGAAGCGGACATTGCAGCCTTGACCGCCCAGGCAGCCACCTGGTGGCCTTTGCAAAGGGCCAGTTCTGCTTTCTTTTTCTCTGCCTTGAGGCAATCAACTGCATCAGTAGGTAGGAGCACAGCATATGTCAAAGCTGCCACTGGTTTATCTACCATAGGGGTTTGCAGGGCCTCAGAGTCTGTAGCTACGTTATATAGCTTCCTCTCAGTACCTGAAGGGGGAGGGGCTGCCCCTGGACTGGCCCACTGCCTCTGAACAATGCCCAGAAATAGCTTGGGCGATGGAACCATCTCATTTTCAACAGTTGGCTCTGAAAAGACCATATGACTGGAATCTACAGCACTCAGAGCTGGATCTGGCCCAGGCTCAGTCCCAGATTTGTTATGGTCTTGGCCTTGCATAACAAGGACTTGAATAAGTCAGGCCATAAAACACCTATGAAAGGTGAAGGATCAGGGGTCATTTCCTCATCCTCCAAAAGAGCCATGAACTCCTCCTCCTTAGCAGAGGAGTCCCCTCTCCAAATGGAAGAAGCCTGGGAGGGAATGCCCTGAGGATCCACCCAGGAGTCCTGTGCCATGGGTGGCAGTTGCGGAGTCTGGAAATGAGGAAAACTTTGGGGAGGTTGGCTTCTTTGCTGCAGGCCTGCAGCTGCCGTGTTTCCCTGAAAATAAGACACCGTCTTCTATTTTTTGAACCCCGAAATAAGTGCTTGGCCTTATTTTTGGGGAGGTCTTATTATTTTGGGGCACGTGGAGCAAGACGGGGCTCCTTTTGCAGTCTTACCTGATTTCCAGCTCTGTCTCCCTAACCCTAACCAGAAGAAATGGCAGGGACCAGCTGTGCATGCGTTTAAATATTTTCGGGAGGGGCTTATTTTCGGAGGAGGGCTTATTTTAGCGCATGTGCTCAACAGCCCAATTCGGCTTATTATCAGGGGATGTCTTATTTTTGGGAAAACTTTATTCCCTGCGATATTGCCTGGGAAATAATCAATTTTAGGTGGTCAAGTAATTCTGAACCACTGTCCTCCTCTGGGCAGAGCCTCACCACAATTGTTGTAAAAGTAGCCTCAGGCTACTTGAAAGAGGAATTTGCCTCTCAGATCCTGCTACAGACATGCTGGGATTTGCAGCAGAAAAAAACTCAGATCTAACCACTGATTCCATCTGTATAGGGGAAAACAGCTCCCTAGCACCATCTGATGACCAGGTGCGAGAGCATACAGGCTGCAAAAGGCTTGGTTCCTTACAAGAACCCAACGGTTGTTCCTGTGCAAGGTGGGAAATTCCAGCTTCTCCCATGGGAGGGCTTCCCAGGCTCTGCCTCTTTCCAGCCTTTTAGGCTTTGGTCAGTTCCTTTTCAATGGCCTTCTGGTGCCGTTTGGCATCCTTTTCAGCTGCCTTTGAGCCTCTGCCGCTCACAATGGCTGCCCTATGGCTCCTCTCTGCAGCTCCCTTGGCAGCAGCCCTTTGGCTGGAGGAGCTCTTTCTGTACCAAGCCCTATATTCCCCTTCCTGAGGCTTCTGGCTAGTGGAAGGCCCCGAAACCGCCACTTTCCACTGCGTCGCAGGCAGATCTGGCCCACAATGGGCTGCTGCTGCGACTTTAACTGCACCTAATATGCACCCACTGCTACCAGTGTGCCCAGGCGAAGCTGGGCAGTGACTGAGTCCCCTCCGCCCTTTTTGTCTCTTGGTGGGAAGCCTGGGGCCTCAGCTCAGTGATTTAAGAGCCAGAAAGAAAGGAGCAGTTGGCTGGGATCTCAGCTATCGAAAGCTGGAAAAGGGCATTGGTCTTACCTGATACGCCTCTTCTCTGGATGGCGCCCACGGCAGTCATGCCTGGGTAGTGACACGACTGCCAACCAATAGGACCGAGTCTACTGAACTTTAATACCGCCCCTTCCTTCGTTATCCAGTTTTGAGGCGAGGTTGCAGTAGACTGAAGGTGTCTGTAAAAATAAAGCAGAGAAATTAAAAGCCACCCACCCCCAGAACCAGGGACGGCCGGAAAGAGTGGGGCTGACTGCCGTGGGTGCCATCCAGAGAAGAGGCGTATCAGGTAAGACCAACGCCCTTTCTCCTATGAGGCGCCCACGGCAGTCATGCCTGGGACATACCAAAGCCAGATGTCTCCTAGGGAGGGAGAGGCCGGACCTGCTGCAGGACCCCTCTGCCAAACGCTCCGTCAGCTGATGCATAAGAGTCGAGCCGGTAATGTCTTATGAATGGAGACACCGAGGGCCATGTGGCAGCCCGACAGACCTCCTCCAATGGAGCCTGCGTTGACCAGGCGGCGGAGGTGGAGGCGCTCCTGGTAGAATGCGCGGTGATGTTATGAGGAACAGGGAGCGAGTGAGCTTCTTAGACTGACGCTATGGTGGCCCTGATCCACCTTCCTATGGTCACTGATGAGGCACGGGAACCCATGGTAGATGGTTGAAAGGAAAGAAAGAGGGCTTCTGTCCTCCGGAATGAAGCCGTACGGGCCACATAGATCTTGAGAGCCCTCCGGACGTCTAGCTTATGCCACACTAATTCCTGGCGTCGACGAGGGGAAGGACAGAATTTGGGAGAATGAGCTCTTGAGATCTGTAGAAGATGGTATTGATCTTAGGTACAAACGCCGGGTCCAGGCGAAGGACCACCCTGTCCGAGTGGAAGATGCACAGATCGGAACGTACGGAAAGAGCTGCGAGTTCAGATATCCGTCGAGCCGAGGTGATAACGAGGAACGAAACCTTAAAGGATAAAAATTTTAGGCTGACGTCACGTAGAGGCTCGAACCGCGGACCAGTCAAGGCAGAAAGGACCTTATTTAGGTCCCAAGTGGGGAACCTATGGACCATAAGTGGGTGCAGGTTAGTAGCTCCCCGTAAAAAGGTCCGTATGAGAGGATCATTGGAGAGAGATTTCAACGAGGAACAGGTGAGTATTGACGACAGGGCGGCTAACTGACGACGGAGAGTATTAGGGGCCAAGTCTGAGACGAAGCCCTGGTGAAGAAAGTCCAACAGCTGAGCGACTGTGACGTTAGCGGGAGAAATGCCCTTCCTGCGGCACCAAGAAGAGAAGGCACACCAAGTGGAGTCATAAATCCGGAGGGTAGAAGGGCGGCGAGCAGCCTGAATGATGGAAATGGCACCAGGAGAAACCCGAGCCTCGGTCGGGAGGAGCCGCTCAGCCGCCATGCGGTCAGCTGGAAGGACTGCGGATCCGGATGGAGGAGAGGGCCCTGGTGAAGGGAGATCCGATCGTCGGGAATCCTCCACGGGGGGGAGACGGATAGAGACACCAACTCGGCAAACCACGGATGGCGAGGCCAGTGAGGTGCCAGCAGCAGAACCTCCGCCCGTTCCATGACTAACTCCCTCACGACTCTGGATAGAAGGGGAAGAGGAGGGAAGGCATAGAGAAGTTGTCCGGGAGGCCAGGGGCTCCTCAGCGCATCCACCGCTTCCGCCCCTCGAGAGGGGAAGCGGGAGAAGAAGCGGGGAAGCTGATGGTTGCTGCTCGAGGCGAACAAGTCCACCGTAGGTCGGCCGAAGCGAATGCACAGGTCCTGGAAGAGGAGAGGATGGAGACTCCACTCGGCTTGATCGACGAGGTTGCGGCTGAGAGAATCCACTTGGATGTTGGTCTTCCCCGAAATGTGTTCGGCTCAAATGGACGAAAGATGGGATTCGGCCCAGAGACCCAATTGAAGAGATTCCCGCATCAAGGATCGGGACCGAGTGCCCCCCTGCCGATTGACGTGGGCCTTGGCCGAGACATTGTCCGTTAGGACCAGGACATCCCGACCAAGAATTAGAGGCTCGAAGTTGAGAAGAGCAAGGTAGATAGCTCTCAATTCCAAGACGTTGATGTTCATGGTCCGCTCCGTCTGGGACCAACGGCCTTGCGCCATGTGGGAGTCCAGGTGGGCCCCCCAGCCCAAAAGACTGGCATCCGTAGTGATGACTATCCTGGGAATTTCTCCGAACAAAGAGCCCGGGGAAATTGCTGACGACGTCCACCAGGTCAGTGAGTCTCGAACTTCCGGGGGCAAAGGGATACTTGAGGCCGAGGTGTTCGCCCGTCTCCGTTGGTAGGGGAGAAGCCACTGCAGCTCGCTGCTGTGGAGGCGAGACCACGGCACGATGCCATCAGCCGAGACCATCTTGCCTAGTAGACTAGAAAGACCCAGCAGAGAGACGGAACCCCGCCTCTGGAATTTGGAGGCCATGTCAGCGAGAATGGTCTGGCGCTCCAGTGACAGAGCCACTTGAAGGGAATCGGAATTAATAACAGCCCCTAGGTGTTGAAGGGTTGTAGAGGGGAGAAGATGGCTCTTGGCCCAATTAATGGAAAAGCCATGCCGCTGCAAAATGGACGTGACCGAGGCTAGATCCCTAGTAGCTTGGGGCTGGGTTTTAGAAAGTATGAGAATATCGTCTAAATAAAAAAGGGTACGAATAGGTATAGAACTGATATGGCCTATGAGGGCAGCCATGAGTTTAGTGAATACCCTGGGGGCAGAGGAAAGTCCAAATGGTAAGGCCGCATACTGAAAATGGTGGCCATTATAAGAAAAGCGGAGAAATTTTCGATCGGCTGGAAAGATAGGTACATGGAGGTAGGCCTCCGTTAAGTCAATGGAAGACATGAAGTCTCCCTTCCAAATGCAGAGCAAAATGGTGTGGAGAGACTGCATTTTAAAACGGCGATATTTGATATGCCGATTCAGGGACTTCAAATCAAGGATGGCCCTCCAGCTACCCAATGACTTGGGAACCAGGAACAAACGGGAGTAGAACCCCCGGCCCCTTTGGTGGGAGGGGACAGGCTGAAAGGCCTTAATGGCCAGAAGATGTTGGATGGCCTGCTGAACCGTAGCCCTCTTAATAGGATCTAGGGATACGGGACAACAAAGATAATGGTTAGGGGGTGGGGACAGAAATTCGAGTTTAAGGCCAAATCTTATTGTGTCCCTGACCCAAAGGTCGGAGACAGAAATATCCCATTGGGCAGAGAAATGGGACAAACGGCCGCCAATTAAAGAGTCAGGTAAAACCCTAGCGGGAACGTCTAAAGGGATGACCCCTCCCCCCACGAAAGGAAGATTTTGAAGAAAACCTGGCTCCTTGCCTAACCTGGTTTCCGAAGTGCTGCTGGGACCTGGAAGACAGGGAACGTTGAGGACGGTGTTGGAAGAAGTTGGAATCGGAGCCTCGAAAGGAAGAACAAAAGGAGCCCTGAGAGCGATATTCAGATCGACGAACCATGGGAGGAAGGATTTTACGATGGTCCCTCGTTTCAGTCAAAAGTGGGTCCAGCTGGGAGCCGAACAACTTGTCAGATGTATACGGAGAAGAAACAAGGCGCCACTTATTACGGGCATCAGCCTGCCAATTCCGGAGCCAGAGAAGACGTCTAGATGTTACAGACGTCCCCATCGCCTTGGCTGAGAATCGAGCGGCGTTAAGCGTAGCGTCGGCCGAAAACTCCACCGCCCCCAAGATTTTATTGATGTCTTGGTGGGAGCGGTGGTCGGAAGCTGGGATACGGTCTTGAAGCTGGCGCAGCCACAGAATAGATGCTCGATTAAAGAAAGACGCCGAGGAGGCCTGGATAGACCAAGCAGAGGCAAGGTGACCTTTGATGAGGGTCCGTTCGACCTTCTTCTCCTCAGGCCGCAAGTAGTCTTCCGATGGTCCCGTAGGGGGAGGGAAGAGGAATATAATGCCACGACCGGGCCGTCGACGGCGGGCACCTGTAGAAGACTGGAGACTGTCTGGAGCAAGGTTGTAGAATCTTTTGTCCAAATTATTCGGGATGGGCCCCGAGCTGGGAGAAGACCATTGACGCTTCAGAACTTCTGAAAACAGTTTAGGTGCAGGGATCACCTCAGATTGAACCGTGGGCTCTTGAAACAGGGCCGAGGCCGCATCTGTCGGACCCGGAGGTGCCGCCGAATCAGAATTACTGGTACCTAGGCGGGTGATCGTCTTTGCCTTGTAGAGTAAGGAACGGAACATGTGGGGCTTGAAGAGGCCCACAAAAGCCAGTTGATCAGGCTCTAGGCCCTCGTCCTCTGAGAGATCCTGGTCAGGTAAGGCCCCTTCTTCAGAGAGGGAATCCTGACTGGCCGAATCCTGATCACAGATATCTTCAGGTTCGTCATGAGAATGGCGAGATCTTGCCTGGGTCGGCCTGTGATGGCCAACAGGATTCGGAGCCACAGATTGATGCTGTTGCAGGCCCTGGGCAATTCCCTGACAAATAGCCTCCGAGATGAGAGCGGCCAAAGAGCCCTGCATATCTAGAGGTACCTGGGATGCAGACATAGCCGGTTGAGGATCAGGAACAGATGAGGTAAGGCCTTGCTCAGCCTCGCTTGGGGGAGGCGATTGTTGCATCTGCATCTGAGGATCCTCAGAAGTAGACGGAAAAACAGAGGCCACATCAGGTGCGCTGGCTGGATCGTCCTGAACTGAACTATCAGGAGATAAGGAGGGAGGTGGCCGGGGAGGAGGGCTGGAGGCCGAGGCGGATATTGCTGGAGGGGCCTGAGCCACCTTAGAATGTGCCTTTCGGAACACCTTCTCAATAGCCCTATGGCGCCTATCCTCATCCCTGGACTTTGCAGGACCCCTGGGCTGGGAGGAGCGGTCAGATGCAGGAGCCCTAGACTTCCTCCTGTGGCCAGTTGAAGGGCCCTCCCCATGATCCTCCTCGTGGCGCCGCTTGGCCCTTGATTTAGAGCGATCGGAGGCTCGATCAGGGACGGAGGCCATTTTGAGAACTAAAGGAGGGCGAGAAAATGGTGCCAAAGAGGTCCGAAAGGGACAACTAGCCCAAGTGCCGGTACCTCCGTTAATGCCGATCAATGCAGCTGCGTGCCTGGGGTCTCGCTAGCTCAAGGCTTGACCGCGATGATGGGCGCAGAATTCCCTCATCGCGCCCGTCAGCTGCAAGGCGGGAAATGGCATCGCCTTGATTGACAGCCACAAGGAAAGTGCAGCTGTCTAGATATCGGGAGCCGGGCGAAGCGGCAGGCAATAGACGCGGAATTCACCGTCACACCCCTCAGCAGTTGAGCGGAGGCTGGAGCCGCTCAGAATAGGCGTTGGCGCGGAATGCAACCTCACGCCTCTCAGCTGTTGAGCGGAGGTTGGGGCCGCTCGAAATCGCCACTGCAGGGCCGGATAGTTAAGGGAACGTGGCGGAGCGAGGCAAGCAAGCTCGTGTGCGTGGCGGAGGGAACTGCCAGCCGGCAGCCCTCGCACTGTTGAAGCAATAATAGGCTGTGGAATGCTCAATACGCTGTAAATTCAATGTTGAGGCCAAATTGAGTAGCAAACTACAGACACGACTGTCCAGGTGCAGACCGAGTCGAAAAACTGGATAACGAAGGAAGGGGCGGTATTAAAGTTCAGTAGACTCGGTCCTATTGGTTGGCAGTCGTGTCACTACCCAGGCATGACTGCCGTGGGCGCCTCATAGGAGAAAGGCAGCTAACCAGCGGACCGGTTACCTTACCTAATCGCTGAAAGCGATTCCTAATCAATTTTCACTTTTTGAGCTCATGGTTAGAAGATTCTAGGGATCGATGGGCGAAGCCGATCATTAACACATCTCTTCTGGCTGAAAACTGAGCCGAACTGGGGGATCACCAGGCAAGGAAAGCATGACCAAAAAAATATAACATGCTCAGTCTCCATGCAAAAGATAGAGCAACACCCATTCTTGGCTTCTCTCTCCCTAGCTCAATGGAGAACAATCCTGTATGAAGAATTGATGTTACTCAAAATATATTTTAAAAATTGTAATGCCTAGCTTCCCCAAGATATAGAATTCTTTTAACTGTGATTTGTTTATAAAGCCCTCCCCAATACACTTAGAATATTTTACAGCCATTGTGTGTAATTCTACTTCCAGCCTCTAACATATTTCATCAAAATTTCCTTAAATAGAGAGCAATTACCTATGATATTCCATAGTCATCTAGAGAGATTATAGAAAGCAAAATGGCATAGGCAGCACTGTTGCCACTTCCATCTGAAATCTTAAAGCCATGTTATTATTCACTTTCATTTATATTTATCCTGTACGTTTCTGTCCTTTTTGGTTATGCCAGAAAGTTTCCAGCAGAAACTTTCACCAAATCAAGACCTAAAAGAAAGCATGGAAAGTCTCTGAAATTATCTGGTTTTGGCTTGGAAGCAAAAGAATATTGGGCCTAGTTAGTTCTTGAATGGATGATCACCAGGGAAAGATCAAAATAGACTAGGAAGATGGGGAAAAAAATCCAGAAAAGGAAATGTAACACTGCTTTGAAGGTGTTGCCAACCTAACTACCTAACTGGATGTAGCCATGAGGCCTTAAGACTCGAGTTGACTTTTTGGAACACCCATAAGAATACCAAAGAAACCGTTTAATGCACTGAGTATACTGTAATTTCTCTCTCAAGATGAATCACTCTGCTTTTATTGTCTGTATCCCTTTTTTTAAAAAATCCAAGAATGTGCCAGAGAATGTTTCATAAAATCTGCAGAACCTAGATCACACACAGCAAACTTATTCTCATATCCACTTAATCTCAGTACACATCTCCACTCCTACTTCCTTCCCAGTAGTATGCAGCCTTAAAAACACAAATGTTCAGGTTTCCTGGAGCTAAAGCTGAAAGGAAAAAGAAAGTTTTCTTCCCAAGAGAGAGCGCTACATGCTCTTGGCGCCCTAAAGCTGTTAACTGTAGTAAAATATAATGTGGCACTTCACCACAATTAACCACAAGGGAAACAGCCTTTTTTCACCTTTGATGACATTTAGCAGATAAGACTATAAATTCCAGATGTTATCTACAAATAAAGGGTTTTGAACACCAAATGTGTGTACTTGTTGCTGAAAAAGAATCCAACTGTTTACCAAAAGCAAGCAAAATCAAAACTGAAGACAATATTCACTCTATTAACAGACAGGCGCTAAAGTCAGTCATGAAATAGTCAATAGCCAAAGAATGGGCTAGTTTTTTAAATAAATTCTAAATGACATCTATTCCTCAGCAGATGATTAACCAGACTGAACATCTTAAATGAAGCTAAGTAACATTTTAGGCAAATGTTAGATGATTAAGGAAAAGGCTGTTTTATATTTCTGATGTAAGAGAAAGTATCACTGACATTTTTCAATTACAACCTTAACAAGTGCAGCTGTTCATTTCTCTTTGATAATGGGAGATCCCATACATGTTGCCACATCAGGTTTTTATGCCTGATCATCCTTGGAATTATGCTAAATTGATGTGTGAGGAATAATAAAAACAGTAATGTTCCTGTACTGACTATGTTTCAAATATAAAAGCATAATGCATATTATAAAAATTTTCAAAATTTTAACCTAAAAATCAAACGTATTGGTATATCAATAAAATAAATACACATCTTTAACTGTGTTGTATAGTATAACCAGACAGATACCAGAAATTTCCTGACCATCAATAAAATGTTGAAAGGGAGGGGTAAACAAAACGAACTTTAATCTAGCTAAAAATAAACAGTTATTGAGGATTCTGACAAGTGGGGAGAAAATAGAAGATAGTCTGATCTGAGTTGAATTCCCACCCCCATTGTGCCCAAATCTATATATATAAAAGCGAAAATCACTCATGCCGTAATCACGAAATCTACAGAACCGTAAAGTCTACAAACTTGAAATTTGCCACATATGTTCCTCTTGGCTTCTAGGTGCTAAGAAAAGATTTTTCGAAATGACCATCAGATCATTGGTATTTCTTATATTATTATTAACAGACTCTGATGCTAATTAGTTAGACGTTCTACTCCCCCTCCCAACTTGAAAATAACTCTGGAAAGAACAGGATAGCATAGGACAGGCTTCTGTGTGGCAAGCCTGAGGGAGAGAACGGGCTAGAAAGCCTGAGGGAGAGAAGGGGATAGGAGACATTTCTGTGGGGCAAGGCTGTCAGATACACTCTATCTTGTGATCTAACCACGTTTATCTTATCTGATAATGTGATTTTAGCAGCATTATGTTTATTCCCTCCAACATTTTTGCATATGACTACTGAAAGGTGGAAAGTTTACAATTTTCTATTAGTTTTAATATATAGTCTTTAATTATTGCCTGTGAAATTGATCTAGTTCTCATCAGGGGAAAGTTGACTTCAATAACCATATTCCTCAAAACTCCAAAGCCAGGATTTAGTAGCATCTATGCTCTTCTTGATGTTGTTGGCCTTTGTCATTACACTGTTGGAACACACTGAACTTGTGATCCACCAGTACACCCAACTCCTTCTCTCATGTGCTACTCTTGAGCCAGATTTCACTTTTAGCAAGGATACTGAAAAGGTTATGGGCCTTAGAAGCATTGTTTTACAAAGGAACACTAGCTTTCATTTACCATCTTCCGGATATGGCCCTATAAAGAGCAACGATCACTCTTTCCAACCTAACACAGAGTTGCTTTTATGAGAAAAGTTGGACAGGAAAGTATAACATGAGCTCCTTGAGGACTGACAAGGTATAAATCTGCCAAATAAAGGAATAAACAGTTTCTGAGAAATAGGGTGCTATTATGAGGAACTTCAACTTACAGTATAATTGATGGAGGCACTAGTTTAAAAACTTAATTTCTCAGCAGGCAGTTATAAAGTAATTCTGCTCTTGACAATTCAGAATTCCAGATGTTTAATTCTAGATTGCCTCCTGGAACCATTTGGCCTCTTATTATGTCTTGCTCGTTTCTGCAACTCTTTTGACAACGTTGGCAAATAGTGGCAACAGTCTAATCTGTATTTTTTAAAAATTTTCTATGAAATTTAAAAGGTGAAATAATGTATTATTTATTATTAGGTGAGATTAGGCGATATTTATTAGATAATTAAAGCAATTTTGAAGGACTACCGTTAGTCTTATTCAATACTTTTGAAATTCTATTGTTAATTAGAAGCCACTGGATTTTCACGTCTTCCAAAATATAATCAAAATTATGCTTCAGTTTAAATCATAATTTCAGTTTATATTTTAATATATTGTTATATATTAGGTAGTTATGGTGTTCCTCCAATATTTTTTTGAAATGTAATTATGAACCATTAACAACAATCATACTCAAACTGTGTATAGTCAATGTCAAGCTTCATTTCAGTTTACGATTCTGTTTTGTGGGGTTCTAATTTTAGATTCAGGTGGACTGGAAGTTGGCAAATGGGCCATTTCCGGCCTCCGGAGGGCCTCGGGGGGAGGGGAGGCAATTTTTGCCCTCCCCAGGCTCCTAGAGAGGCTCTGGAGCCTGAGGAGAGGAAAAAACAGGACTTCCGGTCCCACCGCAGGTTGGCAAACAGGCAGTTTCCAGCCTCCGGAGGACCTCCGGGGGCGGGGGGAGGCTGTTTTCACCCTCCCCAGGCTCCGAGAGGCTCTGGAGTCTGGGGAGAGCAAAAAACAGACCTTCCCCACCCCCAGGCCTTTCAGAGACAGGAAACAGCCTGTTTCCCTACTTCTGATGGGCCCAGAAGGCCCAAAAATCAACTGGCTGGCGTACACATGCGTGCTGGAGCTGAGCTCGCGTGCCCACCGATATGGCTCCGTGTGCTACCTGTGGCACACATGCCATAGGTGCGCCATCACGACTATATAGAGTTCAAATCTGGTTTATTCTCCATTTTTTCTGCATTTATTATATTTTCTAATGCTAAAAGTACTAAATTATATAAATTTTCAAAGTCATATTCCTGGACAAGTTATTCCTCTGCTAGTCCTTATTAAACTGCAATATTAATTACAGGTAACCTTCAACTTACAACCACAATTGAGCCCAAAATTTCTATTGCTAAGTAAGATAGTTGTTAAATGAATATTGTGCCATTTTACCAACTTTCTTGCCAGTTTTTAAGTGAATCACTGCAGTTGTTAAATTAATAAGTAATTTAGTGCTTCCTCATTGACTTTGCTTGTCAGAAGGTCACAAAAATGATCACATGACCATTATAAATGTAAGTCAGTTGCCAAGCATCTGAATTTTAATCGCATGACCCTGGGGATGCTGCAACGGTGGTAAGTGTGAAAAATGATGATCATAACTCACTTTTTTCAGTGTATTGTAAGGTTGATCAACTAAACCAACTGTTGTAAGTCGAGGACTACCTGTACTCATGGCTAAAAGTATTATCCATTTCAAATTAAATATGATATGGAACTCAATATGAAGCTTCAAAGATAAAAATAAATTGTCTAGCAGTGGTGCAGGCAGCTAGTCTGACAACTCAAAAAATGCAGTCTTGATACAAGGAAGTGTCAACTTGATTAGAAATAGAATAGTGATACTATAAGTAATGTATCTTGTATTCTTAAGAAAGAAGTCATGGATTACAAAATGCTTTTGGATTCTGCTTTATTCTCAATAACTGCAGCTTTAAACAGAACTATTGTTCTGCTATAGATAATATTCAGGGGAAAGTGGTTATCATTAGTTTTACTAGCAGAAAAACTGTGATGACTCCCCCAGATGCTTCCCTAGATCTCTGGATATTAGTCAGGAGGAGGATGAGCCAGTCCCAGGCATATAGGAAGGGAAGTGGCAAATGGCTCTGAAGTGGGGGCTGCGATTCCATGTGAGGGGAAGCAATCAATGGGAGAGTGACCTGATGAGCAGCTGGCTGGAGTGATTTGGCTGAAACATAATTGCATCAGGTCTGTTTTGGCCACCACTCTACAATTATATGAGATAGATAGATAGATAGATAGATAGATAGATAGATAGATAGACAGACAGACAGACAGACAGACAGACAGACAGATAGACAGACAGACAGATATAGATACAGAGATAGAGATAGAGATTATATAAAGGGATGTGGTGGCTCAGTGGCTAAGACGCTGAGTTTATCAATCGAAAGGTTGGCAGTTCAGCAGTTTGAATCCCTAGGGCCACATAACGGGGTGAGCTCCCTTTACTTGTCCCAGCTTCTGCCAACCTAGCAGTTCGAAAGCACCTAAAAAATGCAAGTAAAAAAATAGGGACCACCTCTGGTGGGAAGTTAATAGCGTTCTCTGCACCTTTGGCGTTTAGTCATGCCGGCCACATGACCACGCAGACGTCTTCTGACAGCGCTGGCTCTTCAGCTTTGAAACGGAGATAAGCACCATCCACTAGAGTCAGGAACGACTAGCACATATGTGCAAGGGGAACCTTTACCTTTACCTTATACAATTATATAAACAATACCTGTGGACACATCGTGAATAGCCCACATCCTGATAGATGTCAAGGTCCTCTTTGAACACAATGGGCGAACATCAATATTATATCCAATGAGAGTATCAAATTTGAGCCCTGCAATTAAAAATAACTAGTCTTGTAGGATTTACTCTATCAGGCTGTCTTCTGATAAAAGTAACTGCAAAGTACCTCAAGTTATTAGGACACATCTGTTACTTTCTTTTGTAGTCACATCTTTTGAAAGTAACCCTAAAATAGTTCATCTCTCACTCTAAATTACCTTTGTCTCTAGGTTTCCATTGGTCAGTTTCTTGCTGCCTAATTCTGCGCTACCTATGAACTTTTACTTTAATGTACAGATATGTATGTTGAATAAACTAGGTGGGAATATGTGCATATGGATATGAAAAAATAGTGAGGGCTATGTTCAACTAAAGGCAGGAGAGAGTAAAAGGTCATTTGTACATCATGCTATTCCATAATCTTATCTTAATAGGAATGCATATTTACACCTTCAAAGGCTCCAACTATGAAGAACTGCCAATAACAAGCCATCTGTTACTCAAGCATTGCATGACAGAAGCAGGAATAGAAGTAACCTATTAGCAAAACCAAATCATGAGTCAATGATACTTTTCTTAGCACATGAAGCCTGTGTATTTCATGGTAAGATTTAATTCTGGCTTCAGCCATAACTAAAGGATCTTTTAAATTGTAAAACCAGAAAGGAAATAAAACAAATTTTCATTATTATTACTAAATTAAGTGCAAGGTCTCACTTAAAAACAACAAATTTTGCTTCTCAATATCTATTATCTCAGGTGTTCCACTGAATGCTATTCAGAAAGATTCCGATAGTCATGAAGCAGATTTTCAATAAATTATGTAGCAAAGAAAAAAGAATTTGGATTGACAGAAAAACACTTATTTTATTCTTACTTAATGTAAATGACCTATGCATTCTAAATTAATCTATTTAGTATATCAGAACTTTTTCTTTTACTCATTAGTATGCAATATTATTTATTATTCAGACTTAATAAAAAGTGAGAGCCCCGTTCATCAACTATTCAGTATTTTTAAATTACAGGTAGTCCTTGACTTACAACAGTTCACTCAGTGACCATTTGAAGTTACAACGGCACTGAAAAAAGTTACTTATGATGATTTTTCACTTTGCAGCATCCCCTCAGTCACATGATGTACATTCGGATGCTTGACAACTGATTCACTGTTATGAGTGTTGCAGTGTCCCATGTGATTCCCCTCTTGCAACCTTGGGTCAATGGGTAAACCAGATTCACCTAACAACTGTGTTACTAATTTAACAACTGCAGTGATTCACTTAACAACTGTGGCAAAAAAAGTCATAAAATGGGGCAAAACTCACTTAACAAATTTCACACTTAGCAACATAAATTTTGGGCTCAATTGTGGACGTAAGTTGGGGACTACTTGTATTGATCTGTTAATAAATTTTCATTTTCCTGCTCATGCCAAAAAATACAATTCCAAAAATATATACAAAACTTAATGAAATATTTGCTTCTTTTATTGTTTAAAAGCTTTAAACAAAGCTGCAGAACAATTACTCTTATATTTTTAATTACAGCCCTGTCTCTCAGAATAATAGCTTCATCAGTAAACCAATTTACCATCATAGAAAAATCTGATGCTCTCCTCAGTATACCTAAACTTTCTCAGTGCCAACGTGCATGTTGTCATTAGTAATAAAATAAAAACACATATATTATAGACTCTTCCTTAATTATGCAAATATGCACAGATGTTGATTTCTAAATTATATGATTGTATCACATAAGCTTTTTTGAATTTTGTATCTTAGCTGACTCACACTGTTAAAGATGAGAGGATACATATAACTACATACATGTATAAACAAAAAGAGGAAAAGCAGTCAGGAATTATAGGTTTTAACTGCTCTTTATGTGGTCACATAAACACAAAAGGCAGTAGTAAAATCTCCAAATACAAATTTAAGTTTACAATTATTCTAAAACCAAAAGAATGTGTTGTAATAATTCTTCCCTATAATTCAGATTCAATGTGGAGCATCCAGTAGTCATAACAATTTTTTTCTTAGTTTGTTACTATGTTAAAAGCATGGATATACCGTGTTTCCCTGAAAATAAGACTGTCTTAGATTTTTTTGAAGCCCAAAATAAGTGCTTGACCTTATTTTGGAGGATGTCTTATTATTTTGGGGCGCATGGAGCAAGACGGGGATCCTCTTGCCATCTTACCTGATTTCCAGCTCTGTCTCCCTAACCCTAACCAGAGGAAATGGCCGGGACCAGTTGCACATGCATTTAAATATTTTCGAGGAGGGCTTATTTTCGGGGGAGGGCTTATTTTCAGGGAAACACGGTACTTATAATCATTGCTTTTTAACAGGAAACTGAAAATCCTGGCTTTTGCATTTTTGGACTTCAATATATGCTGCTCAACAACTCAGTTTGAACTAGTGGCTTAGGCAGGTTAGAATGCAGGATACCATCAGTTCTAGTCCCACCTCAGCTGGGTAACCTTGAGCTAGCCACTCTCTCTTAGACCAATTCACCCCATAGTTTGTTTTGTAGAGAAAAGAAGAGGAGGAAGATGTGGTAGGTATGTTCGCCACCTTGAATTATTTTTAAAAATAATAATGAAGGCCAGATACAATAAATAAACCAATAAATTAGGCTAGTATGTGTATTTCAAAATAAAGCAGTAGGGTGTAATTTTTAATAAAATCATCACAATTTAAAAATAATAAAAAATGCAGAAAAACAAAACAATGGGTAATCTGGAAGATAATTTGGCCCTAAAGAAATTGCTTTTTCTTCTTTTTTAAATACATGATAATATGGGAGCCAGCTAAAACACAAAATATTGGCCTAACATCTACCGGTATGTTGCCTGCTTCTTTAGGGTGCCATAACTAAAACTGATCCGTAAGTTTGACCAAATAGCACCCCACAAATTCAGCTAATTATGAGCAGATATAAATAACTTAAACTCTCAAAATCTACCACAAATTATCACAATAAACTACTTAAGAGTTCAGCTGACTCTTCTCCAGAACTACCCATGAAAGTAATTCCCTGTGTGGTTCAAAAATGATGCAATGAAAATGGTGAAAAAGGCAGCCCTCTCTGTTGTGACAATTGCTAAGATAAAGAATAAATATTACATTTCCAATGTTATTAATATATTTATAAAAGAAATATGTGCTCAAATTGTAATTTTGGAAAAGACAGTATTTTGTTGTAGATTGCTAAAACTCATGTGAAACTCCTGTGAAGCTACAATTCCTATAGCATCAATAAATATTTCGTGTTGATTTCTTTGTACTAATTTTCAATGTTCTTACTTCCTGCACAGGAACAGCAACTTTTAAATGAGGCTTTCACCAAGATACACCACTGCTGCCTAGGGAAGTAAAGTGATGGTGGTCATAGTAACTTTGAATCAACAGGATAGTGTCTACAGATTGGGAATTTTAGAGTTATTCTGAGCCCATGCAGGTTTCACTTTCAAAATCAGAATTGCAGGAATTGCAAGGAAACAACTTTGACATCTCTTGACAAAAATGTCTAACCCAAAATTAACAATAAATACAGTGACAATTATGGAAAATCACAGAGGTCATTAATTCTGCATTCTCAGAATTATTCAGGTCTCAGTAGTTTTTCTGGACTTTTCTTCAGAAAAAGTGTTTAATCTATCACCCTGTTTGGTTTCTATAATCAAACCTGAAGCATTCACTAATTTTGTTTATTCTGTGCTGATTGCAGGGTTCTATGTTTTCCAAACCTCTGAGGCATTTGGCAAGTCCTAGAATGGCATAGGCAGGAAAGAAACAGAAACGTGTGGCTTCAGTACAGAAAAAAGCTCCTTTGCCTCTCTAGTCCTGCAGAAAATAAAGAGAGAGACCTACAATAAGAGATCTTATTCCCAACCCAAGACTTCTCTGCACAGAAGTACTTTCACAGAAAATGTACACCCTTGGTCTACTGCAAGTACCATAAATGACAGTTTATGGCAAATTTACACATATGCATCTTCAAGACCAAAATGAAAACTAGAAGTTCAGCCTGATGGACTAGTGATTAGCTTGAAACTCTAGCTCAGGGCTGTCAAACTTCTGGCCCACGGGCCAGATGTGTCACGCGCTGGCCATGCCCAGTTTAGCAAAGGGGGGGGAAGTCCCGATACATCACGTGATACCGCCGTGACATGAGTTTGACACCCCTGCTCTAGTTTGTCTTTTTATTGATTATTTCTACAGATACAGGTAGTCCCCACTTAATGATCACAATTGAGCCAGGAATTTCGGTCGTAAGAAATTGCAGCTGTTAAATGGGTCACCAAGTGATCTGTCTCAATTTTACAATCTTTTTTACAATGCTCATAAAACAGATCTCTCTGGTTGTTATGCAAAAATGTGGTTGTTATGCAAACCACATAGTTGTTAAGCAAATCCATTCTCCCAAATGAGCGTTTTTTGCTGGAGACCCACAAAAAACACACAAATTGTGGTCATGTCACCAGCACCTGAAATGTGATCACGTGACTGCAGTGTATGTTTGTGTGAACATGTCAGTCATAATATTGAGAAAAAATTGTAAGTTTGGGTGGTTTTTTGGGGGGTTTCATTATAACTTTAATCGGCCATTAAGTGACAATTGCCTGTAATCTGACAGATGCGTAGCTCTCTTGATAAGAAGAATGAAACATGAACATCTCTGCATTGACGTTAACTAGTCCTCTTAGTTTAATGAATAAAAAGTACAGGAAATAAAGGTAGTATCTGTAAAAACTAAAATAAAATAAATATATTTTTCCGAATATTTGTCCCACTAATAACAAAAGATAAAAAATCCACACAATGAAAGATTTGAATCCATCCAAAGCTACAAATACAAGCTTCCATGACCATTTTTCAAGTTTTTTTTTCTAAAAAAGGAAGGACTGCTTATCCTGTTAACAGATATGTGAATCAGCCTAAAGGCCTCCCTGCAGTAAAATAGAAAATGTAAGTCTTTTGGACAGAGACAAAATTGTCTCTGTCCAAAAGACTTACAAATTAAATTACAATTTATCACAAGCATCTATCTCTATTCTCATAAAAACCCAAAGAAGGTAGAAAATGAATTTACTCTGCAGGGTGTATTTTCAGAATCTCTAACAGGATTAACAGCAAAATTCTAAATGGTTTGTTTGTAGCTTCCATGTGGAATGTAGATTAACTATTAAATTCAGTTTGGGACACTTCAACATCTGTTTTCAGTGCATTACAATGAAATCAAGGGACCTCATATATACATTTGACTCAATAAATCTGTCAGTAAATTGGTATTTTCCAAAATATTGCCCATAACTTTCAGTATTCAGTAGTCTCATTTGCATGATCCGAAACAATTGCCTCGTAGCGTTCTTCATGGTTGTGCTAAGTGGTCCCAGGCACATGACCTAAAAGTGACAAATGGTTCAAAAAACAAGGCAGCGTTACAACAGATAAGGGAAAAGAAACATGCTGCTATTCCCTGTAACAGAATCTAGAAGAATGGCATGGTCACAACATGATTGAGTCTATCTATCCCTTCTAGGTAATAAACACTAACATAGATGGGGGGGAAACCATATTTTTAAATGGAAACTCTCATTAGAGCCATCAAATTAAACTGCACATTCTTTCATCTTTAAATTAAATACTAGAAATTACTTTAATTATTGAGGTTAGCAACCATCACTGGCTATTTTTTATTCAATACAGTGGGTAGACAATTGTTATGGATTTCTGCAGAACTGATGTGCCAGGATGATGAAAGCAAGAAAAAAGAAATATATGGATTTGACTTGCTGTTAAAGCATGTTGTAGTGAGAGCTAGTTTGGTATAGCAGGTAAGGCATCAGGCTGGAAATCAGGAAACTTGGGAGTTCTAGTCCTGCATTAGGCATAAAACCAGCTGGGTGACCTTGGGCTCTCTCTCAGCTTTCTCTCCTTCAGAAGGAAGCAATGGCAAACTACCTCTGAAAAAAACTAGCCAAGGAAATTGCAGGGCTAGGACTATTCCGAGCAGTTATCAGGACTAAAAAAACAGACTCAAAGGCACAAAAATAAAAGTTCTGATGGTGACAATAGCTGAAGGCAGACAGAGGACAAAAGCAAGTAGTTTTAAAATGTTTGGAAGTGGGCAAGTTCCTGAACTTCAGAGCACTTATCACTAAAACCCTCACAACAAGGAACAGATTTACAAGTCCAAATAACAGCAATGCTGGTAGCAACTGAGTAGGGAGAGAGAGACAGCTTTTATGTTCTGTGCTGAAACAATGGCAACGATGCCTTACAAGGGAGGAAGAGTGATATTTGTTCTGGATTTGAAACACAGTATTTTTTCTGTTATATGTAGTCCCCCACTTCCCAATTTCATTCTATGCAATTAAAGTCAAAGGCTTTGCCCTCAAATAAATTTCACTATATGTATTTTTAGAACTAAAATAAGCTCCATACTTTGGTTAATTGTCCATTTCTAGGACAGATAGCAAAATTTTCATTAAAGAGTATTCATGAATGTTGGAATGAATGTGCTATCTAGGATTTGATGATTCAATATCCATTCCCAGGACGGGTCCCCTGGCATTAAAGGGCATTGGTCTTACCTGAACGCCTTTTCTCAGTGGGTTGCGGGTTAGTCCAGGAATGGGTTGCTACAGTCAGATATGCCCAGAGACTAAGTCACAATTATTCAGCCACACCTCCCTGCCTCTTTCTTGGATCCCCGTTTTTGCTGATGTCGTAGCTGAAAGAGAGGCTTTCCAACAATATTAGGTACGCCCGGCTCCAGATACTACAATCACCAGGGTGGGGCTGGACTATCACTCAACCCACTGAGAAAAGGCTCAACACACCTTCTCCAGTGTAGTTGCGGGATAGACCAGGAATGGGACAACCAAACCCTGGCTGTCCTAAGGGTGGGTAGTCATTGGGTCTGGAGCCCCCAAGGCCAAATGCACCTGCTGCAAGACCTCCTGCCAAAGGATGCCATCGTGGATGCGAAGATATCCAACTTATGCCTGATGAAAGGCAAAGGAGTAGTCCAGGTGGCCGCCCGGCCACCCTGCAAATGTCCTCCAGGGAGGCTTGCATCGATCAAGCAGCGGTTGTGGCCGCGTTTCTCATTGAGTGTGCAGTGTTACGTCTAGATACAGGTATTGCCTGCACCTTGTACGTTTTGGTGATACATGCCTTTATTCAACAACCTATGGTCGAGGAAGACACCTTAGTGCCCAATGACGTTGGCCGAAAGGAGACAAAGAGTGCCTCAGATTTCCTGGTGGACGCCGTTCTCTTAATGTATATCCAGAGAGTCCTCCTTACATCCAAGGTATGCCACCTCCTCTCTAGGGCATGGGAAGGTCCTGGACAAAAGTTTGGCAATATAAGCTCCTGAGCCCTGTGCAACCAGGAGTTTACCTTGGGGATGAAGGAGGGATCCAGATGGAGGATCACCTTATCCGGATGAAAAATGCAGAGATCCGCCCTGAGGGATAGTGCCACTATCTCGGATATGCGCCTTGCTGAGGTAACAGCTACCAGGAAAGCCACCTTAAGAGCCAAATATCTGAGGCTCGTTGTCCGCAGAGGCTCCAAGGGTGGCGCTGTAAGTGCTTGCAGCACCTTGGGTAAATCCCAAATGGGGTATATATGAATAGTCGGTGGATGCAAATTAGTCACACCACGAATGAACCTGCGGATGACAGGATGGCATGCGAGAGGACCCTGTTCACTGCCTATCAGTACCATAGATAACATCACTACTTGCTGTTGAATTGTACTGTTAGATAATCCCTTGTCCAGTACCTGCAGAATGGAAGCGGAGGCAGGATCTATGTGACCTCTTGCGCACCATCCGGCAAAACTAGCCCAGGTGGCATTGTAGATCCTGATGGTTGATGGTCTCCTGACCCCCTGGATAGTCCTTATAACCTTGTCGGGAGGATCCCCTCAAGTACCAGGTGGTCAATTGGAGCCACTGTGACTCCAGATGTACTAAAACCCCCGGTTGAGAGAAATCCTCTCCGGAGGAATTCTCCAGGGCCGTGACACTGACAGACTGACCAAGTCCAAACACTGGCCAAACACTGCAAAGAGCGTTGGTCTCCTCTGCTCCCGGAGTTGGAAACCTCGTGAAGAAAGGACAAAGTTGGGAGTTTGTCTGAGAAGCAAACAGGTCTACTGTAGGATGCCCAAACCTGTCACATATGTCTCAGAAGATCTCCGGATGGAGATGCCATTCGGCGTTGCCCACTGTGATCCTGCTCAGGTAGTCTGCCTGAATGTTTGATGTTCCGGCAATGTGCTCCCCCTTGATAGAGAGGATGTTGTTTTCTGCCTACCTCCCTAACCTCAAGGATTCCTCCATGAGGCGCTTCGAGTGGGTCCCTTCCTGGCGGTTGATATGAGCTTTTGTTGCTACATTGTCGGTCAGCACAAGGACATGTTTCCCTTGCACCGAGTCCCAAAACTGATGAAGGGCCAAATGAATTGCCCTCTACTCCAACCAGTTGATGTTGTTGGTGAGGTCTTGTGAAGACTAGCGATCTTGCACTACCTTTGATTTGAGGTGAGCCCCCCAGCTGAAGAGGCTTGCATCAGATGTGAGCATGATTCGAATGGGCTCTCTGAAGACACTTCCCCTGTTGAGAACTGAGGAAGCCCACCATTGGAAGGACTTCATGATGGGTAAGGAAACCCTGACCTTGGTCAGAGAATTGGAGCTGTTTGCCATCTGATATGGTAGCAGAAACCACTGATGGTTCCTGGCATGTAATCGGGCCCAAGGTACTATTGCCATACAAGATACCATTTTGCCAAATAGTTTGGACAAGGTGGCTATGGGGACCCTGGATCTGAACTACTAAGGTCCTTATGCTGTCCCACCTTTCTTGCAAGAGGAAAACTTCCCCAAGCCTGGTGTCAATAATCGCACCTAGATGAGTTATGAGAGTGGAGGGAACTAGGTGGCTCTTTTTGTAATTTATCAGGAAGCCATGGTCCTGCAGGGCCTGAATTGTTATATCTAGATCCTCCTTTGCCCTGGGAAGGGAGGAGGCCTGGACCAAAATGTTGTCCAGGTAGCATTGCAGTCTCACCAGTATTAATCTCAGGTGAGGGTGGCTTCGTGAAGCTCCTGGGTGCCAAAGCCAGTCCGAACACCAGGGCTCTGTATTGAATATGCTTCTCTGCATAACAGAACCTGCTTGGGCTGGCAGAATGGGAATGTGGAGGTAAGCCTCCGTTAAGTCGATTGATGCCAAGAAGTCCATGGGCCAAATTCCATCCAGAATGGACTGGAGAGAACTCCTCTTGAATTTCCTATAGACCAAGTAGGAGTTTAGGCTCTTTAAATCCAAGATTGCTCTCCACCCCCACCCACCCCGAAGGCTTTGGTACAATAAATAGGATCGAACGTTGTCTTACCTGAACGTTCCTTCTCTGCGCGCTGATGGAGAATCCAAATGATGGGTAGTTCCTCAGCTTCATTGCTGGACTGGGTGACTGTTTCTTTAAGAAACATCCTTGGCCACTCCTCCTTTGCCTGGCTAAGCTCCAGTTCATTCGCGAAGTCAATAGAGGATGGTAGTCCTGAAACAACAGAGGAGACAGAAAACAAGGCAGTCCTGGCAGGAAGCAGCCATGGGATGGGTTGGATTCTCCATCAGCGCGCAGAGAAGGAACGTTCAGGTAAGACAACGTTCGTTCTCCAGCGCGCTGCCTGGAGAATCCAAATGATGGGATATACCCAAGCTAGTTAGAAGAAGGGTGGGAGGCTGCGTCACCCCGGGGAGGGGCAGCCAGGACAGACTGCAGTACTCGACGTCCAAAAGAAGCTTCAGCAGAGGCAAAGGAGTCAATTTTGTAATGTCTAACAAAGGGAGTCAAGGTAGTCCATGTGGCAGCCCTACAGACATCAAGGATGGAAGCCTGGGTAGCCCAAGCCGCTGAGGTGGCCGCGCTCCGTGTAGAGTGTGGAAGTATCCTCCCTGGCAGAGGAGCCCGTCTGGTGCGATACGCCATGACGATGCAGGCCCTGATCCAACGTCCTATCGTGGATGAAGAAACCTTCATGCCTAAGGTAGCAGGACTGAAGGACAGGAACAAGGCTTTGGATTTACGGAAGGCCGCAGTCCGTTTGATGTAGCGGCGAAGAGCTCGTTTGACGTCCAGGGTATGCCATTGCTGTTCAAGGTGATGGCTAGGAGCCGGGCAGAAGTCGGGCAGGATCAACTCCTGGGCACGGTGGTAAAGAGAATTTATCTTCGGCAGGAAGGAAGGATCTGTACGAAGAACCACCTTGTTGGGATGGAACACACAAAGGTCCGGCCGAACCGAAAGAGCCGCTAGCTCGGACACTCGTCTTGCCGAAGTAATTGCTACTAAGAAGGCAACCTTGAGAGTTAGACATCGTAGAGATATAGAAGCCAGAGGTTCAAATGGAGGTGACATTAGAGCTGATAGAACCAGTGGCAAATCCCAAGTTGGATATCTATGGACTGTAGGAGGACGGAGATTGGATGCACCCCGTAAAAAAGTCCGTATACTGGAATTCTGGGTCAAAGGACGGTCGGTCCCAGATGACAGAACCGTGCTAAGGGCGGCCACTTGTCGCCTCAGGGTGTTAGGGGCAAGGCCACGGTGCAAACTGTCCTGTAGAAAAACAAGCACGTCCGAAGGAGAAACAGTAGTGGGGTCCCGATGAGACTTGGAACACCAAGAGCAAAAGGCACGCCAGGTGGCGTCGTATATACGGTTAGTGGAGGCACGCCTGGCAGACTGCATAGTGTGGATCACACAGGCCGGGATGTTGTCCTTCCTCAATCTGATCCTCTCAAACGCCAGACGGTCAACTGCAACCATTGAGGATCTGGGTGCAGTACGACCCCCTGGCTGAGAGATATCCGGTCGCTGGGAATGTGCCAAGGACGTTCCACCGAGAGGTTCCGCAAGTCCGCGTACCAAGGGCAACGCGGCCAATTGGGGGCGACTAGGATGAGGTCCGCTTTCTCCTCCAACAACTTGCGAATCACCCGGAGGATGAGAGGCAGAGGGGGAAAGGCGTAGAGAAGGCCCTGTGGCCACCTGCTCCGAAGAGCGTCGCATCCTTCTGCTCCTGGACAGGGGAACCGGGAGAAGAATCGGGGAAGATGGGTGTTCAGCTGGGTTGCGAACAAGTCGACCGTTGGAAGACCGAAACGCTTCGAAAGCTCCCCGAACAGAGACGGATCTAGACGCCACTCCGCCTGATCTATTTGAGTCCGGCTGAGCCAATCTGCCGTGATGTTCTCGACCCCGGATATGTGTTCGGCTGTTAGGGAGAGGACGTTCTTCTCTGCCCAAAGGAGCATTCTCGTTGCCTCCTCCATCAGTTGTCTGGAGCGAGTTCCCCCCTCTCTGTTGATGTGGGCTTTCGTTGTCGTATTGTCCGTTAGGACTAGAACATGATGCCCTTTCACAGACGTCTTGAAGTGACGGAGAGCGAGGTGGACCGCTCGTAGTTCCAGCCAATTTATGTCGTGCCGTAAGTCCCGAATGGACCAGCGGCCCTGGACAACTGATGATTGCAGATGGGCGCCCCAGCCGAACTGACTCGCATCTGTCGTCAGGGTTAAGCGACTGGGTTCCAGAAAGAAGGAGCCCTTCTGTATGGACGGGGAGAGCCACCACCTCAGAGACAGCCGTACCGAAGCCGGAAGGACAACGGTGATGATTGAACAGGACCGGTGGGATCTCTGATAGGGCAGGAGGAACCATTGGAGGGGGCGAATGTGTAGACGAGCCCACGGGACGATGGAGATGCACGAAATTAGCTTGCCGAGTAATTGGGACAACGTGATCAGGGACACGGACCTGCGGGAAAGGACCTTGGTCACTGATGACTGAATGCTGTGAACCCTGTCGGGGGAAAGGAAAACCCGGCAGCTGGGAGTCAATGAGAGCACCCAGATGGAGGATGTGAGTGGTAGGCGAGATTTGGCTTTTGTTGAGGTTCAGGGAGAACCCATGTTGTCGCAAGACACGAGAAACGACCTTCAGATCGACGACAGCCTGATGACGAGAGGCAGAAAGGATAATGATGTCGTCCAGATAGCACATAATCCTGATGGGAACCTGTCGCAGAGATGCTGCTACACTGGCCAGCAGTTTTGTGAAGGACCGAGGGGCGGACGAGAGGCCGAAAGGCATGGCCCGATACTGGAAGTGCCTGTTGGCATAGGCAAAACGAAGGAACCGTCGATGACAGGGACGGATCGGGACATGCAAGTAAGCCTCCTTGAGATCGATTGACGTCATAAAGTCGCCTCGTCGGACACTCTGCAGGATCGATTTTAGCGAGTGCATCTTGAAATGATGGTATTTGACGAACTTGTTCAATGCCTTTAGGTCCAAGATCCCTCTCCAGTCCCCAGAGGATTTGGGGACGAGAAACAGGCGCGAGTAGAACCCGGAGCCCCTTTGTTCTACCGGTACAGGTTCGATAGCGCAGATGTCGAGTAGGTGATGTATCTCTGCGTCCATTAACGCCCTCTTCTCCGGATTGCTCGGAATAGGGCATTGCAGGAAGCGGCTCGGAGGGCTGGAGAGGAAGTCTAAGGTGAGACCGAAGCGCACAGTCTGAAGGACCCAAGCGTCCCGTTGTGGAAGAGGTCCATTGAGACAGAAAATGGAGAAGCCGACCACCGATAGGTAGCTCTGCGGAATAGTCACTTGCCCCTCCGGAAAGATCGGTTAGACGCTCTGCGGTACTAACGTCTGGAGGGGGGTTGGCCTCTGCCTCGATCACGGTAGGCAGGGCGATCAAAGGCCCGATCTGCTCCGTAGAAGTAATGTTGTCTTGAAAAGTAGGACCCCCTGGGCCCAGAATCAGTCCGAAAGGGCTGGCGCTGGCCATAAGGGGTAAACCGCCTATTGTGGCGTCTGTAGGAGGATGGCATGATTTTACGCTTATCCTTGTCCTCCACAAGGATAGGGTCTAAGGCGTCACCAAAGAGGAGGGAACCCTTGTAGGGAGCAGATGCCAGCTTCCACTTTGATTTGAGATCCGCCTTCCAATGGCGGAGCCAAAGAAGACGCCGGGAGGTGACATTGGAGACAAGGGCCCGGGATGAGAATTTCGCTGCATTTAAGGATGCGTCCGCACAGTACTCAGTGGCTGCAATGATTTTATTAATATCGTGATGCAGCCTGCTGTCCTCAGGTGGGAGCCGCTCCTGTAATTGGCGCATCCAGATCAGAGATGCGCGGGCAAAGAAAGAAGTCGCAGTAGAAGACCTGATGGCCCAAGCAGCGGCTTGGTGTGTCTTGCAGCTCAGACTTCCTGTCCTCGGCCTTGAGTCCATCAAGGACGTCGTTAGATATCACCGAGGAGGAGGTAAGGTGGGCCACAGGAGGGTCCACAGCAGGTAATTGGATCAGATCCTGGAAGGAAGGATCAGAGCAATACAATCGCTTGTCTAGACCAGTGGGAGCTAAGATATAGGCCGGCTGAGACCAGGACCTTTGAACAACATCAGTGAATAATTCCGGACATGGGATAAATCCTGGTCCGGTTTCTGCAGGAGAAATAAGTCACCATGGGGATTAGGATCCAAGGTCTGAGATGATTGAGACGGAGCAATCCCCATGTTAGTAGTAACTTTTGCCTTGTGGAGCAAGGATTTGAACATGGAGGGTCGGAAAAGACCCGTAAAGGCAGGCCTTTCCGGAGCTAGGTCATCATCCTCAGATAATTCCCCTTCCTCGAGCTCCTCTTCCTCCCAAGGAGAGTCCTCCATGAGGAGGGGTTCCGGACGATAAGAATAGGCAAGTTGCGGATCATCACACACATGAACCAAGGGAGGATGCGCCAGAGCCGGAGCGTGATGCACTTGGTGAGGATCAGAAGACAGGATGCGAGATACCGTCTGAGACACGAGATCCTGTCTGGAGAAAGCTGGCGATGAGGAGGTTGAGCCCTTTGTTGGGCAAGAAGATATTGCCTTTCAAAGGCCTTGCGCTTCCTCTCCTCAGCTCTGTCAGTAGCGGAAGAGCGCTTGGAAGGATGAGGACTAGCAGACCTGGCCCTGACCTCACGATTTTTAGGGCCTTTGGAGGAGGTTTTGGCTCTCTTCCTGACCTCAGGAGGACTGTATGCCTGCTCAATCTCGGAAGACATGTCCGAATCCGCCATAACGAAGATGCAGACAAGGTAAGTAGCTGAAACAAGTCAAAAGCGCGAAAAAATTATTTATTTATTTATTTGTTGTTTTTTATTTATTTATTTATTTTTTATTTTTTTAACCATTATCATTAATAAAAATTTTAATTTGCCCCTCTCTTTCTCTCTCTCTCTCTCTTTTTTTTTAATATATATATATATATATATATATATATATATATATATATATATATATATATATATATATATATATATATAGCCAGGAATGAAAGGACCATTATTAAGGCAATAAAGTGTAAAAAACACCAAAGGCTTATTGGCTACAAGGGCCAAGGGTTGCCTAGGTGAAACAAGCTGTCACTCATAGAGGGGAAGCATGGAGGGTGGCCAGGATTGGCTACTGGGTGCTATGACCTCAGCTGTCAAGACCAAACCGTGTTAACACCCCTTCAGGCAAAGCCATCCTGCCTAGCAACAATAATGGCGGGAAACTGCAAGAAGGCAAAAAAACAGGCGCTAGGCTAAACAAGCCCTCGAATGCCACAGCTCCAAAAAAAAAACAAAACGCGCCGAGGAAAACTCTGGGGGAAGCTGCTAGGTCACTGACAAAGGGGTGCGCGGCTTGCAAAAGAAAAACAGCAACAGCCGAAATAGCCAGGAGCCTAAGAAGCTCACTGAGGCAGTTTAAAATGGCGGGCGGCTTGAATTTTCGCCGCCAACGCCATAACGGTCGAGAGAAAAAACCCAGAGAGGGAAGCTGTCAATCAAAGGCGCGCTCGGCTCCGCTTTAGCCGCCGAGCGCTTCCAACAGACCAGAAAGGATCGGCTTGCCCCTTTTAAGCTCCCAGCAGTTGGTTAATTAAGTATTTAATTAGGGGGGTTTGCGGAAGCGATGTAGGGACCCCCGGCCGCCTCTGCAAGCGTTGGAGCGGTGTGGGAGGCAAAGGGGGGAATCCAGCTATCCAGACCCCCACGCAGCGCCCCGGCGGCAGGCCAATCACTCGGAGTTGCCCTAAGGTAGAGCTCCGAGGAATTTGTTACACAGAAAGGGGGAGCAGAGAGGAGTCCCCTGGATAGAGCCCCAGGCTAACTCACCCTCCGCAGTAACAACAGGGCCGTTAGTTGGTCACAGTATCTCCACACCGCTCAGGAGAATCTCTCAGATTAATAATAGATGGAAAATCCAAATTTTGATAAAGTTCATCAGCCAAATTGCTAGAGCCAAGGAAAAAACCCAGTCTCTCACTTGACTGAGTGAATGAACTGGAGCTTAGCCAGGCAAAGGAGGAGTGGCCAAGGATGTTTCTTAAAGAAACAGTCACCCAGTCCAGCAATGAAGCTGAGGAACTACCCATCATTTGGATTCTCCAGGCAGCGTGCTTGAGAATGAGTAAAATCCCTGTCTCCACTGTTCCTCTGGAACAGCCTCTATGGTCTGGATTTCCAAAAAGTGATAAATGGCCTCGTCCATGAGGCCCTGTTTGGTGTTGCTGTGTGAGACAGGGCATTGTACAAAGTGGTTCGGAGGGTTGGAGAGGAACTCCAATGAGAGACCCAACCTTACTGTGTTCAAAACCCAACTGTCTGTTGTCTCCATCCACTGGTCTACAAAGAAGCTCTAGCATCCTCCAATGGGGGGACTGGCCTTGAAGTCATTTTTGTCTACGGAACTGGCGGTTGCCCATCCCTCAAAATGGCCGTTTGTTGGGCGAAAACTCCATGGTTTGGCTTGAAAACTATGTTTCTCAGTCTGGCGGTCTGCCCTTTGGGCGTAAAACATCTGTTGGGATGGACCCTCCTGCTCACTGGACCGAAAGGATGATCTCCAGTAGAAGGAGATGGGGCAACGGTCTACACATCTTGCTGATGAAGGCAGGACCTTCCTTTTGTCCCTGCTTTCAATCAGGATTGGGAGCTATTGATTGTACAGTCCTGCTCCCTATTAATCAGGGTAGTGCCCAGCGGTCTATGTCAGGGACCCTGTGCCTCCAATTGCACCCCGAAGACTGGAGGGAGCAATGAAGTGGTGGCAGTGCCGGAAAACCCCGGGAGTAACCAGCACATACGCAAGCAGTCAACTGATGACTGCTTCAATGGGCGGCGTTCCTAGGGCAAACCTAGGGATAGACAGTACTGGAGCCGCTTCCTCAACCTGAGACAACCAGGGATTGGTGTTCAAACCGCAAAATGGTGCCTTTGCGCCACTCCGTTGACCTGGAAGACCCAGGAACTGGTGGCAAATGAGCCAGCTAGCGCCGTTCTAAAGCGAGTCCTGGTGCTCCTAATTGGCGCCCTGCAGCAGCATTTGAGCTGTCAGCCCACTGCGGCTAATAGGCAGCCTGCTGACTTGCTCGATGGCAGGAGCGGCACAGAGAACAGGCCCCACTTTGATGACAGTGGGGGCCGGAAGTGTGGGCGTCATTGCCAGCCAAGCTGGACTAGCCAGCACAATCCATGGAGTCCGTTGCGCAAGTAAGGAAACCACTGCCTATTCCTAAATTGATTTGGAGAAAAAAACCTGAATTGAAGGATAGTCCAGGAATGGAAGTCAACGAAAAACCAGCCGTCTCCAAAAGAACGTCTCTCTTGGGCCGACTGAGTCAAAAACTGGGACCTGAGAGAGAGGCAGGGTGGCATGGCTGAATAATTGTGACTCAGTCTGTGGGCAGATCGGACTGTAGCAACCCATTCCTGAACTATCCCATAACTACACTGGAGAAGAAAGCCTTTTGTGATATGTAGATCAGTTGGCCAGAAAGAGATATATTTTAAGCTACAGGCTGGAGACACTACTCATAGATATGTCACCAGATGGAGAATTCATATCAACAACTTGAAATAATAGGGTAGAGTCCTTGTGAACTACAACCTTATTTTCCTTTTCAGCTAACTTCCCTAATGTTTTGTGGCAAATTGCCATCCAACACAATTTTTTGCAAATCTGAGTAATATAACTACAAGAAGCAACAGAACATTGCAAGCTTCCAAAAATCATGACTTGAGTTGGTGGCAAGTAATTTTTTTAATTAAATAAATGTTATGGGAATAAAGGGTCAATGTGTAAGTGATTTCTCTCCACTAACCATTCTTTAAAACATCTATAAAGATTATGATTCTAGTGGTGGGAGAATCATTTAAGCAGATGTGTTCAAAAGTACAAGTGCACCTCATTCAATAATCAAATCAAGGCAAGCAAGTCTTCCCCTATTTGAAATGAGTGGATTGCAGTTATTTGAAACTGCAAAGTAATCTTCTCGCACCTTTAGATGGTTGCAAGACCTATTCAAAGTCTGAACATATAAGAGCTAAAAGTACAGTATCTCAGACTGCAACATAGCCCATTGAAGACAAAAGGATCTGGCTTGTGTAAAACTGCAATATCATTTATAAAAGATTATTGGAATCTCTACAAGCTTGGCTTGATATTAGCCAGCTCTGCAGACTCCAGGATATTTCTCATTTGCAACCCAGATTTTTACTTTAGAAAGATCAGGAAAGGAGTATGTTTTGTTGTACTACAGTATTTAAACTAAACTTTCAAAATAAAATCCACTTCTCTATATTCTATCAGATCCTTAGCTCACTATTAGTCAACTTCTAAACAAGAATTCAGGATTCTTGTAAATTTGTTTGGAGCCCACAGCTATGTACTCAAGTATTAGTAAATTCAGGTATTAATCCAACACTACATTAGAAAAGAATAAGACTCTACCACAAAGCCAACCAGCATCCCATACAGCTTTCTATTATTCCCATAGTTAGTGTATTAGTTTGACTGCCAATACTAAACCTCTGTTATTTAATAGGAAGGTTCCTTTGCCTCTGAATTCTCCTTTCCCAAAACTCTGCACAGACTTATTCTTAAATGTACGCATCCATTCACGAGTCCCACCCAACAAAAAAACTATCTAAGTCATAATCATATAAGTGGGTCCGTGTCAAAGCTTAACCATGTAAGTAGAGTCATGACAAGTAATTTTACTCTGATGTACCATGTTTCCCCAAAAATAAGACCCTATCTTATTTTTTTTTTGAACCCCGAAATAAGCACTTGGCCTTATTTTTGGTGAGGTCTTATTATTTTGGGGTGCGTGGAACACAATGGGGCTCCTCTTGCCGTCTTACCTGATTTCCAGCTCTGCATTTAAATATTTTCGGGGAGGGCTTATTTTCGGGGGGGGGAGACTTATTTTAGTGCATGCGTTCAAAAGCCTGATTAGGCTTATTATCAGGGGATGTCTTATTTTCAGGGAAACAGGGTAGTCCTTCCCTTCATATCTGCATAAATAGTGCAGATATAAAAAGAGAAAACATTCTCACACGTAGAGGTTTCCATAAGCCTGGCAACTCATATCAGATTATTAGGGTTCTGGGATACAGGAAAGCTGACAGAGATAGGAAAACTAATTTTTAGAACCTATTTGCATACTAGCAGTGGTGAAATCTAAATTTCTTTCCTACAGGTTCTATGGGCGTGGCTTGGTGGTCATGTGACCGGGTGGGCATGGCTATGTAATCATGTGACGGGGGGTCAAAAGACAAAAACTCACTAACAATGTCCTGCTGGAGCAGGGTTTGACTAGATAACCTCCAGGTCCCTTCCAGCCCTGGATTATCCTCTGAAACTGCGTCTAGTGCCAGGTTTGTAGTCCTTCCTTCCTCTCCTTTTCCCTTCCCTTCCCTCCCTCCCTCCCTTCCTTCTTTCTCTCTTGCTTTCTTTCTCTCTCTTTCAAACAAATTCCTCCCCCATTTTTGGCCTACACCCTCTGCCCCCCCTCCCCCGTTTTTGCCTTAGCAGGCTTCAGGGAAGCCTGCTGGGAGCAAAAACAGACCCCCACCCCAGTAAAAAAAAAAAAGGTTCCTATGATCGCACGCCACAGCTGTGATCATCAGATCCTTTTTTTTTTACCTTTTAAAACCATTTTTTTACTACTGGCTCGGGCGAATAGATAGTAAAAAAAGGCTTTAAAAAGGTTTTTTAAAAAAAGAGGCCCCAACGATTGCGCTTCACAGCTGTGGTTATTGGAGCCTTTTTTTTTAAACTTTTTTAAAGCATTTTTACTACCTATTTGCCTGAGCCAGCAGTAAAAAAAAATGTTTAAAAAGTTTTAAAAAAAATCCGACAATCAGCTGAGCGACCCGTGATTGTCGGAACTTTTTTTTTTTTTTACTTTTTAAAGAAATGCTTAAAAAGTTTTTTAAAAAAGTTCTGACAATCAGCTGATTGTCGGAACTTTTTTAAAAACATTTTTTACTACCGGTTCGGTGAACCAGTAGCATTTTTTACTACCAGTTCGGGCGAACCGGACCAAACCGGTAGCATTTCACCCCTGCATACTAGGTATACAAGTTTGAACTATTAGAGACCAGAATTATTTGGAATTGCCTGAGTCTCACGTTGAAATACGTTATACACTGTGGAAACTTCTTTCACTTCTTTCAATTAGTAGGAAAACGGCATCTGTTAAATCCAAATGCCCATTAAATCCGAATTCATGTTCTGGTATAATTTGAATTGTTTGTATAATTATGCAAACTGGATCAATTGATAGAAGTGACATAACTACATCAATAATTAAATTAATAATTACACTAATTATTACAGTTGCAAATGTAGATAAAGTAAATTGCACCAGTTACATAAATTTTTCAGTGTGAATGTGTTAAAAGAAAATTATATCTGGATGGAGTTAAGGAGATCTTAAAAACAAAACACTGAAAATTTTAAAAAAGAAACCGTGTAGGATACTGTATCTATATACAAGTAGTATATGGATACAATAAAAAGGACAGTTTCCAAGAATAGAAGATATGAAGAATCATAGTGAACCTATTGGTATAAACTAGATTAATCTTTCTTTTCTCTCCTCTCATGCCTTTAATATTTTAGTTTACTATTTCTTATTATTATGATTTTTCTAATAATACTATACATAGGTCTTCCTGGTATTTCTGTTCACATATGAAACTTCTTCTCCTTTTGTTTAACATCCATCTTAAATGACATCTACATTGCCAATCAGGTGATTTAGGAAGAGAACACTATGACCTTTTTTGCCTCTTTACTACTTCAAAAATACATAGTTACCAATGTACTCTACTATAATACACATATCCCAAAGCATTAAGATATATTTAGAACTAGCTGGATACCCACGCTTCACTACGAAACTATGTAATGGGGCTTGATAAATTGACACTTAAAGCTTGAAAATTAATGATTAGTTATGATCGGTCTCTCCTCTCCCCTCAGCCTTGCCCCACAGAAGCCTATCCTATCCCCCCTTCTCTCCCTCAGGCTTGCCCCACAGAAATGTCTCCTAACCTATCCCCTTCTCTCCTTCAGCCTTGCCCCACAGAAGCGTCCCCTATCCTATCCCCTTCTCTCAGGAAGGAGCCTGGCCATGGCTTAATTCAACTGTTTTGTATTAAAGCTTCTTCCTTGCTGTGAAAGTAAAACTGAAAGTGATACTCCTCTCCTCTGTTTGCGTTTTGCATTTGGAACAGATTTCTTTTCAGGTGGTGAGGTGGTGTAGAACTCCTTAGCATCAGAGCATGTTAATCATAATATAGGAAATACTAATGCTCTGATAGTAATTTCGAAAAATCCTTTCTTAGTGAGCACCTAGAAGCCAAGTGGAACATACGTGGCAAATTTCAAGTCTGTAGGCTTTACAGTTCTGGAGATTTCGTGATTACGGCGTGAGTGGTTTTCGCTTTTATATATATAGATATATTTCTATGAACAATGCAAATAATATGCATATTAATTATAATAAACACTAAGTGCTTAACATAAACATTACAAACAAAATACTTTTCAGTTGTTTGAAAAGAGGTTTTCATAGACACTTTTCCATGTAGTCCAAATATCAACTATGCTAGGAATGCATATTGGATTTTTTAAAAGTTTAGAGCATTGGCTATATATATTAAAAAGTATTACTTGGAACAAATAATTATAAATTATGTAAATGCTAATACAATTTTAAACAGCGATTAGACAGACATCAGACAGACACATTTTTAGTTTTCATAATTCATTATAACCTAAGTATTATCTGCCTATTATCATCTACATTTTCACATTATTTCATTGTTCTATGTAACTGTTCAAATGTTTAGCCACAGAATTTTTAAGTGTATCCCTTTCATATTAGATAAATATAGAAAGGAGAAACGGATTAGATTCTGATACAATGCTTCTTAGAATTAAAAATTATTCCAATTTTTTTTAAAAGGGTTGATATTATATAATGAGACTATTTAGTCATTGACAGACTAATATTCCTCGTATTTCTATAAGCAGCTTTTCCCATTATAGTATTTATAAATGGAGCAGTAATTGTTATTGGATAATTACAGATCATGAAAAAATACCCACTATTGCATTAATATAAAAAACAAGATAATGAATAATATTAAAATACAGTATATGAATATGTAACACGTAAATAGAATATTTATTCCTTTAGGAATTGATTCCTGTTATACATACACTGATATAAGCCTTATGGAAGAATTATTTCTTAGTTTCAATTTATTCTTTTTAATTTAAGACAGAACATAATTAAATCTTAGTGATTTAAAGAGCTCAAAATGAATGTAGGATTGGACCCTTGGTTACAATGACAACAATCTAATAACTGTTTTCCAAAACTTTCTAGAATATATAACTTAATCCCAGAAACATAAACAAACAAATATAACTAATTGGCCTGTAGGATAAAAACACATTTCTGATAGCGTTGTGTAGAAAAACAGGAAAGCATTGTGTGGAAAAACAGTGGCATATAAACTTTAGAAGTCTGAAACTGCACTAAGACAGACAAATCGTTTTTATAATTCTATTTTGTAACACTGTCCTGTTATTCTTTTGTCAGTAGAAAAGCAACAACACACTTTTTAGTATCAACACTGATCAAAACAAAGAGAACAAAAGAAATGTTTTTATCATTAAATGCAACAATAAGAAATAAGCTCATTGTAGTAATTTTCCCCAAAAAAAGCGATTTTTTGAGCATTAGCCAGTTAGCTACCTCAAAACATTTTAGAACATTTTAAAAAAAAAAGCAGAGTCATGAGGAAAAGGACAGAATGTGTACACCATACTAGAAGCAGCTTCATCCAAATTCTGCCCTTCGGCCTCTCAGTTTCTTAAAAAGGTTCTAATGCTGATACTTGATAGGAAGGGAAGGAACATAAATAACACAATTAACTATACAGAGATAAGGTTACAAATCAGATATTCTGGGTTTAATTTCATAGTATTTCACTAATTTTCCCTTGAAAAATTAGGAAGAAAATATGAGAAGCCAACATTATCTACAACTTAAAAGAAGACTAAATTTCACAGAGTTATGTTTTTACTTGGGAATAATTTTTACTTCGGAATTCTACCAATAAGCCATGATGCAAGTTTAAGCATGCCCAAAGTCTTTGACATACTCAATCTAATATTAAACATTTTTTCTTTCAAATTAGAAAGGTACTTTGTGATTTGGTGGTTACTATCTAATCAATACAAGATCAAAGTCATCTGATCTATGCAATCAGCTTTTTGGGTACCTCTAACTCAAGATAACCTATTTTTCTTAGATGTACTGTAGTATTTATTCATTTACTACTCTTATAAAATCAAGACCCACACTGCTCTCAAACAGTGGCATAAAAAAAAGAAGAGGACAATAGAGCTCAAAGTTTAAATTTGTTAAAAATTGACTTGTAGTATTCACTAAATCAAACTTACTGCATTTTAGTTTTTTTATGTTTGTGAGGGTGAATGGTTGATTTGTGTCAGATATGCCTGGGTTATATTTCATTTCATCTCTTTATTGCTTTGTATAAAGTAATACTTTAAAAATATAGGATAAGGAAGAATCCTCAGGGAGCAACATTCTGATACCACTGAAGATCAGTAATTTACAAAATGTCAAGAGAAAGGGCAAATGAGCTAATCTAGCTTTCCTTCAGGCCCGAAATTACACACAGAGAAACAGCTGGACCTCTTTCAAGAATAGTGCCAACAATAGAGCTGCATACCTGTCAGCCATAAAGTCTACCTTCAGCTACATTTTACCTCCGCTTTTCATTTTGCCACTTCATCTGTATCAGCACCTCTAGTGTTATTTATTCTTGTTAATCCAAAAATGCAGACATGTGGAAGCAAATGCAGATTAACAACTTTTACTTTTCGGAAGTTGACTCATGGCAACTGGACTTAATTTTGTTGGTTTGAAACATTTCGCTGCTATCCAAGCAGCTTTTTCAGTCTGAGCAAGTCGGTTAGAGGGAATCTGAGTAGGCAAAGATTCTACCAACTCCTAAAATTCTTAGGGTTCATTAAGTGTGGCCTCCCTGGGGAATCTGTGAAGTGGTCTTAATTTTCCTGGGGGACTGAAAGAGCGTAGCATAAAAAATGGGGTGAAGACAGGTTGTGTGTCTGAGGCCACCACCTCTATTGTAGGAATGATTTTTCACTTTGGCACAGGGGTGAAATGCTCCCGGTTCAGACCGACTCAGGCGAGTAGACAACGATGGCGGGCAGTTCGGAGAACCGGTAGCAAAAATCCCTGCCCCCGCCCCCCCCATGCCCAGCTGAGCCTCACAATCATCAGAGCCTTTTTTTTTTCTTTTAAATGGCTCTGACGAGCCAAGCTCTGATGCTGAGTTGCCTGCTAATCGGTAGCAAAAATCCCTCCCGCTCTCCCCCTCAGCTTGCTTACCTTAGCTGCTGGTCGCAATGCCTTGCTACAATCCATTGCATCAGCAAGCAATTGAATCTCCCTGCCTGCATTCAAGCAGGCAGAGAGTTGTGGACTTCAACTCCCAGAATTCCTCAGCCAGTAAAGTAAAGCTGCTGAGGAATTCTGGGAGTTGAAGTCTACAAGTCTTAAAGTTGCCAAGGTTGGAGACCCCTGTTCTATTGGCTAAGTTTTTTTCCCCTTTGGGAGCTTTAAAAAATAGTTAATTGGGTTTTTTTTTAAGTTGTTCTTTTTTTAGATCTAGCCATTTAAAATTTAGGAAGTTTTAAATTTAGCTGCTTTTATATAAAAATAAAAATAAATTAAAATAAAATATTCGTGCAGCTTTCTGAGATTTAGTGTGTTTCTGTAGTGTTTCACTCTAACTACACAAACACACAAAATCTCACAAAGCTGTATGTGGAATTTTGTGTGTGTAAAGTGTGAAAGTTGGTTTTTTGGGCTTTTTGTGGCTGTGTGAGGTTCTTGCTTGTTGCGGGGGCCATTTTGGGTCTACCACAGCTGCTTTTACATTGTGGGTGAGCCAGTTGTGTTGTGTTGTGTGTTGTGTTGTGTTGTGTTGTGTGTGTGTAAAGTGTGAAAGTTGGTTTTTTGGGCTTTTTGTGGCTGTGGGAGGTTCCTGCTTGTTGCAGAGGCCATTCTGGGTCTAGCACAGCTGCTTTTATATTGTGGGTGAGCCACTTGTGTTGTGTTGTGTTTTATAGGTTAAAAAAGGGCAAAGAAGTGACATTGACTTGGCCACACTCATCTGACCAACAAGCCACGCCCTCCCAGTCACCTTACCACCAAGCCCCGCCCACTAATTAAGCCCCGCCCACAGAACCGGTAGCAAAAAGTTTTAGATTTCACCCCTGCTTTGGCATAAATGGATTCTTTCGCACATCTCTCAAACCATCTATCTTCTATGTCCAAAATGTGAATGTCAGGTTTCGAGGTCGTCTCAAATAACATTATTCTCCTCAAAATAATATATTTTTTCTTTTAAATGAAGCTTATATCGCTGATTCTGATCCTGTGGGGCTATTTCTCCTGTGCTGAGTAATCCTCTTGTCTAAAGGCTGGTTGGCTTCTCCAATGTAGAGTTCTGAACCACTTCTGGCTGCACTGGAACAGATACTGTATTACTGTTATGTTTTAAGAAAATATGAAATAGAATGAATTTTCACTGACAAACTGTTTACTTTTCACTTTCTGAACTAAAAACTCCATTTGTACATCCATGCACATCCCTCCCAATTCAAAATCTAGCTCTTCAGGTAAATTTCAGTTCCAGAAGAATTGAGATGGAACTTCTGTGTGATGGATTCCAAACACTACAATTCCCATATGTTTTTTCACAACTTTTAAAAGCCTGGGCTGTCGAAATTTTGGCCAGTCCCAACATGGCATTTTATCACACATCTTAGGACTTTTGCAAAATGCTGCTACATGATCCAGTTTACATGGATATCTTTCGTATGAAGAATTATAACTTGTGGCATCTTCAAATATATCATTCAAGTATTTTTTCCATGTGTTGCATAAATTTAGATCTGCCTAAGCAACCCTTTCTGCCTTTTTGAGCTGCTCTGAAAATTTCTCACTTATTCCATCTTTCATACTGACACAAACATATGGCATAAAGCTACCCACGATTGTTCTATACCATAGCATTACATAATAACTAGCATTCCAGTTTGGACTAGTGTTTAAGGCAGCAGGCTAGAAAGTAGGAGGCCCTGAGTCAGGGTGCATTTGATTTAAATCGATTTAAATCACGATTTAAATCACAATTTAAATTACAATTTAAATCATAATTTAAATCACTAGTAAAAAGGCTTGATTTAAATCAACTCAATTTAAATCACAATTTTTAAAGAGCAACCATCATCTCTGTCCTGCAGCAGCTCCCACCTTTGACCCGCTGTTGATTAACCCACAGTCCCATTAACTTTAATGGGACGGCTGGTGATGCAGCAGTGACCCAATGAAGTGAGGGACGTGACAGGCAGCAAGGGAATGGATGCCCACTAACAGCCACTGCCATGATGGATCTGAAATGACAAATGCTCTTTAAATGTAAGGACTCATCCTTGCTAGTAGTTAGAATCTTTAATATTATTTTTTTTAATTTTATTTATATGCCGCCCTTCTCCAGAGACTCAGGGTGGCTTACAATGCGTTAAGCAATAGCCTTCATACTTTTGTATATTTATACAAAGTCAGCTTATTGCCCCCACAAACTGGGTCCTCATTTCACCTACCTTAGAAAGGATGGAAGGCTGAGTCAACCTTGAGCCTTGGAGAGATTCGAACCAGCAGTAATTGCAGGCAGCTGTGTTAATAACAGTGTGCTTAGACCACTGTACTATCAAGGCATTTTGCAAACAAAATGAAGGTTTCTTATTTAGCTTGCAGAGCTTAGATTCATTGAATGAATTTACCAAAAATGTAAATATTGCAGAATATACAACCTCATGTTACATAACTAAGCTCCATTTCATGTGAATAAACTAAATTATTAACGTACCTTAAATAGAAAACTATCCTTAGATAGATTTTTTACTCCAAAAGCATTTTATTAAAATAAATTTGATAAAAATAAAAAAAAATCCGATTTAAATAAAAAAAATCTGATTTAAATTTTTTAAAAACTGATTTTTATTTTTATTTTTTTTAAAAAAAAATCATCGATTTTTATTCACCCTGCCCTGAGTTCTAGTTCCAGCTTAGCCATGAAAGCCAGCTGGGCAATATTGTGCCAGTCACTCTCTCTTAGCTCAATTCACTTCACAGGGCTGTTGTTGTTGTGGGTAAAATGGGGTCAAAGGGACATTGGATATGTTCGCCACCTTGAGTTAATTTGTAGAAAATAAAGGTGGAATATGCAGGGGATAATATTCAGACATTATTCTCTAAAATATACAGTTGCCTTTGTAGAAAATATAGTTGCACAGGTTTAATACATGTAACACCTGAAGCAACCACCAACTGTCCACATAAGTTTTTCACTAACAATTAATGCAAACATAGGCTGGATTCCATACAGGATTAGAAAAGCTGCAGGAGACTGACACAGAAGCAGGGCCATGTTAGATTTCCTGGAAGACAAATTACATCACTTCTCCCTCAGAACTTTTTTCCACTCCAGTGAGTCATAAAAGCTACTATATACAGTAAGTTTAACAATGAGTGCCTGTGCTTATTCCCCCTTGCTCTTATCTTTCTCATCTGCTTTTGTAGTTATTCTGTGTCTTTTATGCTGCAATGCTGTGCGCTGAGCCAGTCTTATTCTTTACATTTAATTGTCCTGGCTAATGAAAGTTTTAATTAAATTTAATACCTGCACAAGTAAATATTTGGTATTTTCTCTCTTCAAACTTCAAAAAAAAAAGGTCTTAAGACATTCTGACTGAGGTAACGTTAAAGTAATTTTTGCTGTCATCTATCCAACAGATGACAGCAATAAGAAGTAATTAATTATATAGATAGTCCTCAAGTTATGAACATTCATTCAGAGACCATTCAAAGTTATGGCAGAGATAAACAAATAATACTTACTGTATTTTTCGGAGTATAAGATGCACCGGAGTATAAGACGTACCTTAGTTTTTGGGGAGGAAAATTTTAAAAAAGCTGATTGGTGGGTGGATGGGCCTCCCGGAATACCAATTAGCTGTTCCCAGAGGTGAATTTTAGCAACAGGTTCCTTGGTTGTGAGCTCTGTGCCTTGCTTTTTTTTTTTTTCCTGCCTCTGAAACTTCTGAAACTCTGTTTCAGAAAAACTTTTTTTCCTCCCTCTGAAAGCCTCCGAAACAGACCTTCAGAAAAAAAGCCTCTGAAGCTCTGTTTGGGGGCTTCTTTTCTGAAGCTTTGATTCTGATGCTTTTTTCAGCCTCTTCTCCGTTTGAGAAGCTGGGTGGGGCTACATTCGGAGTATAAGATGCACCCAGATTTTCACCCTCTTTTTTGGGGAAAAAAGGTGCATCTTATACTCCAAAAAGTATGGTATGTCTGGTCCCAAAGTTATAGCAATTGCAACACCCTTGTGATCTTATGATTAAAATTTGGACACTTCACAACCCATCCACATAACCACAGGGATGCTTCAACTTCCCTTAGCAAGCTATTTCCCCCCATTTCTGCCCTTTTGGCTTACTGCACTCTGCCATCTCCTTGTTCCTACTACTGACCAAGCATACCCAGCACAGCCTTTTGCAAGGCTAGTTACTGACTGCATAAGGGCTTCTTTTCAAGGTTGCACATGGCAGTTTCCTCACAAGACCTCAGGAAGAAGGCCTCACATGACCAACAGCTGCCTCACCAAGAGCCAGGCTGGGCATGCCCTGTGAGGAACAGGAGCAAGAACATAGTAAAAGTCAGCCGGTAAAGGAGAGAATAGGCAATCAAGGATCTCAAGTACAGGGTGGCAAGGGCAGCTGCAGCTGGAGCTTTGCACTATTTTGCTGGGCTAGGCTAAGGCTTCATCCTGCAGGATTGGAGGCTGCAGCTTCACACTGAAGCTCAGGGGTTCCTTGCAGAGTTGTGGCGTGCCAAGAAGCCCTTGAACTGCAGGATAGCAAGCAACCCCAGAGTCATGCAATTTTATGAATGCTTGCCACCATGCAAGGCAAGTTGTATGACAACCCAAAGGGTGGAGATAGGCAGTTGGGGAGAATTAAAGGGAGGTAATACCTTACCGTGGAAGAGCCAAGTCTTCGGACTGGGCGGGACCATCTGAGAATAGCTTGGATTGGGATTGGTCCTTAGTTAACAAGCAATGAGATTCAGTCAATAACAGCTACATTGAGTGGCGGTATTCCCATTGATAAGTGATGCGGTCACATGACATCTCACTTTATGACTGTGTTGCTTAATGATAGAAATCCAGCTCCTAATTGCCATCGTAACTCAAGGACTATCTGTATATTAAAATATACACATGGATCATTCCATTTTGTCCCGTTATTTATTCAACTATATGTTAAATATATATATGAAAGGAATCTATAAAAGATATTCAAATGATGTGTTAGTTCCTATAAGGATCAGAAATATGCAAGCCATAGTATTCCCTGTGACACTTTACTAAAGTAAAAGTTGGACTTTAAAAAAACACGACATGACCCCTTTAAACTTGAAGAAGTTGAAGAAGACTTCTGAAAATACTATGGATAGCCAAAGGAATAAACCAAACCAATGGATCCTTGAACACATTAACCCAGAGTTCTCTCTCGAAGCAGAAATGACCAAACTCAAATTATCCTACTTTGGACACCTTATGTGAAGAACCAGTTCTGTGGACAAAGGCTCCAATATTTAGAAAAATGGAAGAAAAGTCAAGAGGATGACCAGCATCAAGGTGGATGATTCAGTTGCAGTGGTGATGAGTGCAACATTGGGAGACTTGAAAGAACAGGTTAGGGGTAGATTATCATGGACAAGAGTCATCCTATGTTGTCACTGGCATTCAAAAACAACTTGATGGTACATGATCATCAATGGATTCTTCCATCAATATCTATTTAAAAGGTGAGGAATATATGCCTTACGAGATTTTAACAATTGACCTATGGTTCCACTAGCTCAGTGATGGCTAACCTTTTTGCCATCGCATGCCAGGAGAGGGGGGGCGGGGGAGAGTCGCACGCGCATGTGCCCATGCGTATGCATGAGCAACCCCCTCCCCCCTCCGCTCCTGGCACATGCTGGCCTGGAAGGCCCGTTTTTCTTTCTTACCTGGTTCCAGATCCTCCCTGTGTATCTGGGAAGGGCGAAAACAGCCTTTCCCACTCTCTTGGAGGCCCTATGGAAGCTGAAACAGCCCATTTCCTAACTCTCGGTGGGACAGGAAGTGACATTTTTTTGCTGTCCCCAGCCTCCAGAACCTCTCTAGGAGTCTCTAGGAGCCTCTCTAAGAGTCTCTGGAGGCTGGGGACAGGAAAAAATGTCACTTCCTTTCCCACCGGGAGTCGGGAAATGGGCCCTTTCAGCCTCCGTAGGGCCTCCAAGGGAGTGGGAAAGGCTGTTTTCGCCCTTCCCAGATACACAGAGAGGATCTGGAGTCAGGCAAGAAAGAAAAACGGGCCTTCCCCACCCCGCCCCCAGGCCCTCCAGAGGCAGGAAACAGCTTGTTTCCCTACTTCTTGTGGGCCCAGAAGGCCCAAAAATCAGCTGGCTGGCGCGCGCATGCGCCCCAGAGCTGAGCTGGCGTGCCCACTAATATGGCTCTGTGTGCCACCTGTTTCGCCATCACGGCACTAGCTGTTTCCACAGATGCACTTTTTCACTTCTTCCTGCAAAGAAACTATCAATGGTTATGGCTTTGATCCAGGAAGTAGACAAGTTTCTCTCCAAATACTCTGGACAATAATTAATTATTTTTTTAAAATGCTAAGATTTTTTAAAAATCCTAAGAAACTATCATGAAATATTTTTTTAACTGCTGTAATTCAAAAGTAGGTCTTATTTACAGAACCAAAAACCAACCTTATTGTGTCATTTTCTCTTGCCCATCTTATGCAATAGTTACCACCACCACCCTTTGAGGCAGAAAGCCTATTTGCCATCTGTCTCTTGTTTTAGTCACAGGCAAATCTGTTGTCATATTGTCTTTCTTTGCCCATGTGAGAAACGACTCTCACATAAAGTTCCATTTTCTTAAGTACACCTAGCCTACTAGGAGATGAGATGGACTAAAATTGCACTGTTCTAATTTATTGTTTGGTTCTAATATATGCAATGGACTCCCCCCACCTGGACCTTGCAGTGAGACTCCATAAAGTATTCAAAAGGGGGGTTTGCAAAGTGTATTAGCATAAATTGGGTATGTCTCTCTAACAGATCAAATCAATCGCATCTTTTAGAAAGCTTGCTAAACTGCTTCAAAACAATTTTGGCACAGCTTCTCTGCCGGAGGTCCCAGTCGAACTGCAAACACGATCACACGTAGACAACTGGGAATAGCCTTTAAACCAACTACCAATCTTCTAAAAGATGCAGCTGTTTTAATCCTTCCAGAATACATGCTTCCTTTTTCACTGACATTAACATGCTATGCGTAAGACTGACACATAGCACCTACTTTTCTCACGTCTACATTTACCACATGGATCCTCTATTTTATGCAGAGTTCTTTCATTGAACTCTCTGGAACTTGTCAATATGATGAAAAAACTGATCTATACACCATAGTCTCACTCCTTCAAGCTGAACAGGCGAGAACCACCCATTCCTGGCTGCTGTCTCCACCCACAATGGAGAAACCCTCAAGAATTAGTATGGCAGCTAAGCTAGCAAGGGCTTTTAAAATGAGGAAGAGGATATATCACCTATGGAATCTTTATTTGAGAATTTCCAACTTATCAATAATAGAAACTGATATGCAGTCCAGCATTAGAATATTCAAATTAACAGGCTATTCCAGTTATTTATTCAAATTGATATATTATTCATAAGCAGCCCACTAATTTTGTTTGAACTTGTATAATTACAATACTGAAAACACAAAATCCCTGAATATCCAGCATTTGTATACTATTTAGAAGTAGTGTACAAATATATCACCCCAGTATTTCCCAACTAACGCTGGAATAATATAAATACTTAAGTATTAAAAAAACCAAGCAGAGTTAAAAACAGGTTTCAAAGTCCATACCAAGCGGTTTATCCAGAACTGCTAAAAGTTTTAGTGTGGTTGTCATAGAAGTTCAGAAAAAGAATTCAAAATGACTGTGTGCTTCTTTTTTAAAATGCACATTTTTAATGTGGGACAGCCTTAGGGAAGCACAGAGCTAAAATTAGCCTTCTAGAAACAAGAAATCCTTTCCTTATCCTTTCTATATAAACAAGAGCTGCCAATTTGTCCCCATCATTGTCAGCAGACAAAAGCAAACCAAGTCTGCAGCCAGACCACATTAAATAAAAGACATAGTAATTCCAGAGGCTGCCTAGAAGCCCACTGGGGTGTAAAGTCAAAACTGAAGCCTGCTTGTCAGCTATTTCCATAAAAGAACCAGAAGAAACAGTGACACTTCTATACAACAAAAAGGTCAAGGAGTTCATAGCCTTTTCATGACCCCAACAAGTCAAGGTCAAAAGATTCAGGTAGCAACTTGGCCTGGGCATAAGTTACTTGTTCAAATGAATTGTTTTAACAAATCAGCTTTGGTCAATTAAACCTAACAAGACATGTTGCATCACATAGCAGGGTTCCTGACACTGAGGCCAGGAGCTGAGACTGGCCTCATAAAACAAGGCTTTTAACGTGGCATAACAAATTTAAGGTAATCCATCTAGAAACCTCAGACATCAGCAGAATAAAATGCAAGCTGCCTTTACCAAGAGTAGTTTTCACATCTTTTCATCTCGCAGCACTGAGAACACTCCGTTAATAAAATATATATATCCATATACAAAACAAAAAAGTATTAGTTTTTTTTAAATGCTAAATTTGCAGCACAATTTTAGAAATTTATTCTGATGAAAATCTCATTATGTGAGATATACTATAATGTAAACAATATTGTTAATGCCTTAGGAACTTTCTCCTAAAAATGCTTATAGCAGTTTTCTTCAACTTCGGTGACCTCTAAACATATAAACTTCAACTCCCAGAATTTCCAAACAGTACAGTTTTTGTTAAGAATTCTGGAAACTGATCTTCACATATAGAGAGATGCATATGATTGTATAGTTTCTACTTTTAGGGAGCAGAAAGCTCTTTATGCTCAATCTTCATCATATTCAAAATGAATCTATCTACATTATTCTTTCTAAAAGCATCATAGGTTAGATTTAGAAATAGCAGGTAACTATTTTAAATAATGGAAAGCTTCCACAGGTTATTCCTTAGGTTGAGTAAGAAATATAAAATGGATATACCTATAACAATAGCCACTAAATATTACAAACTGCAAAGCACAAGAATTCATGACATCATGTAAAACAACCCAAGTCATTCAGTCCATTTTATTTAAGCACTTTATGCAGTGAAGACCAGTAGAATTTGAGCCCTATGAATCCTTAACAAATGTCTTTAGAAGGTATAGAATAGAATCCTTAGAATATCTATCAATAACTTTCTTCACAATGATTTGAAACTAATTTATGTTACATTTCTTAGATAAACATGCTTACAAGTGTGAATTATACATATGCAAGCAAATCAAAATTGGCAACGACTCTTTGCCTTCCTATTAGCCAGCATGGAATGTGTGCGTCCTCATCCTTGGAAACACAGCCAATATTTTTCATTTCTCAAATTGTTAAATCAGAAAAGTGACAATGATTAATTATTTAATAGATATTTTTACTTCATAGAATAAACAACCTTTTCTGTGTAAAATAGCCAAGATCTATCCTATTTCATGAATTATTCTGCGGACCATGACAGTATAATGTGGGAGATGGCAATACATGGACCTCCAGATTCTACAATAAACCCACTGCCTAGACTCCCAAACAACATGGCCAATATGCTATGGTCCAGCAACATATGAAGTGGCATACAGGACACAAGCATTATTTAATCAGTAAAAATCCAAATCTAAGGGTCAAACTGCACCTAAATCAGTGCTGGGATTCAGCCGGTTCTGTCCAGATCAAGCAAACTGGTAGTGGCGACTGTGGGTTAGGGTTAGGGCGCTCATATCTGCGAACCGGTAGGGAAGGTAAGTGAATCCCATCTCTAACCTAAATATGTAAATTTAAAACACACAGTCAGAAGTGAGTATGTCTGATAATTAATCAGGACAGAGATGGCAAAAATAATTTAATCCCTTTCTCCTCTACTAGTAACTTGAGTAAAAATCATACTCTGAATCTACTACTTCAAGTAAAAAGGAAATCTTCATGACGCTAATGTGTGAAATGTCTCATAAAAGTAAGTACCAATTTTAGAAGATGGGCTTTCTTTAGGACCACAGCAAAAATAATAACTGCTACATTTCTTTTCTAATCCCTTAATTATTAGTTCCAGCAACAACTGTTATTTCCATCTTTAAAACCATTCTTTAATTACAAATATGCATTTAGCTTATATCCACAAGACCAAATTACCTTGAATACACATTAAATACATCTAGTAATTGGATTTTATGTCATCCTTTGCAAAAACTTGTGAAATTTATCAAGCATGATTATATCAACCATCTAATTGAAGCTTAATGTATTCAGGTTTTATAAAATTAGACTAATTTAAGAATGTTCTCCATCTATTATTGACATTTACTGCTGCATGAATGGGCTTCTGCTTGTGCAACAGTTTTCTCTCTTCCTCCTGAGTCTTTAACACTAGAGTGGCCCACTACTTGTTATAGCAGATTGAGGGACACAGATCAAAAGAGAAAATTGTTCTGCTTATAAATACTGCTCTGTTGATGAACAAACATCCATCTGGATTCTTCTCCCAAAAATAAAATGAATATCTCAAGAAGAGCTGTCCTTTAAAAATTCTGTACATTCATGTCATAAAGGTATATTATAAAGACATATCCTTTCCAGAAGATATTGTCAAAAACTGAACTTTTATCAAATTACCAATTAAAATCTTTAACCTAAATAGTAATTATGCACTAGCTTTTATTTCTATATAGTGGAATTTGTTCCACACACTACATAGCAGAAATTATTCTGAAGCACTTTCCTTTAAATATTTTATTACCCACTTCTAATTTTACCTCAAAATATTAGAAAACACCATTCTTTTTCCTAAATTAACAGATTCAAAACATTAAACACCTATCTTCCTATCCAAATACAATAAGAAGCAATAAGAGGTGTTTCTAGAGGTCCGTTTATAGGAGCAGAAAAGCATTACTTCTTACTAAAGCTAGTTCTGCAACATTCTTTCAACTAATCTGCCTTGCTGCTGGGTCCCCTCCATCTTATAATTCCAAACAATCCAGAGACCCTCAGAAATAGCGCTAGGTAAAACAAGAAATTGTAATAGCTGAGAAACTATGTTGCATATCCATTTACTCCTTTCTGAGCCAATTGATTAATTCACCTCCTACATTTCTAAATAAAATTAAGTGCTTCTTTTCCAAAGGTTGGATTTTTTAAAAGTTTCCGGTCCAGAACATGAATTAGTTATTGCAATCATTAAAATGACTAGACAAAAATCATGCTTATTTTGGCATGCAAGATATTAAGAATGTTTTTAGATTTTTGAGAACTAGTACATTAAATATTTAGCCCACTTTGAAATATTAATCCTTAACATATTAATACTTTTAATATTATTGATATGCTTTATAGCTAATAAGAAAATTCCAACATGACACAAAACACTCATTTTGCTCAATACACGAAATTGTATGCCAAATCCTACTGAAAAGTGAACCATGCTGGAATATGTAATACTGTAATGAATATTTTAATACAATACTGAAGAGTGACATCAATACAAGTGTTACATTTTTACATGCAAGGGAAACAATGAGTCACCAGATACATTCAAGTTTGGCAGCAGCCATTTTGTGCAAATATCTTAAATGGCTGGGTGTACATATCACATTAAACCAGTACATCCCAAACTTGGGTAAATTACCCAAACTTCAGTAAAAGTGCTTTTCCTGTGGGTAACAATACACAAACCTATTATTCAATCACAATAGGGACAACTGACTTAAAAATATTTTACGAATGAAGGCAAATATATGTGTCCCAGGATAATGTTGCAGGATCTAATCTGGATCTGACTGTGTCCCAGGATAATGTTGCAGGATCTAATCTGGGTCAGTCATGGGACCAGAGGTTTAGTCTTCCGAGTTTTCGGACTCGTGCTGGAGCCCATCCTCAAGGAATTTCTCTCTACCAGAATGTGTGGTAGAGAGAAGTTCCCTGAGGATAGGCTCCAGCACGAGTCTGAAAGCCTGGAAGACTAAACCTCTGGCCCAGTGAGCAATCCAGATTGTATTCTGCATGGGTTAAAAGTTTGGGAAGCACTACATTAAACCATGGCTGAGTTCACAATAGGTTACAATGTGGTTTACAAACCACAATGGCTATGCTCATATTTCTAGATCGCTGGACTTGACTTTATTTCATAAATAATATAGTACTCATGATTTCTACAGAAACTTGCTACCACTGACATAATTACAGCAATTTTTACATAGAAAATTGCATGAACAAATGACTATTATCCATACCCTCTGAAGTCCTTAGAAACATAGAAATGCATTTCATATCTCATGTGAAGCACATTACACACACACATATCAATTAAACTATATTGTTTTTGCATTACTACATGGTTTATTTCAAATATAATTTTTAAATTGTCATTTCACTGTGTGCAAAATGTATCTTCTCAAAATTGTCTTCTAATACTTCTAAAATGGCCTACACACTGTTAAAAGTTAGTTTAATCAGTCAATATTGCAACTGTTTCAGTAAGCAGTAGCAGATTGTGTTTTAAATTCTGCTGCATTGTAATACTTCCCTTCTAAAAGCAATCAACCTGTACCTTAAATTAGCCTTTATGACTGTTAAATTGACATGCCCAGATTGTTTTCAACATTTATTTTAACTGATAAAATTTTCATTTATTATTTACATTTATTAACATCAATCGACATATAGTCAAAATGTATAACACACACAAAATAATTTGAAATAACAACTTAAAAAATTCTTAACTCAAATTTCCTTTTTTAAAACTTCTTTAAAAATAAATTCTATTTTAGTATCTATTACTGCATTAATACGTACCAGGAGGGAGAGAATAACCAATGCCTAATATCAATGCAGCTGAATACAATACAGCTGCAAATTGTATATGCTTTAAAAAATTATCCCAAGATGATACTAATAATATAAACTATTACCATTCCTCCAAGATATATAAGCTACATGTAAGCTACAAATGTAGACGGCATGTGAATTGAATATAATGCCAACAAAGAACATGTGGGTGTTATATATATTTATATACACACAATAGATATATATATAGATATATATAAATATATATACACACACACAAACATATATTATACACACACACACAAATACACATTTTTACTTTATTCTTATACTCAACTATTCTTTCTCTTATTCTAAAATCAAACTAGCAGTCACCTGATCTGTTCCCCCTTTTTTTCTGCAGACATGACACATTTCAGCACTTATGTAGGCCAGATTTCCTTCATGTGGCTTTTTAGGTAAAACTGCTAGCCTATTAATTAAGAGAATAATGGAGGTTAGCATGAAAACAATATTAATACTATCTAGGAAACAGCAGCAATGCCTTAGTCTTTGCACTGGCCTTGGGTGCCAACTCATGCAGCTTACTTACAAAAATAATTGATGTTTTACAATCTGGAAATCCAAGTGCACCCAAACTAAAACAAACCGGGATAAACTGTATCTTTCTGCGGAAAACAAAATATATTTCTATTTGCTTGATAAATGGAAGCAATATTAGATTCCTAATATTTTTAATCAATGTGCTAAAGCTGAATTAGTTATGTAAGTTTATTGAAATAACAAACATGGTGCAATTCCATGACATATAAATAACACTCAGAAACTCTGTGTGCTATGTGTGTTATGTGTTATCATAATTATTTTAAGGACACATAATATATCCCAAGATGCATTAGGCAGCCTAAAATAAAAGCATGTATTTCTTTATAACTCCAGAACAGCAAACACCAGGAGGATTAAATTATTTAGGAAAGAAATACACACCAAAAATAGTTCATTTCAATAAAAAAAGAGGAACTTTAAAAATGTGCTGCTATAGAATAAAAAAGTTATCTATTAGAGGACAGATTTCTTTTATCTGAAGTTCTACTGCAGCAAATAAATACAACAGCTTTCATTCAGTGATTGTCAAAAAACTTTCCAATGTGCCCACTGCAATGCAGATGCCAACCAACGAATCAAAGGCATTCAGAAACTAGACAAAGAGGGTTTGATGCCAACCTCGGTGCCACTGGCAACCATTATTGGCATCAAGCACATTGTCTGCTTTTCCTCCCCCACTCTGCTGGCACTTGACAAACAAAATGGCGGTTCTTGTAGAAACGGAACACAGCATAAGAGCTGTACTGACTGAATCAAATATTACCAATTGATTTTATAGACTGAAACACAGCCTATACCAAATAAAAGAAACTAATAAATATATCCTTTTTAAGTTAAGCAAGATATTGTAATCCTAATTCTTAATTTTGAGATAAATTTAACTAAAACATGTAACATTTAAATAAATGTTATTAAAACAGGCTTCTTGCTTCATCTGCACACCTGTAGACCACAAATTATTTTAAGACTATTTTCTGCCCCCAGCTAACAAAAGGAATCAACATCAATCAAATAAGAATTTAATTCTCTTGTGTTTTGAAACTTTAAGATAGGAATTCTGGGGGGAAAAAGGGGATGGCAAGAGAGAGAGGGCAGTTTTTTAAGAAAAAGAGTTATATACTGTCAATATCATAACTTGGTAGACTGGTCTATATTTCTTCCTTCAATGCAGATTTGGAAAAACTTAAAAATACTCTCCAGCAAATCATAAAAGTGACTTATATTTCTATATCAAGAAATTATCAATATATTGTAGCATTACTCTGCTCTGCAATGCGGATACCAACTAACAAATCACAGGCATTCGTGTCTAAACAAAGAAGGTCCAATGCCAACCTTGGTGCCACTGGCAACCATTTCTGGCTCTCAAACTACTCTTCCTCATGTTTTTGCCAATGTTTCAATATAGCTGTATTTTATTCTTTCATTCATTCAAGAATTTTATCTTTTCAACTTTCTGTCCATGAATTTTTCTTATCATCCCACCCGTTAACCATTACCAAGTACAACTCTCTTTAAAAATATTTTAGTTTGATATAATTCATGTATATATGTAACCAGCCTTCATTCCCTACCTGCCAATGGATTAAGAGGCAGCTACCTTGAGAATAATTCAAACCTAGAATCTTTTTCTATACAAAGGAAAAATGGCTGAAAATATATTTTACCACAAAAACAGTAAATCTAAAATAGCCTTTAGCAGATTATTAGCTAAATATGTATCACTTGTGATAGTGTCCTTCTGTGGGTAACCTAATATAGAAATACCAACTTTTCATCCATAATTGTCACTAGCTGAAAAAATATTGGAAAATCCAATCATCTTAGAAAGCATTTACAGAAGTTATTTTGACAATTCATACACAAATCCTGATATCATCTGATATCGTCAGTGTTTTACAGGAATCCTTGTCTCAATGCAAGCAAACATAGCATCTGAAGAAATACATATGCACAAATATAAAAATGCTGTATCCATTTTATTTCCAGATACAGGTGACTTTCTAATGGAGATAATATACAACTAAGTAAAACATTCCATCATAAAGTCACTGACTACTTTATTGTTTCACATATAGTTTAACATAACTATGTTACCTATATTTAACACTTTGTTTCCGTTATTAAACATTACATTTTTAGATACTCTGAGTATTTAAGGGAATATATAGTTCATACAATTAGATCGAAATTTTCACTATAGTTTTTGTTTCAAGATTAATTTGCAGTGTATTTAAATTCATATAATCCTAAATGAAGGTCTTCTTCAATCCCATTCAAGGATTGCAGATTTAGATTACAAGAATTTTCAAATGCATATCACAGCAAATCTTAGAAAGTTAGCCATGCTAAACTCACATTGAAACCAATGGAACGTAAATAGTATTCACTTGCTCTAAACTGGAATCCAGGCTACATTTTATAATTGCTCTCATTGTTGAAAAAGAGAACTGTCTGCTTTTATGGTAAATGTTTTTCACGGTAAAGTTACCATACAGTAAGTGTATACTGAATAAAGTTAGAAGTTAGCAATGACAATATTGGACTGAATTATACAAAATCAACACTAAGAATACCAAGGAAAAGCCAAGTCTTTTGGTAGTATCATCATAAACATGAAAAACAATTTTACTTTTTTATATTTATATTAACATTCCCCATCCATCTTTCTTTTGGCAGTTTCTAGGACCAGGCCAATTTATGTAAAAAGCCGCCATCTGCAAACACTCCATGATTATAACTTAGACATATTTATTATGTGGTTCTAGAAACAATCTACCATAATGGTTACAGGCTTTAATGTAAAAAATGTACATAATAAAAAACATAACAAATTCTATATTAGATCAAATATCATCACTGAAAACAAATAATCTAGATATACAATCATAACGTTAACAACAAAAGTTTTTCACTACATTATAATTTAAAACAACCATATCGAAGCAATGTTTAAAATGTGTGCAGAAGTTATTTAACTCAAAATTTGGAGAAATGCCACACTATGAACACTAAAAGGCGCCCAATCCCATATTTATATTTACTGCGTAATTATATATATCATTCTTTTATATTTAATAGTTCTATTTTCATAAAGACAGAACAATGGCAAATAAGTAGCTATGAATTTAAAAAGATGAATACAATTGTTATGAATGTATATTCTATGAATATATTCTTAACACCAAAATCATTCCTAGTATTTTTCAACTTTTATACGAATGTTAATATGTATTTTGGATACTCCTGCATCTAATGCATACATTAGCAAGCTCATATCAATATCTATAAAGATATATGAAATGTTTACAGTTTTTAAAAAAAACAAAAAGGTGGATTGGGGTATTCATATCCGTGTGTGTATACGTATCTAAATAAATAAATAAAATATTTTTAAAAGCCCTACCTTGATCCTGTACATAGTATGCCAGAAACAAATCAAGCTCCTTGACTGATACTGTTATGTGATGTGGCTGAACGCAAAGTGCTGGATTTGTGCAATGGGGGGATTTCATGAGCCGTTCTCCATCGGTACTTTCCAGAGGGATACCTTTAAAAAGGATCACCATGACTAGATCCAGGCGCCAGACTTTGTCTGCTTGCCTAAGGCAGTCGATTCTCCTAATCTTGCCCTTCTGGTCAGGATTGGATAATACACAGCATGGGTGCTTCTTCCCAGTAACAGTAAGCACAAAATCCTCTCGATATTCTTGGCGGATATCTTTGCGCAATTTGGCGAGAAGCCTGGATGCCCACTTCTGTTTAATTTCTGGCTTTTCACTAAGTAACTCATCCTTGACTGCTCTTTCTTCATCTTTTGACATTCGCTTTTCATGTTTTTTAAAGTACTTGCGTTTTCGAGCCTGAAGGTTGAACCACGTATAGGCAATTGCACGGACATGTGGAAGAAGTGCCTCAATGAACGGGTGAAATTCATCCTGTTGGAAGAAACAAACAGAAAAACAAAACTTCAGGGACTAATTTTACTTATACAATCACAAACAATTATTTTGGGGGGCGAAATGAGTAAAATGCAAACTTATGCTATGAGGATTCCTAAGCAGTTTTAGCAGGCTTACAATTCCTAGAAAAGATACTACATATTATAAAAATGTATGTCTATAATTCACTTAGGAAAGTATTATATTTTATAATATACCAATTTCTTGGGCTTGGTTCCAAACTGACATACAATTATATTAGTTTAAAATCAAACAAAATGGCTCTGGGATTTTGAATGTTTTGGCTGTGATTTAACAAATAAATATTGGCACAGCAAATTTTAAGACAAATGAGTAAAAATATATATGTAGAAGTTAATATTGCAAATCATTCATCTTCTGTATTCAGAAACATTATGATATACATGTTCAATGTTGCATTATGTAGTTTCCACTTTTGTCATCAGCAAGAGACTGATGACAACACAAAGACCATGAACAATGAAAATATAACTTAATCCCTTATTAATCACCCAACAGTCCAGTTATCATAGTATTGTTCTAGCAGGAATAACCACAGAAATCAAGAAGTAAGGCAAGAAAGGCCAAACAAAAGACACCGTTCTAATAAAATTAGGGTATCTTATAGCATGGGCCAGCTGCCCATGTTTCCCTGCATAACTTTACCAAAAAAAACTTTTTAAAAATACTGAAAATTACATGGAACCAATTTGTTCCATTCCACTGTGGGATACAAAACCTCACTGGATTATACCTATTAACTCAAGGATGATTCTCAAGTATGTAATAATTATTTCATCCCATTCATATATATATATATATATATATATATATATATATATATATATATATATATATATATATATATATATATATACACACACACACACATACATACACACACACACACATATATATTAGGTACACAAAAAAAAGGGCAATTTGAAACAAACTGCCTTCTTTGTGATCTAATACTCTGTGGCAGTGTGACATTAATACTGCATTATTGGGTAAACTTTTTTTCCTGAAAAATACAGATATATTGGACTTGAAAACTTTTCCTTTTACAGGCTTTACCTAACTATTTATACAGATTTTATTATTTGTTTCAATTGACTAAACTTTGGCTGATATTAGCAATTACTTTATTTTGATCAATAAGAACTACTAATGTGTTTTGCCTCAATTTCCGTCTGTCACATACAGTATATAATTTACTTCAAAGAAAAATTATCTCTATAATAACTTATTATAAGATTAAAGAAAATTGTGGCAAAAGAAGGGCAATGTTACAGATTCATTTGTTTGACCTATTATTTTTAGACCATATTTAATTCAAATTGAATTTATATCATAATACTGTAAAATATTGATGCTAAAATTAGTCCTGATATAATTAAATTGTACTTTTCAAGCAAAATGTAGCATATAAATTAATAAAATACTTAAAATTAATGACGTTTTCCAATTAAGAATCTTATATTTAAATTTGAGAACATAAAATGTATTTATTCAATTCAAAATTCCTGTAAAGTTTTATCAAACAGTTCATACTATCAACTAATACTCAACAAAAGTTCATTCAAAACATTCACACCGAATACTGAAATGTTTTTTAAACTGAATCCTGCATTTTTATAAGTAAAAATGGCAAGATTTTATAATAACACCTTATAGTAAGACTTTTCAAGAAGTACTGCAAGACCTGCAATGTTATTTCAATTTTGGTTTTATATATTTCTCTTTCCTTTTTAGGGCAGGCATTAATCAAACTAGAATAGAAATACAGGGTATAAAAAGAATTATAATACAATTAAAACAAGGTTTCAAGCAATAAGCCATTCTACCCAGAGACTTTTAAGTTTTCTGAAACTTTAAGGGCACAAACTACATTAATGAAAGAGTTAAACCACAATCTGCTCTTTGTGTGGGAAGAGAGCACAGCTTAGAGCAACCACAGCCCTCGATAAGACTTCTCTATCTCAGTGCACTCTGATGCCATTTTTTTTTACTACTAGTTTCTTTTTCTCAGAAACTGAGTGCTATAGAAATCTTAGTAAAACGTGTATTTTAATAAGAAACTTCATTCATTACTTCTAACTTTAATAAGAAATTATTAAAAAGTCTAGGTATTGAATGGTTAGAAACTATGTCCAGTACTGTTTAAAAATTATTTCACAATATATATATCCCCATAAATTCCAATCAAAGATCTTGTGATGTTGACAATTCAGATCATGGTATTTGGCATTTTAACAACAACAAAAAAAAACCTATGAAATTTTGGATTTTAATTTTACTTTATTTTGATCACATTTAGGTAACTAGAGACCTACCTGAATGCAACAGGATAAATGTATGGTCTCTGTGATTACTATTGCTATGTACTTTTGTGTTTTTAAAATTATGCACACTGGTTACAAATTCTAATTTTACATATAAAGTTTTTAGAATGTATTTACTGCTATAAAAATGCAGCTATAAAATCCAAGTTATCTGATAAAAAAAATACATTCATGTTTTTAAACTCCTGCATTAAATAACAGATCTTGGCATAAAATTCATATTTAAATAAAATTACAGTCACTGATATACATATCAACTATTGTAACAATCCAAAACATTATTCAAGTAAGAACTGTTTCTCAAGTAAAACTTATGTTACATAGGTTCTCATCAAAAATGCTTATACACTCACTATGAAATCTGATATTTTGAAAGATGCACAATGTAAAAAAAAGTTGTATTTTGCATAGATTGCAATAAAAACAAAGAGAACTTTGTAACAGATAAATCAAGCTTCTTAGTTATTTTAAATCACAATACTTACGCTACAATCATGGTCAATTTCCACAATATCTTCATGTTATTTACCTTCCCCTATTTAAAAAAATTATTTTTTCTCCAGAAAAGAATGAAAAATGATTTCCCATTTCTATTTTACCTTGCTATTAGTTTGTTAAATGAATTCAGAAAATTATTTCACAAAATAAAGTTAACACTGCAAAGATATAGCCAAAGGTACGCACATTTACGTTTAATGTTCAATTTAGCAATTCTAGCTTAGATATAAAATACCGTAAATCTGTTATTTACTGCTGCACTACTTAAAAAAAGACTTCAGCTGTGAGTACTAACAAACATAAGGAACTATTCATGGACCTAAAACTAAGTTTAAATTAATTACACAAAAGGAGGAATGTGTTCAGATAATCCTCTGTTTTATTTAACAAGGTTAGGTTTCCAAGATATAAAATGTCTATTGACACCTTATTTATTCTTATATCTTATAGATTTCAATGCAACTTATTTTGACTCCAAAGTAACCATAACCATACAATAAAATAACCGCTTCTAAAATCTAACTACTATTTTTATATAGGTTCTTTTTTTAAAAAAAGGTTATCAAATGCATGTTCTATACAGTTTTTAGCCTATCAAATATTCCTTTTCCTCATTCCTAAGATTTCTAACAAATATATTATAAAATACCAGCAGTACAATATTATATTCATCATAAACCTGCTCTACAAACATGGGACAATGGGTATGCATTCAAAATTTGAGGGGGGTCTGAATTTTGTCCCAACTGTTCTTATAGCTATTCATTCTTCAAGTCTGTGAATTATAAATTCACAAACTAAATAGAAAACCATCTTAGAAATCATTTGGGCAAAACAGTATACATTTCATTTCAAAACTAGTGGGCATTTTGTTGAAACACTTGACTTATCTTAAATTGGTCGATACTAGATTTGCCGTTAAACTGTTTCAGACTTGTAGATTGCATGCAAACTACACCTAAATAATTTATTTTGTTTTGGAAAAGACAAAAGTGACATTTAATACTATGCTTATGGTAAATAAGCAAGTGATAAAACTTACTTAATAACAGCCAAGGAAGATTTTTATACTTCCCTGTAATAAGTTCAGGCACAAATACCTATTCTAAAACACTTCTGTGAACTGAGGCATTAGGCCAGAAACAAGAATGGATTATACTTTATGTTACAATTGAAGCATATTACATTAAAAACTTAAGCTAAATTTTCAGCTACACCTATCACCACAGAAACCCAAATATATGATCCTAGACCAATAATCATGGCTTTGCAATGGAATCATAGGAAACTAACAAATATTTCATGTGGCTGGTAGAAGTCCCCTTAAGTATTAAATGTTATACATGAAAACAGTATATTGAATTTTACAATGTTCTGCCAATTGATCAAGAGACATAAAAAGTGTGTGCGCTGATGTGTAAATGCTGACTTTTTATAATTTCTCAAATACCTCAGAACACTTTTTACACCTGTTTTGCATCAGTAAAGTTCCCATTTACTTGTTAAAAAGATTCCAAAGTTAATCACACTTTGATGCCAAACAAAATATAAACAATAAAAATGTGTCAGCCAAAAAGCTACAGGACTGTATCCAATCACTGAATAATCCTTATCATTGTTTAAATCTTCATTCATAATTTGTGAATGCTCCAGTCCAATAGAATTACAATGCTTTCCAATTGTCAAAAGGAAAGTTTTATTATTTTGATCATAATACCAACCAAAATATTACATAACAAAGACCTACTTCCCACAAATATTAGTTATATTTGTATGCATTAACGTGTTCAAATTGTACCCTAAGATTTCAATCAGACCTGATTTTTTACATGCTACCTGGAATATTTAATGAATGAAAAAATGATACAAATGTCACATGCTTTAGACAATTGAACATCTCAAAGGTATTTTCTGTGCTATAATTTATATTGGATCCGACTGCGTTTTTTTTTTTTTCTTTTGAAACTTCTATGCCACCAACCTTTACTCCAATCACACCATGTGTTGCAATTCTAACTATCTTATGTGAATGGAAACCATTACCTGTTAAATCAACGTACATTTTATCTATATGTTCTTCAAAGTAAAATCATGTATGTGTAGTATACACAATCACTCGGTTTTAAAAATAAACGAGTGTCTGCAGGCCTAATATAGCACAAAAGGTTCAGTTTTCCTTATGACCTTGGATGTTGATTTCAAAAAGTTTCAAGTACTGGAATTTATCAAGAAAAAAATGTATAGGATAATCAAGAAAGCAAGCCTTAAGCTAAGTCACCTTTTCTCCAACCAGCCTCAAGTATATATGATTAATTCAGCACGGGATGGTATTATGTTACCAGTCATTGCTTAATTAAAAATAAGGGAACACTTTCCTTTTTCAGGTTAAGTATAGTCTGCAAAACGGACCATTATTTTGTGGCGAATTCATGTGAATCTACACGACGTGGATGCTAATTCTAATCACTTTTTTCCTTCAAGAGTGATTTAATAATATTCGTTTATCATTGTCATTCTGAAATATTTATATTTAGTCCCTATCTTTCCCCCCTACATACACACACACCTTGAAATAGGTTTATACCGTAAGTACATACATTAGTCGCCCCCCCCCCCAAAAAAATCAAGGACGGAACGAATATTCCTTTGAACAGTTCTAACTAGGTACTCGGTGCAACTCGGTCCAAGTTTACTTCCCCCCCTTAAAAAAAAATAAAGGAAAAGAAAAAAGGCGGCTATACCTGAGTGAGACAGATGGGAGAATACATCATGACTTCGCTCTAAGATAGCACTTCTGCTGAGAGGAAAAGTATCAAAAGCGCAACGGCTTCATCTATTCATTTTACAATCATGTAACGCTTCCAAAAGGAAAAGATGGATCCGGAGCAAGGTCTGGTTTGAATCGCCACAACTTCGCAACCAGCCCCGGTCCTCCTTAAATAGCCAAAGATTCAAGTTCACTCCAAGCGCTAGATTTCCCGGGGTGAAATCCAATCTACACTTTTAACCCTCTTGTTCTCGGCGGCGGTTCACTCTTGCTGCTGTTTGCAGTGGCTGCTGGTGAATTGGGACAGAAGGAGGCGGAATGGGGGTAGGGGGTGGGGGTTGAATGGAATGCAGGGAGTTAAGGGGGGGGTTCGAGATTTTTTTTTTTCTCTCCTTCCTCGCGTTGCCTTTTTCCCCCCTTTCTCCCGGATTTCCAAGCGCTTTGGAAAAGCAGGTAGCGGGATACACCACGGTACTATCAACCACGTTGCCAAAGTTCAAGGTTTCAGCGGCGGAGCAGGAAAATCCTGGCGTATCCTGGCAGGCGAAACTTTGCAACAGCCCTGTGCAGTAGAGCGCCAACCCGGGTGTGTGTGTGTGTGTGTGTGTGTGTGTGTGTGTGTATGCGCGCGCGTCCCCCAAGGCTGCAGAAACAGTTCGCAGCAGCGCGCAAACGCTGGGCTTCTTTCGCAGCAGCAGCAGCAGCCTCTGCCTCTCTGTGTCTCTCTCCACCCCCTTTCTCTGTGGATAATGTTCAGAGCCTGCTTTTCAAACGCCCACTGTAATAAAAATGATCTCTTGAAAATTCAAAACGATCAATCTCTGGTTTCCCCTCCTCCTCCTCCTCCTCCCTTACACTCTTTCCCCTTTCTTCGGTGTACTGGTTTCTGCAAGACCTAGAAGTTCAGCAGAGGGGGAGGGTATTTTACCGAGAGCGCCTTTCTCTGGCCCTTCCTTCGTTATAGCTTTCTCCTCAAAACACTTCAGGATTTCGGTTTATTATTTAATTACACAATCGACGCATACATCCCTTCCCCCCCACCCCCCGTCGCTGCTGCTGCAAATGCATTCCTTCCCTCTCCCGAGCCCCCTCCTTTCCCCTCTCCCTCTCTTTCCTTTTTAATCACCGCTGTACTATAGTTTGGCCACACATTTTCCAAACGCGCTTGCTTTTGCACATTACACTCACTTTCCTTCCCCTTCTAGAGGGGACTGAAAAGCGGGCCCGTTTGGGGGAACTGTGGGGAGTGTTTTTCGTAGTTCCAAGTTCTGGAAGAGCGAAAAAAGAGCGCAGCAACACCACCGCCCGGTGGAAAATTCCTTCACAGGAGGAGGGGGCGGGAAGGGTGGGGCGAAAGAAACCCCAACCCGGTCTGTCTACAGACCCTGAATCTCGGCGATCGAGGGGAGGGGGCTACAAAGCGGGAAAGTTTGCCTCTTCGCTACCGATTAGACAACAGGAACGGGGGTGGCGGGGGGGGGAGGAAATGTGCGTTGGCGGCTCTTCCCCTGCATACGTTTGCAGCATAGACAAGCGTCTGGAAACCCTCGACCCCGCCGCCTACATGTGGAGCAAGGTCACCAAACTGAAGACTCGCTCGGATTTCTTCCTCACTCCACCCTGAAAAGTGAAAGCCAGCCTGCTCTTTGCAGACCCCGTGGTGGAAAGGCGCCATGCTCGTAGGGAACCCCTTCCACGTGGCCTCCATCCCCGCCCGAGATTTTCGCTCCTGCCCGTATCTGATTTGTGGGGTCCGTTTCGGGCAGCCTTTTCCACCAGGGTGCGAAGAGGAAATGGGTGGCGGCCCCCCTGAGGGAAGCAAAAAGGGAAAAGAAAAAAAAAAAGCCAGCTGCTGGAGCAATAGGCTCGTCTGCTTTCAATCTCACCCACCAGCTCGTGCCAAGAAGAAGTTCGCGCCCGCGGGTTTTTTGTTTTTCCAGGAATGCAAGCATATTAAAACACACACGCACTCACTAACGACGTTCTCACACTCGCCCTAAGGCGGGAAGTCAGTTTGAAGAACGTTTTTTTCTCTCCCCTTCGCACCCCCTTGTGCGTGCTTGCGAGGTGTGCGCTACTATTGATGAATTTCTCTGAAAGTGGATTCGAGACTAGCAAAAGTTCTCATGTTGGATGCCAAGTTCCGAAATCGCCTCGATCTCTGCTTTAAAACTTTGCTTTCCTCAGACTTATCAGACGTAAAGTCTCCCGTTCTTGGAAAAGCAAAGAAAGTGGCCACAAGAAACACAAACGGGACGGAAAGCCAAGTGCAGGAGTAAAGGCATGACCAGGGTGCCCACTGGCCTTGCATTTTCAACTACACCTACATTATGTCTTCCTAAGGCTTTAATGGGCGTAGGAAAAACAAGATTTTCTTCACCGCCTTGACACCTGCGGACTTTGATCCGAGGAACGCCCAGGCAAAGCAAACCCGAGCCTTTCCACCGAAGCCCTTGTAGACGGACTGCATCGAGGCCACCAGCCCGAAAGCATTGTGTAACTCTTCCGTCTCGCCCCAGCCCGGCCCGGCCATGAGAAACCGCCCCAAGCATGAGGGAGGGCGATTGCCCAAGCCAAGCTCCCTCCACAACCAGCACTTGCCTGCCTCAGGTAAACTGGTCCCTGGCGCGTCCTCCTTCAGCCCCTTTTCCCTCCCCGTCGTGTGAACTATTTGCAAAGGGCCAGCTGACTTTTGCGTTTCCAAAAATGCATTTCTCCGGGTCAGGCATTTCCCCACGAAACATCGAAGAGAGGCAGGTTCAAGTCAACCATGAAATGGTCACTTTTTAACCCCGTCCTGTCCTCATTAGGGAAATATTCAAACACAGCCTGTTCTCAAAGGGGGCTCTTAATGAGGGTAACTTGCCAAAGCGACCAGCTGCAATTCTCATAAATTTACAAACTGAAGGCAGGAAGTGAAGAAGCTCGGACAAAGCAGGTAATGTCAAAGCAAGTAACGAAGTTCATCCCCTTAAGCCTTCAAAAGCAGCCCACCTTAATGTAGGTGCAATACTAGAGGGGTAAAATAAATTACATTCTTTCATTAAAGAATGGTATTAGGAACAAAACTCTACATATACCGTTTCCCTGAAAATAAGACCCTGTCTTATATTTTTTTCAACCTTGAAATAAGCACTTGGCCTTATTGCCATGCACTCAAAAGCCCGATTGAGCTTATTATCGGGGGATGTCTTATTTTGGGGAAAACATGGTAGTAGTACAAGATGCAGCAAATTTATTTCAGAATTTACCACACATAATTTTCAAAATCATGTTAAAAATGCCATGAGCCTGTTTTCCTTATGGCCTGTGAATGAATACTCAATGTATTTTCACTAAATTTCTTTGCTCAAAATTCTTTATTTCAACTGTTCTGACACTTGCATAAGGCATTATTTTGGGCATCAGTGGAAGCCAATAGTCTTCCATTTTCCTTTTGATTCACAAATTAGAAGAAATGTTCTACAAGCACCTGTCCTTACACTGTAAACTAGAAAGCCAGAAACACAGGAAGTAGAAACAAAAGTAAATTAAGAACTAATACCAGTAGGTGCATCACAATAAGGCGTTTATTTAGCTGTGGGGGTTTTATTTTTAGGAAAAGAAAACCACATTTAGCTGGGTTTGGACAGCACACTAAGCCATAACCATGAGTGGCTGGATTCATACAACACAATAAAGCAAGATCAAATGAATTGCATTGTGGCTGAGTTTACATAATCCATTTTAAGCCATAGTTTGGTTAGGTTGGCTTGGGCTCAGCATACTAGGAGTGTTCAACCATGTAATGCAAACCATACTGGTTTATGACTAAAAATTATGGCTTTGTGTAGTTTGAACCTACAAATTATAGGTTGCTGAATAAACCATGGTTAAGCAAACCACTGCTTATAAACTCAGTGAAACCTGAGATTACAAGGGCTAATATTATATATAAAAAATGTAATGGATTTTTTTTTAATGACACAAAACTTCAGTTTTAATAACCTGCGTTAAATCCGCTGAATCACAAACAATAATTGCAAGAGATACATTTTAAATGAAAACATGAGAATAGATGAGATGCATTTTTCCCACTCATTTATGGCATTTCAACCTTTCTTACTTTTCTTTGGAAACAATCAATTTCAGATTTATTTCAAATTAAATATATTTGTAATTCGTGTGACTGTTGGCCAAAATATAATTTCTATTACTGTATGAAATTTCGTTGATAACTTTTCAAGCAGTAGGTCTTCATTTCCCATCTTTAATTCAGGGATAATGCTATGAACCTTCTGACTTATCATAAAAGCTTACAACAGTTGATGAGCTTGAAAAAATCTCAGTGTTGAAGTATTATACAAATGTTAGTTCAAGTCTTCGTATTAAAAGTCTCTGTATTTCTCATTTCTCTAAAATCAAAGAACAGCAACATTCCTTTTCAGGCTTGTCCCAGATTCAGGCAACCTTCCCCAGTATTCACACTAATGACACAGATTTTTAGGCAGGTCTACCAATGGATCATCTTTTCAGACATTCACATTTAATATTGTTAGTAATAAATATAACAATGGTCATCTACCCATGTTTACTAAGTTATATTTTATTAAATTAACCCAGGTCTCTGGATTTGTACAATACACTGAATAGTAAATTAATTGCATGCACTAGTTTTGTATAACACACTGCCCATACATGAGCTAAAAACAATCAGATTGTCACAATTGGGTCTACATTCATGTAGCCTTTAGATCAGGCATGTTGTGGCCTACAGCCACAAGCGGCCCTAGACAACTAATAACATAGCCCTACAAAAGCATTTTAAAAATATAAAGAAAAGGAAATGTGTTATTTTTATGGATTAACTATGTTATATATTTTATATATAGGACGCATTGGACACTGAGCTTGTCAATCAAAAGGTTGACAGTTCAGCGGTTCGAATCTCTAGTGCCGCGTAACGGGGTGAGCTCCCGTTAGTTGTTTCAACTTCTGCCAACCTAGCAGTTTGAAAGCACGTAAAAAATGCAAGTAGAAAAATAGGGACCACCTTTGTTGGAAGGTAACAGCGTTCCGTGCGCCTTTGGCATTTAGTCATGCTGGTCACATGACCACGGAGACGTCTTTGGACAGCGCTGGCTCTTCAGCTTTGTAATGGAGATGAGCACCACCCCCTAGAATCGGGAACGACTAGCAAATATGTGCAAGGGGAATCTTCACCTTTACCTTTATATTTTATATGTAGCCTAAAACAATTCCTCTTTGCTCAGTGTGATCCAGACAAGCCAAACGGTTGGATGTTTGTCCATGCTGTAGATGCAGTTTGTCCAAGTCATTTTACTCTTTGTAACAAAATATGACTTTGTCCCCCCCATTATCACTTCAGAAATAAACTGACCAGCAGTCAGATTCTGTTCTCATTTGCAGCTTAACACAGGACCAACAGGCCCTTACAAACCCAGTTTCCCCATGCCCTATGACATCATTATTGTTCTGCCTCCAACCATGAATGAAACAAACTAAAGTCATAACTGTTTTATTCGTGCTTTTATTGGTGTTAAACCGCCTAGGTTCACTTTCAAAGATACGTGGTTATATAACTTTTGAAAATTACTAAATAAATAAGTGTACCGGTTATAAAGTAATATCTTCTCTGTTCAACTCGTATTATTCCACCATGCATTATCTTAGAAAAAGGTCAGGTGAGCTATTTTGGGCTTAACCAGAGTAGTACTTTGTTTCCTAAGTGCTTGTCATCTGTCCCCATCCTTATTTTTGATACCAGTGTCTCTCCAAAATTCCAACAAATTGTTCAGTTGTGATTCAGAACAGATGCAGTAAAGTCGGGATAGGGATTAATAACGGGAACAAGCAGATGTTCTCCTGGCATTCTTTTGTGCTGAGTCAAGGGTGATGGGATAGCTGTCCAATAGTGAGGCACATTTCAGCTTTGATAATGGTCCGATCATTTTTCTCATCTGAGAAAAGAAAGTTAGCTTACAGAGTGAACCGTTCTGAATGTACCATTCTGTCTTCCAAGGCAGGGCTGGGCCATCTTCAGATCTTTAAACCTTTCTTTTTTGTTCCTTCAGATCTTTATTATTCAAAATTGAAAGTGGAGTTTCTGACTATTTGAACATAAAAAAACCCATGAAAACTCTCTTCATAGGAAACATCCCCCAGGACTAAGAGACAAAATAAAATCCCCGCCCCTGTTCATCCTTTTCCATCCACTGTATCTCTCAAGTTTCTCCAAATTTTAAGTGTAGCTACACTAGCCAAAAACATTTGTCCATTTTTTCAATAAGTGAACAGTGAGAAGCTGCAATTATTACATATTCCAAAACATTTACCATGTGCTAACTGAAAAATATAATACATAAATATCTGCATTTAGCTACCATATATGTAGATTTACTAGGTTTTCACAATATTGCAAGTTATAAAGCAATTTGTTCATAGCTTAGTAGTTCTTTAAACTCACTCATTCGTGGTTTGTAAACCAGTTTTCCTTAGTACAAACAAGTCAATTCTGTTATATTAAATAAAACTATAAGCAAGCCATGATTTAATTGGGCCATATGAAATTATGTTTATATACAAGGCTAAGCCAAAACCAAACCAACCACTTTATAAAATAAGCCACTAAGGAGCACGATAGCTTTCATGGTTAGGTTGCTGGGTTGAAAGTTAGCAAGTCCACATTCGAGATCCAGATGCTGCCATGGGGCAGGATAAGCTCTAGTCCTTTGCTCTAGCTGCTGCCAGGGACATGAAAGAGCCCCCAACTGGGTGTCCCCCGGGCAACAGTGATGTCACCAGCTAATCCTTTTAACTGAAAAACATCTTGGTGCTTCTGACATGAGTGCCATGCGAACTAAGCCACTGTTATAATGACTGGGTTCACAAATCACTATAAACTCTAGTTTGATTAATTTAATGAATATTTAGCTAGATTCAGACAACACACTAAGTCATGAATGATGATTTACAAACTACAGTGTTTAAGTTAAGAAAACACACTAATCCAAAACCAAAGTAAGATACATTCTGACTTAAGGCAACATGCGAATTCAACTAGTGTGAAGTTAAATGCCTTTGCTCTACATTTTGATGACTATTAGGAGAAGGTACAGAGTCTTACAACTTGAAAGTTCAAATTTAAGTCTTTTAAAATGTGATAGGCTACAAGTGAAAATGCTTCTCAGTAATGGCACTTTGATCACATGATCATGTGATCAAAATACAGCTGCTTGGCAACTGGTTCATACTTATGACCATTGCTGTGTCCCAAGGTCATGTGATCACTTTTTGCAAACTTTTGACAAAAAAAATAAATGGAAAAGCCAGATTCACATAACAACCATGTTACTAATTTAACAACTAAAATGATTCACTTAACAACTGTGGCAAGAAAGATCGTAAAATGGGGAAAAGCTCACTTAACAAATGTCTCACTTAACAACAGAAAGGTTGGGCTCAATTGTTGTCATAAATCAAGGAATACCTGTTTGTGCCAATTGCCAAACACCAAAATTTTGACTGGATATCTGTGGGGATGTTGCAATGGTTATAAGCGTGAGGACCAGTTGTAAATCATTTCTTCAGTGCCATTGTAACTTCAAACAATTGCTAAACAAATGGTTGTAAGTTGAGGACTACCTGTATTAATACTACTCAAAGGCAATCCGGTTTATTCCATAGAGTAATTGGCTCTACATACTACTCTTGCCTTGCTCGGAGAGGTAAACAAACACTTTAAATAATGACTATGATCTGAAACACAAAAGTGTTAACTACTGCTCACTCCTCTGAGTAAGTAGGTAATCCTGATGAATTATAGCTAGTTTTATTGTAATTCCAAAAAGAGCTTCACCAGCTGATTTTACATGGCTATACATAGTTTACATATCCATAATGACAGGAAGCTGAGAAAACATAGGCAAACTCTATTCCTTTCCACTAAGGAGGGTGGGAGGGATATGACAGACCTATGTCTGACTACAGCATGGCAAGGGGATGGAAAAACTCTTGTAAAACTACAGTATAATTGTGCTTCTCGGTGTCCTTAGGTGCCCCACAGACATAAAGCCCAGCCCAGCCCAGCCCAGCCCAGCCCAGCCCAGCCCAGCCTGCCCTTTTACTCACTGACATACCAACAAACCAGCACCACGAGCTTCACAAACAGCACTGTAACTGCAGACTTTTCCAGGAACAAGATTGAACGCCAAGACTAACCAAGCTCATTCCATAAAGGCATCTTTCAGAAGGGAGTGGAAATTGTTTTGTGATTCATCTAAATAAATGCCCATCTTTAATAATCCAAGCGTAATAACCACATGCTAACAGCATCCACTAGCTTTAGAAACTTTCTCCTGAGGACATAAAGTACAGTAATTACTTAAGTGTGTACAGAAACATAAACAGATAATGTGCACATGCAAAACTAAAACTTTTACCTGGAAGATATTTTCGGCTGTCTCTTGCAGTAATAAGAAATTTTTCAACAGAAAACAAGATTTAGCTTAAGCAGTGCTTTGGTATGAAAAGGATGCATAAAAATTAACACAATATACTGCTCATTTTAAAACATTTTACACTGGAAGATACAAAATTGTATCTCCACAATTCCATTATTCCTCTTGTAGATTAATCCACTTTTAGAACACTTTTTAATGAAAATATAATTTTGAGTATGTGTGTGTATATACTTTCCATGCTATCACAACAATTCCAAGCCAACTATATTATCAGTGCAATAAATAACAATTATTCCAAATCCAGTAAGGAGAAAAATATTTCTAAATGAAAGAAAACTCACTTATTAAATTTTGACTGGTAGACAGGTTTAAAAAAAAACACTAATACATTCTACAATTTTTTTAAAGTCAAATTGTCAAATTATCTCTACTAGAACATTACATGAATAGTCAATTGATTCTCTTACAACCTGCAACCTATAAACATTTATATAAACATTAATTTTAAAAGATGTAGTCTGCAACCCCAAAACAGGACCAAAACACTAAAATGGAACAAAAACGTGTATTGCTAGCTCTGCAATTGGATATGTATGGTTTACCAAAGCATATTCTTAGGATTAGGAATTTTGGCAGATATTTTAAAAACTATAAAACAATGAAAGAGCATAGTTTACTGTACAAATAATTGAATAATCCACTAGTGGATGTTCATTTGACTCTAAATTTATATATCAGAGATTGAAGGATCAATAAGACTCACTTTTCAACATCATTTTCAGTATCACTGGCACAGTATATATATTGTGGGGACAAAATTAAGCAAATAAATTATATTTTCAATCGTTTTACTACCTATATACACGTGCAGAGCAATTAAAGACATGGCATAGTCACCTTTTTTTTTCTAGACTTCATGCATATCTATAGTTTGAAACTCACCAAGCAAGCAGCAGCGATTTTACTGCAAACATAGAAAGTTAGCTGGCTCTTACTGTATGTTTTATCAAAATCTAGAAGGGTCTGAGACTCTCCCCCTCCCCTTCCACCCTCTCCCGCAATCTCCATAGACAAGGACTCAGTGTTTCATTTTTAGGTCTCATAAACAAACCCTCTTATTCCTTCTGGCTTTATGTAGAACACTGAACATTTCACAATGTTCACAAACACATTACAAAATATTTTACCAGTAACATTTTTAAAGGATAGTCAAAACTGAAAAGCCTACATTTAGATCACCGACAACATCTGAGGAAAAGCGCTCTTCATTTTGCAAGATACTGATTACTTTAGTTAAAATATTACTCTGAAACCCATGTTATATCTCAGATTCATTTAGTGTCTCAGAAAATCCTCGTATATAAAAATATTTTTTCTTCCTTGACACTTTTGAGAAATAATTGAAATTTTTACACTAGTTATTTTAGACTACAAATACTCAATTACTTTGGAATATGCCTGTTGAATTGAATGGGACTTATATCTGATTTCATAGTATATGATTCTTTTATAAATGTATGTCTAACATTTATCTATATTTCACTTTATTATTTTTAACCACATTACGACATTACATTCCTTTTGCTTAATTCTGTATTTTTGAAAAAAATATATACATATAATAAATATTGTTTCTAGTTAAGGAATTAGGATGTTTATGCTCATCATGCATGTGTATTTTTGAGTATTCAACTACCGGTATTTAAATATCTGTGGTGTACATGCATATCTTTCTCACAGCATATGTGTGCTTGACCTCTGTCCACATATGGTTTGATGGTGTCTCTATTAACCAAGCTTTCTCCATTCGCCAACCAAAAAATGCAAACATCAGGCCTCAATATAAAACTGAAAACCACAACGTTTTATGTTACTCAAGTTAAATTTTTTCACGCTGCCTACATAAATGTCCAATTTGCTCAGCCCTCTGTTTTCCCAGAACAGTAGAAAGTCTTTTTGAAAACATGAATATATTAATCAAATACTACTGATAAAGAATCAGACTAAATTACTTAAGGTTGAAAGTTTACAACTTTTTCTTAACTTATTAATATACATATTTTCAATGGTTTAATTTTATTCCTGTGACTATTCATTTAGGATTACACAAGTAGAGCCTCCGCATCATTTAAAGGGAAGTTAATCTTGTGTATTTTGGCGCCTTTTCTTTGCCAGCTACTGTACTGGGAGCGAAAGGGACTTGGGAGATGTTGTTTGTTCCTTCTCAAGTTCAGTGGCAACCCTTTCCAGCAGCAGCAGCAAGAAAGATAGCCATGTTCACAGCCCTAATAATAATTCAGATCACGCCACATCGGCATCTTGTGTCAAAGTCGAACGGGCTTCCCCGCCCCCTTCAACCGGAGAGCAGCCAAGTCCTCACACACTCCACATTCAACCACAATGGATGGGATATTGTGCATTAAAATATGGCCCAGACACAGGCAAAGGGAGGACAAGTGGGGAGAGCAGACATCTACCCAGGGAATAGGTCTGAAAACATGCAAGACAGTGAGACCTACACAGCCACTTGATAGAGGAAAACATAAGCAAGCCACAAAAAGCGTACCCAAGGAGAGAACGCAATTCAGAAGGAGAAAAGAAACGTCCGTAGTGTAGGATAGCAAACTTACTCTTATAAGTTAACTAGCACGCAAAAAGTAATAGCCCTGTTACTACAGCAACACTGCCCTCCCATACAGCTTAGCTGAAGAAACCAGGGTGTATCTATGACAGCTGTTAAGAAGGGAAAGCAACCCTAACTACATAGCTGCAAATTAATCAACCAACATGTTATATTAATCTTTTTCAATGCTTAACAGGCACTTGCCAGCAAACGGGAGGAGAGAAAGTTGGAAGCAGGAAATATACCAAGTTCAGCACTTTTGGACACAAGCTCCAATTAACTGTTTCCTGGCATGAGTGTGTGACCCGTAGACAAAAGCTGCCAAAGGAAGGACAAGAACGCAAACAAATCCATTTCTTCAATCCTGCAAAATCAAAAAATGACCGGGGGGGGGGCGGGTAGTGTTGTAAACAGCCTCCACTTTGTAAATCCTAGACGACCTACCCAGGGAAAGAAGACAGCCAAAAAGCAAGTTAAAAATACATCTTTTTTTCAATGCCACATACCATTGAATTGTATTGTATTTAAACCCGTAGACTCCTGAATTCTGTAACACAACACGGGAGCCGTTGGCTTCACGTTTTTCAGAGAACCAGTGTATGCCTTTCTCAAGGAGCCGGTGTGGGGTTTTGTTTTGTTTTTTTAGCTTTGTTTGGATTTCCAAGGGTAACCTTCCCTTTTATACATAGGTTTGTGTGCACCCGAAAGAGTTACTGATTCAGATTGTTCAGAAAGTCATGGCTAGAGGAGTTGAGAGAAATCAGCGAAGGTAAAAAAAAAAACAACTGTCTACAGAGCCTCCCCCCACCACCCCGCCTCTTTGCTCTCCCTCTTTTTCAATCTTCCTTCCTCTTTGAGTTGCAATACTGAAGAGTGGGTTGTGGTTGCTGTCTTGGACGTGGTCCAAGAGAGGCTGAACCCTTTCCCCACTCTCCCTCCCTTTGGCTGGCTGGGGCGCGCGCACTCGCTACTCTCTCTTCCCCCCCCACACACACACACATATAAACGCCCCCCCCCCCCCCACCGCGCGTCTGGCTCCGCAGAAAGAGCTGGCGGTGTTAAGGCTGAGTTGCGTTCTTGGCCTCTTTCCACCTCGTCGCCATTGGCCAGAACCTCAGCAGTGGCTTCCCTTAACCACCAACCATTTTGCTTTGCCCCTCCCCCGTTCCCCTTCCCCTCCTCTTCGCGGCACCCGTGGGAAGCGCGGCTCTTCGTTTCCGCCTGGCGGCTGCTTGAAACACCGAAAGAGAAGAAAGGGAGGCTGGGGGAAGGGGGAGCTATTTGCATATTCATTTTCAAGTAGCCAATGAGCGGGAGTAGAACCAGAGGGCACCCGCTATAAAGCGTGTAATTCCAGACAGGTCAAAGACCCTGAAATCAGCGCATGTCAAAGTAGTTTGTGGAGTTTCTTACACAAAAGTGTGTGTGCGTGAGTATGAGAGAGATGCTGAGATTTCGGCGGCTAAAGGGAAAAAAAGGGAATCCAAATACTGCTTTGGGAAGGGAAATGTTTTTAATGGGATTAACGGAAATCTAATTTACAGACATTCTATACATGACTTCAGAAGTCCCAATGATTTTACTGTTAGTCACTCTTAGATAAACACTTTTAGGAATACAGCAATGATTTGATCATAGGAAATGTTCTTTGGTTAATGGCAGAATCATAAGCGCAATTGCAAGAATGTTGTTTCTGAAAAGCACTCAAACTAATATTTTGATAAATGTAAAATGTGCAGCATATCTAAAAATTGTGCATAGATCCCAAAGTTAATATTCATGGAAGTAGCATTCATGAGATTCTGAGTTATCAGCTCTTCCAGTTAAGTTAATGAAAATGTCAGATGTGCAAGGAATACAGAATCAGTTTCCTTCTATAAATGCGCTGATTTCAATGAGCTGCTGACTAGACCTTTTGAAAAAGACTACTTCATTTGTGTAGTTAAATTTGGAAACAGAGGCAAGCTTCTGAAAGGATCCAGTTTGAACAAGCAATTGTATTGTATACTTCCTCCTTTCCCTTCTAGTAGTCAAGATACCATTTAATAGGTGTAAAAGTTTATCTTAGTGTCCAACATTATTAATGGAGTTAAATAAATATATTTGGGAAGAAAATCATCTTGAAACAGAGGAAGATAAGAGGAAAAAATTACAAAGATACAAATGTCAGTTTAATGTTTACAATCATCTCCAGTATACATGACAGATTTTAAAAACCATTCAATCATTTCCATTCTTGTTGCATGTTTTTACTTTAAATTTGGAACTACAATACTAATGCATATTGCATTAATATGCAGAGTTTTAAGTAGCTTTTTCAGAACACCCAAGTTACAGTGTGTAGAACTATCTAAACTATATAGAATAATTCAGTTCTGTTTACCTCAGAAAAGTTGGCTTTTAAGATCAAAATCTTGTTAAAATGTATGTTACACAAAGATGTTCCATACATACAGGATGAAATCTTGCAGTAATTTTTATCTTTATTAATTACAATTAAACTTATAAACCTATATCCATATTTAAACAAACAATAAACTAATTAAAGTTTAAAGGAAAGGAAATGCTGCTTAAATACTGGGAACAAAGCTTGGGTTTAATTTTGTTACTTCTATTCCATAATTTTAGAACATGTGCATTAAAGAAAAGAACTGAACAATGTTCACTTGATTTACTAAGTATGGTTAGGCTTATACATTTTTTCATGGAAATTCAGTCAGGTAATTTATCTTATTAAGCTTCTGTCCATGACAGAAGAATCTATAGTTGTTTTGGGTTACTAGGAGAGATGATAGATAGATAGATAGATAGATAGATAGATAGATAGATAGATAGATAGATAGATAGATAGACAGATACATACATACATACATACATACATACATACATAATACATACATACATACATACATAATACATACATACACACACACACACATAGATACATACACAGATACATACATAGATACAGAACTATATTAAAATGACTGCAGATCTGATAATAAATTATTCTAAATTTTTAGTTGAAAGTCTGAAACCTCATCAGTAATAAGAACCAAGGACATTCTAAACTAAAAGAAAAACAGCAGTGAACGCAATATATAGTGAGAGTTGAGATGAGCAACATGAACAAAACGCTAATTTGTATGAACTTAAAGGAAACCATTGCATCCTTTTAAACAATAATTTTTCTATACATAAGCCCATAATAACTACATAAGCTGATAAACCTGATTTAATTATGATGCGTATCATTTTACAAAGCTTTTTTTTTAAAGAAATATAATCTCAATCTAATGACATACTTCGACTGGCATCCTTGGTAAATAAAGTCATAACATCTTTGTGCAAGAAGCCTAGACATTCTGTAGCTCAATGAAGATGGAGAGTGAAACATAATTTTAGAATAAATAATATGGTCAACACGTTTTATTGGTATTCATTTTGCTTCTTTAAAATTAGCTTCAGTGTGCACTATAATACATCATTTTCTTAACACATGTAATTAATGGGTAGTTGTGATATTATATGAAACCTTGTCTTCAAAAAGTTTATTACCTTTCTGGGCCTAAATTAAATTTGTTATTTTGTAATCTTTATACATTTCACTAACATATAAATTCCATTGAAATTGCAATTCACTTAAATGTAGTTAACTATCACCTCAGTACTATACTTTAAAAACAATGATCTACAAAAATTGTTGGATTCCATTCTCAGTCATAGAACTGATATATAGCCACCGTCCAGCAACCATTGAGAGGAAGTACAAAGTGGGTTAATTGGCATTCACTTTAAGAAAAGTATATAAAAGAAATTTAATTTGTTAACACATGGTATCCACAATCTATATTGTTCAACATTGCAAACATATATTGAACTAAATAACTAAAATTGCTTTCTTACCAATAGGGTAATTGAACAATCCTTGTTGTTTCAACTATCCAGTTTTAACACTGATATTAATATACACTGCTCAAAAAAATAAAGGAAACACAAGCAGAAGACATCCGAGATCTGAATGAATGAAATAGCCTTATTAAATATTTTGTTTGTTACATACAGTAGTTTTGTATGTTCCCTTTAGTTGTTTGAACAGTGTATAAACTACTGTATGTAAAGAACAAAGAAAATATTTCCATTGAGTTCTCTATAACATTTCATACGCTACTCACTATGCATATTCTTCTTAAAGTTATCTACATCTTTACATTATATGTGGTTTAATTATGTTCTAGATTGAAAAATTCCTTCATCTGGCATAAGATATGTCACCTAAAGATCACATTTATGAGAAGAATAAACAAGTCAAAATAAGTTGTTTTGATTTCCTACAATTGGGCTAATCTGTTAGCAATCCTCGTTTTCCATAAACTGCCATGAACACAACTTTTTATACACACACACACATATATATACACACGTACAGTATATGTGTGTGTGTGTGTGTGTGTGTGTGTGTGTGTATATATATATATATAATATCTGTCTTCTTAAGTTTTTGCATATATATATATATATATATATATATATATATATATATATATATACACACACACACACACACACACACACACACACACATATATATATATCCCCATTGGGGTTATACTGTGTGTGTGTATATATCCCCAATGGAAATATAAATAAGCACTGCATTGAAATATGTGCAATGCAAACACCAATTTATATTCATTTTCTTAATGAATAGCCCAGTTCAAAATTATATATTTATAGTCAGCCAAGTAATCAAAGTACTGTTTTAAGCTTAATGAAGTATTACTTACTGCAACAAGATTCTCATTAATGGTGGAGATCATTAACTCCAGGTAGGCCACCCGTTCAGGAAAAGGTGAATGCCAGGAAAGAACAACTTGTAGACTTACATATACTATGGTGAAGAAACAAGAATCAGTTTCTTGATCTAGACTAGAGGACATCTTGGGATGCCATCACCTTAATTTTAGTTTTCCAGTATTCCACCAAATTGTGGAAGCAAAACACAGCTTCCAAATTGGTATTTTTCTCTTCTTGTTGTTCTTATCAAATATCTCCAGCTTTTGGAAAAAGATAATGTTTTCCTGGTCTGCACTCCAAGGAAGGTCATTGCTAGAATTTTCAGATGAAAAGGCTTTCGTGATTTTCTAGAATCATGGTTAGAAGTTGGGTACAATACTGTAGACCAATGTTAAATGTTTTCTGGATTTTATTTATTTATTTATTTATTTGCAGCCTGACAACAGTTGCCTTCAATTTTCGAAATATGCCAGTGTCTCAGAAGTCTCAGCACAAGCATTTTAACAGCAAATATGACAAATGATTGAATACTGTTTCTATATGCATATTTCAGGTCTTTATGTTTTCTTAATAACTGCTTACTCTGAACACCCTCACTTTTTCTTTTCCCTCATGAGACAGGCTGTAGTTTCTGCACAACTGTGGTAGGCTCCAATATCCATCAACTAGAGTTGGATATGTATGCTTGGAATTTAAGGAACTCTGAGTGCAAGGATACCAAAACTGAAAATTGTCTATAATGTTCCATAGGAAAAAAAGTGTCCTTATTAATCACAAATGTGTTGAATAAATAATTTCAGTTTAGCATTATATTGGGGAGACAATAGATGCATAGATCTATTTGGATAGTTAGAAATCTATGGCAATTACTTGCAAATTTCTCAAAATATGACAATAAAACACTACCTTGCTCACTTTTGCTGTTTTGTTCTTCTTATCCTCTCTGTCTGAAGAGATGTTATAAGCATAACTTTGTCACAAACCAACACATCCTGTTCAATGGTGAAATCCTCCGTGGATTGCCACTGGTTTGCTGCCACGCATGCCTGGTGTGCACCAAATGTGCTGCACACACACATGTGCAGTGCACACCAAAAGCATATGGCACACTGCACATGCATGTGCAGTGCGTGCCAAACGCATGCTTCACATACATGCAAACACATGCTTCACATGGAAAAAGAATGGTTAACAAGGTAAGTAGAACAGCGAGGGAGGGAACAGCTGTGCTGCGCGATTTAGATTCGCGCGGCACACCTGATTGTTGGAAATACTGATTGGGATGAACCAATAGCTTTTTTTTACTACCAGTTCCCCCGAAGCGGTAGTTTTTATCACTACTGGTTCACCCAAACCGATGCAAACTGATAGCATTTCACCCCTGATCCTGTTGCTCCAAAATCTTCAAAATGGTGTGGCTTGTTGCCAAATATGCCTTGCTAAGAAAAATCGACTTCATATAGGCAACCTACTCTTACTTAATCCAAAGTAGGTTCCATTATAGATTACCATTACAAAGAAGGAGAAAAGGAATTGCTTCCCTGCAATTATTTTGAAGTTTATCATGCATTTGTGTCTTCTGCTCATTGTACTTTCCAAATAATGCTATAAAAGGGAGCAAGGAAAGTTAACATAAGACCGGCACCTTTCTTGCTTGTATGAAATCTTCCTGCAAAATTTAAATGTACACATTTTCTGGTCTAAGACTGTAATAAATAGTTGTTGTTGTTAAAATGTTCACATTTCGTTTTATGAAACTCTGAAATGTAACCCTTCAATTCTTAAAATATTTTCCAAAAATGGGTAACGCATCCAAGTTCTCACCCTGATATACTAATGAAATACAAACAAGAGTTGAGACTGCTAGGTTTTTGTTTCTGGTATTTTTAGTTTAGTTTTGTTATTTGATTACTCTCCCAGAACTTGGCTTTCAATTGCCAGTTATGTTTCATCAGAACTGTGGCAGAACAGAGGCCTGTACAGGGAAAGTGAAAGAGAAGGAAGAGGCATAGCAGCTAAGGAGAGGTTAAACCATCAATTCTCTAAGTCAGTGATGGCTAACCTTTTCCAGACCGAGTGCCCAAAGCCCGAACCCCCAAAATGCAATGGTCATGTGGCCCACCTGTGTGCACCCCATGCATGCATGCACCCCTCCCACACGTTCCCCGTCCATGCGCCTGCACACACACACACACACCCATGCGGTCTGCGCCCCCATGCATGTGTGCATGGGCCCCCACATGCACCCGACCCTGTGCATGCATGCCTCCCCTGCATGCGTGGCAGCGACCCGAAGACCAGCTGGCTGGTGGGAGGTACATGCATGGCAGAGCTGAACTGGGGCGACAGCTCGCATGCCCACAGAGGGCACTGCGTGCCACCTCTGGCACACATGCCATAGGTTCGCCATCACGGCTCTAAGTGATGCCATTGTACTATTGCAGTGATGGGGGATGGGCAGGCCATCCTGATTTGGCTGCAATATCCCCCCTTTAATACCAGCCTTTCCTATTGTCTGGCCAAAGCAATTCTAACCCATTGATGAGGCTAAACATTGGAAAAGCAGAAATCATCTGTCCCGTGAATGTGTGACCCAAGCAGAGAACTCAATCCTAGAATAACATCCAACAAACTTGCAACAATGGTTAGAATGAGGATTTTACTCTTATCTTGGGAGTGGTCCAGAGTCCCAAAAAGAGAGATTTTGATGGGGGGAGGTCAAGTTCAATAAGAAGGGATTTAGAAGACTGTATGGGGAAGAGTGCCAAGCCTACAGAAAATAAGATACTTTAGGAAAAGTTTCCCATCAGGAGCTTCTGCTTCCATGTAAGATTTCAAAGGAACAAAGCAACAGGATCAATTGAAATAAGAGAGGAGCAAGTAGCACCTTTTGCTCTTCTCCCATGTCTAGATTCCAGATCCTAGTCTGAGGATCCTTTCCATTTGCCAAGGCCACAGCTTCCAACTTCTATCTACTGCCTGGGCTGGAAAATACTTTCTAGAAGACAGGTCCAACTCAGCACTGCCCTTGATCTTTCAGCTGTTCAGTGTTATTTCATTTGCTAATAAGGGAACAAGATTGAGCTGGGCAAAGAAGACCCAACTTCTTTGCCCAGCAATTGCAAAGCCAACAAAGCTCATCCTTGCCAATTCATTTCCAACCTCAACAAATGAACTAAAATTTCTTTCTTAAAATTTCATAACATGACATACCCTCCCATACGTTGAGCCCACATGGTGATTGGTGGCCCTTACTCTGTGTAAATATACACAGACTCTAGTCTCAGCCTCCATTGAAGGCCCATTAAAATTAAGGGACCCTGCAACTAGGTCAGACTTCCAGACAGCAATGTTAGAGGAGGAAGGTTGAACCCAGGCTCAAGGTTGACTCAGCCTTCTATCCTTCCGAGGTGGGTAAAATGAGGACTCAGATTGTTGGGGGCAGTAGGCTGACTCTGTAAACCACTTAAAGAGGGCTGTAAAAGCACTTCGAAGCGGTGTATATAAAACTAGGCGCTATTGCTTCTCTGCAGCTCTTCTTTTTAAATTGAGATCCAGAATTATTCCGGGGGCTGCGAGGAAGCGGCTTGAACTAGGCCTCGGTTTCCCAAGCAGCCCGGGCGGAGCGGGGTTCCCCTCACCCTCAAAACGAAATACCCCGGATGTTCTGAGTTAGCCGCTGCCAGCAGCCCCCCTCCCCTCCACCACACACAATACTTTCCAAGCCCCCGGCCCGGAAAGCATTTGGCACAAATCATCCAACAGGCGAGAGAGAGACGTTGCTCAGGAGCCGCCTCAGCCAGAGATTCCTGACCCTCTTTTCGCTCCCCCAAGTTCAGAAAGAGCAGCGCTGCCGCCCGCTCTTGCTTTTGCCTGCCTGGGCAGAGGAAAAGGGGCCGCTCACTCGCCCGCCCGTCCGCTTGCAGCCTCTCCAGAGATTCAAGGGAGTTCTGGGCGGAGGGAGAGGTCGCGAAGCCCACCAGGAAAAGGGTGAGTGTCTGGAGGCGACACGGGACGTCCCCTACTAAAGTTGGGAGCGAAGTGCGAGGGAACCCGCCGGCCCAGGTAGGACACTTGGGCTGCGGGGCTCAGCTCTGACTGTAGCTGGGGGGCGGGGGCGGAGGGAGGGCCTGGGTCTGAGAGAGGAGCGCCGAGGAAAGCAAGGGGAGCGGGAAGCCAGGGCCACCCAAGGCAACTTTCTAGACTTTGAATCGCGAGAGCGAGAGATGGATCTGCCGGGGTCGGCTCATTTGTGGCTGAGGTGGAAGATGCCCCTCCGAAGGAACAATAACGGAGCCATTCAAAACCTTTCCCCGCTGCCAAGGAAACGGGGGTGGGGGCTTCTGCTTTGGATTGACTTAACTGAGAGACTCCCCACCCCCGCTCACGTCCCAAATTCCCGCGTGACTAAGGGAAACGGGAGGGGCGCTTCAACTGGCATCGGATTCTGTATTTAACAGTAAACAAGAGTTGGAAGAGACCTTGGAGGTCATCTAGTCCAACCCCACCCCCGCTCACGCAGGAGACCTGTACTAGGGATTCGAACCGCCGACCTTCCTGATCGATAAGCTCGGTGTCTTCGTGCTGGAATTCTGGCCCGCTGACTTCCCGGATCTTGCAGCCGGTTTTCCTTTCCTCCTGCATCTGGCCTTTGCCTGCACAGAGATCTCACCTGCTTATCTCCACTCATCCACCCCACCCCACCCCACCCCGTTGCCTGGAAGGACATTTGCCCAAGGAAATCGATTTGGGATCTCCCTATTAAAACTCTGTTGAGCTCTGTTGGTTTCCACGACCTCGTCACTAGAATGTCCGGAGCGGAGCGTCGTCTGAACGCACGAACTACGGAACACATTCTAGGCCTCTCCGAGAAAACAACCCATACCCGACTCTTGTTCGCTGGAAGAAGTGGGGGGGGGGCTTTGAGCTGAGGGACAGCTGCTTTCTGCTGGGGAGGGCTGCGGGGCGGAGAACCCGAAAGGAAGCCGGTTCGTTTGGAGGTCAGCGCGAGGGGCTCAGCGAGCGGTACTTCCGAGGATGAACATTCCTGGGCCTACCCAGAGATAAAACAGGCACCTTCTCCAATCCCAAGGACCTGGGAGACCTAGCTAGAAAGGTTTAAGAGCCAGTAGTAAGCCTCCCTTTCTACCAAGCAAAAGGTGCTGGGGATAACACACACGCGTTTGTGTATGTGTGTATTTCCACACCTTTTCCTTCCTAGAAAGGGAGGCTTAGAACTGACAGTTAAAACGTGTGTGTGTTTGAGAGAGAGAGAGACAGACAAATAAAGACAGGGCAGGAAGGAAGGAAGAAAGAAAGAAAAAAGAAAGAAAGTTTCCGCACCTTGGTTAAAAAGGGTTAGTGCTTAGCTTAGTTAGCTTTGGTCATAGTTTGACGTAGAGTACATAACTGGGGTTTGGCCCGCTGTTCTTCCTTTCTTCGCATTTGGTATCACCTGTGGCCAGGCGGGCTTAGGCGGGACAGGTCCCACCTTAACGCCCTAACAGCTGTTCCTAGGCTCTCGAGGATGCGCAGGAGGCAGCTCTACCAGCCCACCTCTTTCTTCCCCCACTTCCCTGCCTCCCAACAACTTTCCAGCCGAATCCACTCGCCGGGGGCCAGGGAGAGATGCTTTCTGCGACTCGCCTTCGGAGGTGCCTTCGTTCGGGCTGGCGCGGGAGGAAAGCGGCGCTTCTTTCCCTGCCTGACAGCCCTGTTTGGAAACGGCGGTCTCGCCACCCCTTCGCCGGAGCAAACACGATCGGAGCGGGGCGTTGGCAAAGAAAACTCTGGGGCTCTGAATGCTGGTTGCTTTTTTGACGGAAGAATGCGCCTCGGTAGATTTTTTTTCGGTTGGAAGTTAAAACACGAAGCTATTTCACCCTCCTGGCCGAGTTCTCCCCCTTTCCCTCCCCCCGTGAATATTAACTCCTTCCCAAAAACTGATTCCCCCCATTTTTCTCCCTGCAGGACCCAGCCGGACAACTCTTTAAATCAGCCGACCCGCTCAGTTCTCTATTATAAAATCTGATGTTTTCTTCCATTATCTATTATAATATAAAACAATGTACTGTAGACGGATGGATAGAGAGAGAGAAGATATGTACTGACTGTACTCAATTCACAAGATTAGTTATGGGCCCTTAATATTATTTAGGGGCGAAGTGCTCGACGCAGAACATTTCTCCAGTCGTGTCCCCCCACCCCAATTAAGTCAAATTCCTGTGTCGGAAAGGCGTTTGCATGAACTGCCCACACTACACAGTTTAACTAGGTCTGTTAAAGTCCTAGTAGATCCATCCTGATGATATGCTAAAACTTAATAGATCTTTATCTTTTAGATGGTTAGAATGCTGTTTTTATCTACTTGGGTACTTTATTACGGTATTCAGTTTATTGTGGGAATCCAGAAAAACGCTTTAATCCAGAAAGCTGCTTAACCCTGCTGCATGGTTAGTATGCTTCAGAGAAAGCGTGCAGATCTTAACACCTTTCAAGCTCAAATAATAATTCAGTTCTCAGCCGAACGTCCCAACTTTTTTCCTGTTCAAAGGACGTCCTCAAAAGGAGAAATGTGGGCAAACGCTGTTACGTTTGGGTGCTGAAAACTGATTATCGATGTGGCTAATCAGAAGTACCTCCCAGTAGAGTTTTGTGTTGTATTACTCCAAACCACCCGATGTTATGTACAAAATATGCTTGCAATCTTTACCCTTGTTGTTCTGAGATTAAATTCTAGCCATTTTCCTCATCTGTTTAATTTAACCCTGAACTGAGAAGTTTGGAAAGCTAAAGAGCCATTATTGGGGGGGGGGGGGGGGATAACTTGCTGATTTTTAGACAGTAAAATACTTAATTCCACTTTAATTTTTCCACTCAGTGAAGAAATTCACTCCGCGCGAACCCAGAATTTGCTTAAAGATTGAGTTTAGCACGCATCAGTTTAACTTGATGATCTGTACGATTCTTTTGCTTCGTCTCCTGCACTCAGACTGATCCCCAACTCCCAAGGATCCCGGACATTTTTGGAGGCTTAGCTGCAGCCGAAAAAGACACTCCGGCCCAATTGGGTGACGGGCGATCGCCGAACATTGCGGGGGCGTGGCGAGGCTCTCGGCGCCCTCCGGTAGACAGACCAACCTCCCCCCCCAAAAAAAGACCGAAGGCAGTGGGTCCAGGTAACTGGCACAATGTCTGGACGTCTCGGTCAGCCTACGGTTCCTTCAGGGAAGCACAGTTTTGACCGGTCCAGAAAAACGGCGGAGATTTGGAATCTCCAGCAGTTCGCTCCAGTTGGATTAGACTCGCGGTTGTGAAACTCCAGCGTGAGTTTTAATGCGAGGTGATCAGCGGTTCCAGACCCGCTGCCCTGAAACTCATTCCCAGTCACTACCTGGGACAGGACCTACTTCTTTTCCTATCCGAGATGTTTGTTTCTGCGGGGGTGGATCAGCTCAAGCAACCTCGCCTACGGCTCTACAGTTACCCCGAGAAAAGTTCTGCAAACGTTTGTGCCCCCCCCCCCTTGGCTTGGAAGGCAGCGAAACTACGCGAGACTTGGTAGGTTTCTTCTAAATCAGTAAGCTCCAGGCTCCGGGTCTTGGCAGCGGAAGACCCTAGCTAGCCCCTCGGCCGTGGGCTAAAGGAAATCCTGGGGGAAATTGTCTCGGCTGGGCTTCGCAGCATCAGCTCAGTGGAAACTGTTTTGCTCTTGTGTTTACTTAACCGAAGCCCTTGATTGGCGCAGTGATGGAGCAGTTTCTCGGGGAAGCCGAACATGCACTCTGCACGTGCTCCAAAGGGAGAAACTTTAGGGTCCTCATCAGCGCGACGGAAGCTTGCAGGTAGCTCATTAAAAAGTCCCTTCAGGACAGCCCTGAAGTCCAGGCCAGGGTTCCAGCCGAACCCGAGTTGCCCTCGTTGGGTCGATCCGAAGCGTGGCCAAATGCTAGAGGCACAACTCGGTCCCGCTTTACCTAGGCAGCGGCGCTTGTTTCGGTCCACGTTCGCCAACCTTTCCGCGTGAGGAAGGCGCCGAAGCTCCGGTTGGGCCAAAAAGATAACAGCGCTGCGCATCCTCTTTCTGCGTCAGAAGGGAAGAGGCAGGAGGAGATCAGCAGGAAAGCCCCGCGTCCCAGAGAGGAAAAGGAAAGCACACACCGACACACACACAAAAATCTGCAGCGGAGCTATTCGGGTTATGGAGGAACCAGAGTCGGCTAGCAAACGCACAATCCGCAGTTGGCGAATCCAAGCGAGGCGGGGGAACAGGGGAAGCACTATAGCCAAGCTGCACCCATTTTTTGGGGGGGGAGGTGAGCTACCCCCCCCCCGATGGGACCACCCCCTTCTTTCCCTGGATACACTTTTGCTTGGACTTTTCCTCAATGCAAGGTCACTCGAGGCGTTCTCCATTGACAAACGCCCAGATTATCTTCTTGACACTTTCTTCAAGAGTGGCTCATTCAATAGGGTTTAATTCAGTGGTGAAATCCAATTTTTTTTTACTACCGGTTCTGTGGGCATGGCGTGGTGGGCGTGGCGTGTCTTGGCGTGGATACTGCAAAATCTCCATTCCCTCCCCACTCGGGGGCCAGCCACAGGTGGTATTTGCCGGTTCTCTGAACTACTCATAATTTCCCCTACCGGTTCTCCAAAACCTGCTGAATAGCACCCCTGCTCTGAGCTCCACATAGCTGCCAAGCAAGGGCGATCTTAACCTGATGATTGCCTGGTCCATTGCAGGGTGATCCCCTGGCAGTTTAATGGGAAAATTGCAGTGTCTTCAGCCCACTTCCCCAGCCCACTTCCCAGCCAAAGCAAAAAGAGAAAGAGAGTTGCAGGTCTTCCTCTGTCTCACCTGTGGCACTTCCTCCAAAGAAATATATGCAGGGAGAAGGAAGGGCAGCTACAACCTTCACTTCAACCAACTTCTTCTTCTGATAGGAAGAATTGCATAGCAATGATGTCCAGATATCTCCATAACTTAATCATTCCCACTGGAATGCACTATCTGGATGCCAAGAAGTTGGCAGCAGATTCCTGTTCCTTTTTTTATGCTTGCTCTTTGGCTTCTTTTGGGTGGATAGTTTGAAAGAGTGGGCAAGTTTGAGGCACTGTGCCAATCAAATGATTAAACCCCCCACCTCTGTTACAGCTAAGGGGAAATGTTCGTGAACAAGAAGAGATATTTGTTCCTGCTCTTTCCCTAGGATACTAGTTTATTCTCTTAAATATCTGAGAAACACAAGAAGTGAAAACAGAGGTGGAGAAAGATAAATCAGCTTAACTTTATTCACACATGTTGCCCACAATACCTAACAAGTATATTAGGAGTCCAGCATTGCTTCCTCTCCAAGTCCTTAAGCAAAGATTACAAATTCCAGATCATTCTGCAAAAAAGAAAAAAAAACTCTGTGCTGCCATCTAATGGTATTCCTGATGTTTATAGGCCAGATTTGGCAGCTCTACTGTACATATTTAAATGCATTTTCCAGCAGAGAATGTATTGGCTACTGAATTTCTATCTCACAAGTGGTTGCTAATGTCACACCGGAAAGAATCTTTGGAAGACACAAGGCTACTGAATGGGTACTAATAGGGCTGGGCCCACTACAGAGTTTGCAAAAGGACTAAGTGAAATATAATAATGGTTAAGGCCTCTTCTGGTGATAGGTTGTTGCAGCCAAGGAGCCATATATGAACCCATACACCAACTTAAAAAGTGACCACATGATGGACACAAACTAACCATAGATCATGAACAGATTTGAAACATAGAGGTAGGCAAAACTCAGCTTTCTTCCAGAAGTAGAAAGGGAAAAATAAAAAAGGAGCAGAAGTGTCAGACTAGATCTAATACAACCTGGATAACCTCAGACTGTCCCATGTATGAAACAGCCTAAATTTGGCATAGGTTGTTATGTTTGTATGAATGTAATACAGCAATAAACAAGGGGAACTAGAGATCCTAACCTAATTGAGAAGCCAAGCATGATAGGTGTCACAAGTGTGAGATAGCACTCATGATAGGTCCACAATTCTGGAGAGCTATAGTTTATTTTTTTTTAAAAAACAGATAGTAGCAGTGATAAACATGATAGCAGTGCTGAAGAGGGAGTCAAGCTATTCTCCAAAGCACCTGAGGGTAGAATAAGAAGCAATGGGTGGAAACTAATCAAGGAGAGAAGCAACTTAGAACTAAGGAGAAATTTCCTGACAGAACAATTAATCAGTGGAACAACTTTCCTCCAGAAGTTGTGAATGCTCCAACACTGGAAGTTTTTAAGAAGATGTTGGATAACCATTTGTCTGAAATGGTGTAGCGTTTCCTGCCTAAACAGAGGGATGGACTAGAAGACCTCCAAAGTCCCTTCCTGTTATTCTATTTCTAGATCCTGGCTGGGGTATGGTATATTGTATGAGAAAAGTATTCTTGCACAAAGATCTTAAGAATCAGAGCATGGAAATCCTGTTGAAAGAAATACAAAAATAATGCTACTGTATGAGTTTGTAAAGTAGTCATGATATCCAGAAGTGGAAGAATTGAGAACAGTCGGATCTGTACATCTGACTTCAGAAGATTTAATTTTGACAAACTCTTAGGAAAGGTAAGTTTAAAATAATGGCTTCAAATCTCAAAGGAGAAAACTATAAAGGAAGGTTGGGAAATTCTACAAAATTGGATATTGAAAGCAAAATCACCACAATTCTCACAAGAAGGGGAAAGGAAGTAATATTGAAGCCCGTATAGATACATTAAGGATCACCTATCATGCTAAAATCCTCATCCTCATCCTCATCCTACTGTACTGTTGGTGCAGGTGTTCCTGGAGAGTGGGGGGGGGGGTTGAACAAAGAATGTCAGATGTGTATGCCAAAAGTATATATTCTCAGCAGGATCACCCAGGACACTAAGCCTACAGAAACAAGAACTTTCTCTAAAAGCTAACATTCAGAAAGAGCTAAGGCTTGTAAGAGATATAAAAATAAGGGGGAAAGTGTTTTGGAGGTATGTTCAGAATAAAAGGAAAGCCAAATAGGGTATGTCTATACCAAGGAAAATGTGGTGAAACATTACAGGTAGTCCTCAACTTACAATAGTTCATTTAGTGATTGTTTGAAGTTACAAGGGCACTGAAAAAATGAGTGATGATAATTTTTCACATTTATGACCGTTGAGACATCCCTATGGTCACATGAATAAAATTCAGATTCTTGGCACTTATATTTATGACCATTGCAGTGTCCTGGGGTCATGTGATCCCCTTTTGTGATCTTCTGACAAGCAAAGTCAATGGGGAAGCTAGATTCACTTAACAGCTGTGTTACTAATTTAACAACTGCAATGATTCACTTAAAAACTGTGGCAAGAAAAGTCATACAATGGGGCAAAATTCACCTAATGTCTCACTTAGTAACAGAAATGCTGGACTCCGTTGTGGTTGTAAATTGAGAATGACCTATAATTGGTAATAATTAGAAAACACAACTTCTATTGTGCATCTGTGGTTTCTCAAAAGGGAAATGAAGTTTTGAATCACAATGGTTGGGCTAATGAGAGAAAGAGGTCCTAGAGTTCAGGGCAGACACCAAGAGGAAATTTAGCTAAATTAAGTGAATACAGTCTCTGGTGTTTGATGGATTACATCTTAGGTTACTGAAGGAATTAATGATTACAGAAATATTCTTGATAAAGTTTGACTCCTGGACAATTGGTGAAGACTGTTGGTGAGCTAACCTTATCCCTATCTTCAAAAAGGGGAAGAAGAAAGATCCAGAAAATACAGATGTTATTATAGTCTATTGTACTGGGTAACATCTGGGCAAGTGACCAAGCAGCATGTTTGTAAACATTTGAATAAGCATATTGTTATTAACAGAAGCCAACATGGACTAGCTGCAGACAAATTGTGCCAAACTAATGCTCTCTCTTTCTTTGATAGGAGTTACTTAGAGTAGATCGCGGGAATGCTATAAACATAGTATATCTGGAATTCACCAAAAGTTTTGACAGAGTGCCACATGACCATTTACAGGACGCAAGACCAAAACCAATGGGATAAAATTATAAAAATGGAGGTTCAGATTAAACATCCTGACTGTATTAGCTGTCACATGATGTGCAAGTTCTATTTCACTAGGACTTTTCAAACAGAGTCTGGATGGTTATTTGCCAAAGATATTCTAATACAGTGGTTCTCAACCTGTGGGTCGGGACCCCTTTGGGGGTTGAACGACCCTTTCACAGGGTCCATCGGAAAACACATATTTTCAATGGTTTTAGGAATAATTTTATGGTTGGGGGTCACCACAACATGAGGAACTGTATTAAAGGGTCGCGGCATTAGGAAGGTTGAGAACCACTGTTCTAATAGGTCTTGCACTGAATGGAGGTAGTATCAGATGGACAGGGGGTTGCATGGCCCCTTTCCAACTGTATGATTGTATGACACCAGTTTTAAGATATACAACATCTGTCACAGGGCCGAAAGCCAGTGAAATTGATAAGGTGTTGAATACAAGTAGTCTTTGACTTACGGCCACAATTGGAACCAGAATTTCTGTTGCTAAACAAGTCACATCCGATTTTTCAAACATGTTTTGTCATGGTTAAGCGAATCACTGCAGTTGTTAAGTGAATTCAACTTATCTTATTGACTTTGCTTGTTGGAAACCAGATGGGAAAGTTGTAAATGGCTATCACATGACTTTGAGATGCTGCAACCATTGTAAATACATACTGGTTGCCAAGCACTAAAATTTTGATTGTATGATCATGGAGATGCTACAATTGTTGTAAGAGTAAGGAATAGTAAGTGTTTTCAATGCCCGTTGTAACTTTGAATGGTCACCAAATGAATGGTTGTAAATCAAGGGGTACCTCCATTGCAAGTATTTTTTAATCTCCTTTCTGGGTTCCTCCTTGCCACATTTCTTTACTCTATAAAACCATCCTTTTTCCGAGATATGTTTCAGTGGTATATGCTTCTATGTGGCAGATGAGTGGATGATGACGGGAGACAGAAGGAGATGTAAGTATGGAGAAATAACGAGACTTATGCTGTATATAAAGTTTTCTTTGAGGGTGACTTCTTGTGACTTCATGGTTGGGTACCACGGCCTTCTTCCTAGATGTAGCCAAAATGCTCTCAATCTTCTCTGCAGCCCTAGACTTTCATGAAGATCTCCCACTCAATTACTACTTGGTTTAACTCTGCTTAGCAGGGAAAGGATAGTAATAGCAACAGCACTTACTTAAACTTATATACTGCCCCACAGTGCTTTGCAGCCCTCTCTAAGCAGTTTACAGAGTCAGCATATGGCCCCCAACAATCTGAGCCCTCATTTTACCGACTTTGGAAGGATCGAAGGCTGAGTCAACCTTGAGCCAGTCAGGATCTAACTCCTGGCAGTGTACACACACACATTTCAGAGCAACTCCTCAAAGCAGGACATCAAACCAGGTTATCATTAAAGGAGACTATGAAATTGCTCCTTTTTTCAGATCTTCTTGTAGGAGGACACTGTCTTTTTAAGCAGGCAAAAAGTAGAGGTAGTCCCTCAACTTATGACTGGTCACTCAGTGACTCCTGAAAAGTTACTTGAGATGTGGTTTTGAAGTTCTGACAAAGCCCCCCCCCCCCCCCATGTGACCAGATTTGGGTGCTCAGCAGCTGGCCTGTATTTATGGCTGTTGCAGCACCCCACAGTGCCCCCATGGTCATGCAACTGTAATTTTTCAAGGGCATTTATTTCCAGTTTCCAGCAAAGAAACATAACAAACAAGGGGTTCACTTAACAACTATGGGCTTTGCTTTACAACTGCTACATTTGGTTAATGACCAACATGAAAAAAGTCATAAAATTTGGTCCAGTCACATGTCTTATGACCATAATTGCCAGGTATAAATTGAGGACTACCTGTTCTTCAACCTGTACTTTGGAACGCAGAGTAAATATGGCTTAAATTCAGGGCTAGGAACTAGAGACAGACAGTGTATTACAGGTAGTCCTCAATGTATGACCACAATTGAGCCCAAAATTTATGTTGCTAAGTGAGAATTTTGTTAAGTGAGTTTTGCCCCATTTTACGACTTTTCTTGCCACATTTGTTAAGTGAATCACTGCAGTTGTTAAATCAGTAACAGGGTTGTTAAGTGAATCTGGCTTCTCCATTGACTTTGCTTGTCAGAAAGGGGATCACATGACCCCAGGACACTGCAATTGTCATAAAGGTGAGTCAGTTGTCAAGCATCCGCATGTAAATCACGTCACCATGGGGATCCTGCAATGGTCCTAAAGTGTGAAAAATGGTCATAAGTCCCTTTTTTCAGTGCCATTGTAACTTCAGTCACTAAGTGAACTGTTATAAATTGAGGACTACCCTTATAATTAGGGGAGAATATCAGGGAGGAATTCACTGACAACCGAGGCATCCCGAAGTCAACTAAAACTGCAGGTGGAAAAGGGCCACAGAAGAGAAATAAATAGAAGAAGCACGTTTCCCGGTTGATAAATTCTGCACATTTCCTCACAAGACTATCACCAACTTCGGGCACTGAATCCATCCGTTCATCCCAAATTTCACCCACACGGACTCTGCAGGAAGCTATTCACCCAGCTTTGGCAACTAACCACTCTTGAGTTTATTTAACCACCCAAAACCTTCTATTTTGTGGCTGCTGTTTTCACCCTTTACCTCCCACCCCATGCCTTACAGCTGCTGGTTAATACCTTCAGCTGTTCTTCAAATGTTTACAGCTAAGGGAGCCAAAGGGGAAGGATTCCCGCGGGCTTTTATCAATTCAGAAAAAAAAGCCTGTTTTCACAGCGAGGAGTTCCTCTATCAAATCGCAACGGCAGAGTTTCCTACAGAAATTAGAGGCGTTTTGAGTTCACCGAGATCTGCTCTCTCTGTCCAGTTTCTGGAATTGAGACATATAGGATCAGACTTAAAAAAAAAAAAAAAAAAGCCCCGGACAGGGCATCTTCTCTGTCCAGGGTTTCCACAGCCATCCAAAGTGACTTGGCGGAAGGAGGAACCTCCTTCCACCAAGCCACTTTGCGCATTACACAAGTTTGCGCATTACACAATCTCTCTGTAGCAAAGCTCGTAGCTGAATCGGGAGCAGGGCCACAAAAAGGGGCAGTCAAACATTGGCGTTGGGTTTGAGAAGGGGCTGCCCCGGCAATCCCAAGAGATGCCACTCCGTTCTGCTTTCACGAGCCATGGCCACTCGCTTGCAAACCTGGATCTCCAGCACCACAAGCTCCGGCATCAGAGCTGCAAAAGACTAAGGTGTCAGAAGAGATCGCCCGATTTTTGTTTCTTCTTCTTGGGTTTTCGCGCGGGTACCACCGAGCCTTTCCTTCTCGCGTTCCTTTTTCCCCTAGCGCCCCCTTGGCTGCTTTTCCCAGCTGGATTTGCTAGGGTGGAGGGGGTGGGAGAAGGGAGGCGGGCATCGCAGCAAGGGGACAGATCGTGGGTAGGCAGAGTAGGAAGGGGCGGATCTCGAGGAATCGCGAAGGTCAAGGCTGAAGTGATCTCTCGCAGCCTTTCTGTGATTCGCTTTAGAGACTAAGGAACCCACGCCCCCTGCTGCCAGGAAAAGGCAAGTGCAGACAACGGCACGGCAGGATACTTGGTTAAGACAAAGCATGGGCCCAATTCTGTCCCAAAGAAAGCGAGAAGGAGAGAAGAAGAAAAGTTTATTGTCACTTTGAATGTACGCTAATCGGCATACGTTAAAATGAATTTTCGTTGCGTACAGTTCTGAAAGGGTCACCACCTCCAATATACTACATAAACATGTCAAAATAAATACAAAGTTATGCATATACCCACGTATATTATATGACACAGAGAAACAACACAGTCTTGTTCGGATGAGAGTTACTAGACCTTTTTCTTATCCCGTTTCTATCTGGAACCAAGTTCAAATGAAATCAGCAAGAGCTACGCTTCGCTCTGCCGTCTCTTTGCAAAGCAAAGGTAGTTTATACCCTATGGTAAAAAAAGCCTGGGCAATGCGAGCCTCTGCACCCAGCCATACAAAGAGCATAGCTAAGGAATTATAATAAAATTTTCTCAATTCCCCTGTGTTGCAGAAATATGCTGGCTCCCACTTTTAGAACTGTGTTTAGGAATTGGAGGGGAGGGGAGTTATCATTTCATAATTTAAGTAATATGGGGACAACTGAAAGTTATTAAACAATAGAAATTAAAAATCTAAATAACCGAATAGCTTCCAAGCCAATTTTAAGAATTTTAATATGTTGACGTTATTACACTCAGGCTATAATAAGACCCAGAATGGTTGGAGCAGCCAAATTTTAGACAATCTAAAGCTGAAAGATATTAATGCAGCGGTCCCTTTAGCGATTTGTTCAAGAAACCAAGAGCACAACTTTCCAGATACTAATGCATCTGGCTTTGATAGAAATATTTAAAAACAAATGGGAATTTTTTTTTTCACTTTATAAAAACATTTTTAATCCAACTTTTTCCTATCTGCAAGGCCCAACCGTTCTCTGTCCCAGATACAAGGAGCTAAGCTTAAAATTAAACATTCTTCGCATATATACTCTGGAAAGTATGAATAGTAAATGGCGGATGGTAAGCAAACATTCTGTTTAAACTTGCACCAATTTCATAATGTATTTAAATTGCAGGATTTGTGGATTGTAGGACACATTTGCAGAATTTACTGAATAGGTTAAAAAAAAGACTATTTTTTTTCCAGGGATAGCTTTAACTTGCTTCCAAATTCAAAATGATTTGCTCAAGTGCACCACTGAATAATTATGGAGTGTGTCACAGTTTATGAAACAATATTACTGGGCCTAGCTACCTGGGGGAGAGAGGGTAGGAAGAAATATATTCCTTTTGTACAATAATCAGCCTTGCAGTAGTCCACAAAAACAGCTACAACAGTCATAAAATTATGGCTTCCTCAGGCCATACACTGCTTTTTTTTTTTTGTTACAAGCTGAAGGTATAGTTGGCCTTTGATATCAGAGTTTGGAGGGGAGAATATCCCAAAAAATAGATGGGCCCAGGGCAAAAAACTAAATATGATATAATTTCAGTCAATTATTTGAATGTAGTTAATATAATAGCCTGCATATTTAATAATGTCCTTTACTTTTTATTTGTTGATTTAAAATTAAGTAGAAAGTCAGCAAACCCAGCAGAACCAATTTCAAATTAATAGAAATTTAAACTACAGGTGACATAGGAACTGTTCTAGTACTTGTGTTTGCATTGACAATTCTCAGCAATCATAACTGCCTTTTTCTTTTCCCAGAAAGAAATTGAATGTATGCTAAAAAAAAAATAGCAAAAAAGACTGCATCCAGGTAGCCACTGATATATTGACTGTCTGGTATTATTATGCTAATAAAATGTACTTATAACCTTTACGTGTGTTACAAGGTTTCTAAAAACAACAACCTGTATTTTAAAGAACTGTTACATTTCTTCATTCTTTTTTTTTAATTATAATTATTTGGTGTTGTCATATCATGCTTTAGCACGCTGTTCTGAATCTGGAAAATACCTATAGCCCCCCCCCCCATCCCCTAAACCAATAATTGCTGTTGCCAATGTAACATTAGTATAATACAGTCACAGTCTGCTGACTTTTAAACAACAAAGCCAATTTCAAATTAATAGAAATTTAAACTATATGTGACATAGGAACTGTTCTAGTATTTATGCTAGCATTCACAATTTTCAGCAATCATTATTCAGTAATGATGTATTATAATAAGAACCAAACAACACATCAGTGGGATAATTCTTATTTGTTTGTTTAGTTGAGTTTTTTACTTACTTACTTATTTATTCCATTTATATAGCTGCCCATCTTGCATATGTAATGCTAGACAACTTACAATAAAATAGATAAGACTTTGATGAAATATATAATATAAAAATAAAAAGAGCAGCTAGGATGATTAAAGGCCTGCAGACTAAAACATACAAAGAACAGCTGCAGGAATTGTGTCTAGCTAATGTAGAGAAAAGAAGGACTGGGGGGGACGACACATGGTAGCAATATTCCAGTATTTGAGGGGCTGCCCCAAAGAAGAGGGGGACAACTTATTTTCCAAAGCACCAGAAGACAGGACAAGAAATAATGGATGGAAACTAATCAAGGAGAGAAGCAACCTGGAATTAAGGAGAAACTTCCCAACAGTGAGAACAATTAACCAGTGGAACAACTTGCCTTCAGAAGTTGTGGGTGCTTCATCCTTGGAGGTTTTTTAAAAAAGACTGGGCAGCACCTGTCTGAAATGGTATAGTCATAGTGTCTTCTGCCTGAGCAGAAGATTGGACTAGAAGACCTCCAAGGTCCCTTTGAGCTCTATTCTAATTGATTGAAAAACACACAGCTTTCTGAGCATCAAAATTGACCCCCAACAAAGCCAACAGATGGGGTCCACAGGCCTGAACACAAAACCAAGGTTTTAGGGCTTTATGAAAGGCCAGCAAATTGGGGTTAATCTAATCTCAGAATGAATGTTGACACAAAGACTGGGAACATCATCTACTCAACCTTCCACACAAAGCCTGCTTGTCCATACATCATAGTGTTTGTGCTGCTGGAAAATTTTCCAAAAAATGTTGAAGAAAGGGGTCCAAACGTCTTTATATTGAAAGCAACCAGAGCCTACAAACCACCACTGTTTTACCAGGAAACAAATAGGAAAGAGTAGATAATCTATGCAACCATCCATGAGTTCTAAGACAGTTTGGGAATTAGTAAATATGAGATCTATTTGCTTCTTGGCAAAAAGGTTAACATCCTGTGATGAATAATATGCAGGGTCAACCTCACCTCTAAGCAAATGTAGATGCTGGGCATGGCTGGAATGAAGAGAAGGATTGGTTTCCTATTAGCAATCCCTATCAGCTGAATTGCAGAATAAATAGGACAGAATATTGCTCTTCTCCTTTCTATAAATAGAAAGGGAAGAACTGAAGGCCTGATCCAGACAAGGACCAGATGAAAACTCATCAGCTATGCTACATCGTTAACAATGATAGGACTAGCGGAATGAATACTTCTGGCAGCGGAATGAATACTTCTGGCTGTAATTGAGGCAAAACCTCACTCTCACTCTTGTTTTTTTTTCTTTTTTTTCCTGGGGATCTGATATTGATCTTGGTTGGAAACAAGCCTTTTTTTTTTTCCTCTCTCTCTTTTCCACTAAATCTTGTCTGTGTGGGAAATGGCACCGGGACTTATACAGTTAGACAAACAGGCAGCGGGGGGAAATTCCCCCATTAACAAATTACATCAACAAGTTCTAACTCTCCAGTGTCAGAAACCTGACTTTAATATAATAGAATTTCTTCTTGAAGAGATTGTAAGAAGGGATGAGATTGTGAACCAGCAACTTGAAAAATTTAAGCATGAAATTAAAGAAATTGGTGAATTGGTGAAATCAAAGTTTGACTTTTTGAATCGAAAGATTTTAAAAACAGCTAATGGTTTATCAGACTTTCTGATTCAGTTGGATGCAAAGACTAAACTATTAGAGTCTAAAATGAAAGAAACTGAGGAGAATTTGGATGACAAGATTCAAAAAATTAAAAAGGATTTGGTAAACATTCAGGATAATAGCTCAGAAGACAAACCTAAAATGGAGGTTGACCAAAAGACTGGTAATGAAGAAAATGTGCAACAGAGGATTGAAAGAGAAGTTTTAATGACTCAATATAATTTTACAGAATATGCAATTAGACTGAGAGGTCTGCAGGAAAATAATAGAGATGACTTAAGGAAAATATCTTCTGAAATTCTGGCTGGGATTTTAAAGGTTCAACCTGATGAAGTGTTTTGCAGGATTGATAGAATTTATAGAATAAACTCCTGGTTGGCAAAGCAAAGGCAATTGCCTAGAGATGTGGTGATTTATTTTACAGATAAAGAAATTAGGAATAATATTGTGCAGAACTCTTTTAATTCTACTTTGCAATTTCATGGAAGAAAGATTTGGATTTTTAAGGAGCTCCCGCCTAAGATGCTAATGGAGAGGAAGAAATTTGGCTTTCTAGTGACTGAGTTAAAAAAAAGAAATATCCTATTTAGGTGGGATGCCCCAGTTGGTTTAATATTGAGACACCAAGGAGTAAGATATCAACTGAATACTGTTGAAAAAGCGGAAGAATTTTATCAAAAATTTTTAAAAATGAACTTAATAATAATAGGCACAATACAGGATAAGCAAAAGGAGTTGGAAACAAAATGAAAATATCAAATTACAGAGGCTGTGGTGGATAAATTGTCTTTGGACTCCCTGGATACCCCATTTGGACTGTCTATAAATATGAGAGCAGTGTCATCCAACTCCAATGTGATGAACCATCAAGTTACAGACAAGTGTGTAAATCAACCAGTTGATATACAAGTGATGGAGAAGAAAGATGAGATGACAAAACAAAACCAACAAGATCAACTCATAAAGCAGAATGAAAATCGATCAGCTGACACACAACTGGTAGGAAGGAAATGAGGATAGAAATTCAACCCGCAAAAGAAAAAGAAAAGAAATAGATCTCATAGAAACAGCAGTTTCTAAACCAAGCAACAGTGAAGCCAGGGACTTTAAAAAATGAATGAATATGTGAAAAGATAGTGGAGGTGAACAATTGTTTAATACTATCTTGAGGATAGTAGCAGATCTCTGCAATGCCGTGATTTTGGGATGTGAAAAGAGCCTTACCTTGTTGGATTTGAATTATCTACTCTGGATTTCTTTTACTGGTAAATATATTATAATTATTTTGAGTTACAAGGCAAGAGAGTCACGCTGGGGCATGCAGAAGATCTGGATGTTACCCATTAGGATGATGGGAATCAACAATCCTGATGAATACCACAACTATAACTATATGGATATAATTATAATGTTACTCGGGTGGTTGTTTTTAGTTTTATATATATATATATATATGAGGATATTTACTACTGATGGGGGCAGAAGATGATTGAAGATTTTGAACAAACTGTTGCACCAGCATGTTATTTTACCCTATTATGGGTGATGGATTTAACAATCCAGTGGAAAGACACCAAAGAAGATATTATATGGATTATAAATTTAAAGTTATTGTCTTTTTTCTTTTTACAAAATGGAATGCATAGATAGATAGGTGTATACTTTAGTAGAGTGGGCAGTGGATTATATTTAGAATTGTATTGCATGATTTTGTAGGAATTTGGGTTGAAATAGGTTAGTTTACTGATTGATTAGTTTAAGAAAAAGGATCTTTAAGTCATATATTTAGGGGAGTGGAGGAATTGGATAGAACTGAATAAATGTTAAATTTTGATGTAGGGAGAAGGCCGCTTTAAAATGTTATATTAATATATATAAAAGACTAAATGTTAAATTGTTGTAATAATACACTATAAGTTTAGGGGAGGAGAAAAAGGGCAGATTATCGCAAAAATGGGAGTTATAAGAATATTATGCTAAGGGTCAGTATTTTGAGGAGGGAGTAAGGGAAAGGTAAGATATTATGTAATTAGTTATGAAATAGCCTATTGTTGTGAAGAAGTCACAGGGGGGGATGGGTGGTGAGGGGGGGTTAGGGAAGAGGGGGGGGAAAGGGGGAAAAACTTGTATTTGAAAACTTTTTCAATAAAAAAAGAAAAAATAAAAAAAATAAAAAAATAAAAAAAATAAAAAAATAATAAAAAAACATACAAATAAAAAAAACAATACAAAAAAAAACAATGATAGGACTGAATCCAACTAAGCTCAACTTTTCAAAAATGCTTAATTTGGGAATAATACCATGATACTCCATTGCAACATTACAGTAAACTGACTATATTGGGATAGGTTACTGAATGAGTATGCCTTTGGTACAGATGAATATAAAGCGGCTAATCTATTGGGTTTGGTTTTTTTTTACTTCAGCTGCTACCATAAGAGTTTTAATCTCTCCTCAAAACAGAAAGATAAAGCCTGCAAATTCACTTTTGTTCTTGACTTGAGAGTACATAAATTCAGTGAAAGGAATAGTTATCCCACTGCTTCTTAGTACCATCAATATTAATTCCATTTTTAATATTTTACTGATTGTATTTAAGGTGATGTATAAAATGTATTCCCTTCTCACTTTATAGTCACTGAATATATAATGTTTTTTCTAAGGATATATTCATTAGGTGACTTTAATAATATTGGACATAAATGACCACTAGATAAAAGCAGAGTTAGACTTTACTATATTTTATTTATCATCTAGCAGTTGTCTGTGTTGTTGTTGTTAGTTGCGAAGTTGTGTCTGACCCATCACGACCCCATGGACAACGTTCCTCCATGCCTTCCTGTCCTCTACCATCCTCTGGAGTCCATTTAAGCTCACGCCTAGTGCTTCAGTGACTCCAGCCAGCCACCTCATTCTCTGCCGTCCCCTTCTTCTTTTGCCCTCAATCTTTCCCAGCATTAGGCTCTTTCCAGTGAGTCCTTCCTTGTCTGTATTTTTATGTAATTGAAACCTGAAAAACAGTCACTTTTTTTAAATTTTCATGATATGTTGAGTCATATCAAAATATATCAAAAATGTAAATATCCTATTATTAATATGTTTTGGATTCTCATATTACAGTGTTCCTTTGTGCAATTACCATATTATGAGAATTCTGTATTGAGTGTAAATTATTCATAAATACAATAAATCAAAGCTTAATTATTTAAAAATAGCCCACTAGCACAATATACATATATAAACCAGTTTCTAGAGTAATGAAACTAAATTAAAGCTCTAAAGGCCTTAAACATTCTATAGTGATCCTGCATGACTAGCTGTAACTTATTGCATAGCCTCCCACAGTGTTTCCTATAACTGGGTGGAAAGTATTTTTGCTTTGTTATTTTAGTGCCAGGATTTTTAGTGCCAGGATGCCCTTTTTAAAAAGAAAAATTCATCAAGCAAACCTGCTAAAATTTACATTGAAGAAATAACATGTCATAATTCTGACAAGGCCTTCCACATGGATAAGGTAATGCCAGGAGTGGGTTCTACTTATCTTTACTACTGGTTCGCAATGGGGCTGCGCGTGTGTGCTCTTTTGCGCATGCGAAGAAGCATTCTGATGACGTCGGGGTCAGTGGGTGGAGCTCCCCACCAGTTTTACTACCGGTTCTATAGAACCGGTGCGAACTGGGGGCAACCCACCACTGGGTAATGCCAATGTTCATCTTTGCTCAAGAAATAGTTTGCAAGAGTTTAAATCACCTTTTGCCAGTTGTAGACACATAATGAGACTCATGTATCACTACTTGTGCTCAAGCTTTCCAAGTCTATTTTCCTTTCCCTCTCCTTCTGTAATTACAAACAAAGTCTACAACAATCTAAAACAACACTATAACGCAGTCCAGGAATTCATTTTAGGTATTAGTGCAGCACAGATCAGTCTGAAATCTCTTCCAACTTTCATAGCATTTAGAGGTCCAGCAGGCGATCAAGATTTTATCTTCAGCTTGCCTGCCCATTGTCATAAATGATGCCTGAATTTGTTCGTTAAAACAAAATCTTTGAGAAGGGAAACTAAAATGGCATGCCTTGTTTCTCTACATATAGGTACAAAATTATAATATAACTATCCTTCCCTGCCTGTAAACCCACAAAGGGGGATCCAGAGAGTTGTCCCTTGCCCAATGTTGTTTTTTGAATACATATGCATCAACTCCATTAAGAACTTTCTTTTCCTTTCTGAAGACACACAAAACAAACTGAACTGTAGCAAACAGAGATCAGGAATGGAAATTATGTTCCTTAAATCCAGCAAGAAAAATAATAGATAACACATGAACATTTTTCCATCCAAATCCTCCAGCAACTCCTCTCTCGCACAGTAAAAGAGGGAATGTTTCACTACCATTAGCAAGCACAAGGGAATCACTATATAAACATTTTTCCAATTGTGGGTGAAAAGATGGAGGGAAGTCTACTGCAATGTTTCTCTTCAAATGCTTGTGATCAAAGTCCAAAACTGTCACTAGTTAATCAATCTGCAGTTGCCTAGAGAAAACCTAGGTGGTAGCATAAAACTTCCATAGCTTTTAGCAGAGGCTTTAGTCACCTAAATCTGGGCATTCATCCAAAATTTAGTTGCAGTTGTGTATTACATACCAGAAAAGATAATACCAAATCTGAGGCCCTGGCTTAACCGTTTTACTGTAAATGAAGGAAAAATGAAACGCCTGTATTCTGGAAAAGAGCAGCTTTTAAGAGTCTTTTCATGGTGGTATCAAAGAAAAATATTTTCTCAATCTCTTGAAAAACTTAACATTAGATGTTTTCGGCTTGTTCTTTGTTCATATTCCTCTTTTTTTTTAAACCGCGTAATTCAGCAACAGAACCAATGTGGTTTTTGTTGAGTTGATGACATCATGAAGTGTGTGGAATGAGGCAGGATAAAGGAAAAAACTGAGCGAGGTCAAAGCAAAAAGTGCATGGCTCCAGGACACAATATTTTCCCATCACACTTTCTTATATACTGATCCTTCTTTTCCCTTTCTCACCTTATCACATCACAGGTTTAACTTTAAATTATTGACCAAAATTTGATAGCAATTTTGTTGAGTTGCATGTGATCTCATAAAACACAGTTTTAGTTTTCTAGTCACTGGTATTGTTCAAACTTGATAATTATGGGGATTTGAGTCCCTTGTCTATTCTGAGGCTAAAAACGAGAAGCTGGGGGCTAAATATATTGGGGATTATGATGATGTAAAAATCCTTTTTTTATTGGATTAAGTTTTTGGGTGCTGTTTTAACGAAAGTTGTGGTGGTAGGGAAGGATGGTCCTATTGCTGTGAGTTTTATTATCCTTGGAATCACCAGTGTAACTCTATAAATAAATAATTCCTCAATAAATAAACATATCCAGCATGAGAAAAAATTAAAGATGGCCGAGAGAGGACGCTGTTTGTATCCCAATACTAAAAATAAGATTTTAAAAATTAAAAAGAGGATAGCAAGAGGGGGGAAAGGCCTTTTTGAACAAAGTTGAGGAAAGATAGCTTGAAATACAGGAACAGATAAAGGAAAACATAGTCATAGATCCTAAAAAGCCAGCAAATGAAGGGCAGCTGGTTTCTCCCCTTCCATCTCCATTTTTCTGATCTGTGGCAAGGCAATGTGTCAATTGTGCAACCTGAACTTTTTCTGACAAAAGAATCAGAACAATAAATCGCCTGAGGAGCAGTGGTGGGTTGCCCCCAGTTCGGACCAGTTCGCAAGAACCGGTAGTAAAACCGATGAAAGGCCCTGCCCACCACCCCGGATGTCATCATCGGCGATATGTGCATGTGCAGAAGCAAGGTTAATGTGCTTGCTTCGCTCACGCGCATGTGCGATCCCATTGCAAACCAGTAGTAAAGGTAAGTAGAACCCACCCCTGCTGAGGAGATGTCCTCATGTTTTCTATGCAGTGTTTCCCTACCTCAGCAACTTTACTATGTGTGGACTTCAATTCCCAGAATTCCCCAGCCAGCCATGGGGAATTCTGAGAGTTGGAGTCCACACATTGTAAAGTTGCTGAGGTTAAGAAACACTGTTGTTCTGAATAGATTTATTTATTTTATTATACTTTACTCTGCTCCTCTCTCTCTCTCTCTCTCTCTCTCTCTCTCTCTCTCTCTCTCTCTCTCTCTTTTTCCAGGCAGCTTTATTTTTTTTTTTCTGTGTTTCCTCTGTCTTCCTGTATATACAGGAAAAGAAAGGCAGCCAGATCAATCCAGGGGCAATGAACAGAAGAATCCATCTGGCCCGGCCTTTCTTGGCAGCTCCATATGGGTAGACTGGAACGCCTGCTTTGTAATCTTCATGTCCTTTCCCTCCAAAATAAAAACTAGTTTACATAATTATTGTGCCATAATATTATGATCTTAAAGCTTAGTGATGATGTAGCAAGATGTGTTTTGCTCAAATTCCATAATGTATTCTGATTAGTTGGTTTATCATAATTTAATTCCATCCCTCCCTAGAGGAGAGTCGCAGCAGATGCTCTGACAACCTGAAGGGGTTTTGTCAGGAGCTTAGTCAAAGGGGGGGGGGGGGGGGATGGCAGGGCGTTAATCAGCAAGAAACAGAGCGGGTGGTACCAACAGCAAAGCAAAATCCAACACATGGTGCATGTAACCTGGACACGTGTCTTTGGCACTTTCTTTCAAATATTTTATTCAGTGATTTGCTTAGAAAACAATGGTTTTGTCTGAGACACCAATAGAGAATTAAGAATCTGTCTCTAATTTCCCCCAAAGATTCCCCCCCCCCACAAGCTTCTTTCCTTTTTAACAAATTCAGATCAGAGAGGAAAATATTTCTGATTGGTTGAATGCTTGTCCAAACAATAAGCTTTAATAATGAATTCTGGCAAAGGGCTGACAATTGGACTAGCTCCCTTCCAACCCTAAATTCTGTGGTATTTTTGGATATGAATCACTGATTTATAACCAGGCTAAGATATCTAGCCCTTTGAATTCCATGAAGCTTTTTCAAAGAAGATATATAATATTCCATTATTAGAGTGCATTAGTCAATTAGAAAAACCCACTCCTTTCAGCTGGATCTATTTTTAAATTATGCTTCTACCTGCTGAATGAACTTTACTGCCATATATAAGTTAAAGAGACAAGAACAGCCATTTATAGTAGTGTCAGGATGGCAGATTGCAACTCCATCCTTTTTTTCCCCAACCATTTCCCCTGGAGATCCAAAGATGCAGCAGCGATGTAGTTTTGATATATTTTACTTTATGAATTTATTTATCAAATTTAGAGATTACCTATGTCACTCACAGAATGTCACTTTGGACAGCGCTTTAGGACAGAATTATTTTACCATTATTTTATCCTTATAAGAAACCAGCTTGTGGGTTTTTTTTCATAACAATGAAATAATGAATAAATGAACAGATGACATAGAGCAGTGATGGCTAACCTTTTTGCCGTTGCGTGCCAAAAGTGGGGAGAGAGCGGGGGGATTGCTCGTGTGCGGGCCCACCCCCATAATTCAATGCCCACCCATGCCCCTCCCTCCCGTGCATGTGCGTGCGCTCCCCCCGCTTTTGGCATGTGATGGCACGGTGGGTCCATTTTTTGCTCTCCCCAGGCTCCAGAGGCTTTCTAGGAGCCTGAGGAAAGGCAAAAACGGCCTTCCTCACCCCCCCAGAGGCACTCTGGAGGCCAGAACCAGCCCATTTCCTGACTTCCGGTGGGCCTGGAAGGCCCGAAAATCAGCTGGACGGCACGCACATGCATGCTGGAGCTGAGCTAGGGCAATGCTTGCGTGTCCTCAGATATGGGTCCGCGTGCCACCTGTGGCATGCATGCCATAGGTTCGCCATCACAGTTATAGAGGGATGGATGGATGGATGGATGGATGGATGGATGAAGACAGACGACAGACAGACACAGATATTTCTAAATGTTTCGCCCCAAAATAAGTTGACAATGTAGCTTAATATGCAACTATCCTGAAAGAAATGGGATTCTACTTTTGAATTAATATATAATAGAAAGTTCAACAGACTCCATATATTTTAACATTTACAAATGAAAATTGGGAGAACTCTTGACCCTCCGTTTATTTCTAAACTTGCTATCTAATAAACCTCCTCTTGACCCTTTTACTAAATACAGCACTGAAGGTTTTGTTTTCTCGTTTCCTGTTGCTACACCCTCTCCTATTTATCCTTCTTCAGATTAAGTATCAATGCTGCAAAAACTGCTGTCAGCAATTAAAAACATATCTTGACATCTTTAGGGAGTAAAGCATCAGGCTGTGCGCTGCAGGGTGCCTTCATGTGAAAATATGTTCATGGATATGAAATGGAAATAAAATGCATCCATTCAAAAGTCTCCCCTGCCAAAGCAGTTATTAAAAGTAGCATGACGACAGTCGTGGTAATGATGACAACTTCAGTGAAACAAAATACTTTCTACCTTTTTTCCCTCTATGCATCAGGCACAAAGAAAGGGAGAAGCACTTTAAGTGTGAATGGAGCTTTCAAACTGAACAGAGAGCTGAGAAACTGTGTAAAGCTGATACTATTAATGTCTTCTGTGTCCTCCCAAACGCTACCATTAAAAACTTGTAATGCTGACCTCCACATGACCCTTTTTTTATAGTAACATTGTTCACTTCTAAAATAGAGGTTCTCCCTTTTTTAAAAAAAAGTTTCAGAGTGGCTTTTTGTTAGATCGGCGCAGGAAAGGAAGACGTGACCAGCTCGTTACATTAGTAACTTCTTTTTATTGCGAACAGAAACAGTAGCAAGACTGGCTGTGCGCTGCCGGGGCTCTCCTTATATTCGCTCCGGCAGACGCACCGCCCCCTGACAGGGATTCAAATCTTCCCGCCCGGTGGCTAGCAGCCAATCCGGGCGGATGTCCTTATAAGGACATAACACTCCTCCCCCCTAGTCCAAAGAAAAAAATAGTTCAGCGTTCGTCAATGAACGTGACGTAGTCCCGCAGGTACGTAGGACGCCTAGGCACCCTACTTGACCTGCGCAGTCTCATTTCCTCCGCGTCCCCGCCCTGGACGGACGGGGTTCCTGTGGCTCCTGGCTCCTTCCCCGGAACCGGGCTCGGTTCGGCTGGCGAGTGTGCGGGGTCACCCTCAGCGCCTCCGGCCGGACCGCAGACCTTGGATGGCTGGTTCTGGTGGTCTTCCTCCTGGCCTGTGGATCTTTCGCCTCGGCGGTGCTGTTCGGTCTCGACCCGGGAAGAGCGTCTGAGTCTCGGTAAGACCCCGGCTGTCACTTGCTCTTCCTGGGTCTCCCGGTGGCTGCGGTTCTGCTGCGGCCCGGTTCGTTGTGGTCCGGAGGGTGGTTTGGGCCGGTGCCCTTGGGTCCGGTCTGCTCGCTGTGGGTGGTGTTGGTTCGGGTAGCGGTGTCCGACCTTGCAGGGGTGGCGCAGGTCTCCTTTGCCGGGCTGGCGCTGGCCTTCCCCGTCGGGTTGGTGGTGGTCGACCTGGTCGGGGTGTCGTTGTGGGGCTTCCTCCTCGGGCTGGTGGAGGTCTCCCCTGCCGGGGTGGCGCAGGCCTCCCTGGCCGGGTTGTTGTCGGCTTTCCCTTTCCCCTAGTCCCTGGTCTACCGCCAGTTGGTGGTTGGGGTCGTCTGGGTTGGGTTGTTGTTGCCGGGTTGTTTCTTGCGTTGGGCGGGGGTCCCCCTCGCCGGGGAGTCGTGTGCCACCCTCGCCCATGTGCTGTGGTGTGCCCATCTGCGACGGTCCCCGGTCTACTCGCCTTGCGTTGAGGTCTCCCTGGTAGGGCTGCCGTGGGTTGCCGTCACTGGTGGGGTGTGGTGCTCCCCTTCTGAGCAGGTCCCGGTCTACCTGCGGGCTGGGTCGGGGGTCCCTGGGCCTGCTGTGCCGGGTGCCCACCTGGTCGGGTTGGTGTTGCCATCCCCCGTGTGGTTGGCCCCGGTCTACCTCGCTGCACTGCCGACGTGACAGTGCCTGGTAGTGTGCTGGGCCGACCTCGTCGGGATGGCGTTGCTCTGCCTCGCAGGGGTGTGGTAGGCCTACCTCGTCTGGGTGTTGTAGGCCCACCTCGCCGGGGTGTTGCAGGCCTACCTCGTCTGGGTGTTGTAGCCCTACCTCATCAGGCTGGTTTTCGTGTGCTCCCCCCCACCTTTTCCGGAGTTGGTCGATGTGACGTCTCACGACCTGTCCATCTTCCAACTCGACGGTGTAGGATTTGGGGCCGGTTGTGCTGGCAATCTTCCCCTTCAGCCACTTAGGAGAGCCGTTGAAATTCAGCGCGAAAACTGAATCTCCTTTGCTGAAGGCGCGAAGCGGGCGGCTGGCGGTTGCGGTCACTTCCGGGCTGTATTGGGGGTGCAGCCGGTCCAAGGGTGACCTCAACCTTCTGCCCATCAGGAGTTCGGCCGGGCTCTTGTGGGTGGTGGCATGCGGCGTGATGTGCTGGGTGAGGAGGAAGTTGTCGATGCGTTCTTGCCAGTCTCCCGGGCCCATCTTGGTGAGGGCTTCCTTTGTGAGCCGGACCATCCGTTCCGCTTGTCCGTTTCCGGCCGGCCTGTACGGAGCGGAGAGGGCATGGCGGATGCCCAGTCCTGCCAGGAAGGACTCCATGGCCAGGGATGTGAGCTGGGGGCCGTTGTCCGAGACCAGCACGTCCGGTAGTCCGTGTGTGGCAAACAGGCGGCGCAGGGCTCGGATCGTCGCTTCTGTTGTGGTAGATGCCATGGGTATCACCTCGAGCCACTTGGAGAAAGCATCTACCACGATGAGGAGGTGCCACCCTTGCATCGGGCCCGCGAAGTCGATGTGGACCCTCGACCATGGGTTGCTGGGGGTCTCCCAGTTCGTGACTTCGGCTTGTGGTGGTGCTGGGCGGACTTCTTGGCACGGGTCACATCTGGAGACCCATTGTTCAATGTCTCTGTCCAGTGAGGGCCACCAGACGTAGCTCCGTGCCAGGGCCTTCATGCGGACGATGCCTGGGTGCCCGTTGTGCAGGGTCTCTAGCGTCCGCCGTTGCAGAGTGCTTGGAATCAGCACCCTGTCTCCCCATAGCAGACAGCCCTTTATGGTGGACAGCTCCGTCTGTTTCCTGGTGAACGGGCTGAACCTCTCTTCCGTCTGTTTCGCTGGCCACCCCCTGAGGATCCAGGACCTTACTTGGCGGAGGGTGGGGTCCCTCTGGGTGTGCGCGGCCACATCTGCGGAGGAGACTGGACAGCTGGCGTCATCATCTATGTGGAATAGATGGAGCGTGGGGGCTGGGTCTTCCACCTGGTTCTTCGATGGGCATCTGCTGAGTGCGTCGGCGTTTCCTATGGCTGTGCCTGGCTGGTGCACGAGCCTATAAGAGTAGCCGGCTAGGAAGATGGCCCATCTCGTCATCCGCGGGGACATGAAGGTCGGGGTGGGTTGGTCGCCTGCGAGGAGTCCCAGGAGTGGCTTGTGATCGGTGACTATGGTGAAGCGTCTTCCATAGAGGTATTCGTGGAAGCGCTTCACTCCTGCCATGATGGCCAGGGCTTCTTTGTCCAGCTGACTGTAGTTCCGCTCTGCGCCGGACATGGTTTTCGAGAAGTAGGCGATGGGGGCCTCCGTGCCGTTGGGCAGCTCGTGGCTGAGGACTGCCCCCACCCCGTATGGCGACGCGTCGCAGGTCAGCTTGATGGGGAGCGTCTCGCTGTATTGGATGAGGACGCTTTTGGACGTCAGTAGTCCCTTGATGGCCCGGAACGCTGCTTCCTCTTCCTGGCCCCACTTCCAGGAAGCCGATTTCCCCAGCAGGCGGTGGAGTGGCTCAGCAACTGTGGCTTTCTGTTTTAAGAAGATGGCGTAGAAGTTGAGCAACCCAAGGAAAGCCTGAAGCTCCGTTTTGTTTTTTGGGCTTGGAGCTTCATGGATTGCTTCCACTTTTGATTTGGTGGGGTGGATGCCTGTGCTATCAATGAGGTAGCCCAGGAACTCGACTTCCTGTACTCCTATGATGCACTTGTCCCGCCTGACCCTCAAGCCCTTGGCCTTGAATCGCTGCAGGACAAGCCTGAGCCTTTCAAGGAGTTGAGCTCTTGAGTCACCGGAGACGAGCACATCGTCGAAGTAAGGCACCACCCCTGGAACGCCCTGGAGGAGGCGTTCCATCATGGATTGGAAGATGCCGGGGGCAGCGCTGACTCCAAATTGGAGCCGGTTGCATTTGAATGCCCCCCTGTGCGTGACGATTGTTTGAGCCTCCGCCGTTTTTTCATCCACTGGCAGTTGCTGGTAAGCCTGGGCCAGGTCCAGTTTCGCGAAAATTGATCCAGATCCCAGGGAATGCAGCAGATGTTGCACCACTGGGACTGGGTATGCGCTCTGTGCCAACGCCTTGTTGATGGTGCAACGGTAGTCGGCGCAGATGCGCACAGACCCATCATGCTTCAGTGGGGTCACAATGGGGGTCTCCCATGAAGCATGATCGATCGGTTCCAGGACGCCCTGGGCGATCAGCTTATCCAGCTGCTCATCTACTTTGGGCCGCAGGGCAAACGGAACTCGGCGGGGCTTGAGCCTAATTGGGGTGATTCCCTTGTCCAGATTGAAGGAGATTGGCCTCCCCACAAATTTCCCCAGCTTACCATCGAAGACTTCCTTGAACTCTTCGATGAGGTAGTCGAGTTCGTCCCTGCCAATTTGGTTGATGCCCTCGATTGAGAGCCCCAGCGGCTTGAACCACTCCACTCCTAGCAGGTTCGGTCGGCTGTCCCGTACGACGGTGATGGGGAGCTTGCCTTCGAACTGCTTGTAGGTGACCCGGATGTTGGTTCTTCCTAGCACTCCGATGGGGTTTCCCCCGAAGTCGACGAGCCTGGAGTGTAGTGGCTTCAGCTCTCGCTTGGTGATGCTGGGTTGCAGGCGCTTCAACTGCTGCCAGTCCATGATGGAGTAGACCGAGCCGGAGTCTACCTCCATTTTGCAGGGTGCTCCTTCCACGTGGATGGTCACATGGAACTTGGTGGCACTGTCTGACGTCGTGTGAGCGATGGTCGTCTGGTGGACCGCTCCGCTCCGGGGACATTCGTCGTCTCTGCGTCTGGAAGGGCCAGAGGACCGTTTGGATGACCTCTGGTAATCCTTCCGATTCTCGCGGGGACGGTGGCTGGAGGGCTCTGGGGCTGGTTCCTCAGCTCTGCAAGCTTCGGCGATGTGACCCCTTCTGTTGCAGCGTCGGCAGGTTGCATCTCTCCACTTGCAGGTTGCCCTGGCATGGTCCCCTCTGCAGCTGGCGCAGCGCTCCCCTTTGTAGTTCCGTTGGGCGGTTTCCCGCCTTGGGGGTCTGGATACCTTGTGGACGGTGGACTCCCCCTCCGACTCGGATCCAGCCGTGGAATCCTCTGTTGAAGATTGCTCTGTGGAGCGAATCTTGTGGATTCCCTTGGCTCTGCTTACTGCGGCAGCTGCTTTCTCCGAGATTTCGGATGCGGTGGCTTCCTCCACCACATCCTTGAGCACGAGCTTCTTCCTGCTCAGGAATTTCTTTTGCAGGCCTCTGTCCCTCATGCCGAAGACCACGCGGTCAGCGATGGCATTGTCCACGTGGTCGAACTCGCAGCTGGCTGCGATCTGGCGTAGGGCGGCCACGAATTCCTTGATCGTCTCACCCTCCTTCTGGTCCCGTTGGTGGAAGGTGAAACGGTTCGCCACCGGTGTTCCTGTTGGGGCATAGTGGTCCTCCAGGATCTGCAGCAGGTCTGTCCATGGCACTTCTTCGATGTCTCGTGGTGCTACGAGATCGATTGCCATGTCGAGGACCTCGGAGCCGCAGTTGGCCAGGAAGATGCCCTTCTTCCGGTCATCATCGGCATCCCTGATGTTGTTGCCTCTCAGGTATTGCCGGAATTTCACTACGTAGGATTTCCACTTGTCCTTCCCTGGGCGGAAAGGAGCAAGGGCTGGCAAAGTGACTTCAGCGGATGCCATGCCTTTGGAAATGCCTACTGTAGTTCCCGGTGCCGGAGTCTTGTCTTGTTGGCTTGGTGCCGCGAGGTTCGTTCTTCTCTCAGTCCTTCGTCGCCAGTGTTAGATCGGCGCAGGAAAGGAAGACGTGACCAGCTCGTTACATTAGTAACTTCTTTTTATTGCGAACAGAAACAGTAGCAAGACTGGCTGTGCGCTGCCGGGGCTCTCCTTATATTCGCTCCGGCAGACGCACCGCCCCCTGACAGGGATTCAAATCTTCCCGCCCGGTGGCTAGCAGCCAATCCGGGCGGATGTCCTTATAAGGACATAACACTTTTAGCAACTTGAATTTAATAACCCTTCAAGTCCTAAGAGTAGTAGTTTCAAGTGTGAATCCTGGGAATTAAATACACAATACACAAGAAGTTCACAACTAAACTGACCAGGCAGCCACTGAAGGTGGTTTACTTCAAGCTGGAGACTCAATGAAAGGCAAATCATTGCTCCTGGAGGCAAACATGTATTTTAAGAGCCTATTTTTCCTTAAAGCAGGAGTGTCAAACTCAAGGCCAGGGAGCTCGATCCGGCCCATGGGGTGCTTAGCTCTGGCCTGTGGGGCCACCCTGGAAACAGTGAAGGACCGGCCTGTGATGCCTCTGCCAGTGAAAATGGATGTCAGAAGGGCCCTCCCGAGCTCCATTTTTGCTGGCAGAGGGTTGCAGGAGGCCGTCACAGCTGAAAAGGGAGCTTGGGAGCCTGTTTTTGCTGGCAGAGCGCTTGGGCCACCACCGGCGCCCTGACACAAATGACGTTGAGCTGGCCACGCCCACGCCCACCCTGCCCATGCCCACCCTGGCCCCCCAAGTTCAAACACAACCCTGATACGGCCCTCAATGAAATTGAGTTTGACACCCTGCTTTATATGGCCTTTAAGTTGCAAAATGTGTTTTCTACTTATGCTTTAATACAGGGGTCCCCAACCTCTGGGCCATGACCTACTACCAGCCCATGGCCTATTTGGAACTGGGCTGTGTGAGTAGCTGGCCAGAGTGTTTGTGCACGCATATAGCTTAACTTACGCAAGAAACGGGTTGGTGGGCAATCGTACGCATGCACACCAGCCCGCCACTCACACAGGTCGAGCTGCGCAGGTACATACAGTCCTGCCACTCGCACAAGGGCTGCATGCACACACACACACACAAGCGCAGACCACTTCCCGTCTTCCCGCCCTAGTCGTGCTGCCAAGCTGCAAAGGTTGGGGACTGCTATTTTAAAAAATGTGAACAGGAAAAATTGCATTGGCTGAACGTAAGTAATCCATCAACTTCATTGGGTTTTCTTGTCAACCAATGGAGAGTCAGTTTAGGCAGCAGATTTCTCATTTGAGCATGAAGAAGACCTCTTGGCTATTTATTTGTGTTGGCTTCAAAGACCTGCACTGGGAAAAACCAGTTGTATTCTCTCTTTTCAAATGGGACAAACTTCAGAGATTGAAGGTGGACAAAGAAGCAAAAGAAAGGAAGGAAAAACATCTTTCTGACAATATCCTAAAAACTCCTGTCTCTTTAAAGTTAAAGGCTAATTTTTATGGCTTGCATGATCTGTAGTACACAAATATTTAATCTTTAAGGAGATCCAAGATTTACTTCCTGACTTCCACCTCAGACTGATACTTTCATATATCTAAGTGTTTTAAGCTCATGCCTCTTTGTATTGTATTTATTATATCGCTGAAAAAATATTTAGTAATTATTAAAAATGGTAGCATTGTACCCCATAATTTTGTAACTTACTTCAAAAATATAAAACATTGTTTGCAAGAGTCCATTATGATTACTTTTCGATTTATTTATTAATCATATTTAGGTATCACCCTTCCAATTCTCAAGTGACTCTTTTAACATTTAGGTATGTTCACATAAGTTCCATACTGAAACATTTACGATCTACACCATACAGGAGTAAAATGATGGGTTTTTTGACTGAGAATCAGGAGGGAAATAGTTAAAATGTTGAGTATTTAAATGTATAATTGGTTCAGTAAGAAAACACACAGAAGTAATATACTTGCTTGAAAATAAAAATAAAAATATCTGTTAATCAATTCACATTTAAAATGTAGAAAATCCATATATGTTTTATGTCACTTCTTAATGACCATTGCTCCTTTTCTCTTCAGCAGTCACACATGAACACAAATAATTTTTTGTATTCCTTTCTGAAGAGATTTTATTCCTTTCTGAAGAGAGGCCTTTTGGAAATAGTTCTTCCTACTAATGGTCATATTCATTCTCAAATGCAAGTTTGTCAAATAAGCAGAACATGTGGTTGAGAAGTATATCAAGTATCCAAAGGTAAACAGTCCTTAAATTGTCATTTGCCTGATTTTGCAGGCTAAAGCATGCTTGGCTGCTATTTTCTGGTGTTTTTATGCTTTCCCTGGGTTTTCACAAAGTGCATTTTTGCTGGCTATGAACAATTTAAGCCAGCTTCACTTTTACTGCCAAAATGTATTGATAAGTTTCTAGTACACCGTGTAAAGATACCAAAGAAACAAGGTATGCTTACCCAGTGTTCTTGCTGTGTACGCCACATAGGAATAATCTCGAATACAAAATTGTGGGTTGCTATGAGAATTTGTGGTTCAGAAGTGTAGTTAAACAGCAGCAGAAAAGCAAATCGCTCTGTAGTTACTGCTCCTAAAAGGCCCCTGGGGAGAAGCCTTTGTTTGTTTTTAATTTAAAAGCTTTAACAGAAAGTTCCAGCCAGAGGCACATCATCAGACTTCCAATAACAAAATATTCAGCCCAATTTAATGTTGCAATCGTGTCACAAGGTCACCATTCAGAACTTAAGACTGTTCACACAGAAGGATTCCTAAGGGAAGAAAAATGAGATTCTTAACATTAACATAGAGTTAAACCAATGAGGAAGAAAGAGAGAAAAACATCAGGCAGCAAACAGGCATCATGGCCCTGAGTGCCATCTTCAGAGGAGCCCTCCTCACTACTGATTTATGGGTAGTGTTATCTACCTATCCAAGAATCAGCACAATGTCTGCCAAAAAATGGCTCTTTCCACTTGGCAATACCTTGGCTGCCCTATTCCTAGTTATGGACAAATGGTCCTTGACATACAACATTTCATTTAATAACCATTCGAAGCAGTGGTGAAATCCAAATTTTTTTTACTACCAGTTCTGTGGGCGTGGCTTGGTGGGCGTGACAGGGAAAGGATACTGCAAAATCCCCATTCCCTCCCCACTCTGGGGCCAGTCAGAGGTGGTATTTGCCGGTTCTCTGAACTACTCAAAATATCTGCTATCGGTTCTCCAGAACCTGTCAGAACCTGCTGGATTTCACCCCTGCTTTGAAGTTACAACAGCGCTGAAAAAAGTGACTTACAAACTGGCCTTGTGTTTATTTATTTGTTCGTTTGTTTGTTTAGATATTTTATTTTAGATAATTTATATGGCTGCCTACTCATTCATAGTGATTCTAGGCGGCTTACAGATAATAAAAACACAATATAGAAAAAATAAAAATAATAAAAAATAAAAATAAAGTAATAACCTCCACCCTCCTTCAGTAACATCACACACCGAAATCAACCATTTAATGGGCTCCATCCCATTCTGCGTTCCTCGGGTCCACTGGCAAAACTACGTCTTCAGGGCCTTATGAAAGAGTGTCTGAGTAGGGGGCCATCTAATTTCTGGAGGGATAATGTTCCAGAGGGAGGAAGCCACTACAGAGAAGGCCCTTCTCTTATTTATTTATTTATTTATTTATTTATTTATTTATTTATTTATTTATTTATTTATTTATTTATTATTCATATTTCTATGCTACCCACTCTCTGAGGACTCTTGGCGGCTTACACCAAAGACAGTATACTAAATAGTGTATTGCCCCCAACAATCTGGGTCCTCATCTTACCCACCTCGGAAGGATGGAAGGCTGAGTCAACCTTGAGCCGGTGAGATTTGATCCGCTGATCTGCTGAACTAGCAGTCAGCTGAAGTAGCTGCAGTACTGCACCCTAACCACTGCGCCCTCTCGGCTCTTCTTGGGTCCTGCCTTAGGGGATGTGACCTGCTTTTGTGGGTCAGGTGGATGTGACTGACAAAAGAGGATCCCTCAGATGACCTGGTCCCAAGCCATGAAGGACTTTAAAGATGACAACCAGCACCTTGAACTGTACTGGAAGCACAATTCATTCGGGAACCAATGCAGCTCCTGCAGGAGAGGCGACACATGTACACACTGAGGTCTGCACAAAACCATGTGGGCCGTTGCATTCTGAACAAACATAAACATGTGGCATCCCCCGGTCACATGATCAAACTTCAAGTGCTTGGCACCCAGCATGTATTAACAATGGTTGCAGTGTCTTGATATCATGTGATCACCATTTCTGACCTTCCCAACTGACTATCAATTCTGGTCTGGACCTGTGGTGTCCTGATTTATGAAACTTTTACTTGTTATACACAAGATGACAAGTTTTAATCTTTGGCTTTGCTGCTGGTCTCATTCTGTGTATAATGATCCAGTATGGAACCCATCAAAGGATTGGGTCCAGGAACATCTATCAGAGGCTCAAAGTCAGTATGGTGGCCACAAACATTCATCAGAACTACTCCACAAAAGTCAAGATAGTAGCCATGATCATGAAGCTTTTTGGTACACAGATACACTTGGATGCCCTAATTGGGACACTACACCAGGAAAGGATAAATCACGCATCGAGGTTCTGACTGTTTGCTTAGACTGTATTATATCCCACTGAACATCTTAAAATAATATAAGATAAAAGTCTTTCCAGCTTCTGTTCTGAATATGTGTTTAACTGCATACAAATATATATTAAAATGGAGTCATAGCCACTTTTCCTCCACATCCTCCTTTACTTAATATGGATATCAGACATACTTTTATGGTCAATTTTGCACAGAGGCTTTCCTTCCTCCTATACATCAAGTACCGCTCATTGTTACTTCTACCGGAGCACCATAAAATGGCTTATATTAAATATTCCATTTCTGCTTAATGTGGTTCTGTATTCTGTTCTTTAATTCACTGCCTTCAGCTGTTCTTTATGAGGGAAAGGCAGAATATAAATCTCAAATAAAGAAATAGATAAAGCTTTACCCCAGAAAAGTTTGCTTCAATTCTGTTAGAAACAGAATTCCCTGTCACATAGAGTAGAACCTCTGGTCACGAACACTTCTGACCACGACCAAATCAGGTTCCGACCAAAAAATTCACTTTTTTTCCCCGTGCGGCCAAGTTCCCCTTCCGCACCATTTTTTTTGTAAGCGCCAAATTTCCAAAATTAGGTTCGGGTTACAACCAAATCAAGTTGCAACCAAAGTTATGGAACAAATTATGATTGTGACCAGTATTCTACTGTACCAGAAAGAATATTTATACCATCACTGGACTTAGCTATCTGAGATTCCTAGGCAAGATAATAACATACTTTAACATATACCAGTAGCATTTCATAACATAGATTGCAACCTGCCAGAAAGTTCATAAACCTCTTGCTTGTAGAAATTTAAATATGTATAAAGGCAAGAAAAGAATCTGGCTCTAGAATTTGGTTTAGGGCAGAGATGTCCAACCTTTGGACTTCAGATCTCAGAATTCCCACACTGGCTGGGGAATTCTGGGAATTGAAGTCCACAGTTCTTAAAGTTGCCATGGTTGGGCACTTGTGCACTAGAGTCTAAAAAAAATGGCCAGTATAGTTCCTGAAGCTGTGAGATTAAGACTAAATGATATCCATATTGGGCTTTTTCACCACAGGAACCCAAAATGACCATCAGTAAAACAGATATTCAAACATGGAAATTGCTTTAAAATCAGGCCAAAACTATAGACACAATTTACATAGACTTCTGTAAAGCTTTTGATTCAGTGGTACACGACAAATTATTTCAAAAGCTAAAATTCTATGGCATTTCTGGACTCCTACATAAATGGATAGCTGCCTTCCTGTCAAACAGACAACAAGTGGTCAAAATAGGAAGCGCTCTATCAAATCCTGTACATGTTAATAGCGGTGTTCCCCAAGGCAGTGCCTTAGGTCCAACACTCTTCATACTTTACATAAATGACCTTTGTGATCATATTAAAAGCAACTGTGTTCTCTTCGCTAATGATGTTAAACTATTCAACACCACCGACAATGCAACTACCCTTCAAAAAGACCTTGACTATGTGTCAGATTGGTCTAACAAGTGGCAACTTCAAATCTCAACCAACAAATGCTCTGTCTTGCACATTGGCAAAAAAAAAAAAAATCAAAATATAAAATACAAATTAGATGGACATGACCTTGTAGATGACCCTCACACTGTCAAGGACCTTGGAGTACTCATTTCTAAAGATCTAAGTGCCCAAGCCCACTGTAACAACATTGCCAAAAAGGCATTAAGAGTTGTTAACCTAATCTTGCGTAGCTTCTTCTCTGGTAATGTTGTACTACTAATTAGAGCATACAAAACATTTGCTAGACCAATTCTTGAATACTGCTCATCTGTCTGGAACCCGCACTGCATATCGGACATAAATACAATTGAGAGAGTCCAGAGATATTTTACGAGAAGAGTCCTCCATTCCTCTAACCGCAATAAAATACCTTATGCCACCAGACTTCAAATTTTGGGCTTAGACAACTTAGAACTACGCCAACTTCAGTCTGACCTAAGCATAGTACATAAAATTATCTGCCACAATGTCCTTCCTGTCAATGTATACTTCAGCTTCAACCACAACAATACATGAGCAAATAATAGATACAAACTCAAGGTAAACCATTCCAAATTCGATTGTAGAAAATATGACTTCAGTAACAGAGTGGTCAATGCCTGAAATGCACTACCTGACTCTGTGGTTTCTTCCCCAAACCCCAAAACTTTGACCTTAAACTGTCTACTGTTGACCTCACCCCATTCCTAAGAGGTCTGTAAGGGGCGTGCATGAATGCATCAGCGTGCCTACTGTCCCTGTCCTAATATTCCTTTTTACTTACTCTTTTCATGTATTCAAATTATGTTTATACTGTTACCTGTTATCTTCTATATGCTTGACAAATAAACGTATGATTATGATTATGTAACATGTCATTTCTTTTTCTACTAAAGGAAAATTGAAAGACTTAGCATGTACACACAGAGACTAATCACAGCGCACGAGTATTACCTTGATATCCTACTGTTCTTTCTTAATAAGGCATAATGCTCTTCCTAGGATTTCATAATATTTGTATTTTTTATTACACTAATTATTATAATTATAATTATTCATAACTTCAGTTTGCTGATTGAGACCTAACTGAAGGGTGTGATTATTGCTTAATCTTCCTCACAGACATAAATAAAACAATCATTTCCCCGTGTTTAGCCTCATCAGGTAAGAGTGTCATCGATTCTCCTTTCTTCCAGGTTGCTCTTTCCAATCTTCTGATTCCAAACTGTACTGTAGATTAATTTCAGCTCAATTTTGAATCAGATGGTATTAATCACTGTTGGTGCTTCACTTTTGAAGTCTCTGGCGTGATTTTGCCTTATGGCTCTGGTTGCTTTATAAACCATCCTCCAGAGGCATTCACTATCCGTATCTAGCTGATAACTGGTAAGAGGGGCTTTGTGAAATGAACTATTTTATCCAAATCTTTTTTTCAGTAAAGTAATGAAAGTAAAAATATTTATGTTGTATAGGTTCTTAAATGCCTCTCCCTAGAAAGGGGAATTTAGAGCTGATCTGCAGGACCAGCATGCCCTAGAGCAGTGATGGCTAACCTTTTTGCCATCGCATGCCAGAAGGGGGGGTGGGGGGTCGTGCACATTCCCACACCCATAATTCTATGCGCCCCACTCCTGTGCATGTGCATGCAACCCTCCCGACTCCCGGCACGTGATGGCCCAGTAGGCCCGTTTTTCTCTCTCACCTGGCTCCAGAGCCTATCTATGATTCTGGGGAGGGCAAAAACAGCCTTCCCCACCCATCTGGAGGCCCTCCGGAGGCCAGAAACGGCCTGTTTCCCAACTTCTAGTTGGACAGGAAGTGACTTTTTTGCTGTCCCCAGCCTCCAGAGACTCCTAGAGAGGCCCGAAAATCAGCTGGTTGTGGCATGCGTGCCATAGGTTCACCATCATGCCCCTAGAGCAATTGTGTGTGGCTAGTGGTGATTGCTTGAAGACTGAAGTGGACAATGTACTGCAGGGGTCCCCAACCCACCGTTTGGGTTGCTTTAAGCTCCCTTTGGGAACTGGGCCAACAAGCAGCAGGTGAGTATACAAACCTTCATTTATACATGAGTGGTAACTAGGTTGCACACACGCGAAACCATCTCAACTTCCCCAGCCCCCCGCACCCTACCACCACCATTGCCACTGCTGCTACCAGTCCATGGAGCTGGAAAGGTTGGGGACCACTGCTCTGCTGCATTCAGCCATCGGGACTTCCAAATGGCTTTCTCTTCTGGGCATCAACCTCGTGCCAGCATGAGTAGTGATGTCTAATTAATTGCTACATTTTAAACTGATTTCCTTTTTCAAGTAATTCTGGTTTACTGATAGTCACTTTGGTTTCCTGTGATGGAAAAGCCTGGTATTAGGAGAAAACCATTCTGTGGTTTATGGGTGCAATTTGAGGGTTATAATTTGACCTCAAGTTTCATAGCTTCAAGAACTACACCTGGCCAGTTTCTTTAGCCTCTGGACCAAATTCATAACACAGATCCTTTTTTCTCTTTATTCATATTTAAATTTCTACAAATAAAAGGTTGATAACTTTTTTTGGTAGGGTGCAATATATGTACTGAAGTGCTCGATGTTAAAGCATGTTGCTAGCTTGGCTAGGAGCCTCAGGTAGCTACATCTAATGGTGGTGTAAATATGCCTTCTGGTATATGATGGGGAATTCCATTTTTAGAATGACTGGGTTCATATCAGTTTGCAGCTTTGAAGCAAACCTTCCTGGGATGAAACTTTATTCAGCCCTTTATATCAGATTTATACTATGCAACCAACTGAAGAAGGGAATACAGATTTCTGTCAGTATGTACCAACACTTTCACTGTAATACACTACTATGCATTGTGGAAGGGAGAACTTACCTGAATCTAAGAAATGTTACCTGGGACTCTCAAGCCTTTCCCCCCTCCCTGCATTGATCTGACTGACAGTTACTCAGCTTAGGCATGTGGGTGCTTGGAAAGAAGGAGGCCAACATTCAAAACTCCTAAATTTCATTTGCAAGCTTGCAGATAGGTATCAAAAGAAAGAACGATAACAGAAGCCACAGGCAGTGGAGTGAAGAAAGGAAGAGGTTCTTCTAGGTTTGGCAGAAGATGCCCCTGGAGGGAGAGGACCTGGACAAGGTGTGGAGCAGAGGAAGCATCAGCTGGCAGAACCAGAAGCCAGAATATCCACAACCAGGGAGAGGAACCTAAGTCAACTGAAGCTGAAGAACAACCTACAAAAAAATCCCAGCAAAAAGAAAACGCTATCCTGAATTCTAGAAAACAGTTCAGATGGTGGAACTCTAGGAAAGAGGGCATTCAGATGTGAAGCTGTTAGGCTTTTGAAGCCTGTAGATAAGGAAACGTGGGATGAGGAAGATATGAGCAGCAAGGCATTTTTGTTTTATAAACAAAGTGGTAGAAATTTAGTTAAATATTAAATTAGGCATTAGAGTACACATTTATGTTTGGTCACTGTATATGGATGTATACACACCCACCCACTCATGCACATAACACACTGTATACATTTAACAATCAAGCAAGAGAACTAATTTCTGAGACACTCCATTTATTGAGTCTCTTTCTCAATCACCTCATCTGAAACTACTAGTCTGATACAACTTCTGTGAAACAGTTGCCTCACAACAATCATTGCTTGTAGACCGTCCAAAAGGTTACCAGTGCTGAGTAACAAAGACCACTGAGAACTCAAGTAGGACCAGTAGGGATACACTATTCTTATGTAGGTCATAACAAAGATTATCCAGCAGTTCCAGTTCCATTGTTCCAGAACAATGCCAGTTCCATTTTATGCCCAGTCCTGAATCTTGACTGAATCCTGGTCTAAATCAGTGTTTTACAAATTTGGCAACAATAAGAGGTGTGGGTATAATCAATTCCCAGAATTCCCCAGCCAACACTGTTCTAAATAATTTATAAAATACCTGTAATAGGCAGACCTGAGGTAAACCTTCTTTTCTTTTCTTTTCTTTGAGCTATTCTCTTCTGTTGCCATGTGATTATAAAATTAATTATAACCCACTTTTCCTAAGAATATGGCAGAAAGCCTGGGAACACAGGAAAAACGTTGAATGGAAAGATAATAACTAAACATTCATGCAGGAATAGTTGCTAAAGGCAAATAATTGGAGATCATAGGACGATCATGTAGCTTTACACTCAACATTTGTGGCAGCCAAAGGAAGGCTGTGTTGCAGGCAGGAACAATCTCTTTCTCTAATCCTCACATTTCATGTGTTTTTTAAACCATCACATGGAAGCAATATTGCCTTCTGGCAGACAGTCAAGGTTTTTGAACAGGATTTTCTAGCGCTGAGCATGAGCAATAACGTGTTACAGCTGGCAGGTATCAAGTTATTGCTGAAAGTACAAACACACAAGATTCCATTAGAAGATAAGTGTCACTGTGAGAGGGCAGCAAAGTTGGTGATGTTGGAGACCATGTTTCTCATGTTCTGGAGATGTAAGAAAAAATGCAATTATTATTTCTAAGCATCTCTATAGCACTGTTGGAAAATTAGAGATGTAACAGTAATGTAGAATTTTGCTACAAAGAGAACAGCAAGATTATTTGTGACAAAATACTTTTATTACTTTTATGGGAATTTTATTATTTTGAGAAAACATTATGGAACTTTGAGTTTTGCATATCACATACACATGCATGCTCTATCTCCCTTTTAATTGGGGCAGCAATTTGAGGTGCTATGGAAACACCCCAGATAAATTATGTCTTGACTTTCACTTCAAGCAGAAGCTCTACTTGAATATTAGTTATCACTTTGGTGGTGATGACTGGATTGAATGACTGTCACAAAGCTGTTGTAGTTTGTTTAGCTTGGGACACGTACTGAAGGATGGTGAAAATGTGCTCGGTCTTTAACAGCAAGCAATTAGATAAGAATTTGGAAGTACTGGGCACTCTGTTATAAAAAGCAAATGAAGATTGCTAGAAGGAAAATACCCATTTATTAATTACATTTTATAAAATATTGTAAGGTGAGCCATTTCTGCTGTAAGAAGTACACTATGTTCTTTGATTTCCAGTGACTTGCCCTAGAAAATTCCAAGTATAATATCTATGGATCATGTGAAATTCATCATCAGTAATCAAATTTCTACAAATTGATCTAACAAAAAACAGATAGCAGCTAGGTCTATTAGATCTCAGTAGCCAAAATCCTGGTAAGCACTAAATGTCACTAAATGTTAATAGATCTCTGCAGCTTTTTGTTGCTATCCAACTGCCAATTTTGTTCTAGGTAAAAACTTATAAGGAGAAGGCAGGAGATTGCCCATATGTGCTCCAGACACTGTTTCTCACAAGAAAACTGCAGAACAGTGGTCTTTTACAGATTTGAGCACCAAGAGATGAAGGGATTAGCCAAGTTATTTGTAACTGCAGTGGAACCTTTTAAAGGACACTATGTTAATGAACTTTAAGTTAATCACTTTAGGGAATTGCTTATTAACCATCTTAAGCCTTTTAGAGACCTTTGGAATGACAAGTTGGAAAAATCACCAGATGAGTTTACCTTCAACTCTGAACAAAAGGAACATTAATTATAAGTTTAAGAACTTAAAGCAAATTAAATAAACAGCAAAAAGCTAATAAAGTTTTAATTGGAGAATAAATGGAATAAGGATCCAGATAAATTCTGAATATTGACTTTTATTGTAAGATTTTGGAATTAACTATAAAGAATAAAGAGTTTCTCCTGGGAACCAGATTTATTTTGGCTACTTTGGCTACTATAAATCTTAACAAAGATAAGTGACTTTATGATTCTAGATTCTAGAAAGTGGACGCTAAAGATTCAAGTAGAAGGATGGAGGTAAAGCCTGTTTTTAATGTCAGTTAGTACTGGAACTTACACAATTACATAAGACATAATAATACTGAAAATATTAAAGAAGACCTTTGAAGAGCTAGAAATTACTAATTGCAATATCAGCAATGTTAATAATGATGTTTGACTCTATGGATAGGATGCGTCCAAAAAATGTTATTGAGGGGATGACAGATGAGGAGCAAACTGCTGATGTATTTTAGATATCATGATGAATGAAGATCTTTATTGGCCTGATGATGTCCACTGGGCCTGGTGGCTCAGCATTGTGATTAACACCAACTGTCTGCAATTACTGTAAGTAATTACTGTATTACTGTAAATTCAAATCTCACCAGGCTCACCAGGCTCAAGGTTGACTCAGCCTTCCATCCTTTCTAAGGTAGGTAAATTGAGGACCCAGTTTGTAGGGGCAATAAGCTGACTTTGTATAAATATACAAAAGTATGAAGGCTATTGCTTAACGCATTGTAAGCCGCCCTGAGTCTCCAGAGAAGGGCGGCATATAAATCAAATTAAAAAATAAATAAATAAAAATAAACAAGATTTTCTAAAAGATAAAAGCTGTAAAAGCAACTGCTGGCACCATTCTATAGGGCATGCTCAGTTTCATTCTGTAGCTTGAAAGCTGCCAGTACAATACTCCAACATTTGTAGAGCGAGCCACCTAGTGGCTTCTATGTGCAATATCCATCATCAAGTGAGACTTTTCCTGAGGCCAACTTTTCTTCTCCTTGTGGTAGAAAAAGATAATGCCAGTATTATATTCATGCTTACATTCTGTTTTTATTAAATATATATGTGCCTGAAGAGGAAAAAGTCCAGAGAGAAAAAATAAAGAAAAAAATATTTCTGTTGTTTCCCAAACTAGTTTTTCTCTGAAAAATTAGTGGAAAAAGGTTATGAAATATTTCTTGGTATGCCCATATTAAACAATGCATGAAATATTTACATATGGAAGAAATGGATTAACTTTGTAAATACACCAAATCAAGAATTAATGTAATCAAGCAGAAGTTCTACCTAGAACCTGCTGTTTCCAGGGTCCTAGATGAAAAAAGAAACACTTTTCTTCCAGCCTTGGAAGAAAACAGCCTGACCTGTTTTAAGTATTCTGGAAATCAAGAGTTGAGAAAAAGAAACAGTTAAGTAACTTAAGTATGGCCAGGTTTGATGTAATGGTACATGGGAATGATCTTGGGAAACAGGTGGAAGAGCTGCAAGTTAGACCGTGGCAGATAAGAGGCAGCTGAGCCTGCAGAAGGGAGATGAGTGTGGCAAACATCTCAGAAGGGACCCTCCCTAGTGTCTTTGGTTATAAATGTGAGAGAGACAGATATACTTCAGACTTGAACGTTTCTCTTAATGCATCCTTGCACTAAAGTTACAGTTAATACTTCTGGGTGTGCTTCTTGTCTGGAATACCTCCCAAGGCAGACACTGACAAAGGCTGTGCAGTAAGGACATCAAAATTCATCTGAGTGAGACCGTGGGTTGCACATGCATTGTTATGCACTTTCTTTTGCAGACAGATACAGTGGTACCTCAGTATTCATCATTAATTGGTTCCTGGAGATGCAATGTGTACCAAAAATGATGAATACCAGATACACTTTTCCCATAGGAAATAATGTAGTGAGTCACAAGGCAGTGACACTGACAAGTTCTAGCTTGTGCAAATGATGAGTACTGGGACAAATGATGAGTACCAGGACAAATGATGAGTACCGGGACAAAAATTTTCATGTCAAAACCAGTGGTGGGTTCCTCCCGGTTTGGTCCAGTTCGGCCAAGCCAGTAGCGGTGACGATATGACGTCGCCGAACCAGTTCTTCCCCCCCCCCCGGCCTCCCACCCCCCCCACCCCCCACGTTATTCTTACCTTTTATTTGGTCCCATCCCCAGTCTATTGCTGCCTCCTGAGTCCCAGCTGATGACTAGAGGGGAAAAAACTGTTTAAACTCTTGCCGCAGGGCTTCAAAGGGCCATCCTACAGCTGATCAGTGTTAAAAGCAAACAAATGAGTCAGGTTGTAAGTGCGAGGACTGGTCGTAAGTGCGAGGACCTTCCAGAAATGACTCTGACCAGCTAGCCACACCCACCTAGTCACATGACCTCCAAGCCACACCCACAAAATAAGCCACACCCACAGAACCAGTAGAAAAAAAATTTAAAACCCACCCCACCCCTGGTCAAAACGTGTTGAGTACCAAATTCGATGAGTTTCAAAATAGTTGAGTATCAAGGTACCACTGTAATATACAGATGTGTGCAGTTCTGGGTTATACATGCAAGTGTTGTTAATGCTGCAGGACTTGGAAATGGAAAGAATACTTGTATGGTGTTTCTTTGGTTTATTTAAACTTTGGTGTGGGTGCACACCAGGGTTGAAATGCTACCAGTTTGGATCGGTTCTCCGGAACCGGTAGTAAAAAATGTTACCGGTTTGGGCGAACTAGTATTTCCGACAATCAGCTGGGCAAGGATCAGCTGTGCCACGCGATTTATATTAGCTAGAATCGTCGGATTTCCTGCTTTCTAGCTAATCTAAATCGCGTGGCACAGCAGATTCTCCCTTCCCCCTCGCTGTTCTACTTACCTTTGCAGACTTGGAAGGCTTCAAAATGTTCCCTTTTTAGCGCTGCGAGGCGCACCTCAGGTGCACATGCGCGTGCAAAGCACACTCTCAGTAGCAGACTCACAGAACCAGTAGCAGTCTTCAGAGGATTTCACTGCTGGTGCACACTGTGTGCATGTGATTGTGTTTTATGCTTTGTGCAGGTTTTAGAGGTCTTTTAAAAGGACAGTTTTCGAGGCTGTATATTGCTCTGAAATCTTATAGGAGATTTGTGGTGGTTTTCCTGTGTTACTGAGCCCCTCATCTAATTTTGCTCTCTTGAGTCCTTCTGCATGATTCCTCTTAGGTTTGTTGCTCTATTGGTTGTAGGACAGTTTGTTCATATTAGGGTTTGTGGTGGTAGTGTACACAGTGCCATGATTTTCCTATGTCTTTAGGGGCTTTTTTTAAGTTTTTAATTATTAAGATAATGAAATACAAAACGAAAAGAAGAAAATGAACAAAAAGAAATTACTATGAAGTGTGAATAAAAAGTAATGTGGGAAAACTTTTAAATGACATATTGTCTCTTTCCCTTCCATTTGTGTCCCCAACTACTAACCACAATTTATATATTTATACTTTTATACTAAACATTAATGTTTGTTTGCTAGTTACCGTTTAACTGTTTTCAGCTGTTATTTTTAATTGGTCTCAGAACTTTCCTTCTAGAAACCTTGTTCCAAATGTCTAAGTTTGCCTTGGTGTGTAATGTGCTGCATGTAAGAGAGTTCATCCCAGGGGTGAAATCCAGCAGGTTCTGACAAGTTCTGGAGAACTGGTAGCAGAAATTTTGAGTAGTTCAGAGAACTGGCAAATACCACCTCTGGCTGGTCCCAGAATGGGGTGGAAATGGAGATTTTGCAATATCCTTCCCCTGGAGTGTGGTGGAAATGGAGATTTTGCAGTATCCTTCCCTTGCCATGCCCACCAAGCCATGCCCACCAAGCCACACCATGCCCACCAAGCCAAGCAACCGGTAGTAAAAAAATTTGGATTTCACCACTGGTCCATCCTCCTTAAATTTGGTTAAACAATTATGATGAAGACATACTATCAATTTTGCCATTGATGCATATTCTCCAATTATGGTCTCTAAATCTGATATCATTAGCAAGCATTCTTTTCATTTGAAAAGAAAAGAAAAAGAAAGAAAAGAGAAAACCCTTCAAAAAAAATAATATACTGTAGTTTGGACTTCTCTTGTTCTTTTTGGATATACAGGTTGTCCTTGACTTACAAACATTCACTTAGTGATCTTTCAAAGTTACAACAGTTCTGGAAGAAAAATACAATTCATTCTTTCACTTATGACTATCACAGCATCCCCAAGGTGGTGTAATTAAAATTCAGACACTTGGCAACAGGCATTATTTATGATAATTGCAGAATCCTGGATCACATGATGTCAGAGTTTAGGCAGTGTGACTAGTATTATGAGATAAACCCAGGAGCAAAACACAGCACACAGCACACAGAGCCTTTAGATAATTAACAGTGGTTTTATCTACAGCTAAATATATACAGACTTATACGTGGTAAATACCTTATCATACAGCTACTGATACAAGGAGAGCAATGAGATACACGACGAGAGAGAACATGAGGAGAAGGGAGACGCCCTCTAATGGCTTCCCTTATATAGACAGCTTCTGCCCAGCTTCTTAAAGTGGCAATAACTCTGCTGCCTCATTCCCATTGCATCAACTTCCGGTTGCCTCCGCTTATAACCTCTCCTCAGTTTACAGCTATTAAATCTACATACCCTGACACATGATCACCATCCCCAACCTGTTTCCAACATGCAAAATCAATGGGAGAAGTTGGAAATCCTATTGTTTCCTATCACTGGATCAAGTTTTGCTCTGTCAGAATGCAATCAATTTAAGAATATTCTGATGGAATATTTGTTTGGACCTGATTTGTTCCCAGCTTGAAACAAAACTCTTTCCCAACTAGAAAAGTTTGCCTCAGAACAGAGAACCACCAGTATGGTGTTCATATCCATAGAATGTCACAGGAAAAATAATTGCCTGCACAATTCTGATTTTTGTAGGTACTACAGACATATCACTACATTTAAATATCTTTTTCAAGGTCTTCACTGCCATCCTACCAAGTGTTAGTCAATAATGTATTTCTTGACTGCTGGTTTCTTTAGAATTGATAATCAATCCTAAAAGGCAGAAGCTACCTATCTGTTCAATATCTTCATTGCGATTTCCGAATCTGGTTCCTACATCTTTTGTCCTTAAATTGATTTTCTTTATATTTAATCTTATTTGCATTTCTTTGCACTGTGCTCCTTGACTTTCATGCCTGGATTATTTGCATTTTCAGGTATCAGATTAGCATTACTGGCTTAATGCACATTATTGATGTTTCTTCCGCCAATTTAAAACCATGCTCATCTTTTTCCAATCTAGCTTCCTTCATTATATATTAAGCATGCAGATTGAATCAATATGAAGAGAGTATAGAGTATTGCTTTAGTCCTTTGTCAACTTGGAGCCAGACTGTTTTGCCCATGTTCTGTGTGTGTGTCAGTCTCCAAAATAGACCAGACAGGAAACACAACAAGATGAACTAACTCTACTCTATTGTGAGGCTACATGAACAGTCTTGCAAGTCTGAAAATACAAATATCTCACTGTCTCTTTTTAACCATCTGATAGGGGGTGGATCCTTCCTAGGTTTCTGCCATTACTCAGGTGTGGGCTTCTCCCCTTTCTATCTGGTTGTTCCTTAGCATCTCTTGCCCCCATCTTCCAAGATTATTCTCGTATTCCATTTTAATGAGGTCTCCAGCTTCCAGTTCTCTGTTTAGATTTTGCATGAGGATAATGAGATGTTCTGGGATCACCATCAATTTATGAATATTCTACAGCTTGATGTGGTCACTACAATTTAAGACCTTTTTATAGTCAAAGATTCATATGTTGACCTCTTTTTGGCATTCCTTGGCTGTGTGAGTGTACTCCAGAGTGTATAAACAATAATGTCTTTTTTTCTAAAACCAGCTTGAGCATTGTTAGTTCCCTTTCTTGTAGGGCTCTAATTTCTGTGGGATGATCCTAAACATTATTTATTTTACCAGCATATGAAATTAAGAATATTGGGGGATAGTTTACACAATCTATGAGTTCTTCTTTCTTGGGTACTGATATATAAATAAAGTTTTTCCAGTTGGCCACTATGTCAATTCTCCAGATTTGCTAATATAGTTGATTCTCTAGTGATTCTCTATCACATCTAATGATTCTTCTTCTGTTGAGATATTTAATAAATATTCCATAAATTGCTGTGGCCTTCAGACTTGTTAATGAGTAGAACCAGGGGTGAAATGTAAAATTTGTTACTACCGGTTCTGTGGGCGTGGCTTGGTGGGTGGGTGGGTAATGTGACTGGGTGGGCGTGGCCAACTTTTTTTTTTTTTTTTAACTTTTCAAAGCATTTTTTCTGCAAATGCAAAAAAATGCTTTGAAAAGCCTCTGCCGATCAGGAACACAGCTGGGATCGTCAGAGACTTTTAAAAGCATTTTTTTAACCACCTCTTCCGCTGAAGAGGTTGCAGAAAAAAAATGCTTTAAAAGTCTCTCTGATGATCCCAGCTGAGTTGCCTGATCGTTTTAAAAAATGCTTTGAAAAGTCTCTCTGACGATCAGGCAACTCAGCTGGGATCGTCAGAGAGACTTTTAAAGCATTTTTTCCTGCAACCTCTTCTGGGAAAGAGGTTGCAGAAAAAAATGCTTTGAAAAGCCTCTGAGATCCCAGCTGAGCCGCGCGATGATCAGAGGCTTTTTTTTCTTAACTTTTAAAAGCATTTTTAAAAGTAGAAAAAATGCTTTTAAAAGTAAAAAAAACAAAAGCCTCTGATGATCGTGCAGCTCAGCTGGGCATGGGTGGGGGGGGAGGGCACAGGGATTTTTGCTACTGGTTCTCCGAACCACCCCCCGCCAGCGCTACCGGATCGGGCGATCCAGTCCAAACCGGGAGCATTTCACCCCTGAGTAGAACGCTAATCTAATTTATCATCTGGTACTAGTTTTCTTGTAGATAAGAATAACTTTTAAGATATTTTGTCATTGCTGCTTCTTGTCTAAAGTAGACAAGAATTGAATGGTCTTTGGGTCATAGTCACTGTGACGAAGATCATGGGAATATGAACTTAGAAAGAGGGAGGAAAAGTAGTAACAATGTAAACTGGAGTTGTGCTGCAACTCCAAAGATGTAGTGTGGCCATCGAATATTTGGTGCAGAACCAGTGGTGATGCTGCTTGCTTTTATTTCAATACATGTCAGTTATTTATTTGATACTTTCTCTTTTCATATGAAAACAATTGTGTTCCTACTACAACCAGTGCACACTCATTTAGAACAACAGAGGTCTAGGGATCTGTGATTTCCAGTACTTTTTTATTGGGATTGAAACACATATTCTGAATCTGCCATTTATGCACATGATCATTAACAGTGTACAAATATAATCATCAGAAAACTAGCCATGTCAAAACTGGTAATCTGAAGTGTAAAGATAAAGATTTCCCTGCCAATCATGTTTGATATTGGGCACGGTGGCCATCTCTGTTTCTTGGCCAAGGGAGTTAAAGATGTCCAAACACAATTTCCATGGTCATGTGGCTAAGGTGGTTATACATCAAAGGTGCACGGAAAGCTGTTACCTTCCCACCAAAGTGGTACCTATTAATCTACTTGCAGTTGCATGCTTTTGAACTGCTAGGTGGGCAGGAGCTTGGGCAAGTAACGGGAATTCATCCATTGTCTGGAGTGCGGGTCTCAAACCCAGGCTGTCAGTTCTTCAGCTGACAAGCTCAGTGTCTTTAACCGCTGAAGGACCCCACCATAAAAATGCTAAATCCAAACCTCTTCATCTGGCCTAGCAATAAAACATCCTAATATTATCTTGAACTTGTCGAACTAGATCTAATAACCTGAGTTCAAACTTCTCCTATTTTATTAAATGCACTTTCAATTTTTATTCAGATATATTGAAAAAAGAACCTTCAACATTGTTCAAATGTGAGTTTTAAGTTTCCAAAGAAAAATGTATAAGGCCAAACAAAACCCAAGCTTGTTTGATTCACTTACCCTACAATGTTTCTTCAAGGTATGATTAACTTAAGATGGCTTAACTGTTTTTAATTTGAAACAGATGCCTGTGATTTTGGCCAACCGTGATATGAATCAGATCTATGTATAAAGTACAAGATTTTCAGCCAGAGTAGAATGGTTGTCTACTTTAATCCTACATGCCTGTTGTTGAGGGATGTGCCATCTCTAATCCAGTTTTGAGCTGATTTATTTTTCCACTGACAACTTCCACTGTCATGAAGAAATCATGCTATTTATTTTTTATGTAAGAAAATGAATGTATAAAAAATGAGCAGAATAAGGATTGGCATTCAAATCTCTACTCCCAGTTGCATTTAATCAGCAGAAAGGGGCTTTTAGCATCTTGGTGAGCATCAGAGGTGGGTTTCAGCAGGTTCTGACCAGTTCTGGAGAACCGGTAGCAGAAATTTTGAGTAGTTCGGAGAACTGGTAGTAAAAATTCTGACTGACCCCACCTCCATCTATTCTCTGCCTCCCAAGTCCCAGCTGATCAGGAGGAAATGGGGATTTTGTAGTAGCCTTCCCCCAGAGTGGGGTGGAAATGGAGATTTTACAGTATCCTTCCCCTGCCACGTCCGCCAAGCCACGCCCGCCAAGCCACACCTACAGAACCGGTAGAAAGCATCACTGCTTACCCACCACTGGTGAGCATCAAAAGACAGCCCACTCCCCACCCCCACCTCTCCAAAAATCAAGAGACAAAAAAACCAAAATCAGGTCTAGAAGCATCATGTATACCCCTTGGTATCTAGGACCAGAATACTTCGCAGTTCACAACCAACGTAAGATTACGCCCATATAGCTGGAAAACTGGAATCAAACTTCCTCCTAAAGTTCTCTGAGTCTTCACATGCTGCTGGTCCTTTATCCTACTGTGAAGTATTGACTTCTTAGTTCCTCTTGCTATCTTCTATCTGGCAGAGAGTGGCCCACCTAGCAGCATTCTAGAAGCCTGATGTATGAAAGAGATATAGTTCTCACACACTGTATTGCCTGCTGGTGGTTAAAATAGCAAAATGCAAAATGCAAAAAAAAAAAAAAAAAAAAGTGGAAATATTTTCAATACTATAATATTTTTTAAAAAATATATTTATTAAATTTTCCAACATTTAAAACACAAAACACAAATTTACACTCATTACAGCTTTTCCATATCGGTAACAATCTCCTTCGTAACAATCATATTTACATAAATTTTATTTCTATACATCACTATCCTATGTTATACCATCGTTTAAATTATAGTAATAACGACTCACATACAATCATATTATCATCGATATTATATATTTCTTATAGTTTTTACATTATATATTATACTTTTTACAACTTATACCTTAAGTTTTACGCTTATTCTCAAGCCAGCTATACCATCTATTCCAAATTTGGTAGTACTCGGTTTCTTCAATACTATAATATTTTGATCAGATCATGCAGGCTGTTCCAGCTTTTCCTCCCCAATTTCCTCCCCTCTCTCAAGAGGCCAACAAAATCAAACTTTTTTTTTTTTTTAAAAAAAAAGACAAAATAAATTGTAAGATGCAAAAAAATAAATGTTGGAGAAAATAAACTATAGATCTGACCAAATCAGTTATTTACAAAATGCAAAAGAAATTAGAAGTCCAGTAGATCACAAGTTGCTTAAGAGAGCTGAAGAAGCTTCTTGGATGAGAAGGGAAATGTCTTCAATGAAAAACCAGAAAGTCCAGTTGCCTCTTGAAAAAGCACCTTTGGGACAACCATGACCTGAATGACTGAGAATCTCCATGGACATTTGCTTAACAACTGTGGCAAAAAAAGGTCATAAAATGGAGCAAAACTCATGTAACAACTGCCTTGCTTATTAATGAAAATTTTGGACTTAATTGTGCTCGTAAGTGGAGAACTACCTGTAATGAGATTTGGAAAGGACTACTTTGAGTAATCTCTCAGAGAGCTTCCGAGTTGTGAGTTTATTGTTGTGTAAAGGAACTGCTAAAATGGATAATGCCAATTGACAAGTTTAGGCCAGCTACTTTTGGGCCTGTGAAAAGAGGCTTTTCCCTTTCCTGTAAACATGATGATATCCATGTTAAACTTGGTAGTGCTCTTTCCTAATTGCTTTACAAAGAGACACTGTACCGCCTGGATTTTGTGCAGTGGTGAAGTCCAATTTTTTTTACTACCAGTTCTGTGGGCGTGGCTTGGTGGGCATGGTGTGGCAGGGGAAGGATACTGCAAAATCTCCATTCCCACCCCACTCCAATGGAAAGATACTGCAAAATCCACATTCCCTCCCCACTCCAGTGGAAGGATACTGAAAAATACCCATTCCCACCCCACTCCAGTGGAAAGATACTGCAAAATCCCCATTCCCTCCCCACTCCTGGGGAAGGATATTGCAAAATATCCATTCCCACCACACTCTGGGGCCAGCCAGAGGTGGTATTTGCCGGTTCTCTGAACTACTCAAAATTTCCACTACCGGTTCTCCACAAGACACAACCTGGTCTTGTGCAATGAACAGTCTCCTCGGAGAGCTCAGGCTTGACCATACATTGATGGATCTAAAGACGGAACTATTCCAGAAACCTTTTTTTGTTTAAGTGGGGCTGTCTTTATTTTTTAGGATTTGTGTGGAGAATTAGTTCATGTTTTCAACATATTTATTCAGAAATACTGAACATTCAAAAGGATACACCACACCACTATAGATCTGCATCTAAGGAAAGAACAAACAAAGCTGGCTTGTTAGCAGTCAGTTTTGAGCTGGATTTGAAAAATGAAAGGCATGGATTTGACTTTGATTTGAGAAAAAAAAAATCATGCGACTATAAATTTACCCTAAGGCCGAATACAGGAATCTGAATTTTAGGTAAGCAGTAGCATTCATGAAACATTTTGCTGCTCACAGTGGGCATATGCACATAAGGATACACAACTAGAGTCCTCAACTAATACCATAACCACAATTGAGGCCAAAATCTCCATCGCTAAGCAAGACACTTGTTAAATTAATTTTACCCATTTTACAACCTTTCTGGTCACAGTTGTTAAGTGAATCACTGCCATTGTTAAGTTAGTAACACGATTCTTAAGTGAATCTGGTTTCCCTACCGCCTTTGCTTGTCAGAAGGTCACAAAAGGTGATTAGGACGGGGTGGGCAAATGTGGCTCTTTTACAACCTGTGGACTTCAACTCTTTTACAGGTTGTAAAAGAGCCACATTTGCCCACTTCTGTCCTAGGACACTGCAACCCTCATAAAGACATGCCAGTTGCCAGCCAGACTGGATTTTTCTTCCCACAGTAACTTTGAATCATCACTAAAGAAATGGCTGTAACTTGAAGACTAACTGTATTCCAGGTCCTGTATTCTGTACTGATTATGACATTAAGTCTCTAAACCAGTGGTGAGTTGCCCCCGGTTCGGACCGGTTCACAGTAGTAAAACTGGCGGGAAGTTCCGTCCACTGACCTGGACGTCATCAGAAGTGATCTGCGCATGCCCAGAAGAGCGCGTATGCACATGAGTGAAGCAAGCACGCGGGTACGATGCGAACCGGTAGTAAAGGTAAGTAGAACCCACCCCTGCTCTAAACCTCATCTTTTTTCACAGATTATATTTACCGATAACCTGAAAATGGGCAGATGACGGTTCTTGATTTGCTGAAGAATGCAGGAAATTACATTATTTGCCCTTCCCTCCCTCTGCTTATGTTTTATTTCTTTCAGGATCGCTTTCCTTTTCAGAGCCTGATATTTTCTATCTGGCATCTGTCTTTCGGCATTTTGATAATTCTTTATTTTCTCCACCGTGGGTTTTGATATCCCTTTAAACTTCACCACTCCCTTTTCCTCTTCGTCTATTTCTCTGTATTTTCTTGATTAAAATCAAAACAATGACATTATTTTCATTTTCCCTTTCTTTTTGTTGAAAAACACTGTGGCTTAGCAGCATGCTTGTGGTTTTTATTTCCACTTATTTCTTTCCCTTTTTCCTAGCCATGAATATATCCTCAGAAATGAATCTTTCAGTTTTTCTGCAATTCCTGAGTAATTATATGATGAAGTAGCTAATCCATTTGATCCAGTTGATTTGGTCATCCCTAGCACAATGAATGAAGAACATTCCTTTCTCCCACTAATTTTAGAAGTGAGTATAAAAGGAGATGGTCAAGGCAGGTTCTGAAATCTTTTATCAGCATCATCCAGTGCTTCCCAGTCTCCTTGACATGAATAATAAAATGATGTTAAGTGATAACTCTCCATAAGTGACCATTCATCAGTTCAAGAAATTAAAATCTGCAGCGGAATCTGAGACCCACATAATTTGTATTTGCTCACTGGGTGGGAAGCCATTGCCGTTGCAGTAGGAGTTTCCAAAGCATTATCAAGGAAGATTAACCATTAAGGTTGTTTTAAATACATACATGCATACATACATACTTACTTACTTACATACATACATACCAGTAGTGAAATTCAATTTTTTTACTACCAGTTCTGTGGGCATGGCTTGGTGGGCGTGGTGTGGCTTGGTGGGTGTGGCAGGGGAAGGATACTGCAAAATCTGCATTCCCACCGCACTCCAGTGGAAGGATACTGCAAAATCCCCCTTCCCTCCCCACTCTCCTGGGGGAAGGATATTGCAAAATTTCCATTCCCACCCCACCTTGGGACCAGCCAGAGGTGGTATTTGCCGGTTGTTCAAACTATTCAAAATTTCCACTACCGGTTCTCCAGAACCTGTCAGAACCTGCTGGATTTCACCCCTGATACATACATATCATCATCATCATCATCATTTTAGCCATTGTGTATATCCATTGCAGGATGAAGGCTTCTTCTCATGTTTCCAACCAATACGGTCCTGAGCTTTCTTTTGCCAATTGGCCCCCAATATTTACTAATGTCATCAATCCAATTGAAAGCTGAAATGTTGAAATTTAAGATTAACAAATTAACAGAGTTGGAAGGGACCTTGTAGGTTTTCTAGTTTAACCACCCACCCACCCACCCACCCTAGCAGGAGACCCTACACCATTTCTGACAGATGGCTGTCCAATCTCTCCTTCAAAACTTCCAGTGATGAAGCTCCCACAACTTCTGAAGGAAAGCTGTTCCATTGTTCTCACTGTCAGAAAATTTCTCCTTATTATCTAGAATCTCTCTTTGATCAGTTTATCTTAATGTCTCTGAGGCCTAAAGGAGAGACCCTATTCTTCCTTTAGTTATTTTTATTTGCCCTGTGGTCCCTGATTAAAAAAAAAAATCCATTTGCAGATGTCTGATGTTATGGAATTAATATTTTAAAGCCCTCCTATTCCCAATCTTCATCTGAAAGGGGAAGTGAAAATTATATAGAATTATAATGTAATGTATTTTATTAAAAATAATAACAGAAAGTTATATTCGTGTGAAATGTAATATGTGTCAGCACAGGAGCAAAAAAAAAATCCTTATAGTAAGATAAAAGTAATGAAAGTAATAAAGAAAATGAAATGAAATAAAATAAGTGGACAACTGGGATGAAGTTTCAATCATATCGATTGACACTAGAGGGCAGTAGTCTCACAGCTCTGCTAGAGGGGGATGCAAATCAAACACGTGCAAGCAGCTTCTCCAATAGCTTGCCGTGATCGTATAGTGGTTAGTACTCTGCGTTGTGGCCGCAGCAACCTCGGTTCGAATCCGAGTCACGGCAAAAAAAAAAAAAAAAAAAAAAACCTGAGAGGGGAAGTTTTTTATTTTTTTTTCTGTCTTTTTTTTTTAAAATAAAAGACATTTTATTTTTCCTGCCTTTGTTTTTCCTGCCTAATAAAATGCTATCTTTGCATGCTAGGCACACCAAATACTGTACAGGTGTTGTATGGCATGCACATCTGCTTCTCCATAGAAAGGCTCTCACCTTTGAAGTTGGGTTGGACCACAATGCTCAGCATCTGCAGCTGGCAGCTCTAATATTGCAAATGTGTTAGGTACCAGTTGCCAGTGAGGAGATTGGGCCATGAAACTATCTCCAGCATTTAAAACAGTGCTTCTCAACCTTGGTAGCTTGAAGATGGGTGGACTTCAACTCCCAGAATCCCCCAGCCAGCAGCGCTGGCTGGGGGATTCTGGGAGTTGAAGTCCACCCATCTTCAAGCTTCCAAGGTTGAGAAACACTGATTTAAAAGCAAAAAATGGTGCAATTAAAAAAAAAAAAGCTTATTTTATGTTTCAAAATCCATAGGCTCCATTGATCTCTTCAGAAAACATTTGGGAGTTAATATGCATCTTAGAAGTAGACCCTAATGCACATGGTAAACAATTGCTTTTTAAATCAGCAATTATTTTCCACATGAATAATAAATAATCTGACTGAATATTTGGAGAGCTGAACTGTGGCTATTTTGTAACTAGCGGATATACCTTTAAGTAGGCAGTAAGGGGATATGGGTGGCCTCACCCTGCTCATAACCCACATTCTCTGGAATAGTTTTTTGTAACTTTCTTTTTTTAATAACTTTTTAAAATTAGGAAACTCTTAAACAAGGTAAGAGAGAGTTGAGGATTTAAAAACTTGCTCTTCCTCGTCTGCCGTGACTCGGATTCGAACCGAGGTTGCTGCGGCCACAACGCAGAGTACTAACCACTATACGATCACGGCGAGCCACGCTGGAGCTGGGAGCCCTGTGGCTTTTTTT